>JAODUD010000062.1:20681795-20697267 GCA_026784285.1 Stomatorhinus walkeri | reverse complement strand
AATGTGATCCCCCCCCCCCCCCCACACCCACGAACCCCGGATAAACTTTACCTTGCAGCTCAATGGGAAGGAAGTGCCTGTTAAGCTTATCAAAGCAGATTTTGGAGCTGTAATTCTCTCTATGTTTAATATTCCTCAAATTTGCAATTTTGAAATAGTTCTGTCCCTACTTCAACCCCCCGCCCCACAGACACAGTTCTCTGTTTTTTATCCCTCACCAGCACCTCCTGTGCAATTCCTTTGCGCCTCACCGGTGGACGGCGCCCCACAGTTTGAATACCTCTGCTGTTCTGCATAAGTGGGTGGAAGATGGAGGTAGACCAAATTCCTACTTCTGTGTGTAGGTGTAACAACCTCCCAGCTTAGCAAAAACCAGCGTGTAGGTGTCTACGTGCCCCAGGATACTCTGTCCTCTCTCTTCCTTCCTGGGTATTTCACAACGGCACCCGTGTGAGTGGCTGCTCTCTCACTCTTACCTGCTTTGGAACAGTCTACAGTGAAGGTGTTCTTCTGTCCTACGAAGGCCTTGGAGAGTCCCGCGCCCCGGGACACCACCTTGCTGGCATCCGAGGAGAACTTGGGCATTGAGCCGTAGGCCCCAGCCACCGAGGACGTCTTGCTGACTGTCTCCACGTGCACCGACGAGGTCTCGTGCAAGCTGTGGCCCCCCGACAGTCGCGCCCCTGGCGGAAGAGACCGGGCAATTGCGTAAGAGTTGGAATCAGGACTCTGCAGGCGGCGTTACACAACCCCTCTCCTGGTAGCGTGGGTCGGTGTGCTGTCGTCTCAGTGTGGGGGAGTTATGATAAACCACTGGGCTACTCCCCCATCATGCATCCCACGATCGAGTCTGCTCTCAGCACTCCATACTAATCCTCCCCCCATCCCCTGAAGCAAATCCAGGGCTCTTCACACACTGCAATCTCAAATAACACCCATTTCTGCATAGCAGCACATTTGTATAATTTGCCAGCAGAGCCCATTCAAACCCAAACACTTTGATTCTCGCTACAGAATGCATGTTTATGTACAGAATGCTAATGTGCCGTGCTGTCTAGCTGTATTCAAATGAGTAAACCTCTCACACTAATTTTACTCACAACACCCCTTTGATTGCTTGGATAAAGACAGAATATATTAAAGGGAACTGTTTATTTTGCATGCGTGGTAAAGGGGTCGTTGACTTAGTGAATATAATGAGAATTCATGCGCCCTACCTGTGACTTTAGCTTTGAAGGGACTGCCCACGATGTGCTGTGGTCCTCCATACTTTATAGAGATCAGATAGTTCCCAGGGGCCATCGGCGTGTATGTGACCTTGTAGCCCTCAGGACACTCGATACAGTCCATCTTCACCTTGGAAGGCCCGTCGATGGTGACGGATAGGGCGCCGGATCCGGCGTTGCAAGTGTTCACGATGAACTCTGAAGACACGCCTGTAGGGGATGACAGAGAGCACATTCAGAATCATTCAGTTTGAGCTGCAGTGTATTAGCATAAAAGCTTAATTAATATACATAAGGCTTGTTAATGACCCTTATGAAGAAAATATCCATTTATGCATTATGCAGTAAAATAAAAAAAAAAACATTATTTTCTAAGTCTGATTAAAATGCATGAGGATTAGCATGGAATTGCACCTGTGGTGCCCCCCTCCAATCCAGGCCCAACCGCAGACACCATCCCTGGGTCCCCAGCCTGGCCTGGCTCCCCAACACGGATCTTGAAAGGGCTGCCTGGTATGTGGCTGCTGTTGAACTTGACGTCAATGGTGTGGATTCCGTTCTCCCGCGGGATGAAGCGGATCGCGTACTTGTCTGCAGGGGGAGACGCCACAGGGTGTCACATGACACAACAGGAATATTCCATTCATGAATTTTTCTGAACAAAAAGCCTTGAGTGTGAATCAGTTAGAGAAATAGTAGCTTTCAGCAGAACCGTGGTGACGAAGTGCCGTACCGCTATCCAGCCCGGTCACGTAGCACTCCTCAACGGCTCCCGAGGGCATATGCACCTTGGCGTCGATGACGCCCCTTGCCCCGTTCAGCTGCACTGCAAACGAGGCCTCCTGGTTCACCTTCAGACACATCTCCTGAACAGTGTAAAGGAAAGATGTCCGGTTTGGAATCAAAGATGGAATCAAGGAGCAAGAAAGCACTGGAGAAGCGGAATTAAGACTCGAGGCGACAGGCAATAAACAAAAACAAATCTAAAGGGATTCACGGCTTGAGAAACTGAGCATGTGCAGCTGGGGGAGTTGATGAGGACAAGGCACAGGAAAGCAGCAAAGCTGCACATCCACAGCTGAGCCACAGAGTAACAAGGGAACCGCACACGTCACACAGGAAGGTGCTAATTACTGCCAGAGCCTCTAGCTCGAGGCGTTATTTTGGCTATGGCTGGGACATCTTTGGGTTTAGAAGGTGTCTACTGGATGATGGACAAGAGGGGGGGAGCCAGTCTTCGCAAAAGGTAGAGTGGCGGTTTGGTGTGTGTCTTGTACATGTTCCCGCTGAAAATGAAAGCTTTACTGTGACTCTGCCCCATCAAAGATGCCATAATCAAAGTCAGCTTTCTCATAAATGTGCACGTGCACAATGAAATCAGTAGGCTCTACCCATGAAAGCATTACACACATTACAGTAATAAACCAATGAAAGAGTCTAATGATAAAGAAAATTATGGTTCATGAACCATTTACTGTATTTTTGACCCTAAAAGATGGTGCTCTCTGTTCAAAAAAGACAATAAGCATGCCCAAAAGCAAACCAAGAGCACCACCTACTGGGTGTCAGAAAATACAGCAAATGGTTCATGAACCATCATTTTCTTTATCATTAGATAAATCATTATCATTTTATCATTTTGTCCATCAATAATATGTACTTATATAAATGCAGTACATATAGGAAATATATGTGTTGCTTGGAACCGGCCGTGTTCGGGGCAGGGTGACAGTGTACCTGCAGGCTGGTGACGGTGAGCCTCCGTGAGTCGTCTGACACGCTGGCGATGGGCACGATGAAGGGGCTGTCAGGTATGTGCTCATCGTTGAATTTGATGGACACCTCGTAGTCACCCGGCTCCTGGACGACGTAGGAGACCCCACAGGAGCCATCCTTTCTGTCCTCAAAGGAGATCTCTGCTTTGCTCGGGCCTTCCACGGCTATGGATAGCCCCCCTGCACCAGCCTCCCGTGTCCAGATGCTGAATTCAGCTGGGGGAGGGGACCTTGTCCATTAACGCCTTGTATCATACCCCCATCTGTAAAACCCGATTAGTCATCGCTCCCACTCACCAGGAACACCAGCCACGCCCCGGTCCAGCCCTGTGCCTCCTGCTCTGACCTTGTGGGCCCCACCCTCCCCGAGGGGCCCCACGGTGAACTGGAAGGGACTCCCCGGCACATGCTGGCCCCTGTATTTCACGTTGACCGTGTGGGGGCCCATCTCCTGGGGCACGAAGCGCACACTGTAGGTGCTGTCCTCGCCTTCTATGATCTCCGCATCCTCTGTCTTGCCCCCTGGGCTGGTCACCTGGGCCGTCATCTCCTGGGGCCCCGCTTCACCTAATAAGGGGAACCGAGTGCATGTTTCGGGACTGGGTCACCATGGGACCTGCACCAAAATCCATGTAACGGCATGCTGGTAATCCATCCAGGTATGTCTGCTGACTGATCCAGCACATGGTCGAAGGGGTGGGCCTGAATCCTTTCCCAGCTAGCACAGCATTTAAGGCAGGGGTACATCCTGGAAATGCTAGCGTAATGTCATTAACCCACATATAAAAACTAGGCCATTAAGCAAAAACCAGATCTGAAAAACTCCGATGCACGGTACCCAGCCCCTTTGAGGGCTCACAGTAGCCTGCAGTCAAACATCACACAATTAAGCTTATTAAAAGCATGCATCAACCACAGAATTAAATTCGAAACAGTTTTTCGTTTTTTTTTCTACAGTTTTATAGCACAAATCTACTGTTACACAGATATGTCAATACGTAATGTCTTGTTCTGCCATTTTGTTATGCAAGCCACATTTGGGTCAGATGATATAGCCCCGATGAGGTCATATTTTCCACTTTGGCTGCCCTTTCGGTCATAAATTACTGCTCCCGTTGTTCTCTATGAAGACACACAGTTCCTATCCTGCCTCTGCAGCCCGTAAGGAGTGGAAGAGCCTTAGCCAAATTTAAATGCTTTCCCCTGTTTTTGTGCCACGTACACGTGAGCAAACAGCACTTAAAAAAACAATGAAGCAATTCACAGTTAAAACAAAAAAAAAACAGCAAACAGGAATTAGTTCAACAATAACAGGGATTTGCATTTAAGCTGTGTTTATGATGTTGATGGGGAAGCTTGCACAGGGTGAGTTAGCAAGCCACAAAGATGGGGTTTTTGTTATTCACACTCCCAGCCACCAGGTGGCGCTTTCACACACCCTCTTGCCGGGGAGGCATCCCACTGAAGGTGCCCAAGCTCTCTCGGCCCAGGAACTCCCCGAAGACGTCGCGGAAGGGGTCCCCGCCAACCTGCGTGCTCTCCTCCACGCGCACTTCTCGCTTGGTCTCACCGCCGCGCGTCTTGCTGATCTCAGTGCGCTCGGTGCGCGTGTACGTGTGGCTGCTGCGCGTGAAGGTGCGCGTCAGGCGCTCCTGAGCCGACACCATCTGAAACCAGTTCCCTGGGGGGTGGGGGGTGGGAGGAGGAGGAAGCAATTGAAGAGGAGGAGAAGGAAAGAAACAACAGAGGAGTGGAAGCTATGAAGAGCAGCTTTGAGGTCAAGCAGATGCTGGAGCCTTGAATGCAACCATCTGAAGCCCATGCGAGAAAAAAAAAATCAAATGTGTGTGTATCCTTATTATGCCTCAACCTCGATCTTTTGTGACTCATAATAAGAAATGCGCTCAATTCACTGCAGCGCGCAAGCATGCTTGTCAGTGGGAAAATTCTACAAATAATACAGAAATTGGATCTTCCACTCCTAATGATCTGTAATGCAAAGGCCAATTTGTTGTTTTGTTTCAAGCAAAGTGGGGAGCACAGTCTGCGTTGGGATGATTAGCCTGAAGAGGCACTTCATGCTAGGTTGCGTCTGTAAGTCAAAAGGGGAATTGGGATGGTAACTGAATTGAGCCCTGACTTGTAACAACTCCCTCTATAGGGGTTTCTACCAAACGGGCTGTGACCAATTAGCTGAGCCACCAAACGGGCTGTAACCAATCAGCTGAGCGAAGGGAGGATGTGGTGCATTCGTGCTCTGGCATGAGAGACTTGATGCCACGGGACTATGGTGGGGAATGGGTGGAAAGTCATGCTTCAAATAGCCGCTATCCATTTTGCTGCCGAAGCCTTCCTGTTTCCTTCACTGTCTGCTTCCATTGTTACTCTAGAGCAACGTCAAAGAACTGAAACAAACAAATGTGAGCTACGGCTTTGAATCCTGAAGCGAAAGAAGAGAGAGACCAGAAAAGAAAGCTAACAGGCTAACGAGGGAAGCCAATATGGAAGAGCATGGGGACTGTCCTGCCTCGCACGGATCATACTGTCTTTGTACTGCACTCTGTATTCCTCACCTGGGATTTTGAGGTTGAGGTCACAGGTGCTGCCCACTGTGGCGATTGAAGGGGCCTGTCTCTTCCTGGTTATGCTCTCCTTCATCCTTCCGTCTCCCGTCACCTTCACCGTGAAGGGACTTCCTGTGAATGGAACAAATGTGGCGATTGGGGAGTCTTTTAAGAAGACATGGCTCCTCGTTGCCCGAAGGAGCTCGGATGCTCGCTGTAAGCGAGCTGAGATCTGTTTCTGTGATCATGCTATCGTACCGCCTCCACCGTCAATCGTGCTCCATGAGAGAGGAATAATGATTCAATTTGTTGAGATCGGACATAAATTGATTTGCAGAGGTGTTGTTACCGACCCGTATCAGCAGGTGGCAGCATTTCAAGAGTGCAGGAAGAGTGACTCACCTGGGACGTGCTGGTCTGCAAACTTAATGTTGATGATGTAGTTGCCAGGTTCTGTGGGGCAGTAGGTCACCTTGCATGTCCCGTCCTCCACATCCTCACAGTTTATGTCCACCTTGCTCGGACCCTCGATTGACAATCCCAGTCCTCCATATCCTGGTAGTGATGCAATGGAAAGAAGTTAGCAGAGGAGCAGGGCCTGTTGTCAGTGACATGTGAAGTAATCTAGCATCAGTCTGTATTCCTTGTTAGCTAGTGATGTCTGTGAGCATCAGTCATGCTCTTGACTTTGGTCCCTGACTGTTGGCCAGCTTGGAAACTTCTTACTTTCTTTGGATGCACTTCCAGTATGGTGGAACTCCTTCTGAGTACATTATTCTCCTGACACTGTCCTATTTATTTATTCGCTGGTTGCTGTTAATTAGATCCATTGCATAACCTGACAATATGCAACGATTTTGGCACATTCAAAGCAAGCTGATTGAAATTTTGGCTCCTCCTCACTAAACTCTTACCTGCGTTCCTTGTGTCTACAATGAACTCGGCCACTTCAAAGGTGTGGCCTTCTGTCAGACCCTTGCCGAACACCTTGACCTTACTGGCGTCCCCGATCTCGGACTGGCCCACCATGATCTTAAAAGGGCTGTTGGTCACATGCTTTCCACTCTTCTTCACGCTCACTACATGTTCACCCACTTCCTTAGGAGTAAAGGAGATACCTGTAGAGACACAGGGAAGATTAAAAAAAAAATAACCCATTCTCTACACTGGACAAGACACCAAAACATATCATAAGACCAAGAGCGGAACTCATGGAAAGATATATTGTACAGTAAAAGCAGCCCTGAACAGAAAAAACATACTGAAAAAAGCAGAAAAGTCACTAATACTTTAAAAGTTCACACCCAATGTATAAAGTGCTCGTTGGTTCAGAGTCTGAAAGCCTCTATAACCCTAATGTTCAGCCCTACGTCTCAGACTAATCAAAACGCCTACAAGATCTAAACAGATTGCACTTGGTAACACTCTATAGTGTATAGTGTAGACTGTATAGTGTTTTAGGCTAGAATAAACATGACCACCGTTGGCCAAGGCCTAGCACATGCAGAGCAGCTCACCAATGTGGCGATTGGGGAGTCTTTTAAGAAGACATGGCTCCTCGTTGCCCGAAGGAGCTCGGATGCTGGCTGTAAGCGAGCTGAGATCTGTTTCTGTGATCTTCAGAGAGACGTCAGTTGCCGTGCCGACATTGAGCTGTGAAGTTCTCATAGAGTCATCGCCTGCAGAATGACAAGAAACCATTCAGCACTAAAAAAAATCACCAGATATCATCAGAAAAGGTTGCGAACACTGAGATACTCAATGAAAGTCAGTTCCTGAAGCTGTTTGTTGGAATGAAACACAAGGTCCAAAAGTAAGATCAAGTACAAACTTCAAACTTGGGGCACCCTATATGATTTACATCCCCATTCTGTCCCACGTAATCTCCTCAGTCAATAAGAATCACTGATGAAGTGGCTGTTTGCATAAACAGTGGAAACACTAAAATGTGGAACCAAGACACGTCATAGCGGAAGGGTTCATACAAGCGTGAGGGGGTAGATGGAGGAAACAGGTGGTTCCTGCTAATCTGAGCCTCACAGAAGCCTAAACACACACTCCCCTGTTGTCCTAGAGCTGCTCACGGGTGACATAAACATATGACAGAAGGAGGGGGAAAAATGATACCTGTAATCTTAGCCATGAATGGGCTGCCTGGGATATGTTTGTCATCGAACTTGACGATGATGTTGTAGTCACCAGGCGCAGTGGGCATGTAGGACACGGTGCAGGTGCCATCTTTGTTGTCCTTGCATGTGATCTCTGCCTTGGATGGACCCTCCACAGCCAGTGACAGGCCACCTGAGTGAAAGCAATGAGTCATTTAATATTTATTGGAACTTTTTCTTTTGCAATACATAGTATGGCAATAGTTCTAATCATTCCTTACACTGTTGCCCACCCATTCATTCAACTATTTCATCTATCTATACATCCCTATATCCATCCATCCATCCACTTAACCAGTACAGGGATATAGAGGACTCTGGAGCCTGATTGAGACATCATAAGGAAAAAGGCAGAGGA
The DNA here is from genome assembly GCA_026784285.1 of Stomatorhinus walkeri. Taxonomy (NCBI): domain Eukaryota; kingdom Metazoa; phylum Chordata; class Actinopteri; order Osteoglossiformes; family Mormyridae; genus Stomatorhinus; species Stomatorhinus walkeri. The sequence goes on along the minus strand of JAODUD010000062.1, from coordinate 20,689,176 downwards.
CACACTGGACAGGATGTTAGTCCATCGCAGGAGAAACAAAAAACACAGTTCATAACATAGACTATGGCAATTTAGAAATGTCAGTCCACCTTAACTGGATGTATTAGGACTACAGGAGTAAACAGAGAACCCAGAGGAAATCTACACAACAAGAGAACAGGAAAACGCCTCTACCCTCAAACCCCAGTCAAAATCAAATAAAAATGACGTTTCCTTAAAATCGTTTATTTATTAGCCCCAGTCGTCAAGCTCTCCCTAGAGTCGACAATACTCCACGCGACTGTTTCATGTTCCAGCAGGCCATACCTTCTCCAGCGTCCTTGGTGACGATGGTGAATGTGGCAGGCTTGTTGACCACACCGTGGCACAGGCCCGGCCCATAGGCCGTCACATGACCACTGTTGATGGCGTCCACGTAGAACTGCAAAGGGCTTCCTGTGAAAACAAGAATCCAACACAAATCAGCCTTCGGTGATTGCTTATGAACTAGCACTCTTTGTCTTGCTATCCCTCCAAATCTCAACTATGTTTTTCATTACACACTTTATTTTCTTTTCTTGCACAGATAATTACGTTTGTTTTCCATATGTTATAGAGAGGCAATATCTTTGACTCTGGTAAAATAAACTATATGCATTAAGAAACCCTGACACTATTCAGTGACACTACTTGGGGGTTCCCCACCTGGTATGTGGCTGCCGTCGTACTTGATGTCCATCTCATGCAGGCCCTTCTCTGTTGGGGCATACCTCACCGTCACTGTGCCATCCTTGTTGTCGGTGATATGAGGACGAGCCGTCTTGCCAGATGGCATGCGAACTTCACCTACGAGGCACAATGACACCTTGTCACAACCAAACAAAGCCCAACACCTACACACCACAATCTGGCACAAATATGCACGAGTGTTTGTGTAGTAGAGACTGGTCTGGCAAAGAAACCTTCAAACCCAGAAAATGCTAACAATCGTAATCTGAAACACATCGCTGCTATGCCCAGAATTCATTTCAGACCCAACACTATAAATAAAGTCTAAAGAGAAAGGCACCCATGAGAGCTACCATGAAATCAGTGAATTAAATGAGAATCCAGCTGGATTACAGGGAAAAGGAACCTCGCCTACTTTACTGGGAGTTGACATATCTGTCGTAAATACTGACTGCTGCCAATAGCGAGAGCCAAGTCATATATAACCATGGGCTTATTGGGGCGTCAAAGGCCCGTCTGCTTAAATGTCTCCCTGTCGCCCAGGGGACAGCTAAGGATCTCACCTGTGATCTCGCCCTTCTGTACTGTGAAGGGTATGACTAGATTGAAAGGTCGGAGCAAGGGCTCTGCACCCTCAGAGGGGACAGTCGGTTCCTCTGTGGCCTGGGAAACGTGCAAAGGGGAGAGCAGGGTTAGCGGCCAACTGCGTAACTGACCGGAGAACGCGAAGGGAAAATTCGGAGGGGTGGGCATGTCAAGGGCAGAGAGAGACACCAGCTACAGGCGACAAAGACAGCCAAGATTTCAGGCCCTGTAGGCCGATCTGACGAGAGACAGAGCAGCTGAAAGGAAAACAAATGATTGACAAAACACCAAACCATGCACAGAAATATGATACATTAATCCAAGAGAACAATAAAGTAACAACATGTACAAAAACATACAAACGATAAAGGGGAAGACAGAATCAGATCTGTCAAAGAACTAAAATCTTTCATAGGCCCTGAACTTCCAAACTCAAGGCCAATAATATAATGAACATGACAACATCACCAGTGTAATACTCCTTTTAACAGAAAACCCATTGCCTGCACCTGGAATTAATATTTTTTAAATGTATTATGATCATTTTACCTTATAGTCTATCACAAAGCCACAATTTTAATGAAGCAAGAACCTGCTTCTGTTGAAAAAAACTGTAGCTCATGATTATGACCCATCTGATATTTTCAGAGGCTAACATGCAATATTCTCACAGCGTCCCTGTGACCTGGTGGTCAGACGTTTTCGAGATCTCTTAAATGTCATGAGAACATTACGGGTTGCCTTGGTGGAAGCGTTAAAATGCAAAGAACAATGGCACAGAGGGCAAAGCGGGGACAGGAGACACTGCAGGAGGAACAAGGTGGTAAGCGAATTGGATGACTGAGTGACTGATGGATGAACCAGTGATGTAGAGAGGGATTATGGGAAGGGTAAAGTGAAGCTAACAAGTGCCCATTTTCTGTCGCTTAGACATACCCTCTTAATATGGCTCTAGTACTTCTATAGTATTAGCAAAAAGCTATCAATGCTAAGCTACTAAGCATATGATGATTGTGATACATGCTATAGTAGCTCAGAATGGTTTATAATCAAATGGCAATTGTATTTATTTATGCAGTGAATCAATCACATATACCAGTCTGAAAGTTACTTTATGGTTCAGTTTTGGCTCAGCTTTGCCTAAGGGGTATGTCTGAGCTATTCGACAGAAGGGTCCTTTTGAGTAGACTCCAGAGGTGAGGATGATGGTGTGCGGGGTATTAGTGAATGAGGGGACTGGTGATGAAGGGACAATGTCCCCTGGAGATTCTGTGTCTCCATGGACTGGGGATGTGTGTGTTTATACCCAGTGTGGGGGGTAGCTCTGGTAGGGTGCGTAGGGCTGATGTAACTGCAGCTTGTCACATGGTTCCTCGATTATAGGGATGGTGTCACATGCCTAGTGGGAAGGTAAATCAGAGATAACATATCCATGTTAATGCACACATCCATGACCATCTCCACACTGTTAATGACATCTCACGTAGCCATCAGAGCAGGGAGATCCTTCTCAAAGGCTGTAACCACACAGGCAGCACTGGGACATTTCTTTACGTTAAAGATACACCTTTCCAAATCAATAAACAAATTCAAAGATGTCTGCCAGTGCTGCTCTTAAGCAGAACCTCTTTGGTCTCCTCCTGACAGTCAGACATCCACAAGAAACATGCCGTCAAGAAAAACCCGTTAGAGCCGCGTGCAACTTCATTCTTGACATTTCACAGTCACAAGAGAACGAGAACATGGCCCATCTGCCTTGCTTTTCTTCACTTAGGAACAGTCTGTCTTTACCAGCTCAGTACGCACACACCTGCCACATCCCAGGGCACACAGGCTCTAGATGTGCATCATTTCATTCTTTATATCTTATTCTTTTAGATACACACAGAGGAAAACCTACCACATGCTTTCATGTAGCTGCATAATCATATTTGCGTTAAATAAAACAATAATGATGTTCAAACAATTCTGTAGGCTTTTGGTTTGAATTTATCAAATTGTTTCAATGTACATGTAGTTTGTACATCTTGAACAATTTCAAACATGCAGAACCTTGCCAGAAGAGTTATATAAATTGTATATTGTCATGTAACCATGACAGGAAGTACGTACCACCACATGGAAGGGGCTGTTGGGAATCTGCTCCCCTCCGAAGCGAATGGTGATGACATATTTCCCCGGCTCTGGGGCCGTGTAGTAGATGTCGAAGGTGCCGTCGGAGTTCTCCACCACGTCCACATCCAGCTCTGCACCGTCGGGCGTGGACACCTTGCAGGTGACCTTTCCCTTTCCTGCAGCTTTCGCATCCACTGTAATGACAGTCTCCTCCCCGATCTGAATGGTGGGTCCGAGACCTGTACCTGTGAAGGATCGGTATCACCCACAGGGAACCGATTCGGCCCAGTGATTCACCTGCTCACTGACAACTGATCTCCATCCGCAGTTCTCATGTTGATTCAACTGCTTACCCAATCCGTGTCCACCAATGGATACTGAAAATTGAAAGAAGATAACATGATGCTTTAGTAATGGTTTCCACGGCTGCTGTAGAATAGCACCGGCTACGTTTTGGCCTGGACTGACCTGTGACCAGGCATTTGCTGGCGTCCCCAGAGGGCAGGGCGTGGATGCGGTAGGGTGAGTATGGAATCTCATCTCCACCGTACTTGATGGTGATGGTGTAGCGTCCCGTCATGTCCGGCACGTAGGACACCGTGTAGGTTCCATCTCTGTTATCCCGGATATTGGCTTTCTTCGGCTTCCCCTCGGGATCCTGGGAGGCAGACACGCTTGTATCCATGTATAACATGTGATTCGGCTTGTATTTCTGATAGTGTGTGTCGCCGTGCACACTGGACATACTCATTAGTCTCAGTAAACCTCCTGATTGTCGTGCACCATCATCATCCACTAGGTCCTTTACACTTTGTTGATGTTTACATGTATAAACCAGGGCCACCAGGTGGCCGGGTGGTTATCGGCAAGGATGGTGAAGGGATCAAGCTCATCAAAACAACAATGGAAAATGAATGACATTGTTCTGGAATCTATTTCAGCTGAAGAACAGTATTTTTACAAGAGATTGTTTTGGAGGACACACAAGAGAGTTCATTGAACTTAATATGTGTGCCATTCACAAATTAAAAACAGCCAGAAAGCATTATTTTCTTTGAAGTTAATCAAGGACTTCAAACCACATCAAAACACAAGTTAAATCTAATGTGTGTCAGTCCACACACACTTAGAGGGAACAGTTAAGGGTCTAAATATCAGAATTTTAAAAAGGGTGCGTTTTCTCTTAGTTGAATTCTCGTTATTGCAAAAGCAGCTCTTGGGGGGCCATTTTGCAATTTTCTGCCAAAATCCTTGCTTTCATTGTTTAATTTGTCATTAAAACTGAACCTTTTCATGTTGGATGAAAGCAGTCTCCCGGCAACCAATCGATAATGAAGCTCACCAGAATCTGCACGGTGAGCAGTCCTTCTCCAGCGTCCCGTGCGTCGATGGTGAACTCAACGGGCAGGCTGGCGGGCACGCCGGAGGCGTTAAGCCCGGGGCCACTGGCACGCACCTTGCTGGCATCGTGAGCGGGAAGCACTTTGATCTTAAACGGACTGAGATGGGGGAGGAGTAGAAAAGCAGGGCGATGGGGGAAAGTCAGGAACTCGTAAGACTACTCAACATCGCAGGGTCTGAGTGACCAACTGCAGAAGAATCATGGCGTGTTTCGGCATAAACTGTGCCGGACAAGAAACCGCGATGCATTCGATGGCAGCTTGACTTCCTCAGCAGCCCGCACTGTATGACTCATCCTGTAGTGCAGAATCCTGTTGAGATCAATTACTACCCTTCAATGCAGTTGCCCTCTAACAGGAAAGGACGCGGACATGAACTGACTTGTTCCAACCATAATCCTGAAATGTTAAGAAAAAGCCCCTTTGATGCAGCAAAAGATGATTCGAGTAGGTCCTCACCTACGAGGAACCTCCTGGTCGGCATATTTAACCGACACAGTGTAAGGTCCGTCCTTGGCAGGCGTGTAGTTGACCGTGTGGGTGCCATCGCCGTTGTCTTTGATGCTAACGGGTTCAGCTGCCCCTGGTGACAAGGAAAAAATGTAAAAATAATTGTTCTCTCGCATGAATAATTCAACCGTTCTTTGAAAGATAAGATTAACATACTGTCCTTCAGTTCGTAACTCCTCAGGGGTCAAGAAAACGGGGCCTCGTTTATGAAAAAATAACATTGTCTTAAATTCTCCGCTGTGTTTCTCCTTAGAAATAGGAGTGTGTGCTTTGTGTATTATGAAAATATATAGGTGTCATGATCCGCCCGTCCGAGCCTCATGTGTGCCACGCCCCCTCATTACCTCGTGTCTGATCCTGATCGTGGCCACCTGTTGTCGTTTGATTGCTACGTGTATTTAGTCAGCGTCTGTGTCAGTGTGCCCCAGATCAGTCATTGATGTTACCTGATGTTGTATGATGTTTCGTGATGTAGGTGTCCTGTCCTACCCCATATTCCTGCCTGCTTGCTCCGTTTGCCTGGTCTTTTGGTGTGTGTGATGTGGCTTCTTACCAGTTGGCCCATAAAGCAGCACCTCTAGGGGGGCCAAGCCGGCTTTGCTGGTGTCCACGGTGAACGTCTGGGGCACGTGCGCCCTCACGCCGCTCCCCAGCCCAGGGCCGGAGCATTTCACCTTGCTGGGGTCCACCAGCTCCCGGACGGGAACACGGAAGGGACTTCCTGTATATCGGAGACACAGACACACCTCATCTACCTTCTCCGTCACTGCTGCTCTGTACCATTTTAAATCACTTAAAACATGTATAAATTTAGCAGTATAACCATTATGACAAGTTTACATAAGGAACCTCCAGGAAATTGATTCAGACGTTAATCTGTCATACATTCCAGAAAACTGTCTCAGACTAATTGTGCATTATTTTGACTTCTGCTAAATGGAATCAAACTGCATGTATGATGTCATTAAAAATGTCACAGGAACAGACATTGGATAGTAATATGCGTAAAATATGTATGACAGGATAAATAGAGAAATCCTGGAAATTTTTAAGTCTGACCCAACCTAATCTAATCGAATTTAAAATAACCTAAACTAACCACAGAAGTAGAAATGTGATGTCATATCCTGTCATTTCAAACACAAAGTACCAGGTATGGGATGTCCTCCAAAAGTGATATTGACGTCATAGTCCCCAGGGGTAAACGGGATGTACTCCACGCTGCAGCTGCCATCTTTGTTGTCCTTGCAGGACATCTTGGCCTCAGAGGGTCCCTCAATGGCCAAACCCAGCCCTCCAGTCCCTGCACCTCTGCAGGAATAAAATTGGGAGCTTGTCACTACAGAAAAACACAAATCTGTGGCACACATTCCATCTCAGTTCAGTAACAAAATAAAAATTCCAGACAGCATTCCCCTCTTAATGAGAATGTCCTGCCAATACCTTGTTTCCACGGTAAATCGGTTGGGCTTGTTAACCAGTCCCTCTTCCAATCCAGGACCGTATGCCCGCACGCGTGTTGGGTCACAGCCCTCAGTGACCATGACCCTGAAGGGACTCTTGGGAACCGCAATGTCATCATACAGGATCTCAATCAGGTGCATGCCTACAGAAGCAATGACATCATCAACAGGTTTAAATATGTCACCTGCTGCAAAAGCTTTGTATAGACCATAGCAGAGCCCCTCGGGAATAAGCCAGTCTGAGGATTTTTGCTGCTCTACTAAAGAATAGAAAGTTAGGGAGAGGGTGACAGCATCAGGTCCAATGGCCCCAGCGATTCACAGACTCAGTCTGGATCAATAGAGCTTTTCACGGAGCAGTGCTGGTGCTCATTACAGCGCAGGAACAATCTGCACACCTGCTCTCGGCTCAGCAGACATGGCAACAGCACCAGTGTCACCTGTGTGACTCCAACGGAGATGGATGCTGAGGAGGGCCCCCCCCCCCCTCCCAGGCTCAGGCATTACTCTCAGTGTTTCTGCCAGTGTCTCCAGCCAGTATCGAGTGCAGGGGGCCATGCTGGCCTACCACTTATTTATAGTCTCCCGAAAGCTCCTTAC
>JAODUD010000062.1:20594459-20605087 GCA_026784285.1 Stomatorhinus walkeri | reverse complement strand
GCTTTTGTTGTCGGTTTGCATTACCAGGGCAACACATCCCCCCCCCCCCGCCCCCCCACACCGCCTCCCTTCAGAGTGAGTGACAAACAGCACAGGAGAGGAGGGTCTGCTCACCCCATTACCCACGACAGCAGACGCTGGCACACCAGATTTCCCATTCAGATAGTGGTGTTACTTAATGCCCTGCATTCTGGAAGGCCACGGACACCCAGAGGAGCCCGGCAAAAGCCTATGGCGACGTTGGTATGACTCTGATGGGGGATTTGCCCAGGGATTGCTGTGGTTCGGGGTGCCACTCCAGCACAGCAGAGTGGCACGTGATGGCTAGGGGAACGGTGGCCACCCGGATTCTGATCACCTGCTCCTCCAGTGACGTCCAGAGGCAAGGGGACTGGTCTGTCCCGGAAAAGGTGAACCGGAGATGAAACACCCAGCTTGCTGTAGAGCCCATGGGGCTGTCGGAGAAGATATGGAAACAGCTGAGACACCTCTCAGGACCCCAAGGTGTGCATAATCAATCCCTCACACCTGCTTTCTGGCCTACTTTTGGGAAATGTGCAAGTCACGCAATATTTCACGTATATGCAGCAGCACCCCCTACAGGTCAGTATGGGGAGTAATGTCACAGAGACCCCGATGGATATAAATCCCCCTTAAAGTCATATTAGTGGTTCATGGGTCAACAGCCAGAAATGAATTTATGAAGGGGGAGGGGGGGGGGGGGGAGGAGGAAGGTCTGGCAAAATTCTAGGTAGGTTCAAATGAATAATATTATTACGTGTCTACGTGCCTGGTGGTACATTGGTGCATTTCTTGGCTGTGGCCGCTGTAATCGCTCTGCATGTCGGATTGTTCACATAGCTGGGTTATATCTGTAACACCTACACTCTCTCACACACACGCGTGCTACGTGGGTGGTCGCCTTGCAGTCAGAAAGTCACCCGGTTACTCGCTAGTGCTGCCTCTGCACATCTCTGCAGACAGCCACTCATCTGGAAAACCAAGCATGGCCCCCGACACACACACCCGAGACAGATTCAGAGGCAGTGATTGTGACACCGCAGTGACCACGTGACTTCAATACCGATCGTAGTGAGGGCGACGCCTCCTTAAAGACGACAGGCGGACAATACAAACGCAGGAAACGGCAGCATCAGTTGCAGATCACATTGATTGCCGCTGAAGACTTTAATAGCTTTTCCATTTCGACAGCATAAATTGAAACCATGCCTTTATGCGTTTCATTAACATCCTTTGGAGAAACGCGTCTGCTAAATAAATTTGCGTAAAGCCTCGAACTGTACGGTTTTGCGGCATTTCTGTGTTGGGGGGGCTGTATTAAGATGTTAATTTACTATTTAAGATAATATCTCACTCATCCTCACCATTCTTTCACACGTCCAATATTCCTGTTCAATCTCATTGAAAGGTTGCATTATTATACGGATGACAACCAGGCGCATGCAAGAGGTGTGAAAGCTATAATCTCAGGTCTTGAATCCACTGCAGGTAAGCCTGTCCCAGGGAGAATAACCATGACCTGCTTCAAGGGTGAATTCGCTCTTCATCTGGTCACACTGAGACCCCCGGCGCCTTGGGTCTCCTGCGTCGGGCAGCTTACGGCCAGGAGAACAAATTAGACGAAGTTAAGTGCAAGGATGGCGTGATGCATCGCAGGTGTGACAAAGGGATGCAAACCCCAGCATGAAAGAGGGTTGCATCCTCCGTAGAGTGCTTTGGCAATGGGAATTCTTTGTCATGCAATTAAAGCCTGTTGAATTTGCATGAGAGAGAGAGAGAGAGAGACAGAGAGAGAGAGAGTCGGAGTCGGGGAAATGAGTAAAAGTAATTATTATTCCCTCTTTACTTTGATTGCGGGGAGAACTGTGGATGTGGGCCGCCTAATTACCGTTATTGCTGTTCGGCTCATAAATTGATAACCAAGTTTTACGTTCAAATCGCTTGTCTCTGAGAGCGTGAGGTTGCGCCAAAGTGTATGTTTGTGTATAACACATTGGTGGCATATTTAAGAGAAATGAACATTCTTGAGTTTAAAATTCCACATATTTAGCCGTTTTCCTAAGGCGTGAGATATTTTCCTAGAGCATGACAGGTATCTTGCATAAGAATATTACTGCAGCCACTCGAGTTATAACCTCACGTCCGTAAAAACGTCACCGCAAACCAGCAAAGCATCTCGTTCTTCAACAGCGTGCTACCTTGTTTAAGGTACTTAGCTCAGTTTGTTTCAGTAGCTACATTTTCACCCAAATAAACATTCAAATGTTTATGTTGATAATTCTCTTTGAATAAATATTTGTCCAAATGCATGCCAAGTGAATATACCGCGTAACAAGAAACGAAGTACAACAATATTGATAAGTCATCTTTAAAAAGATTTAGAAATACGATAACCTCGGTATTCTTGCTGTTTAATTATCGCAATGTCATCTCCAATAAATCCCATGGAGAAGCAGAGGCAGGTGGTAATTTGTTTAAACAGCGCTGATACATGTAATCTCTTTTCGATGAGGAGTACAATAGTGCCATCTAATGGCCAACTATTGTAACTATTCAGTATTTTCCCTGTGGAGTTAAAAGGAGAAATGCATGTTGAGTTGATTATACATGCATGTCTTGGATGGGAATAGTGCTGGAAATCGAGAAACTATTGTGATGACACAGATTTACTTCCATAAAAACGTTCTTTGATGCAATGGCATATTGTTGTGAACACTGTATATTCTGACGGCTACTATTATAGCAGTACATAGTCTCACGAGTACCGTAAATATATTTACAGGCCATAAATTTAATACTTATTAAATACTAAATAAAATAACTTTAAGATTTCAAATTTGTGACAGATGATTTATTTTTGCCGGATGACAGCTATTATATTGTAGACCGTAGATGAAAGGATTTAAAAAGATGAATAAAGAAATATAAAGATACTTTGCCGATGTTATTTCTTCTCTATTTCTCAATTTAATTCAACTGACGTTCTGTTTTGATTTCTAGTATAATATTAAAATATGTGGATTTTTTTCTCATCAGTTTAATGAATAAAACACGTGCAAGCAAAGCTACTTCTCGTACATTAACATGCAATCATTATATGATTAACTGTAGCAACTAATTACTTTACGTTCGACCAATTTATATATTACTTTATTACTTTTTCTTTTTTAAATTTTAATAATTGAACGACAAATTACATTCATTATATGACACCGATATCCTCAGACTTCCGGTAACGTGACGTATGCGTGTCACTGTGGGCGACGTTGTTTCTGTTTAGAAAAAAAAATCTGCTCGTTTTTATTTAAGAGGTGTATTAAAATTCTTATCATATTCTAAGTGTAAGACCTATTTGGCTTTACATTTGTTTTATTATGAAAGGTGTAACCTACTGAACAACTGAATCTAACATTTTAAATAGTGAAATAGATTTACTTCAACGGCTCCCCAGCCAATCACGTGGCGCTAACTGGTAGATGTCAGTGTAGACTTATTTCGGGTATGTAATGTGGGTTTGTTGTGTTTACATGTGTTGTGATTTATATGTGATCACAAAATATAACTCAGTTAAGGTCGTAATACGTAATTTACTCACAGATTTAATGATAGCTACCTTGGTTAGCAGTCAAAAAGCATGCGGAAAAATTGGCTCGATGTTAACGTTACTATCCAAATTGTAAAAACCTAGATTTAGTTATCTTTAGTCAGTTATTTTGCTGTTATTAATATATTTGTTTCCGTGGGTCCAGCTAACACAGATTACTTTCCGTTCTATATATGACATAATATTTAAGCAGCTAGAATGGCAGCAAAGAGGATCGTACTGAGTTCACAAGAATAGTTATGCGTGAATGAACTAGATGTTTAATGATATTGCAAAACTTTTTTTAAGATTAGATTTTGTGCAGAATGCTGCATATTATTAAGAATAGCGGAAGACAACATCGCCAGATGGTGTGTGGAAGAGTCTTGGAAACTGTGTCTAACGACACAGTTAGATCAGGATTCACGCATCGAAGCTGCCCATGGAGACTTGGTGCTGAGAAGACTTTCTTCTCCCAGCTGGCTTCCACCTGCAGACTTGGCTCCTTTAAACCAGATCTTCACTTGAAATGGCCCAGAGGCCCAGCCTGTGTATCCCACCCTTCTCAGAGTCAACGTACCCTATCACAAGGGTCAGGGAAGCCCCCCCCCAGGGTGACGCTGCGCACCCGCCTGGTGGTGACGCTGCTGTTCGGTGGGGGGATCCTGGCCGCTTGGTGGTTTGTGCGACACGAGAAACAGCAGAAGATCAGGTTGCAGCGGATTGAGCAGCTGAGGCAGGTGGCCTTGGGCAAAGGAAACTTCAGCCTCCTGGACCACACAGGACGGCGGAGGACCAAGAGCGACTTCCTGGGCAGATGGGTCCTCCTGTATTTTGGTTTCACCCACTGCCCAGATATTTGCCCTGAGGAGCTGGAGAAGATGACCAGCGTGGTGCACATACTGGACCAGGAGTTGTCGTTGCCACGCATCCAGCCCCTCTTCATCAGCGTGGACCCGGAAAGAGACGACGTGGCCGCAGTGGAGAAGTATATAAAAGATTTCCATCCTCGCTTGATTGGATTGACCGGCACACCAGAGGAAGTGAAGGAGGCGGGACGGGAATTCAGGGTGTATTACAGCCAGGGTCCCAAGGACGAGGACAATGATTACATTGTGGACCACACTGTTCTCATGTACCTAATCAATCCCGATAGTCTCTTTCTGGACTATTACACCTCAAACAAGGATGACCAGCAGATAGCTGAGAGCATCAGAAACCACATGAAAGCCCATGTGGAGATGTCCAAAAACTGAACTGACCTTGTGGCCCAAACCTCAAACCTACATTTCTGGACTTATCCAGGAAGGTGACAGCATGTCGTATCAGATGGTTGTGTCCAATCTGCTGTAGGGTATCATTCTCTAATGGGCTGACCTGTGTATGATAATTCTGTTTATTGTTGTGCTTTAATTTCTTTATTTACAACCCATTATGGTCATTCTAAGAAGAATGCATACCGGTGTGATTAAAATTACTTTTTGCTTTACAAAATTTCTCAGGATCGAAGAGAGGGCAGCAGCACATGGAGTTCAAGGCTGCAGGAGAAACATGCTGTTAGATGAGGTTTTGTTCTTATGTGTAGATGTAAAGGGCAATTCATTCATCTCTGGAATTCAGCATGTGTCATTTTGGATGCCTTAGCCTGACCTGGAGTATAACGGAGATGATGCCTGGCCAAAACAACAGAAAGCCAGCTATATTAAATGCACTGGCTGGCCTTATTTTAAGTTTTGATCGACTTATTTGTTAACGTTTTCTGGAGAAATAATCTATTGATCCTCATATTCAGGGATCTCCAACTCCGGTCCTAGAGACCAACCGTCCAGTAGGGTTTCTTTTCTGCCCGGCTTTTGATGAGCTATACTTCTTCCTGGTATTTACCACTGCTTAAACACTCACCTGGTACACGTTCGAGGCTGGGCCTTAGCCCATGGCAATGGGCCTTAATAAAATGCTGATCCATTACAGGGTTTCTGCCCACTGATCTAATGGCGTCTTAGACGATGGGTCCTGCCACATGTGATCTGCACTCATTTCTGAATGATGAGAGAAAGCATCCTGATCAGGACGTCGGTTTTGACTATGAGTGGAAGCCAGTGCATAGATTTGGAAAATGCAAGAAGCTTGAGACCAGACTCAAACCCGAAACTCTTTAGGGTGTAAGGGCATCTCCACCTCATCTATTAGTTGACTGGCTACATGCCCACATGGAGAACTTAATGTAGCAACAAAAGTGAAACTTTATTTGCATTTAAATGTCTACTTTGCACATTTAGCAGACACTTTTGGGCCAATCAATGTACTAGTGAGGGAAATAGCACATTGCAAACGAACACTGTCAGGAGTCAACTAAGCAAAAGAGTAGCTAGACTGAGTTTCCAGTGAATGTCCAGGTACAGTAAGCAGTATTGGGGCTACAAAAATTCAAACTAAGCAAGAACCTAATAAGACTATTAAATCCCCAAATGTACACTATAATATCATTAAGGTAATGTAAGGAGGCTTCAAGCTACACAAAATCATGGAAAAGATGGGTATTAAGGTCTTTCTTGAAGGTGGAGATGATAATCAGACTCCCTCCACCTTCAAGAAATTATTTGCAGTTGCATTAATCGTGACGCCGAAGTGAGTACATAGTGTAATATGGATGCTCACATTCCCCTTTAAAGTAGTCTAATTGTACATCATTTAATGTCTTAGCATAAACGTTAGCATACACGAGTAGTGTACTTTCAAGTCAGCTGCACCTGTTTATTAATTTGCTTCAATCACAAGAAGCCTAATACGTTTTTACGGGTTATACAGAGGCACAGCACGCGGTGAGTTAAAATTTTTGGTGAAGTAGGAGACGTCTCAAACACTGCTTCGTGCTCCAGGCGCATCTACGGAATGTGCGCTCTGCTTTTTCGCCACAAGGTGGCGGTAGTGAGCCGTTATTTGCAAAGTCCACCGACCAATTTAAGGCCTATAGTTACTCACAGTATTAACATATCGGGAATCATTAGAAAAAAAGAAGAGTAATTATTAAAAGTTTTAAACCAATTATTGAATACACGTTTATCTTCTGAACTGAACCTTTTTCCTGGGCCATGTATTAAAGTCCATCCATTTAACCATCTTTCTGCTTATCCAACACACGGTTGTGGGGACACCAAACCTTTTTTGTTGGGGGGCTTCTTACATTTCTCTATTAGAACTACTGACGGGGGATTCAGGGTAATTGTCTGACTTTTTGTTTTCAAGACGGCGCGAAAAAAGCAAATATACAACGCTATAATAGGGGCAAATGCCAGTAAGAATAAAAGTGGACGTAGAAGCAATATTTAAAAGTCGGGTAATGAACAAACTAGTGGTACAGTGAAGAGAAGCTGCCCACAAGTGAGACCGGTAAAGGAAGCAGTGCTGCGTATTCTGTCAGTGCGGAATGCGGAAAACCGGGTATATACTTAAGGTGTGAGTGAGCTGTCAGATTCTCAAATAACTGCAATGTGTAAGGATTAACCATTTTCCTAAAACGGATCAGCATGAGAATATTTCTACTATTAATTATTCTATTATACTATATATATTATATAATATATATTATATAATATACTATTATACTATTCTATTAATACGTTATACGCACCGACTTTGATCTGTGGAATTTGATCCTTGTATTCACTACTGATCTACCGAAAACTAGATCGTTATCATGAAGTAGCCCATTAAGTCTTTTATTAAAATTATAAATATGAATCTGGTATTATTTTGTTTATTCTCGTATGTTTAGAAAATTGAAGTCCACAGCTCCTCCACCCAGCCTCAAGATGAAATACCTTTGTGCATCTTCCCACAAACAGACATAAAATCGTTGAATGAAATGAAGTCGTTCTCCTTTCCATCCATTAAATAATGCATTCTTTTGACTAAAAACATGCTCGCTAAATAGCGACGTTTTACTGGGCTACGATGGGAGAGCGTCCAACACTCATACATTTCCACGAAATACCCTACGGAAACTCCTGCTTTCCCAAAACAAATTTTCTAGGAATCTTGAAAAAAAAACTGGAGGGATTACAAGTATAGGATGAGTGGAAGAGTCTAGAGGCTGTCATTCAAAGCAGCCTTGATCTACGTTACGCTTTAAGACATTATTAAACTGATTTATGTTGCATTGTAAATGAATGTTAATTTTGAGTTTAGATTCAAGTCAGCATGTGTTTCACCTTCTGATTCTGTTTTAGTTTAATTTCACTTTAAAACCATTTCGATCACATATTGATTGCTAATAGACCTACATTTCAACGTAAACCTATGAAGCGTATTATTTTGAAGAAGTACCAGTGTGGATCAATATATGAATTTTCTTGTAGTTCTAATATTAGTCTGCTTTCATTGTTTTTTCCACTTTGACGTGTTCTTTCATTGTGCAAATAGTTAATATTATCCTGACTATACGAACACGATGAAATGACTGACGTTCATGTATGAGCTTGCTGGATTATATGCAATTAGTTTGTCACGGCTCATCAAACGCCGCACATTTTCGAAATGTTACAGCTGAACAAGGGGGGGGGGGGAAATAAAGTATAACACAAGAAGCTCAACGCAGGGTTTTATAACGGCCCAAAAATTCGGCGTGGAACTCCGACATAGCATGTTGTGATTTAACAGCATCAATATATGCCAAAAACTGAAGTTAGATGGGGATTCTTTTCCAGAGGGCGGTATCCGACGTGACGAATTTGGTGAAAACTGTACACTTAAATTTTGTTTGGCAAATCGGCTTTTAAAATAAAACTAAAATAGCCTACGTCTGTTTTCCATGGAGTGGATTTCTTCAGAATTTGGAAATAAGTGAATTAATATTACTGGGCAATAGTACAAAACGAGAAAATGTGAGATATGACAACAACAAAACTGCTCTTCCCCAAAATTCAGCCTTAACAGACGTGCGCGGTATATAGCGGTGTTCACTGCAGATTACGACTGTATGAGAGACAGATTTACGTTTCTTTGATGCTTATATAACGCGCAGACGCGGGCCTGTGTAACATATTTTCAACTGATGGACTAATGCTTAAAAAGGCTATTATATTGTAATATGACTTACCAATATTCCATATCTATGACGTGTGAAATTTTAAAATTCATGTCGCATTTTTAAAGCATAACGAGTCCTCAGTGATAAATAGGACTGAATGTTCTGTACGATTGGATACGGCAAAAATATATATGGTGTGTAGGATTTTATACCTTAAAAATATTAAATTCTTATCCTAAGTTTACGGCACTGCTATTCCCTTTGATGTTGCACTTTTCGTTTACGTTATATTTCTTATACAATATTTTGAACTGACGAATTCAACTGTATTATAAACAGCAAATGAGACACAAAAACATGTATTTAATTTAGATAACAAGCCGTTTTTCTTGGTTTCTTATAGCCAATTTAAAAGTAAAAGAGTTTTAAGGACGTATTCTGGAATAAAATCTTGTAGGTTTTTGTAAAGTTTTGACACTGGAATACAAATTTTGTTTTGCACTGTTATACAAATCGGTGATTCCTGAAAAATAAACTGATGCTAATGTAAATATCGCAGCGGCTTTTTAAACGGCACAAGCTGCGCTACAAGAATAACAAATTAATTTAAGACCTGGTAAAAATATAAAATATAAATCTTAAATGCGTAAATGCACGTCGGTTTGATGTTGCTTTGTGTATATTTTAGGCTTATTTGTGTACTTAAACATAAACAAACCCGAGATAGCGTCCTCTGGCTTTGTACATTAAATACATTTTTAAATTAGAAATCAAAACGGAAATGTTTGTCTCCATTTGTCAAATAGTAACAGATTAAGGTATTCATTTTAATGCAAAGCTGATTTGGGACGTTGGAATAAATAATAAATTGGAATGTCGTGAATAGTTACATTATACTTCAGATGTTAGTTTTTGGGTAGCGCCGATCATAAGGGAGTTGTACTTCAAAGAATGTGGCCAGACATCTATTCCATACGTTATTTGTCAATTGATTTTCACTAATTTTTTCATATTTGAGTATCAGTACTCGACATGCAGTCGGATGGGACGTTTTCCTGGACTGCATGATATGGAACCACCTTAAAAATATCTCGCTCTCCGTCACGTGACGCGATTCCTGGAAAGTTCTTGGAAATCGGCCTCTTGTGTTCAAAACGGATTACGGGTAGAAAAAAAGACACCAGAGCGAAGGGGACGATGGTGCTGAAAACGCGGCGGTGCGCGGGGCGCTGGGGCCCCTTTTTACGCTGTTAGTCTGCATGGTGCTTTTTTAAATTATTATTGACATTATTGCAAACGTTACTGGGGACAGCGCAGACACGACAGTCCCGTCCAGACACTTGTCATTGTTCCCCCGAAACCCAATCCGGCTGACAAAAAAGGAAATGTTGGGGTTAATTTGCATTGTGCGCGTTATTTAGACAGGCTGCATAATTCGCACCAGGCGTCTCCATAAGAGAATAAGCGCGCCTGCCGACATGTCCGTGCAAAGGCTGCTTAAGGTGAGGATTGTGATTTTTTTTTTCGCCCGGACTTTGAATTATATGTCTTGGACTTGGTCTAATGAAATCTGTACCATTATAGTGATCCTGATATCTGAGGTAAGGTTGCTTTTTATCCTCCTGGGGGAAAAACAATTTTTATTACTGTCTCGAGCAGTAGTACAAAGCCTCGACCACTCTGATAAGAGGTAATTGTATATTTATAACACCTTGCATGATAACTCTTCCTGGACATTAAACCTAGGGTTATTTATTTATTTATTTATTGTTATTGCTGCGGTTATTTCTAGGCTAGTTATACGAAACAAATTCTGTCACGACTGAAACACGACAGGCACAGCAGGACACAGAATGCGTTGACTAGACGTGGCGTTTAGGTGTTGGGGCTCTGCGGTGTCGGTATACATATAGAATTGTATTATAATGCAAATTAAACGGGTTCCCAGAAACAAAGTTATTTTATTTCAAGAGCCTAATGCTGCAGGTATTACAA
>JAODUD010000062.1:20533009-20543761 GCA_026784285.1 Stomatorhinus walkeri | reverse complement strand
ATCACGCCACAGACGCGGTGCATCACGCCACAGACGCGGTGCATCACGCCACAGACGCGGTGCATCACGCCACAGACGCGGTGCATCACGCCACAGACCTCTCCGCCTCCAACTGGGCCCTTTCTGCCTGGCAGCGGGCGCTGCGCTGATCCTCCCGCAGCCTCTCCAGCGCCTCCCGCAGCCTCCGGTTGGCCTCCAGCAGCTCGCTCTCCGTATGCGACAGGGAACTCAACTGTACCGTCAGTTCCTGGTTTTGCTGGTGAAACGGGGAGGGGGGCAGGGGAAATTCACTAAAAACCACCAGGACATGAAACAAGGCAGACGCAGCAAATTCACCGCTGCCCACACCACCAGATTTTAAAAAAGGGCTGGTAGAAGTGAGACGCGAGTTCATGCACGATGTCTGAACTACGTCCTGTGCGTGACACCAGCTTTGCAAACATGAGCGAGCTCTGCTGGTGCTCTCTGGTTAAACCCAGGGAAATGTGAAGTGAGAAACTGGACTCGCAGCACATACCAATCCTGACCACAACAACTGTCAAAGCCTCTTTTGGTTCCTACACTATACACCACTTGCATGTGTGCGTGTCAGTGTCCGATCCGTGAACCTGCCACTGCCCCCCACCTTTCGGAGGTCTCCATTCTCTGTTTTCTCCTTCTCCAGCTCCTCCAGCTGACACGCCTGCTGCTGTATCCTGATCCTGAGAAGAGGAGGACGACTTGGGTCACATGGGTGCCCAATGACTCCAGTCACAAAACCTCGGACTGGTTGCAGACGGCAGGCCTTCATACTTCAGGGACGATGCCTCCTTGCGAGCCGTTTCCTCGCCCACCTGGGCGGCCCGGAACCGTTCCTCCCACTGCTCCTTCTGGGAAATCTCTGCGGCCTCCTGCAGAGTCCTCTGTTGCTCCAGATCCGTCACACGATTCTCCAGCTCCAACCTAAGGAACACACACCACAAAACAATGACGACCTGAGCTCATCAAAAAAAAAAAAAAAAACAACAAGTCAGCCAACTTCAGCTTTGCCAGAAGCCAAAAGAGACCGGCCAGCCTCACTTCTCCTCCTGGACCGCTGCCATCTTGTGGAGCTCCTGCTCTCGCGCCGCCTGAACCTTACGGATCATCTCTCTCTCCTTCTCCGCCAGGTGCTCCTTATTCCGCTCCAGAGCCACCTTTAGGTCATCCGCGTCAGACTGTAGTCCTGGGAGATCAGGGAGCAACCAAATGGAAACAGAGTGGAACTGGGAGATCATACATAAAGAATGAAATATTTCTTAAAGCTCCTATATCAGTGTTTCCCAACCCAGTTGATGATGAAAGACCCTTTATTGCTGTTGCAATACACCATGTCACTAGTCACGAGTACCAGCGAAAAAACTGGCCATCAACCCGACCGTACATATACAAACATTACATTATAGGGGGTAGACAGGTCAGTAAGATGGGGGATAAAGGAAGAACAGAGAAAACAGAATTACATGAGGAGAGAGGAGGAGAATTAAAAAAAAAAAAAAGTTCTTGGGGATGCACAGACAAGTCCATGGACCAAAAAGAAAAACATGGACCGGCTGTGGAGGACTGGGTTGGGAAACACGATGTAAACACATCAATGGGAGCACAAATGAATTAGACGCTGACGTACGGCTTTGATGTTGGAGTCTGGAACGTAAATGGGTCAAGGGACCGTACGTGCAGTTACCTTCCACCTTGCTTTGCAGGGCATCTCTCTCAGCCTCCAGTTCACCCCTGGCCCGCACACACTCCAGCCTGATGTTCGCCACCTCCAGCTTGTGGGAGTGTCTCATCTCCTCCAGCTGACAAGACGGGCCAAAATGCCGCTTTAGCCATGCGTCCCCATTGGTCACACTAGCCTGGGAACCCCACACCTGCCTCTGTCTAACCCCCGAATTTCAAAACCATCGGTTAAAGTAATGCTTACTTTAAGTTTGCAAACGAGTGGCGACAGTTTGAATCAGTCGTAAACTCTTGCTCTCAAATATCAACCTTGTCAATCATCTGATCATGTTAAACGGTTCACATTTCTGCAGCATTATCTGGGTAAACAGACTAGCGTGGGCACAGAAGGTACCAGTACAGCTGACGCCACAGATTATCTGAAAGCATGCCACTGCTTGGTCTGTGAGCAAGCTGCACAGAAACGTGAACGGCGGCCTACACTGAGGTGAGACGCTGTGCACTGCCAGCTGAGGTCTAATGCCTGCACAGCAACAATGAAATTATAATTAAAACAGCAATGAGTGAACAATAATGTTATAACATATAAAAAGGCAGCCAGTTTATTATTGATAATTTGCCAGGTATTTGTACATTTTTCAATGTGAGACTTTGACCCATGCAATGCATGGAAGTACAAAAAGTTTGATTCTTTTAGATTTGAAAACCAGTTTGACTGATTCACTAATTGGTTCAAAGGAACAATGTGTTCACAAACCAGACATTACTGTCGTTCACTTGGATGTCTGTTTTGCATGCAAGTAGTGTTTCTTGATAACACTATTGTGTTGTATTTTGGATAGTGCTTCTCTCCGACACAAATAGAAATGCAAATCTATGCTATATGGGACTTGGGCACTAATTTGTCAATCGCATCAGATTTGTCTGTGAAGGCGAAGGCGTTATCAGTCTATGCTGTATCAGCTAAACATTTAAACTACAGTATCACGTATCAGTTATGTAATGTTGCTGATATGATGTCAGTTTGACTATCAACGGATCTATTAACTGATTATTTTTGCTAAGAACTGCTTACCACATACATGAAAAATATATGCCAGAAAAATCTCTAGATGACGTACCTTATCAGTGTCTCACTCAGGCAGTATGGCTGCTCAAACACATTAACATAGGTGACAAAATGAAAACCAACACCTGCATCCGCAGAGCCCACGCCACAGCCGGTGTGTCCCACACTTAAGCCCCCCAGGAAAGGGAGGAAGGGCAGACAGAGCTGCTTTCTCTTGATTTGGACACACGTCACTATGCAATCCCAGCCACTGAGAAACATTAAACCCTAAGAAAGAAACATCTTCCTGCATGAGTTCTGACTGGTCGCATGCCCGCTGTTCTTAGACCCACCTGGCCGGTCAGAGCGCTGACCTCCCTCTCCGCTTTGTGCAGGCGCGCGGTGAGCAGTGCGCTCTGCTCTTGGCTCAGCTGCAGCTCGCCATCCAGTCTGTCCTGCTGCATGCGCAGGGACTGCTTCTCGGCCTGGGGGGGAGAAGGGGGGAGGCACATTTTCCAACAGCTTCACACCTGGAACGTGCGTGATTTTAATCGTGATCCTCAGGACTGTTTCACAACTCATGCATCACACTTATAGAAACACACGCCGTTCTATTTTAATGCCCATAACACAAAAGTAAAAAGCGCCCGTACCTCCAGGGCCTTGATCGCAGCCTGGGACTCGGCCAGCTGCCGTAGCTGCACTCTCTGCACGTTCTTGGCCTGCATGCCAGAGTTGTCCCTCTCGGCCCGCAGCTGGGCCACCTCCGCCTCCAGGCCCTTCAGCCGCAGGTGTAGCTGGGCCTTTTCGCGCAGCAGTGCCTCGACCCGCTTGCCGTCCCGCTCGGGGTCGGAGCTCAGGAGCCTGGCACTCAGGTCTTCCTTGTCCCTCTCCAACCGGCTTACCTGGGGGTCATCGCGTACAGCCGGACGCGGTTGTCATGAGGCAGACAAGGCAAGTCTGATGTTGAGGGCGACCTCAGCAAGACCAACCTCAGCATCCAGGCGGAGTCTCGTATCGTCCAGCTGGCGAGCATGCTCCTCCTTCAGGTGATCGAACTCGGACTTCAGGAAGGTGTAATCATACCGCACCCTGTTATATTCTGACCTATACCTCTCTGCTTCCTATGAAGAGGGGGACATGCATTGTGGTGGGAGTGAGCCAACAGGGCTGAGACAAGACAGGCAATGAAGAACCTGAAGATGGGGTTTACTGTAGTGGAGAGGGATCCTGTTCCAAACAGTGGGCTTATTGGTTACCTTACATCACTAACTCTCTCCAGAACTTCAGTCTAAACTTCAATGCCCTCTGCTGTACAGAGTTAGTTACGACTTGCGGAGTGCAGTGCAAGGACAAACCTCCTCCAGTTGGGTGAAGCGATCTCTGACCGGTGCTTCTAGTTCCTGCTGTATCTGAGATCGTAAAATCTCCATTTTCTGGGGACTCAGGACCTGTCAGTACCACAAAACGAATGTTTACACTGAGCGAAACGTTAAATACAGAACTGCCACAAAGCCTTTTCAGATCTGTAAAATTTACAGATCCTTCAGACTGCAGACTGTGGTGCCACTTAAACGTCTGAACTGTCGATTGAAATATTTGCCCTCTGCTGGTGAGGCAACGGAATCATTAATGCACCTCACATTCCACCGATAGTTAACATTCGACTTACCCTGCTGTCAGCAGACACCTAACATTACCTACTATTATGCAAATGACATATCAGAAGGATTTCATCAAAATAGGCATTTAATTTTTAGTTTGTAAACCAAAGCTTACACATTTTATTTTTTGTGTCATTTTAAATAAATGGTGTCAAGCCCAGAGAGGTCTGTGAATGTTTGACAGATCTTCACTGAAGGGAAGTTTACTTAAAGAGAGTATTCCACATTATTAAGCAAGCCACAGTTCACATGCAGCACGGAGAAGAGCAGCTTCCTGGAGCTGAAAAGCTTGAAACAGTGTAATGGCTTGCAAAAGGCATGACGGGTGACATTTCACAAAACTGGGGAGAGAACACTAAACTTTTAAAAGAATTTTTTGTGATTCAAAGCACAAACAATTTCAGATAAAGTCCAGATGAGGAAAGTTTCAGCCAGACAAAAGAATGCTTTGAACAGGGCAGCTCAGAGAGAAACGTTACTGAGCAGAAAACTGCTTCGTAATGAAACTGCAGGTGTTTCTGGACTCTCAAAAACCTCTCGATGCAGGATCCCTCCAGAGGTCGTTTTTTGTGTTTTGAAATGGACAGGGTGGTTATGTTTTTAAGGAACTACACCCCATACGTTCCTGAAATAAGATTTTGGTACAAGCCTTTGACCTTTTCTTTAGTGGTTTTCACAATTTGTCTCTGCTGAGTCTGCATTTGTAAATTTTTGTTCCGTTTACAGCTTTCTCCATTTCCTATCAGACTGAAACTAAATCGGAAGCAAATCAATAGGTTGTGAATCGAAATTAGGGTAACTGTGCCAATACCCAGCTGTGTTCTAACTGCAAGTCTTTGAGATGCAAAAGGAATCAGGCAATATGACAGAAACCGAAGCCTTAAGCCAGGAGGTATAAGGTGGAAATGCTTCCCAATGAGCCACTATGTACTTCAAGAAAAAAAATCGAGTGTTCCTAACCCAACAGGAAGGCTCCTTCTGGGGCTTAAGTCTAGATGCTCCCAGTCATTATTCCAGTTATTTACAGCGCCACCTGCTGTTCCGACAATAAAAGAGCATGAAGTCAAAATTGGGGAGTGGGAGGGGGGGGGCATCAGATAGCCCAGAAATGCGGCTCTTTACCTGCAGCTTGAGCTCCTCTAGCTCCCTGGTTCTGTCCAGCAGATCCCCCCGCAGCTCAGCTAGCAAGATCTGCATCTGCTCCTGGGAGTGCTGCTTCTCGGAGAGCAGACGCTTTAGCTCACTCTGTCCCCGGGCAGACTCATCCTGCAGCCTGCAGGGGGCGTTCGTATCACAAAGCCACACGTTTGAGGGCAACAGACACGCACGCAAAGCACTCACAATGACAAATCAATCCATATTCATAGACTACAGGGCCGTTAGTGTTACTGTTGGTGACCGCTGATCCGTGACCGCAAGAACAGCATTGAAAAAGTATCACAGGTAAAACAAAATCTCTTATTGAATAGATGTGTTAAAGGACGAAGAAGAAATATAAAGCATGGCATTTCTCTTAGCGATTTTTTTTGGTATTCAGTTAAGAAAACAGTCATAGAATATAAAGCATACTGACATTTCTTGGACTATGAATGTTAAGAGGCCACGCCCAATAAATGCACAGGAGACCTGGTGACACACAAGAAGAGCTGGAGAACCAACTAAAGGAGGCCTACAGGATAAGCTGTGGAAGTGGAGAGCCAGATATCCGACCACGACAGAGCAGCTGCAGTACCTGGTGTGCTCCACCTTCAGGGTCTGGTAGTTGGTCTTGTGGTGTTCACACCTCATCCTCTCGTCGATGAGCATCTTCTGAAGCTCCGTTTCGACCCCTGCCAGGGACGTGACCCCTGGGAGAGATCCAGGCTTGCCGGCCCCATGCTCAAGGCTCCGGAACAGGGGTGCAGACGTTGCCAGGTCAGCAGGATTCATGGTTGCCCTGAGGTTTTCCCCGAAGAGGACTTCACCCAGCCAGGATCCTCCCAAAAGGCTCAACACATCTGATGCAAAACACCAAGTTGCAGAATGAGGAATCTTCAAAGCAATTTGACCTTGGTGATTAAAACAACAAAAGCTCCTTGGGAAAAAACCTCTCAGTAAAAATGACCTGCCTACAATAATTAGCTAGGGATTTGGTGCAGCGATGCACCAGATGTTAAAAAATTAAATACAGCACGGTTTTAACTTCATAAGGCAGTAACCGCCAGTAGCAGAAAACCAAATATGTAAATTGATTCAAATATTAATTTGACTTAACAGTGATACTGATGTAACAAACAGGAAGAAGGTCATGACGAGTTCACATCCAGTATGGCTGCTCGCCATGTCCCCAGTGATTTGCGCCCACTTGACGCTGGTGAGTGGTAGGGAGAGAGGGCTGTCTTTGATTATATGCAATCAGTTGTCCTACTGAATATTCTGTCAATTACCAGCACTGCAGTAGACCAAAAACTAGCCTGTTAAGGGGGTTACAGCCAGTCCTCTGCTTCACAGCACTGTTGTCCGGGCAACTGAAATGCTCTATCCACAACGAACAACAGCCGTTTATATCCATATCCATCCGGTCCAAATAAGTTAATCATAAAGTTGTAAAGAGCAGATTAAACCGTTAACCATATAATACGTTGTTAAACGAATTTAACGACTTAATGTTCCCGAAAAGCTAAACCATGAAAGTGACGATGCAGACGATACGACCGAAAACGTCTACAAAATATCTACATGATGTGCAAATATCATTCTTTTAAAGTGTTGTTTCCCTCAGTAAGTTCTAGATTTAAAAATGGCGCTTTCATTACAGCTTTTACACATTCGCTAACTGCACGGATAACCTAACGTGACTATTTAAAAACGAAACCGTCCTGACAGTGCTACAGAAATGCAAGACGATACCAGCACGAAGATAAAAACAACATTAGGCGTTAGATACAAATACACTGACGTTAAACTATGTTATAAACTCACGCCTGACTTACCTGTTACAAATCCCAGCTCTCCTCAGTTATCAACAGTTACCGTTCCACGTCAATGAACTACAAAACCCCAGAGAATTATGGGAAAGAAAGAGAAAACGGAAATCGATGAGGTTGGATGGCAAAGTCACGTGGATCGGAAATACCTTATGCAGGCAGTTCCCATTGGCCACTTCACTGGTTCTCGTTAGTTTAAAAAAGCACTGGTTAACAACGAGCAACTTGTCTAGTCAGCTCTGTATTGAAAATTGTTTGACAATAACTAAGTATTAATAATATAATATAATGTTAAATATGGCATGTTTAGGAGTTTTCCTGAAAGCCTATTGTTTACACTGAGCGTCACCTAACATTGAAGCGAACCAACTGGTAGACATGCCTGATAGGCGCAGACATGGGATTTTGAATGGTGCTGACCAAAATATATTTTTATAATAGTGTATAACACCAGAATACCACATCTGGGGTGTCCCCCAGCTTTGTGCCCTATGCTGTCTGGGATAAACTTCAAGCCCCCATAGAACTCTAACCCAGGATAATCAGTTAAAGGATGGATGCATATATACAATAACCATCTTCTATGCTCTATTGTGGGAAGCACAGGAATACTAACAAACTGCATACATATGCAGAATTTGCACATGATACACAACTTGGAGACACAAGTCATCTAACAGCATGTTTTGGACTGCAAAGACAAGGCAGATGTGCAGACATACGCAAGGCCAGGTGGGGGGGACAGGCACACAGTGGTTAAGTGCTACAATGCTACTCAATAAACCTCTTTACACAGCGATAGTAACATTGTTTGCGAGTAACTGTCATTGGTGTTACGGTGGGAATTCAGACTCAGCACCTTTGGTACCTTGTTCCAGGTGTTCCACCGCCCTAAGGGCCTTTCTGGTGACCCAGCCACCCATGGTCAGGCAGTGCTGGGGGGCTTCCAACGGGGATTCCAAAGAGGCCTGGGGGGCAGGTCAGCACAGGCTGAGCGTACCGGTGCAAGCTGACAGCCAGCCAGAGAGGTGATTTGCGTCAACTAACCCAGAGTACAGGCAGTAACACGGACCACCCTGAAGCCTATAGGGTCATCACTGAGCTGGCAGGGTTAGGTGCAAAAAAAATGTAGAGAACCACTGATACAATATGCATAATACTGAGGTATTTTACTGGAGAAACTTTGGGTATGTATCTTGCGAAATTATATTAAATGAATGCCATTTGTGGAATTTGAAAAAGCACCTTCACACATCCTCAATCACCATACCACGTGCACCGAAACATGGGAATGTTTTGTTATTTGAAACAAGCACCAGAAATTTCTCACCTAGGCTGGGTACTCTCCGTGAAAATTCCCCCCAGAAATAATCTCGCCTCGTTCAACAAAGACCAGCTGCAAGTTAAAGAATAAGGCGTGACGTAAGACTGCGAAAGCGGACAAGGTGTAATGTAACCTTTGAGGATTAGGAGTCAAAAACGAGGACGCCAATGGTCGTTCGAGCAGAACAAGCCAGCAACCCAGTTGGTACCAGAAGTTGTGGACAGAATGAGGAGTTAACTGGGTTGTCAGTGGAGCTGTTCATCTCTGTGGAGATGATTCTCTTCACGAATGCTATGGTATCTTTAGCAAAACCATGCATCTAGAACAAATCACACAAGGCTGGTCAGAGTGGGTAATCAATTTAGGGATGTGGGGATTCTTTACACTTATCATTAGAGACAGCTTGGGAACAGCTAAGAATTCTTAGGGAGTCCAACCCTCAGAAATGTGTAATTCAACTTCAGGCATGGCTTGGCCCACCTCAGGCAGACTTTCATGCCCCCATTAGCCCACTTGCGAACTGCTGAGGAATCCAAACAAGGACAATGCAAATGCGCCATTTCATCCACAAGATATCTAAAAAACAAGTGTAGACATCTTGAAGAGAGTGAACAGGGAACCGCGCTTGGATTTTTCGAAGGAATCATATTCACACAGCTAATTTAATTCATTTGAAACTGGAGAAAAATCTTGACTGTAATCTAGATTCATATTGTATCCTAATTCAAAGGAGTTTCAAATAGTTCAGACTGATTTTTCGATATATGCCAAATATAGATTAGTAGTTAAAACCCCTTTTAAATACTGAGATGGCTGTCAATTGCCGAATGAGAAGTATAATCTTCTAAAGTCCAACAGCAGTGCTGAATTTTTCTGTATTAACAAATCAGTACAGGAAGAGTCATAAACCAGATTAACACTTATAAATGAATGTCTTATTATTAACCTCTATTTTAAGAACTGCTTTACACTTTAACGTGACCTTATTTTGTAGTGTCAGAATCTGACACAAGGGGTCTCCCTCACCACGTTTCAAGGCTTTGCTGGTTTTCTGTAGCATCTCCACTGTGAGAGATGCAATGACGTCAGCCTGCCTGGCGATGGTCTGCGCTATCTCAACAGCTTCTGCCCCAAGAGATGTGATCAGCTGGATCCCGTTAATCAGAGGCAATTCCTGCACAACAAAATCACCACACCTCCACGTTTGTCTCAAAAAACTACATATCCCAGCAGATCTTGTTGGGGGAGAGACTTTCTTATTCAAGTACCTCCTTCAGTTTCAGGGTCAGGTGGGCCAGGGGAGCGAGATCTCCACTGCCCCCCACAGTGCCTTCTCTGGGACACTAGGGAGGCAGGATGCTGCAAAGACAACCATCTGGGTCATGCCTCACGTCACAGTGACGACGGTGGTGGCAACAAGGGCTCAGCAGCCTTGGGCAATACCACTGAAGGCTTCTATCATCTTCTGGATGGTGTCCATAGAGATGCCACTGTGGCCCCTGGCCAGTGTGTTGATCTTTAAAACCAGCAGCATCCGGTTCCGCTCTGGACTCAGTGGGCTACCCAAGACTGGGTCCAATGGTACACAGAGAAACAAACAGTGGTGGTCGTTTCAGCCATGGAAAGCTGAACACATCCATACAGTACACAGATTCTGTTGACTTCAAAATATCTTAAATATGGCTCCAGCTAGCAAAAGAACCTATTATTTTTTACAGCTTTGGGTCAGTACCCTTCAAAGATCTTTAAGAGTCCACGCTCCTCACGTTTTAAAATTAAATGAAGCATCCAGTTAAGGGTTCCTAGGGTTTCCAAGCTTCGCTCATCAGTTGCATGAGACAGGATCAAGTTCTCCTGCACAGTATAAGCGTGAGTGAAGCAGGCTGGACGCGTTCATTAAGCAGATCCTAAGGCTGACCTTGGCTTTGAAGAGACACTTACTAAAGGTTGTCAGGTGATATAACAGTTTGTCCAAACTTGCCATGTCCGATGTTGACTCCGTAAATTACTAAAGGGCATACCCAGGGGCGGCATTTTGAATGTGTGTGTGTG
>JAODUD010000062.1:20486558-20501695 GCA_026784285.1 Stomatorhinus walkeri | reverse complement strand
TGTGGGGGGGGCCACAGGCTCAGCATATTACCAGCAGATATAAAATAGAAACGAAGATGAGTATGAACAATTAGGCAGGCAGTGGCTTCATAAGCATTTAATTTTATCACTACAAACAAACATTACCATCCATTACCATTCAGTTATTCCCACATGAAAGGACTTTCAGAAGGAATCAGAGACTGATGACCAGCAGAAAGAGAGAATTTACACCCCCTGTACAGATTTCTCTGTTAATTAAAAGCAGACGGATAGCAATTACAGAAAGATCCGCTATACATTCTGCGGAATGTTGCGCAAACGCTCGCTGACTGGAGGACCTTTACATGTATCCATAAAGCAAACAAATTTAAAAAAATAAAAACAAAAAAATAAATGGACTCCCTCACTTGACTTTCATCTCCTTCTACAACCATGTGTTGCTAAGGCAACCCTGCAAAGGCCAGGCAATCACTGCGACTGCATGCATCGGACGACCGGCAACCAGAGCAGCAACTACAGAGATTCGGCCCCGACAGTCCGACAGGAAGGAACCGGGCCGGCTCACAGGTGTCTGCTACCAGCGGATCCGGAGAAATGCTGATGGACCCGTGACATCGAGGCAGCTAGAATTTACAATAACATCTACATCCCTTCTCCTGCTGCCTAAGAAAGGCGTCCCTTCAATCAAATTTGGGAGACTGTGAGGGATTTTCAGTTGTCACACTTAAAACATCTGCCTTTAGGTTTACACTTAAGTGGCAGATACTGCAAATGGGCAGGAAGGTGTTTTTTTGAAGAGCTCAGATTCACAGAAACGCACCTGCCAGTCCTGTCATGCCTGAGACTCAGCACCCTGCAAATCTCTCTTCAGCTGATTCTAAAACAAGCGTCGGGACATTCCCAGACTCCCGTCTAAGGCAGCATCGCGTCACAGAGGATACGTCACGCAAGCGACAACCACGATACAATCTGGTACTCGACAGGAATGTGAGATTCTGCTTCGTATGGAGGAGGAGGATTAAACTACTGTCACAGCCATCAAAGTCTTAGGGTCTTACAGAGATCAATGTTGGCCATCTTACTCCTCAGCTTGGCCAGTTTCAGACCTGCAAGCTTTAAAAGGCATTAATGGAAAAATAAGTGTCAGGCTATCTCAGAAGAACAGCCCCTTGAGCAGTTAAATTATTATTGTGTAGGTAGGTAGTATAAACCCTGAAGATCCCCAGGGCAGAATTAAATACATAACAGAGCTGCTGTGTGTGAGCAAATTTAAATGTCATTTTAAACCCCAGTATCCCTGTAGCAGTCGTTTACGAGGAAAGACAACTGCCGCAAGACTGCATTGTATTTAAATGACAATGGCAGAGGTCCCAGGGTTCACGCATCTTTTGGCCCGTCTCGTGACGTTCGTGAGTTCATCTAGGCTTTATCTCTGCCCTGTGATCTGGACTCCCAGTCCGCAATGAGCCAATCATTCTACTGCAAGGTCTTCAATGAACAAGGAGCACAAGCCTGCCAGCAGCAGAGTCCTAGATCTATTTGTGCTCCAGTAGGATAGACAAAATAAACAAATGAGGTTCATAACTGGTGAATGTGCGCGTCTCTGGGCTCTTCCCAATGTCTATGCTGATACATTAGCAGTAAGGAAACAGGCACAAACCTAATGTGATTAATTAAGTCTATACCTATAGATAAGATACAAAGTGACCTACACAAATACAGGATGAGGCAGCAACAATAAAAAAAAATAAAGTGCGTGTTCCTATAAACATGCGATGTTTACCCGCCAGGATGGCGCAACCCGACACCTACGGGGTGACAGCTTGGATTTTTGCCCGAGCTGCGGCACGTGTGCATTCAGGTGCGGGTCTCCTGGTTTGCTTGACTTCCAGAGGAGCATATCCAGCTGGCATGTAGCACGGTTGTGCTCCTGGGATGGAACGATAAGCTTGCAATTCTCTGAATAACATCCAGCTTTCTGTGAGTTTGCAATGGAGAAGGAGCTATGATTTACCTTCATGACTTACTGGAAGTGATACCCGTGGATTATGGGTTATACCGTGCGGGCGAAGAGCCAGTTGATCAACCAGGGCTTTCCCAATGGATCAGGATTAGTAAGTTTAGCAGTTTCCATTATATTTGTTTTGTTTCATAGCATACAAGAATGTCAGCGGATAAAAAAAAAAAAGAAAAAAAGTGTGGCCTCAAAATACACTGCTTATTTATGGAAATTTCCCCCCAACCCGCAACAACCTGCATACAAAGAATTAGGTGTTATGAAATCCCACCCTTGCTAACATTTCGATGAGTTACAATGAGACACGTCTACCAGCTTTTCCTGCTTGACCCATAGAAATGAAGTTGTAAACCGAAACTGATTGGATCAACCAGAAAAGGTTTTTCGAGGAAAGGCTGTTCCTAGAAAAGGTGCTGAAGTCGGTCTCGGGGCAATCTGGGCATGTTTGCAGTCTTGGTCGTCTGTCAGACCACTAAACTCACGAAAACAGCGGGAGGCAAACTGCTCATCATTTGACTGTTGCGAAACCTCAGATGATAGACATCAGACAAACAGCAAAGGATCTGTTACTGATCATCTGGCGAAGGCATCGTGATTTTAAAGCAAAGGTCAGGGGAATTATTTATAAGGAAGAGAAAAAAAATTGTAGAGAGAGGCTCATGGTAAAATGACTCATTCAGCATCACTATAACAAGGACACTCAACAGGAATATTGTCTATTTTTCAAGATTGATAGCATTACCATGGAATCAAAAAGATTCAGGTGCATATTTATGGTTCAGATTCCTAAGGAAATTAGTTACTCTTAGAGCAAGAACAACACATTGATAACACTAAAATGAAAGCGGAGATCAATGTGCAATGATAGAAGCCCCCCCCCCCAGTCTGGGCTATAACAAAAACATTAAATGAGCTTTAGCGTCATTCGCAAGGTGATTGGTATTCAGTGTCTCTGACGGATAGGCAGGGCTCCTAACTTTGGTCAGCTGGGTGGCGTGAGATTAGAGACAAGTCTCCGCACGCACATAATTACATGGTTACTTGTATTGTTTGCAAATTACGCCAACACTTCTGATGTAGCTACTTCTAGGTTTATAACAGAGTAATATAGAGTCTCAAAGCGTGAATGTCACCAGACAAAGTGAGTCGGCAACCTGGGTGGGGGGGGGGTTGGGTTATCGCGGTGAGGATACGCCGAATACGGGCAGAGTCATCCCTACGCCAGGTGAGGGGGCTGTTGCCAGCAGCTGACTTGTATTACCAGACAAATCCTATTTGGCGGCTGTGCTCGTGCTGCACAACAGAGGAGTGACTGAGTGGGACCCGTTGCCATGGTACCCTCGAGGGTCTCTCTGAAGACATTGATTTGATGCCAGTGTACTTCATCTGCTCACTGGCAGCAGAGATCAGCCAATTAATATTTGCTGTTGCTGATAATAATAATAATAATAATAATAATAATAATAATAATAGGCTAAAGGGGGGAGTGTGTTTGGTGCAGTTTCAGCACACAGCCCATGGGGCTTTATTACTCGTTTAAGTCCCTTCATCCTGTTGTCAGGTCACAAAACACCTCTAGTAAAGAGTGAGGAAACATGCCTTGTCATCAGCCCCAAGTCACCACCGGTAAAAGTAGAGTATTCTTAAGTAACAGCACCATAATTTAACACCCAACGTATTTCAAAAATGTGATAAAATGCGAAGCACCGTGAACCCGGAGGACTGTCATGATCACCTGAAATGCAGCCAGTAATGCGAGCATCAGCGTAAGAAAAATGCTTCTGCTAACAGTAAATAAGTTTCAAGTTTAGATCGACTTCACTTTTGGGAAATCCGTAAATAAGTGCTTAGCTCATTGGAATCGCTCTGCTTAAATGAGCAGTACTACCAAGTCACTGACAAACCTAGCAGAGTTTCATTGTTTAGTCTTTAAATTTTTTAATCAGCGCTATTCAATCTAGTCTTGGTTACAAACACAAAAGGTAAGACCCAACAAAACTGGCTCGAGGGAAAAAGAGAAATCTTACGCAACACTGAAACAATTAATCCCAAAGCAGTCAACAGTAAAGCAGGTAAAAGGGGGCGTCAGATATTGTTCCCAGAAGCAGACAAATACGCATGGAGGTCAGTTAAGTCTGTCAGCTCCCTTTCTGCTTCACTCCTAGCTCCATTATTTTAGAAAAAAAGCGTGAAATATGCGTAAATTAATTGGCAAAAACAGTGAACAAATTCTGTAGTTAAACCCCCCACCGCCACCACCTGCCCTGGAAGCTTTAATGGAGTTTTAATGGCACTGAACTTGAATCCCACAAACGGGGATTAGAAAACGAGCTTGACCGCGACACTGACGTAGCAGAAACGTATCTAAATGTCACAGGATACAAGATAAGAGGGCAACCGACGAAAAACTGGAAGCTGCCGGGCAAAGACTCAAAACACACAAGCAGAAAGCATATTATCCCCGGAATTACACAGCAATCCCAACCAAACAACCCCTCTAATTTACACAAAAACATCACATTTCATGCATGAGTGGCATCAATACGGTACAAGCCACTGGCAATCTTTATGCGACACCAAGAGTTGGATTGCTTTGTATAACTCCGCTAAATGGGTGTTTAAGCCTAAACTCACATAAGCCAGACCTGACAAAGAAACATAGTTTTAAGGTAAAGGTTATCGCGCGTATATTATCGTTCTGAAAATGTACTGGCAAATTCATGGTTTTAAAATTGTAAACTGTACAACAGCAGAATAACGACAATAAATCTGAAGAATAATAGGGTGACAAATGTGGGTTTCTGTTGTTTAGCCGGCATTTGGGAGCAGTCGTACCTCGGTGACTTGGATCAGCGGGATCGCGCTCGAGTTTTTCTTCATCTCCGCTCCTCTTCCTCCCTCACAAGTCGGAGCACATGGCGAGTTTACAGCCGCCGCTCGCTGTGCATGTTTCCCGACAGAGAATAAGGAAACAGCCTTTCTGTCATCGCGGAGAAAACCTTCCCTTCCAGCCGCTCTTGGTAGCACTACGGCGGCAGAGTGCGGCACAAAATAACCGGACCAGAAGAACAAGTCAGGTCAAGTCACTGGGCTGTTATTTGGGCGGGGAACGGGCGTGATCTAGTTGTGAAATATACCTGGAAATATTCAGATATTCCAGCTGAAGGTGCACCCTTTAGCTCCTTATGGGAGCGCATTCTCCCAAGAGGAAGCGAAAGGCGGCTATTGCAGAAGAGATTTGCGGAGGCACCTGACGGTGCAAGCTGGCGGCGTGGCCGGCGGTGCGCTCCTCCCTTTGGGCTCCCTTTGCGGGGTGTGAGCCAACCCTTACGGGAGACTAACCTGCAGACCCCAGATAAGAGACCAGCCGAGGTCAAAGTGTGCCCACGATTATCGTAATCGTTGCGTGTTAATTCCTCATGATGACTGTCAGCGGGTTTTGGGGCCAGCGCCGGCACCCTCCGTGTAATAACTGAGGAGTAATTGTAATAGTTGTAAATGTTTGATTTTCTACCCTGTTGACGCACTGCCAAGCTCGACAGGAAACGAGAACGTTAACAGTCTGCAAAGTGAACGCAAATAAAACGTGTTCAGATGTGAAAATTGGATTTACTTCGGAAATTGTATAGTTTAGAGAACTAACATCATTAAATGTTAGTAAAAGTAGAACAGAATAGATCTATTACAGCTGTTATGTGATGCAGCCTAATGAAAACCATTATCAATAGATTTATTAGGATTATTTGCCAAATTCTTCCACAGAAAATAAAGCAACGTCACGGTCATATCATACGAGTACAAAGCTCATCAAATACCTCGACATGAAGATTAGGCCATTTGCTGTCTCAGCACAACCATGTTCCGCACCGGCTGCTTTGTAGACATATTAATCGCAGAACTTCGTCGGTTTAGAAGAAAAAAAAAAAACCAAATATATTGCTAAGTTGGATGATGGAAAAACAACATGCAGATCTGGGACAAAGGCCTGGCTTTTCTGCATATAAGATGACCCGACCCCCCCAAAAAAAGAAAAGAGACTGCAATGGAGATGGATATATTTTATACTAATCAAGGCAAGTGCCTTCACTGCCTTCTTACTTGTAAGCATTGTCCATTGTGTTTTTTATATCTCTGTCAGATTTTGACCACAGATTCTGAGCGTTTAATTTACGCCGCAATTACACTGCCTCCTGTGCTTAACGCACTTCCTGTAGCGACCAATCAGCAAAGTTTCATTGTACCGAACTGAAGACAATCTACGTTATTTCTACGCTAATAAAACACATGGAGTAGCCTAACTTTAAATCATTTCATCAACTCATTGCTGCAATGTTTACTTAGTGACTATTAAAACAGTAATACGCACGTCGGCAACCAGTACCAATTCCACTTCGTCTCGGGTGCTGTGCGCTGTAGATAAGCTGTATGTACTTATCTATGTCGTCTGGGATAGGGGAATTACTGTCTTTTTTCACTCACTATATCTTTTCCTGTAAGCAGCAGTGGCTGGATAGAAATAAAATTATCAATAGCAATAACAGCAAAAAAAGTGCGTCCTTACTAATCATTGCTTCATATGTCACCAAATGTAGGTTTTTTGGGCAATATTTACTTTTTTTATTACGCCATTATTGCAGCGGCCCTCTAAAAACAACCAAAGTTCGGGGCTGATGGCTGTGCTTCAGTCCCAAACTACACGTTAAAACCCCCGTACTGCATTCACAGCACTGTGGTAAATGCGCGCTGTTGCCGTTCATATGAATTATTAGCCCTCCAGACAGTCTACCATAAAAGTCAGTGGCGCCTACACCCACGTAAACGCCGGTACCTGGAGGCCCAGCCACGGCGTCAGCCCAAGTCTCCTCAAATCCAGGCAAATAAAGCGAGTGGGACACATTTTAGTTAAACTATCAAGCACCAGATAAAATATGGGAAGAAAACTGCTAAAAACTGGAACTGACCGTATAAAGCAGTCAAATGGATTTATTCACCGAGAAGGCGTTTACAGTTCGGAAGCACATTCTTCAGCTTTTTCCTTTGCGTGTAGTATCATAATGACAAATCGGTACCAGTCATGTTTTGTAGAACCTTAATTTTTCCATGTTTAATGGAAAGTATCTTGTTAGAACTGGCTTTGTTGTCCAACAAAGAGGCGTTTATTAATATGAATCTTGAAATGCATATTAATGATATTCATATTCATGAATTCTTTAATATATTCCAAGTTCCACATACCCACGCAACACATTATTCAGCTGCCATTAACACACACCGCTTTCTACGTCAAATGCTTAAGAAGGTTCCGGATGGATCTGCGCTATGAATCCAATCTGTCTGTCAGTGTAGGAAGATCGTTCTGTCTTTTACCGTTAATAATCCAGGTTAATGGCGCCCTCTAACGGAAGGACAGTACGGTACACTGACACAAATTTCAAGGGTCACGACTGCAGACACTTCGTAGCATAAAACACCTGGAAATACCTGCCGATATATGATCCATATCGTCACTACATTCTCTTACACACAGTAGTCTCCCTTAAATTCATTTAAAAAGTCTTATAACACAGCTAATCAGATAATGAAAATGATTTGAAAGAAACACGAAACCCAACTTGTCAAAAAAATTAAATCCACCTCTTCCATACTGTCATGTGTTCCATTTGAGGTGCTTCTGGAGGGACTGCTGGCCTGAGAGATCACATCAAAATCATCACAGTCAGTGGACGCTGCCATCAGCCACGTGTGAAATACCACATACCGATGAAGAGCCCTCAGACGAATAAGCCTACTTATGGTCACATGGACTTGGCTGTGTCACAGAGGTAAATGATGCACGAGAATGGAACGCCCTGATAGACCTGACTCAGCTCTGATACACTTCTGAACTTCCATAAATGTCTATGAAAAGTCAGAGAAAACTATTAGTAACGTCTCAGATTTAACTTTCAATTTTAAAGGTATCTGTAAAACATTTTAAAAGACCATTTATTATTTTTTCACTGGCAGGAAAAACACCGAAAGTTTCCCCTGTGCCACTGACACAGCACAACAGAGCTCTTCCCTAAAGCAAACACTTCCACAAGCAGTGCACATTTACCATTTTATTATTTGAAGTAGGTATAGAGGTAATAATTATAATTTACAGAAACTTCCATAAGGAGAGTCACGGTGGCTCAGGTCAGCTCCGGTTACGCAGAGCTAGCCTTTGGGGGCACCCACTCGTGGATCTTCTTCCGCGTGGTGGAGTAAGGGATGTACTGATCGGACGTGGCGCTCAGGTTGAACTTGTGGGTCTCTGCTATGAATTTCCGGGGCACCGGGGGGTGGGTGGTGGG
The DNA here is from genome assembly GCA_026784285.1 of Stomatorhinus walkeri. NCBI lineage: Eukaryota > Metazoa > Chordata > Actinopteri > Osteoglossiformes > Mormyridae > Stomatorhinus > Stomatorhinus walkeri. Next base: position 20,493,361 of record JAODUD010000062.1, on the reverse strand, counting down.
TGGATCCTCTGTCATGCAGTGAAGCCAGCGGTGCCTGCAGGGGGCACCACAAGCACAGAAGTCATCATGGTGAAGTTCTAAGGTACTGACTGGATGAGAGAAGGACTTCGGGTCTCTCCGCAACTGTCACAATATCCAGCAGGTGGAAGCCATGAAACGTCAAGGACACAGAGCACAGTACCGCCACTCTAGTATGCCTGGTTACATCCAGCATAGCTGTTAAGGGTACTAACAATTAAAGCACAGAGACATCAGACACCCTCCTCTTTTCTCTATTGCGGGTTGCTGGTGATGCAACACACTCCAAGCATAGAGCCATTCGCTCAAAGTTATCCACAGCCCCATAAGCACCCAGAGGACAGAAAGCACAGCTCTAGAGTGCTGAGAGGAAGCCAGTTATTCAGCCCTGCAGACAGAATAGAAGCCAGCTTGTATTTCTCAAATGATTCTTGGCTGGGATCGAACCTAGACTGCCAACGGAGGACATTTTGTGTGAAAAAGTAACTGTGTCAGTCCTGCCACCAACGCCTACATTTTCCCTATAAGGTGGAAGACCTGCTTGCAGGGCTGGATGTAGATTAACATCATACCCAAGATGAAGCAACTGCAGGGTAAAGACCTTGCTCAAGGGCTCAACAGAGTTACCGGCACAAATCCCTACCCTTAGAGCCATCACTCTGCTTAGGTAAGAAGCTAAATGCAAATGTGCATTCAAAACATGAGTAATGGAAAAGGTTCTACAGGAGCTCTACAGCTCTTCAGCGACAAATAGTTAAAAAGCATTTAGTACTATTTCTTTAATTATGTTTCAGCAGTATGATATACACCAGTGCAGAAAGCTTACCACTCAGGCGGCACCATACTTCCGTCCACATCCCACACAGTACGCTTTCCGTTCATTTCCAGCGTGTAAATGACCCATCGGTGGCGACCTGAGACGTATGAAGGAGAAGCACGGTTTACTTTAGAAAGAAACCTCATATTCAGTAAAAGAATGTATTAACGTCCCTTATGGTAGACAGGATAATCAATTATTAACTTACAAATCAACTTAAGTCTTACCGAAGAAGTAACCCTTATCTTCGTAGTATTTATTTCCATATTTGTCAACACCAATCAATGCTCCCGTTTTGAGATCATTTACTCTGGAGAAAAAGTACAATATCATGTTATTGAAACAGTGCACGAATGACAATGAATTGAAGAGGAAAAAACAACTAGGTTACTAGGATAGCTGCGAATATAGATAAGAAACGTTGGCCTATCCATTCAATAACATTTCTCACTATAAAGCACACTTAAACATGCTAATTGGTCTTTTGGATAAAGAGTAGAATAACAGAATTAAAAATGCACATATAATTCAAATCAACAAGAAACGATCAGTTCTTGAAGCAGAGGTCACATACGAGGTCAATCAACTATAATATTCTGAATCATAAACAAGCAGAGATTTTGACCAGGACCAAAAAGCAAAGTCATAAACCGCTCACCTAAATAACTGAAGAAGGAGACCGCGAATCCCTCCGTGACCGCCCAACTGGCCCAAAGCCCTGCGAAAGACTTGAACATACTCCGCCATCTTCAGGCGGAAGCGCAACCGAGAGTAACGCCGAAATTCCGCCGCAGAAACCGGATGACACAGCAGTGTTCCGCTAAATGTTCGTTCCTACGGCGACTACGGTACAATTCCTATGCAAAAAAAAGTGCTGTCGAACAGCAATCATTTCCGATTATCTAACACCTATGGAAATAATACATCGTGCATGTCTTAATGATAGGGTGAGAAATAATGATGATAGGGTAAGAAATAATATGTATTCAGATTTGACTTGCATATATTTATTCTTCATCTGAACAAACATTAGTTTGTTTTAAAGAGACATGTCAAAGAGAACAAGGTATTAGTAACTGTATATTAACTGCAACTGGCATTTATGGTGAGACCACTGACCATTCATGAAAGACCACAAATGAGTGTGACCCGTTATGGTCCTTCATAGTTTATTTTATATACATATTTATATATACACACAGTACATAGGGCTTTGGGTCCGTGTACAAGCAGAGCAAGTTGCAGCATGAGCATTATTGTCCAAAGACAGGATAAATTATTAGAAATAAGGTCATAATTTCTATCCCTATCGTTTCTATACAAAGTAGAAAGTCTTGGAAAAAACTGATAGAGGGGGAGTACACTGGGGAATTGTCTCAAAAAATAAACTGAATGTTGTTCACATAACCATGATTCAGTCACGCAGGACGGACGGACAAAAAAAAAAAAAGCCTCAGGTAACTAACAAAAGACTCACAGTCTTATAGTTGCTTAACTGACAGTTTTTTCCCCCCCATAGTGACTTAATATTTAACCCATTTACAAATCAGGATCTTTTTACTGGAGCAATGTATCTTGCTCAAGAGCGCCACCTCTGGAACCTCCTCCTCCTTGCACCTGAGCTGGTAGCCTTCGGTGTCCGAGTCCATGTCCCAACTGCGACCTTTACAAAAGCGAACTCGCTCTTCAAGCGGAGGTCAGTCTCCCCCCCCCCAAAAGACAACAGGGAGGTGCCAATTTCATACAAGCTACAGCCCACTGCGCTGCTTGGACATGTCGCGAAGTGGAGATGCGTTTCCGGTGCCCCTCCTGAGGCACCCCAGCGGTACATCAGCTCTGTGGTTACTGGATGACGGCGGTGACCCCCTGGCTATTGTAGTCCGTGGACTCCATCTTGAGGATGTAGGGAATGATGCTGTCGATCTGCACGTTGCCGATGAGGCCGGCAAAGAATAGCTCCTCTGTGATGGCGCCGCTCATCAGCCGCAACGCAGGGAGTCGGAGCAGAAGCTTAGACAGGCTGGGAGGGAGGGAGGCAGCAGGGAACAGGTGGGAGTCAGCCAGAGCGTCTCAATACAGCCCCACACCGAACCATCATCACTACGCTGCCCCATCCAGTGAGTGAACAACCCCCAAAAGTAGACCTCAAATATAACCCGAAACTGGCCGCAGTAGAGCAGTGACATATCAGCCACCCTGGCAGCACGTGGGACCCTCACCGGTAGGTGTCCTCGGGATACATCTGGGCAACGTAATCCTGCAGCTCCATGTAGGCCTTCTCCTGGAACCTCTGGATCTGCAGGGTGTTGTCGATGCCAGGATGATCTGGAGAAAAAGCGAGACCACAAGCCACGCTCTGCATGAGTGAAATCAAGTTGCCTTTAAACATCCCTTTAATTTCTGGGCCACCCAGTTAAATGCCCAGCACTGGGACTAAAACTCTCACAAGAAAGAAACTGCTACATTGTAGACAACAGTTGCTAATCTCTATGCCCACTCTAATTTTCTGGATGTATTATTCAATATTTAGACAATCCCTCACCAGGGCTGAAGAGGACGATGGCTTTGAGGTAGGCATACTCGTACGCGTCGAGGGACAGCTTGGACATACTGTTGCAGAACTCCTGCATTCTCCAAATGTGCTCCATCACCAGCTTCACTCGTTCTGCAGAGAGCTTTTCTGGGGAGGTGTGTTCAGCTTCATTAGCATGCTGGGTGAGCTTGGCACCAACCACATGCTCAGTGTTACAGGTAACAGGCCTCTGCTTTGTACTATGCACTATTATGTAGGAAGACAGCATGTATCTTGTAAGGTACAGAATATAGATGACCTTAGAAAAACATCTGAGGCTTTTGTGTGGGTTTATAAAGGCTATAAATAACAGAACAATTACTCAGAAGTGCTAGCTAAATCTTAAAGGTGACATTTCACACCCATAAATGCATCTCCCTTAGAGGGATTGTTGTCCTGTGAAGCTATAGACCCCTTCACCTTACCTTCCTGCAGGCTGCTCTGTAAGTGGTTGATGATAGCGGCCAAGATGGTGGCCACGTTCATCACATGGGAGCACTGCGCCATGCCGAGGGCGAACAGCTCGTTCCAGCACGCCTTCATCAGGCTGATGTTGCTCTCTTGCCTGGGGGGACACGTGGGGGGAGGGGGCAATATAAAACAGTTGGCAGGCAACGGGACGATGCACCTTCGCTAAAAGCAGACATAAAATTTCCCCTCTAAACACCCCCCCCACCAAAGGCATAAAATTTACATTTCTTCATGGGAAATCTCCTTCTATCGTGTGCAGACAAGATGTGATGCAAATCAGACCAAAAATTCACACGATATTTTAACTTGGGAAAGTAGTTCTGTCCCCGGATTAAAGGAAAAGGGATTTGTGTGTGTTTGGCTGCATCACAAAGGGCTCACACAACTTGAAACAGAACTCTGCCTTAGGTAAACAGAAAAGAGCCAAACTGCCAGCGTCCCATTTCCATAAGACATTAATTATGCATCTGAAAGAAAAAAATAAATAAAAGACGGGGAGACTCTAGGCTCAACGTAGACTTTGAAAGCAACAACCTTAATTTAGCAAAGATGCTCTTTAAGTGATTTAAAAAGTCTCCCGTGACCCTGTACTAAGTACAACGCAGGAAGACGGATCAATGGGTAATTCTGCGTTTCAGGCTCAACAAACTCCAGTTTCTGTCCCACATCTTTAACATTTAAAGTATTTCGACCAAGAGAAAACCTCCAGGATGGGAAGTTCTGCAGAAAGGTGCAGGAAAACATGATCACATATGAGAAGGAGTGGGAAACTGGGGAAGAGTGTAAGCGATGATATGGGAGAAAGGGAGGAGGAACTCACCCCAGGGCCTGGAAGGCAGGTATGGAGCGAGCCCAGTGCATAGACAGGAAGAGCAGGCGAGAGGCCGACTCGCAGATGTAGTTCACGTTGAGATACTCTGGCATGGGCAAAGGCATCATCAGCTGCAGGCAGAAATGCAGGGGAGGCCGGATGAGCTTAGCCCGCTGATCCAGGATCAGCCTCCGCCATGACGAAGCCAGGGCTGGACGGTGGCTACCGCTGGCAAATGTGCTCACCTTAAAGGGCACGTGGCTTTCGCAGAGCAGCGGCCCCTCTAGCTCCACGATGCCTCCCGACTGGTCACCCGACACTAGGCGCATGCTGGCCTCCATAGCCTCGCCGGAGGCGCTCTCGGCAGGGTTTAGCGCCTTGGCTAGTGTGTCGAACGCTCTGCGGGCCAAAAGCGGGCGAGGTGACATGCTGGTACGAAGCGTCAGCAAGGCGGGAACACCGTCAGAAACGTAGCAGCCGCATTTCACTGTCAATGCGGAGACACTAAATCCATACCGTGTGATGTCGCTCGTATTCTGCTCCTCCGACGGAATCTCCGCTATGGACCCGTCGCCGTTACTCAGCGTCTCCATCCCCGACAGGTCGACGCTACAGTCCGTCATCTCCCTCGCCTTGTTCAAGTGGGCGAGCGACGTCACCACGTTGGCCAGAGTGCTCAGGTCACCCTGACAGGGATCACCCTGGAGGGAAGAGAAAGCAGTCAGATTCAAGGATGCACAGCAGATGTGCTTGGCGGCTCAGGAAAACACAAAGTTTGACAATAAACACTGAAACGCCTTGTTTTACACAACCATAATTTGTGTGATGCAAGGCCTTCCTTTTGCAGCCGACACAGCATCCGTTTGTCTTGGGGATGACAGATCCAAGTCCTGCAGTGGCCAGAGGGATCTTGGAAAATGTTTCCTGACTCGCTCCTCCCAAACACTCCAATAATATTCCGATCTGGTGAGTGCAGGCCATGGGAGATGTTCATCGTCACTATCATGCTTATCGAATCACCGTCACCAGCCTTGCTCTGTGTTTTGGTGCATTATCGTGCCGATGCAGGACACCAGCTGCAGTGTACGGTGTTTGAACTACTGGGTGAACACGATCCTCCAAAATAACACCTGTCTAGAACATGTAGTGGGCCTAGGGAATGCCATGACGCTGCAGCCCAAACCATCACAGTCCGGGTGGTAAAGCTTCTCCGCACCCAAACTCTCCCAAATGTAATTAAGACCGTGAAGGTGGACTGCTCTGAGAATAATACGCTTCCCATCGTCCACAGCCAAAGGTTTGCACTGGTGGCACCGCTGAAACCATGTGGCATTGGCACGAGTGACCAATGGTTTGGCTATAGCAGCCTGACCATGAACACTGACTCCGTAGTGCTCCAGACGTAGGATTTGGTGGAACTACGTGAGGATATTCTCACCAAGCACTGTGTGAAAGACGAGTGCCGCCTGAACACGGAAGGTGGTGTGCAGAACATGCGAGGCGTACCTTTTCTGGGGATACTGGAACCATGATGGCATTCTCCAGCTTGGGGAAAGGCTGCTGAATGTTCAACAACATGCCTGATTCCAGCAGACTCGTAGACCTACAGAGAACAACATCAGCGAAATGCCCCCCACTGCACAGAAAGGAGGGACCAACACGGAGCATGAAAGGTTCCTGCGTCTGGCGGCCTGCTACGCACCTGGCCGTCTCCTTCTCAGTCACGAAGGTGGGCGTGGCCGCCAGGGGGCTGCAGAGGTTCTTGCGGATGTAGATTTTCTCCGTGGAGGCCGCGCAGTTGATGGATTTCTCCCGGGATACCTCCACTGGCTTCCGCTCGCACTGCACGGCTGGGGGGGGGGGGGACAGAGATGAAGCTTGTGACGCTTGCAGGCGGTGGGATCAAGCTGGAGTGGGGGGAGGTGGGCGGCGGTGGCTTACAGTCCTGCTTCATTCCAAAGGCCATGCAGCGCTGCAGTCGGCAGTACTGGCAGCGGTTGCGGTGGTGCTTGTTGATGACGCATTCCCCAGAGCCTCGGCACGTGTACACCAGGTTCTTCCTGATGCTGCGCTTAAAGAAGCCTTTGCAGCCCTCACAGCTCACCGCGCCGTAG
>JAODUD010000062.1:20420324-20432143 GCA_026784285.1 Stomatorhinus walkeri | reverse complement strand
TTTTGCCACATAATACGTCACCCCTTAAAACAAATACTGGCACTGTACACATGCACACTGGCCCTTAAAAGTCAGCTCTGTCCATCATCTGCAATTGATTTTGGAATAAAGACCCTCTCTAATACAGAATTTTTTTCACAAATGACAGGGAAACCAAAGTCAAAACTGCTGATCCCAGACAGAAAGGACACTAGATGAAGGAGGTCCCGTCACTGGTTCTGTAGTGCAGCTTTGGCAGTGATGGTTCTTCTTGGACCATCCGGGGGAGTGGAGGAGGACCACAGAAAGGAACACCTGGCCTTCTGTAACCAACCACGGCTCTTTTTCTGTCATCCCCATAGTGACGCAACACCAGTGACTTGGTGAGTCCTCGCTCCTTAAGCTTTGTAGTTTGCTCCTTTCTAACATTGTGAGAAAAAAAGAGGAGGACTGATTTACAAAAAGCTAAGTTTAATTTCAATAACTTCTACTTACATCATTAAACAGAAAGACGGACGGATGGACGGACAGGCAGGCAGACAGATATATATATATATATATATATATACACATATACTTGATCAATCCTTTAATATTTGATTCAGATGGTTAATCAGAAAAAAAATTAGCTCCTTTGTACAGTGGTGGCCTTACCCATAAGGTGACAGACGCAGCCACCTGGGGACCCCAAAAACTTGGTGCCCCATGAAGACAGAATTTCCAGAAGTTACATTTAAGAATATAAGATCATTTAAATTACAGCAACAAGCCTGTTAATTGCATTATTAGTGACAGGCTTCAGGACAGACAAAGTTGCCCCTGTCCCGGCTGTAACGTGATGCAAGGTAGCCATATACTTCAAACAATGTCCAGGCAAGACAAAATCTAGCAAATCAGTGAGAAAAATTCATTCTATTTCATGCTACAACACCATACACACCAGTCATCACACCCCAATTGAGATTGAGAACAATTTATGGAAAAAATCTGATTTAAAAGGTCATGTGTCTGTGTGCCTGGTAAATCCCATATGATGCACCATTAACGTTACTTACATAGCTTTTACCACCGGCTGAAGCCTCTCCACAACCCACTGACACTGTGCCTGCCAATCGGGGTCATTGGGAGGTGGCGGCTCTGGGTAAATAAGCCAACCTGCAGGAGGAATGAGGAGACAGCATTGCTCAATATGGTATTCATCAAGTACCAGCCTGGAGACAGTATTGTGCTTGTGTATGAAGGGGAGGAGGGAACAATATATAGTAAATTGCACCTTGATCCCTGCAGAATCCAGAAGATATTGAGAAGCTTATAGTGGTTGGTACTTCAGATGATTCTACTGAAATTGAAAGTTTACATTTTAGCATTATAGGAATTTTACAACAAATTACGGTATAAATATCATAATATGGATTTAAAATATGTTACTCAAATCAATTCCTATGGATTGCATTCAGTACACTCGTTATCAAGCAAGTAGACAGTATGCATTTTTACTGTTTTCACGGAGAAGTATAAATAATTCAAGTGGTAAAACTGTGGCGCGGGTGATAATATCCGCCGTAAAACCAGTAACGGTATCCACCCTGGATCGCCTCTTACAAACCAGCCTGCCCTCCGCGCACCCGGTCTAGTCAGGGGTAACGTGAGATGCCCCCTAGATAATTGGCAACAACTCACTGAATCATAAATGTTTAACGTGCCATTTAATTTCAGATGAAGGGGACCACGAAGTATCCATTTAATTGACACTGTCGGGACGTAAAATGAGAGTTGCTATTGTAAGACTATTGACCTATTTTGTGTGTTTTTCGCTACTATTTTCTTGCAGTGTTACCAAATAATGAGGTAGGCCTACTGTAATAATGCACCTACACGTTGAACACTCACAGCTGTGTGCCTTGGCATTCGTTTGCTTGTTTTGCAAGCTCGGAGATTCCAGGACGATTTCTTTCCTGAGTTTCCCCGCCGTCTTTCTGTTTTTTGTCTTGACCTGTAAGACGTCCGCCTGACGAGCATCAACGGAAGGCTCCGCTGCAGCCAACGCGGCTTTCAGGTTACGCTCCTTCCTACCTGTGACGTCCAGGGATTTCCACTGTCGTTTATCATAAGCGTCTGCTCCTGTCAGCTCATTCCAGGTGTAATTCAATATATTCATCAGCCCCCGGGGCAAAGAAAATTCTACCTCGCATCTCTCGCACTGATGAAGAAACTTTCCCAGCTCCTGGAGGAGATAAGCAGCTCTTTTTCTAAGCTCATTCAAATGTGCCTTGTCCTCCACCCCCGATCCCCAAGCGCCTACAGATTCCTGATCATTTTTTGTACTAGGCAGCGTTTCCCATTTTATTCCCTTTTTCAGTTTTTCTCTCTTAATTTCACTGTCGTCGTCATCCTCTTCTTCAGAGTCACCGTCGGCAACCGACCTGTTCAGTCGACATGTGTGACATATTCATACTTTAATAATCCAGTCAGTCTCCGTTATATATCCTAATAATATAAACGCATGTTATAAATGGTACTACAAGCAGCAGGAATACAGTACAAACGTCTCCGGATACTTACCTGTTAACGACTGATTCAAAGGATGGCTGGTTACAGTAGTATCGTAAAGGAAGAGGTGGGTGGTCAGCCGAAAATCTTGATCGTTTGTCTTTTTTACTTGAATGCTAAATATTTAGAGAAATTTACATTAATCAATTGTTATAATAGTTATTTATGACTGTAAACTTTATCTACCTCATGTTACCTGATCAAAGAAGTATATTGGTCCAGGTCTGTTTTCCATTTCCAAACTTCAAATAAAAGTGGTTTTAAATATTGCATTTAAGAACATTATCATTGTTCTGTAAATAAGCTTTACCAGTTGATATAAATTATAATTTCTTACGATTCTGAAAACCTGGTACACCCTTATGAAAACGTCGAATTTACCTTTTAGTTTGTAAAATCTTGTTGCTTGGATACAACTTGTTTTCCAAGTGAGTACATTGAATCAAATGGTGCAAGTCATCCCTACTGTATGATTAAAAGTCAAAACATCATGCCAACCTATACGAATATAAAGTCGCCATTCCTCACATATTTTAATGCACTAGATGTATCCCTTACTAAGGGACCCTGAAAAGTGATTTGACCGTGATGAATGTGCGCTTTACAACGAAGACGGATATATAGGCGCCTCCCTCTGGTCATTGCCGGTAGTGTTGAAAGAAAACAAGCGTCGAAACCAGTGGTGGTGGGATTACTGCTGTATCCCGTTTCCACCAACGCGGTGCGGGAGAAGGCCTTTTCCAGAACTGGTTCTGCCCATTTCCACAGCAAAAAACATGGCCCTTGCTGTCAGTCACAAGATCCAATCCAACGAAAGCTCGCTCAGAAAGTGATATTGTGCGAAACCAACAGCCACAGATACATATTGATGCTTTAATATCTTGACATTTGAGCCTCTGCTTAAGACGCCTGTGTTGTCGAAAACACTCAGACATCTAAGTCTGCTTGTTTCATAACGTAGATAATATTTTTCATTAGCAAAACCTTACTACCAGTTTTCACTGTACGCGTCAGAGGATCCAGATGAATGGCCGGTCATCCTTGAGTAAAAAATACCTACTAGAAGGCGATGAAGTGGACCTTAGGCTTCAGGGGTTATTTTCTCGTGCTGCGCTGGTGCTCGGCTTCGGCTCGGTTTCGGGCTTTTCCGTCATTCGCCGGTCGGGGTTTCCCAGCATTCCCAGCGCGCCGCTACACCTCCCCCCTCCCTTCCCCTTTGGTGTCTGCAGTCATGGCGGATGTGGTGCAGCAACTGGAGGTGAAGCCCGAGCAGGAGAAGATTATGAACGGGAACGCGGAGCTCGACGAGAGAGAAGACGCGGACCCTTCGGAAGAGACGGCAAAGAAGAAGAAGAAAAAGAAGAAGAAAAACAAACCGCCGACCCAAAGTGAGGAGGCCTCAGGGACAGGCCGCGTTGGTGAGTGCTGAAGGCCGCACTTTCTTACGCCAAGATGTATATCACATAATAGAGTTTGCTTGCTCAATCTGTTATTAAACCGATCCGTCGATTGTTAAAATTGTGAGACGTTGGCTTAATTGTTAACTTAATTTCTGGACTTGCCATGTGCGGAAGAATATCTTGCGTGAGCGCCCGATATCCACACTCGGTAAAATTAACCAATAGCACCCCCATAAATATATGCCGTTAAACGTCAGGGTGGTTCTAAAGCCGTCTGTACCTACATCCCAGCGCATTCGTCTCATGCAGTCTGACTGTCAGACCTACGCCTGACATTTAAAAACGAGCAGCAGCTAGCGGGCTAAGCCCACTGCGCCGTTTGGTATAGACGTCAAGCATGGCAGTGAAAGTTAAACTACCCCAAGTATAGGGCAGCATTAGTATAGTTAGTTGGATGATTGCCTGCCTAAGATAACACAGTTAGTTTGGTGCCGGGGCTGCAGTGTATTTTACCCAGGTCAGCTCCATGGTGTGTGTAATTTTTTTTACCTTAATTGGAAACCAGAAAGACTGCTGTCTCCAAGCTGCTGGCGTTTTCCAACTGGGGAGCAGAATGCGCCTGCGCAGTAGTGTATGACGATATGACTCCCAAGGTTATAGCCCAGCAAAACGCCACTTGGGCTGGTGCTCTTTATGCACTAGTGTTTTCATGTAAGAGGGGGATATAGGGCTCTTGAAGGAACAAACAAGAACACTTTGGTTCGTTCAGAAATACTTTATTAAAAGCCATACAAAATTATAAAATACAAGACAAAATAAAATATAATAAGCATTGATAACTAGTCCAAAGCAATCCAAAAGTAGGAAATATGAGTATTGGTAAGTAGTCCCTTTAATGTTTTAAATGCATCAGCAGCTGCAAAGCTATTCACACTCAGACGTGCCATCGTCACCCACCTTGGACCGGGGAGTCCAGGCAGGAAACCAACACGCGAGTCCTGAGAAATGCCGGGCGATGCACGCTCTGTCCCACGGCTGAGCTCCGGCCAGTACCAAGTTTTCCCCCTTTATTCTAAATTGTGAGCTGTATGCGTGCGGGGAGGTAGAGAGCTGGCCAGGCTCACCTCCCCTCGGGCGATGCGCTCTTCGTTCTCCAATTCCTGTCCAGGTGAGGCTATTTGTGCTTGCGTTTACAAAACATTTTCAGACAAGATAAAAAGAAAGACAAGACAGGTGTCTTAGCTCTTTCTGTGAGAATCAAGTTATTTGTGGTAAACAAATTATTTAATTGATCAGTGGAAAACATGCTTGTGCCGTTTGACCTTGGCACAATAATATTATGGGTGAATCATGGACAACGTATGTGAATTTCAGGATGATTAGTCCATACACGATCAGAATCAATCCATACCTCAATCACCTCCTATGTATGTCTGCTCGGTGGGTATTCTGCCGAGCCGCGAGTAATGGACCCGAACAATCACAGCTTCCTCAATCATTACAGTAACAGGAGGACAATGAACAAATTTATTTGCAATGGGGGCGATGTAGCTGTGAGTTCGTCTTGATACAACTAGGTTGTTCCATTTACAAAATATAGGATGCCCCATAGTAAGTTTCGTGCTCTTATTGCAAAAGGTATAGGAGATCTGGGGGAAGTGCTATCCCTTTATTGGTGTTTGACCAGTTAAAGGCATGGTGATGAATGAATGGTACTTGTTTAAACAGTGAATTTTCCAGATGTGGGAAGTGTGTGGGTTTCCTGACATAAGTAGTGTGTTGTCAGCATAAAGAGAATGTGCGTTATCAGTCCATTAGCCTTCTGTCTGATTTCTGCAGCTGCAAGCAGTGAGGCAGACGGTGTAGGCATTGCTGGGGGAGTGAGCAGCGTGACCAAGCAGCTGGAGAAGCAAGTCATCGAGGACAAGGAAAGAGAGGAGGACGGCGAGGATGGTACTGTGTCCCTGGCCCATGTCTGCCCTTTCCGTTACATCTGTTTCCGTGTCGATAGCGCCATCGCCCTGTAAGTCTGAATACTGTGTCCTCCACAGATGGAGAAGGAGAGAACTCTGCTGGGAAGAAGAAGAAGAAAAAGAAAAAGAAGAGAGGACGTAAGATGCTTGTGTATCTCTCTGCAAACCCCCCCATCCCCCATCCATCCCTTTCCAAATAAAGGAGCTGTTACAGTCACTGGTTTGTGATCTGTGGTTCTGAAAGCAGTTTGAAAAGGACACGCCCATCCCTGAGTTGATAACCAGGTTGTGGTACGTACACTGGTGCCACAACTTACCTCAGTATAGGCATTACGAATACCTGATTTGGCTGAGCCAGTGTGTTAAATACTCACCTGATGTTAGCAGATTCTCAGCTCTGTTAATAATAGGACGTTGCAATTGCTTTTTGTGGGCACTGCTCTGCTAAAATTTCCAGAGGATGATTTAGCAAAAGAAAATTCAGTGCAGACAGTGCAAAATATATTACTTGGAAAATTACGCTTGATGATCTGCCCTTCTCCGTTATAAATATATGACATTATATAGTTATGTAGTGCTCTGGGACTGTTGTATGCCAAAACTGGTGTTGTCTTGCCAAGAAATACTTTTTCATATTTTTGGAATGTAATTTATTTGTTAATCTATTTGGATGGAATGTCCCTTTAAACTTAAGCAGAACCTCCCAAGCAGTCGTTATCAGTGTGAGATTTCTAAATAGCTGTCACTCATTGAAAGACAACAGGTCATGCAGCCATAAGCAGAGGACTCACACTTGCAGAACTTCTGCTTGAATACATTTCACATGTAAAATGAAAATGTTCACATGTTGCATCATTAGCTATGCCTCTGTCTCCATTCAGCCAAAGGACAGACCGACCCTCCTTCTATCCCCATCTGCGAGCTCTACCTGAGCGGGGTTTACCCAAAGGGGCAGGAATGTGAATATCCCTCGACACAGGATGGGTGAGATCCATGAGCTCTTAATTTTCAGTTACACCAGTGGTTATGACATTGCGGTAAATTCTCCAAGGTCCTTTACTGGTCTGATAATTGGCACCTTGTTTCTGAGACTGAGCTGTAGCGTACTCAGATTGTTACTAGATGTCAAAAGCACGTCTACACCTTGCTTGTAAATCCAGGGGACCGGTTGTTGACTCCAGCCTGGCGCACAAAGGGAGGCTCAGATCTCATCATTGTCCCTGATGAGATCTGTGCCTCCCGTTGTTGCCGGCTCTTTAGAGGGCCAGTCTCGGTTCAGGACTGCTTTGAAATGCATCGTGGGTACTCCCCTGATTGGCAGGCGCACCGCGGCATGGCGAATGACTAGCGAGGAGAAGAAGGTCCTGGACAAGGCCAACGAGGAGGTGTGGAGCGACTTCAGGCAGGCGGCCGAGGCCCACCGACAGGTCCGGCAGTACGTCATGAGCTGGATTAAGCCTGGGTTGACCATGATCGAGATCTGGTGAGTCTAACTGTCCCCACGTCGCTTTGCAGGTCGTCTGTTACATGTCATACTTTGGTTTGCAGCCAGGGACAATGATGTTGTTTTCTAAGGTCAGGTAGCACTCCTCTCCAGCGTTTTCATCTCTTTTCCCTTCGTCCCCTCGTGCTGCCCCCCCCCCCTCCCCCATTTCAACACGCCCGGCAGTGAGAAGCTAGAGGACTGCTCCCGGAAACTGATAAAAGAGAATGGGCTCAGTGCCGGCCTGGCCTTCCCCACTGGCTGCTCCATAAACAACTGTGCCGCCCACTATACCCCCAATGCCGGCGACACCACCGTGCTGCAGTACGACGACGTCTGCAAGATCGATTTCGGCACGCACATCAACGGTGAGTCCTGGGTCCGAGGTGGGTTCAGGCTGGGATTTTATGCCTGGTTGAGAACTACCCCGCTGGTTAATTAGGCCTGGTAGATCTGATCCAAGGTGTGTGTGAGAGCGAGCGGTTTCGTTCAGTGCTTTTTGTCTCTCTAACCGTGCGCTGTGTCCTTAATCTCACAGGTCGAATCATTGACTGTGCCTTTACCGTCACCTTCAACCCAAAGTATGATAAGCTGCTGGAAGCTGTGAAAGATGCCACCAATACTGGAATTAAGGTAGGGTTAGGGTCCCCTGCAGTGCTCAGGTCTCAATCACACGTGTCACGTGACCTAATTGGGGCTTTATACCCAGATTGATCTGCTCAGGGTCTCTTTCACCAACCACCCCGTACTAATCAATGTAATATCTGCTTTTTCCAATTGGTATTCTTTGCTGTTGTTTTCCTTTCCCGCTCAATCCACCAGTGCGCTGGAATCGACGTTCGCCTGTGTGACGTCGGGGAACAGATACAGGAGGTTATGGAGTCTTACGAAGTGGATATCGACGGCAAAACCTACCAAGGTACAGAGGTTAGGAAAAGCAGGGCGTTGTAGTTTTTTGCTGCACTTAGTTGCCGCCCTCCCCCTTCCTGATTAGGCTCTCGGGAAGCCACACGTTGAGCCGTTGTGAGCTGTAGAGCAGCTTTTGTTGTGGCTCCTGCCCGTACCGAGATCTTTTTGACTCAGCTGATGTCACGCTTGCGTCAGGGACACTTCTGCCCCTTTGTGTTTCAGTGAAGCCCATTCGGAATCTCAATGGCCACTCCATCGGACAGTACAGGATACACGCCGGCAAGACTGTCCCCATTGTCAAAGGTGGAGAGGCCACAAGGATGGAGGTGGGTGTTAGGCCGGCAATGCTGTCACGCTTTGAGGACACTCCATTCATTGAGCATCTGAAAAATCGTGCTTTTTATGGTTGAGGGGATTATGGGTAAAACAAGTGGCAGTTGGCTTACGTGTTTCAGGGAGAGGAATGGATCAATAGTGTCTCCTCCCCCTAGTGGCTCTGCCCCTACCTTGCCTGCATGGTATTTTAATTATGATGTAATCATAGTTAATTTCCTGTTTGATCAATTTTTATATATATATCTCTGTTTTACGTGTTTGGCTTGAACAGGGCTGTGCTTAGCAAATTCGGGGCGACAGAGAGGGTTAGTTTAATAGGTCGTAGTGTACTTGGGGAGGTTCATTTTTAATGGGAGGGAAAACTCCCCCAAGTATTGTGAAGCCTGCCAGTGGTCATCAGAGCAAGCAGCTGTTATTGGTCAGCCAGAGCCCAAGGCTTCTTCGACTCGCGCAGAGCGGCTAGCTGGCTAATGCTAACATGCTCACTCTATCTGTGCCCTCTAACCTGCATGTTACACGGCCCATTGGGCGCAATTCCATTTTAAATGCGCTGTAGTGATTGCAGGGTGGATGCCAAGGATTGGCAGGAGTGGCTGCTGGCTCACGTTCTTGCTTGCTATGCAGAGTGGATCAAAAGCTGGCCTGCGGCTGAAATGCCATTTTCACAATCTGTTTAAGAATGAAACGGCAGCCGTATTACATTTTGTTGTGGAAATCTTAAAAGGAGAAAATTAAGATGTGGAAATGTGCCAGAACAGGATTATGTAATCCTCCTGCAAACACTGTGTACTTGTATAACTGCAAATGCGCTTTTACATTTTCCAGTGTACACTAGCCTTAGCGTATCAGCGGGTAATTCGTACCGAGACCTACCGCAGAGATCCAGAGACATGGATGGCGAACCATCTGGAGACTCCATATATGAAATGATTCATACGTGGTAACTGATAAGCACCATAAGACAGTACTAACAGTGCATACAGTAATGGTAAAGTACGTTGTACAGTACTGTGCTCTCTCGAATGAAAGGGATTCTTGACGTTTTAGCCTAATGCTCAAGAGAAGATTGACCAATGGAATAGTATCACGTATCAAGGGATGACGAAACAATGATGATCTAGCTTTTATATGCCCCTCAACAGATGAATAAAACATAGTCACATTTTATAAATGGTTATTTTTTTAACTGCGGTAAAGTACAGATATGGGGAGCACTGCTGACATGCCAGAGCAGTCGTCAGCTGTGATTGGTCCATTGAGGGAGGTAGTTGCTGTTTGGCTGTTGTACTTGTCTGCCCTGCCCCTAACTGAGGCTCCTCCCACAGGAGGGGGAGGTGTATGCCATCGAGACGTTCGGAAGCACAGGCAAGGGCGTGGTGCACGATGACATGGAATGCTCCCATTACATGAAGAATTTCGACGTCGGGCACGTTCCAATCAGGTTGGTGGATTGGCTTGCCTGTGTGCCATCATGCAGTGCGTGCGTGTGTGCATGTCAGAGTGAATGCGTGCGTGCGCGTCAGAGTGCCGTATGGATCACAGCATATGCTGAATAGAGAAGGACAGTCGACGCTGGAATCGAATCTTAATGTCAAACAGATGCCTGATCCCTCTGCTCTTTGAATGCTGTTGCCTTTACTGGCCCTTTTAATTGACTGATTAGGTCCTTACTTTAATAGTTGTTGTGTAGATGTGTTGCTGTTGTGCAGTTTCTGCTCCAAAACCACTTGCAGTTGCACCTGGGCATTCACCGTATGCTCAGCCTAGCTGCACTGGTGCCTGGTTGATTCCTTGACCCCATGAATGCTTGCGATGTGCCATTTGGCTTGATTTGCACGATGCTTTGGACAAAAGCATCTGTTATATATGTAGCTGTAAAGTTAATAGACTGAGTACACCGGAGTGCCCGGTGTGATTCCCCTTTAATCACCTCACCGAATGCCCCCCCATCCCCACAGGCTCCCAAGGGCTAAGCACCTGCTTAACGTGATCAACGAGAACTTTGGGACGCTGGCCTTTTGCCGGCGCTGGCTGGATCGCCTCGGAGAGAGCAAATACCTGATGGCTCTGAAGAACCTGTGTGACCTGGGCATCGTGGACCCATACCCCCCCCTGTGCGACACCAAGGGCTGTTACACGGCGCAGTTTGAGCACACTATCCTACTCCGGCCCACCTGCAAGGAGGTGGTCAGCCGGGGAGACGACTACTGACCGTCCCTTCTCACTGATGAGCCCCAGGACAAACCGAAATGTCATACGCGCACTAAAAAAAAAAAAGCAAAAATGTATTAAAAATAAACGCATTTAACAAGAGCTTGCTTTGTTCTCACTTCTGGCTTTGCCGAGGGCGGCGGTGTCGTCGCCTCGCCGTCCCTCTGGTGCAGTGGCCTGCTGAACCTGAGGTCCAGTGAAACTGATTGGCCGCGTCTAGCGGGGGGAAGTTGTGTAACGGCTGCAAGCTTGGCTTCTAGCGAAAGTGGAAGGCTCTCTGGCCAGAAAGTTATTAAAAATCTGCAGCCTTCTCCATTCTGTATTTATCTTGGGATTTCTTTTTTTGAGAAATATTGAAATGTCCGATTCTGACCTCTGTGCCCAATGCAGTTCTTCATTTTCGATTCCCTGAAATGTTTTTTTTTGTAGAAAAATAAAGTTATATAAAAGTTAACCCTTATTGTTTCCAAATTGCTTCTTAATGGTTAGTGCCCAGTGTGGCCATGAACAATCCAGTGGGAGCTGTAGCAGGAATCCAGTTTCTAGTTATTTCTTTTATAAATTCCATTACTGACCAGGTGGTGGCAGAATTTCCTGCTTGGAAGTGATGCTTAAACATTTGCTTAACATATTGCTTTATCAGCTTAAGCCCGCAGGCTTTGTGGTCATGACAGTATGAGGAAGTTAGACTGTTGTCTTGACTTTTGCCCTCTAAATGATACAATGATAAATGTTTAGCAAACAGCACAGTTGCTAATGGTATTCACCTGTACTGTATTCAGAAATGTTTGTTATGGGTTGTTAATGAGTGAAGACTTCAAGGCTGGCCGTTCACATTCTTGTAATAGTCTGTTATGAGGGCAGAAGAAGTAATTGAACCTGAGTTTTGTAACGTGTTGAAAGATGCAGTGAAACCCACAAGTCGTGATTCACTGGGCTAGAGCTTTCCCTTGGGGGGGGGGGGGGGGGCTAAGGGGG
>JAODUD010000062.1:20400694-20420224 GCA_026784285.1 Stomatorhinus walkeri | reverse complement strand
TTCACTGGACTAGAGTTTTCCCTCGGGGTGGGGCTAAGGGGGAAGAGAAACACAGGCCAGGAAGTGGAAAAGTATGGACCCCCCCTTTCTGAAATTCAGTTTTACACATTACTGTGCTCATGTACAACTGGAGGAATATTTGTGTTTAAAGTGTCTTCTGGGGTAGTCTGTTTAGTTTGGATGTGGTTTGCTACACAGCCTCCATGAAACCACTCATAAAGAATGTGGTTTTGTGCACAAAATACAGCACAACATCAGATCAGGACATACGAAGGAGACAGGACTCAAGAGTGGCATTTAACAAAGAGCAGGAAGGGAGATCATTGCAGGGGCTGGAGTCACTTGGCTTCACTCTTGTTGACAGCAGCTCTGCCAGGAAAAAAGCCAGCGGTGAGCTTCAGGGGCACACTGTGACAGCTATAGAGCGTAAACAAATCAGAAGGCTTGGGGGGTTTAGCTATGACCAGATATCGAGGTGTGTAGAAGGAATGGGTTTCCAGGTTTCTGTAATTTAACAGAAAATGTTGATGAATGATGAGCAAGCATTCTGAATACAAAAAACAGTAGCCTTGTTAAAAAAAATGAAAAAATATTCTCATTTTATTGAGGTAAATCTCTAAAAATTGAGGTAACAATTTGCATAGTATTACTGCCATAATTTTACATCTGGGGGAAAAAAACACTCAAAGATAAAGACAAGCAGCAATGTTGTGCTTTGATTCTGCCCATAAGAAAAATGAAACGCAGTTTGACAAGTGAAGGGCATTTGCTTGCTGGCAAATTATCCTTAAGCAATACATTCTATGTATTCACACATGGACGTGGCATCTGGGATGGCATCTTCCCACAGTGATGTTCCCACCCTCCTGCCCGTACACCGTCACTGCTGCTGACATGTGTCATTCCCATCTGGTCAACAAAGGCTGGTTTTGATATTGGCTCCCAGATAAGGAGCACATGATTTGTAAAACAATCCAAGTCACAAATATCACATTTGTAATTAACAGAACATCTCTCTGCATCACCTCTCCAGCAGAATCTTAATTCTAACTTCAATATTTACAAATTGTTTTTTTTTTTTTGGCAATTCAGGTTCCTGTTATTGCTACCTCTACAACAAAACCACTTTAAGAGCACTTAAAAAAAAAAATAGTGTCCAGTCCGGGACCAGCACCTCCAACCTCAGAGCCAGCCATTTACCCATCGTGAGGGACGAGGAGGAGGCAGGCGGCTTGATTGTTGATGACGAAACCTCTCCTAGCGGCCGCGGTACTAAATACTTGTATAAAATGTAAGTGGACGGTGTTGTCCTGCCAGAATGGCTGTAAACATGTTCCTGAAGCTGTGCACCATTCAGGAAAATTCAGCTGGGGGTTTGTACACACTCAACATCCTGAAGAAAAACCGCAATTTCACCCTCTCTCTCCGCCGCATAATCTAATGATTAAAAACAAAACTCATTCTTCTAATCACAAATACATTCTAACTTGGAGAGAAAGAGGACGGGCGTATTTAAATGGAACCTGCATTCTTTTAAACATGGGGCATGGGAGGTTACATTTAACCAAAATGAGGAATCAGAGAGAGGTCCACACGCCCCTCGAAACTGAAGTGCGCTGACACACGGAGCGCCACCTGCAGGTTGGGCGGTGTTAAAAAGCATCACCCAGGTCCGAGCTGCAACCCAAGCCCTATGGCAAGTCTGTTCACAGTTAACACGGATGTGGGACTGAAAGGCCAAGATCTCGATATGTCGATGTACTCATTACTAGAGCCAACAACATTAATGACAGAGAAAATAAACATTCAACCATGGTGAAAACATCAATATCAAATTTCCACAAAGAATGCTTACCAAACAACTCTCGTCTTTTGGGACGGGGGACAAAAAATACTGTACATTATTTATACCAATAAAAATGTTTATAAATTTAATACAAAACCTTATAAACATCATGTACAAGAATTCACAAAGATAAATGAAAAGAACAGAACATTTTCAGTATCCAGCTCATGTGATAAAACAATAAAATCAAGGAACGAGTCCTGATGTTGCCATGGAGATGTTATCCTCCTTTGGTGGTGGTGGGGGGGGACTCATTCCAGAGAGGATGCTGGTGCTCAGCTGCTGAGTGATGGTGGGCAGGTGGGGATGAAGATTTAACAAACCCCCACCCCACCCATGGGGCCTTCACCAGAGGCAGCACGACGAGGAGGAGAAGACTGAACCCCCACTCCTACAGAGGCCTGCCTTTGTCCTGAGAGACCCTCTGCGTGTAGAAGAGGATGTAGGCCTGTGCACGGCACACCTCCTCCACGGTGCATACGTTCAGCTTGGAGTCGTTACAATGCACCCAGAAACCTGCAGGGAAAGAGAAACCACTTTGCATTGTGGGTATTGCATGGGCACGGAGTAAAAACTTGGCATTTCAGCTCCACAGCCATAAATTCAACATAGACAAATAGAGCCACATTTAAGTACAAGAAATACTATACAGACGCTCCTCTACTTACGAACTTTCAACTTACAAACGAACGAAGAGGACTGCAAGTCCAAATTATGTTCCTTGGGCTCCCGTTTCTTGTCTGCAACACCAATTTTTTATTTCTGCATGCCAATTCCGCCTAGTGCGACTTCTGGCCGCTACTCCCGCCAAACAGCAGCGTAGCGTGCGTACTCCCAGCATCTTTGCACTTGCGTATACCCTTAAAATGGTGTGGAATAATCACTTACGAATGTTTCAAATTATGAATGGCCATTCGGAACGCATCTCATTCGTGAGTAGAGCAGTGTCTGTACAATAATATTTATATAAAAATTTTTTTAAAATATTTAAAAAATTCAATTTAATCCTCTCAAATGGGCAGCCAGATTTACCTCCCTCTGTGTTGTAGCAATAAGCAGTATAATGGCCAGAACCAAACCCCTTCCCATGATGCATCACTACAGCAGACAGATCGTACAGGAAGTGCTCATTGTGCGTGGGGGGGTAGGGTGAGGGGTCCCTGTAGCAGTATTGCTCTATGTTTAGTTCCTGGTCGAAGCAGACATGGACGCTGATCTTCTCCCGGTGATTTCGGCCGGACCACCTGTGCAAGGGAGGGGCACAGAAGGCGATGGGGGTGCGTGAGGACCGGCGATGCGTTCACGCTTGGTGTTGCATGGCCGCGGAGCTGGCCGCCTACCTGAAGCGCTTCAAGTGCAGCCGGAGCACCTGAGGTAGCTTGTGCACCATCAGTCGCTTCCGAGCTTCCGTAAGCATGATGGCCTTGGAGGAAAATTTCCGCCGTTTGTCTGAAAGGCAAAGGGAGGAGGGACGGCACATCAGGGCCCATGCTGAGAGAACCTGGGTTTGGTACAAACCCAGAAAGCTCCATAAACCTGAATCTTTTCAATTTTGCTCTTACTGACGCTGGTCTTTCAGTCCTCAATTGTTCTGTAAATTGATCTTCAATGTAACGTAAACAAGCTGTTCCGCTTGTTTACACTTTAGCGGCCGAAGACAATGTGCCACGTCCCACAAAACCCCAGTGTCTATGGTCTTTCTAGATCACATGACGAGCTCAGGACTGGGAGAGACCTTTACAGGACTGGGCAGGAGGTCAGCTGGGAAGGAGGACACACCGGACCCCAGGGACCTGACACTCACTGTTACACAGCTCACATGCGTAGATGTTTCCTTCCAGAGCCTCAGTCTCGGTGAACTTGGCCAGCATCTCCATCAGGTGGCAGGAGTACTGAGCTGCTGACTCCCTGGTCTCCTTGCCGTTGCAGTGGTAGCGCTCGGGGAACTCGAGCGACAGGTCCCAGAAGGGCTCGATGGTGTTGGACCTGTTGTCACAGGACAGGCAGGTCACCTGGGAGGGGGGTGAGATGGATTGTGACAAGGACTGCGGACAAAAAGATGAAACGCTAATGGACAAAGCGAGAAACAGTGGCTGGCCGAAGTCCTTATGAGACAAACCAGTTCGTCTGGACAAGAAAGGATGCGAGCATTTCAAACTGGAAATAAAGCAAGCAGAAAAAAATGAAGAGCAAAAAAGAGAGAGAGCGGTTTCCTGTAAGGAGCCTTCACCACAACAAACTCTCACTCAAGCTCACCCCCCCCTTCTTACACACACACTTTCACATTGGAACACCTGCAGCTCAAGACACATGGTATGGGTAAAGAGTGCCTCTCCTCTGGGGCTCAGTCGCCGCAAAGCTGCACCCACCTCCCTGTGAGCGACATGGCTGTTCACACAGAGACAGAGGGCCCTCTGTTGAAGCTGCCGAATCAGGCGGCCTCTGCTCTGGAGACCCGCTGAAGGCTCCCCCAGCTCTCGTCTAGCAGGTGCATCTCTCACATACCCAGAACTGGGTCACGCAGGTCTGGGACCAACTGCATTGACGTTTGCATGCATTGCCTGCATTGACGTTTCTAAACAGACAGGAGGAGGCAGGTACCAGCCAGCTAGGTGCCAGTGCAAAAAGGGTCCAGGGGTAGACCCTTTAAGGTATTTATCCTGAATTCCTCAGGCATTCAGCTGGATAAGCAGCTATAGGGCATGTCTCTTTGGGCAGACACATGCAACAATATGAAATATTCAGTGTTTTCCTACAATTACCACCGAGTGTGTCCTTGCAATAAAGTGATACAACCTCCTATGTTACAGCACCAGCACCTTCCACATACCTACACTCAGGGGCAAGGACTGGATGCAGTGAAATAAAGCACTAAGGAGATTCCCACCCCCTTATCGCTATTACGCAATGCAGGCTGTCAGGAATGGCAGTGTTCAGAGAAAGCCCCCCCTCCCACTACCTGGAGGCAAGAGGAAAACCCAATGTTCCATTACGCCCCACCGATTCACGCTTCGTGCCGCGTGCTGGCAGCCAGGGAGTTGAGCGCGTCCAAAGGCACTCAGCCAGGCGCGGGGTGCCACGGAGCGTTCGGTGAAGCACAACTTTCATTCTGTAAGCACACGCTGACTTTCTTATACTAAGGGGAGTCGTGGCAAAAATAAAAAATAAAAAATACTGGCAACAGCAGAAGAGAAGATTGAGTTTAAAAAAGAAAACAAGGCAGTGAGTGATGACTCAGGGGAAAAAGAAGGGAACCCAGAAAGACCGCGTTCGCCACACGGGGGAGGTGAATAACAATGTGAGTGGAGCCTGGCGGGGCGGCAAGCGCAGCAAAGTGAATAAACACACAGGCTGGGACATGGCTGAGGAGGGGCCCACGGCGGCAAGCGATTAGGCCCAAACCCCCCAGTGCCTCCTGTACGACAATAACATCAGCACCAGGTGGCAGTGTCTGCTTGGTGGCCCTCTTCCTGGGGTTTACGCTTCACATGTCACCAAGCGTCTCAGTGGCAGAGACAAACACTGGGCCCACCTGCACCGCCCACCCCCCCAGCGCCTCCCGGGTCTAACACAGATGAAGGAAACGCCAGAAAGCGACCCTGGGTGGGCTGGGAGCGGAGTCAAATGAGGGCGGAGGGCAAACTCCTCATAAGAGCACTCCCACCACCAAGGACAAGTGAAACGAGGCAGACCTCTGCGGTCAGAGTCACTGGCTCAAATGTCTGCATACATGCTGTGAATTCACTATGGCTGCTTTTACTACCCGTCCGCACCACAGCCATAAATAGGCCTATTAACCCATCGACATGCTAAGTCTTGCAGAAATCCCCCAATCACAAGCGGGCAGGAAACACAGAGCGCAATCAAAACAGCGCGCTCCTCGCCACACCTTTCGAGAATCAGCGGCTGCATGCGAAACGCATCAAAGAACCGCACACTGCATGACGACGTGCACTTATTTACAGCCTCACATCAAAGGGCTTCCTCCATCAACAGCACGGCCCCTGTATGCAGATGGAGCAGTATGGAAGGTGGAAGGGCACCAATCAGATATGCCCACGCAACCTCTACAGATACAGGAGACGCACCTAACGGCACAGGCCCTGATAACAGAAGGCAAGTGTGGAAACTTCACCACCACGACGATTCATCCAACACGCCACTAGTTCAGCTTCTCAGGAAACTATCGGGCCACCGAATCTGTCAGTTTATGCAGAGGAAATGGAAATAACACCGTCAAGGTGACTTAACAAGCCGGTGGTAACACTGGCGAAACACTCATGGAAACTGATCGGGCAAGTCTTCAGGTCTTTCCAGGAACACTGGTTGATTTAAATCTCTAAAAATAGTTGATACGTGGAGGGGAGAAAAAAATGTAAACAACGTTAAACAGGATTATGAGGAGGGTTTGAACGCGGAAGGTGACTTTCATAATCCTCTCAGGCCGAGGCATTTAAAGCTCCCCACTCAAATCAGGGCCACACTGAGGTGTGGCAACAATGTTCAGCACAGGCAGTGGCGAGACACCGAACGCCCTGCCTGGATTTCTGGACCTGATTTTACAAACTCCGCCGGATTGGTCTGTCCACGGCCACTCCTGTTACAAAGTCAGCTGTGGTGGAGCTTAATCTTTTTCCATTCCCTGGCTTCTTAATCCCCTTAGTTTTCAACAGCCACACCTGGCAGGGGGGCCAAAGGGCCTGTTTGTATCCATTCACCTCCCTCTCTCACAGGCCACTCAGAGTCAAACACACCAACCGACACTGCAGGAACGGCATGACACAGGGGTGACTTCAGACGGACGGGAAACCACCATGGACCATGATAAGTTTAAAGGACAACAAAATAAAAATAAAGTTTTTATTTTATTATCCTTCTACCTTGTATATTGCACAGCCTAGAGTAGTAGCAATTTCATTTAATGTTGTTGGGGAAATCAAGAGAAAACTGAGCAATAGGAAACATGAAACATCTCTCATACCTGGCTGAGCAGCTGGCCGTGGAAGATGGTGTTGACCACGCTGAGCACCTGCTTGATGAGCCGCCTCTGATTGGCCGGCATGTTGGTGGGCGTTAAGGTGCCCGTGTTCTCAAGCTCGCGCTGCACCTTGTCCAGCAGCTCGCACAGGAACTCCTGCGCGTCCTGCTGGGCGTAGCCGCGAAAGGCGGGGATCAGCTGCCACACAGAGTGCAGCATGGCGAAGGGCGACACCAGTGCCCACTTCCCCGACCACATCACCTGGAAGAGGGTGTGCAGCTCGTGGCACAAGGAGATGTGCTTAGAGCTAGGCTCCTTGGGCTGGATCAGCTCCATGCTGTGGGAGCGTGAGGCACCTCCGCTCAGTCCCGGGCCTGCCAACGAACCCTTGCGGGGGGCCAAAGCCGCCATCTCAGCGGGCCCCAGCGACAGGTGGGTGTCCTTTGCGCCGCCGCCCCCCCCTCGCACAACCAGCCGCCCGTTGACGGCACTGGCCAGGAGCTCCAGCGCATGGTTCAGATCCAGCTGCAGGAAACATTCCCGGAAGATGTGCAGGTGGCTCAGCACCTGCAGGATGGAGTTCATGTAGCAGGTGTTGCCGAGGTTACGCAGCCCCGTCACGCCTGGGGTCACTGTGGGCCTCCGCTTGATGGGCGAGTCGCCCACCTTGGGGGGCGGGCTCACCGACCGAACAGAGGGTGGGGCTTTGGCAGCTCTGCTTCCAGTTTTGGTTTTGCCTGAATGGGCCGGGATCGGAATAGGTTTTACGGTTGTCCTCCCCCTCCTGGGTGAGGATTTAAGCACTCTGGGGCTCTTTGATGTCTTGATGGTTCCAGAGCGGACAGCCCTGGGAGCCGCAACCCTTCCTGCAGACCTACGACTGTGCTGCTGCTGAAGGAGGCGCCGGCTCTTCCGGGGTGGAGTGCCCTGCAGGACCTCCCTGCGCCGTCGCTTCAGTTCCTGTGCCTCCCGCCTGCGCTCCTCTGCCTCCTCCTGCCGCCGCTCCTCTTCCGCCCGCCGCCGCCCTCCTTCCGTCAGCTCAAACCACGAGCGGAACACCCGGCCCATAAGTGCGCGGCGCCGGTGCCACAGAGCTGTGAACATGCGGTCCTCGTCTCTGAGCAGCAGCTCCTGAGCACCGCCCTGGGGGACATCGTCTCCCGCAGCAGCCGCTGACCGCAGGGTGCGTCCACTGCGTGTTGTGCACTCGTAGCGCTGGCTCTTGATGGCATTGAGCGTGCCACGCAGTAGCTTAAGGTCACCCGTGGCATTGTCGTTCAGCACATAGTCATCACACAGGTAGCAGAAGACATACAGCTCATTGACCTCCAAGGCCACCGGGTGGTGCTTCTCCAAGAAGTGACGGAGCGCATGTTCCTCGATGTAACGGCCGCAGGCCACATGTGAGCAGCTCAAGCAGGCCCACACAGACTCTGTGGTGTTGCAGTCTACGCAGTGCCACTTCTGCGGGTTAAGAATAGAGTGGTCCTGGGCTAACCGCAGTCGGCCCACATGCTTGCACCGGTCCATCACGTGCCTGCCGCCCACTCCAGCTTCAGATCACCATGGCAACTGGGGAAAGCTGTGAAACAGGACCCGCCCACAGCATTTTATCTATGAAAGAGAAAGAAAGAGAGGGAAAAATCAATGTTGTCATTTTATCTAAGAAAGAAGGAAAAACCAATGTTTGAGAATCAAACTTTTTCTAAAAAAACGTTGTTTCATGGCAGCAAATACCAAAGAGGTTCTCTGAGAACTGTCGCTTCAGGGGTGTAATTATGCCATGGGCAATTTCCAATTCCATTTCTGAGAATCTTAAAATGATTTTCCTGTTTTCCGCAAGGCAGTTTGAGAGAATAATTCTGACATTTCTAGGAAGCACTTCTCCCAGGAGCTTAGCCAAAATTCACACACAGTTCGCTTATGATCCCATGCGATTTAATCCCTCGCTGGGCACACAGCCCCCTGAAAAGGTCGGAATCTCCCCCGACCACCTCAGGCCTCTGAGCTGGGCGGCTTTCTACTCAGTTAACAAAAGGGGGGCCAACGGTGTAAAATGGGGCTGCCATGGGATTGAGCTGAGCCCCATTGTCTGAGGACAGGGTGACACACACTGAGCCCCGCGTTCACAGTGACAGAGACGGAGCTGGAGCGCTATGCTCTCGCAAGTCCACCATTTTTCATTTTATGATACTAAGGCAACATCCTCTTGCTTGTGGTGCTGACATATTAGGAATCCACAAGCCATGATGTACTCAATGCTCTCAGGACGACCTGCTAAAATCACAAGATTTCCGAGGCCTTGGGAAGATCTGGCATTGAAATCCAGGATCAAATAAATCCAGGAGATTCTGAGTAATATACACGGCGGGGGAATCTGAACACCTCATTTCACAATTTAAAAAAATACACCGTTTTAATGTGCCAACTCCTGAAAGCATTAACAAAAGTTGTGGAAGCACAACTGGGAACAACCAAACAAACAAAAAAGGATCCATGTGGAATATTAAGCCATTTAAAGCCTGGTTACCACAAGCTACAGTATTAAATCATAAAACGGCATCAATAAAAAATTGAGCCAAAATCTTTCAGAACAACAGGGTAAGTTAAATGTATAAAAGTATTCTCACAACATGTTAAACCACTCTTTTAGTCTCCAGAATGATTCCACTAACCAGATATTTCATTTTAGATCTTATTTATTGTTTATTTCCATCCACCTACAGAACTTAAGTCTCACAAAGACTGAAGAGCTGGTCGTGTTTTCGCCCTAATTAAACAGAAAGCCGTGGTGGGGGGTGAGGCCGGGAGTGCTGGATGCTCCATGTGGTTTTATTTTTAAGGCACCGAAGCGAAGGCGAGCGCGTCCGTGTGACAGTCCGGCCTCCCTCTCTCTCAGAGGCCAGCCAGTGAAAGCCCGGCCGACAAGGAGTCTTTTTCAACCGAAACCCGCGAATCAAACGGCAACTCTGAAGCAGCAGCACTGCCGGGCGCGGTGGCGGCGAACAGAAAGGGAAAGCGGGTAGCACTGTGTACAAACACAGGCTATTATTAACTGCAGTGGAACCCACCTCCCACCCGCGGGGGCACCTATCCGAAGGGCAGCGCGGTACCCGTAAACTGACTCGGACACGCTTCGGGAGGCGAAGCTGAGTAGTCCCTCCCCTAGCTCGGGCTTGTCGGCGACGTCCGTTAGTTGTATTTTCTGAAAGGGGGGGGGGGGTTACGAGAAACACGCTCCGCGAGCGCCCACCAAGCTCCGGGGCTGACCGCGAAAGGGTGTGCTGGGGGGCGGGGGGGATGCTGCAGCTTCGGCCGGCGTTGGACCCCCCCCATCCCCATCCCCGGGCTTACCCAGTACAACAGCACGTCGGCTCCCGGGCGAGCGACACGGACGACAGACAGGTCCACAGAGCCAGGCAGCCGAGCTTAGTTCCTACCACCGGTACAATAAGGACCATGTCAAAGCGACCTTACATGGCAGCACGCATCACTATCCGTGACTGATACTGTTCTCTGAGTCACGTTTACAACTCAATGGCCACGGCTCAGCGATCGGGCGCGTGTTATAAAGGAAAAGTAACATTTGTTTTTTTTTTTATTTTCCAAAAAAAAAAATGAGACGTACCTATCACGCTAGGGCGCTCACTCCGCTGACACTACAACCGTCGCCATCTTCTCTACTCCTGTCGCGTGGAGTCGGCTTCCCCCTGCGTAGTCCGGTGACGTCAGGGGGCCAGAAAAGTACGTTCGTTGCGTCACCCCCGCGCCCCGCCCCCTACGCCGCGAGACAAAAGAGCCCCGAGGCGGTGGGAGTGTCGAGAGTTTGTGGCTTGTACATGTCTGGGATCGTAATAGTACAAAGCACTACTCACGAACGCGGCATTTTCGTTTAACTAGTTAAAAAGTTAATAAAACTTTGCAGAAATGTAAAACATGACATATTGCATTTCTCTCACTTTTTGGGAACACACTTCTACAGTTCTGCCACTTTGAAGAGTAGTCTTTCTAAGACCAATTGTATTGTATTTCCAGAGTTAATGATTGATTATCGGTACTGAATAGTTAGCGTTGACTATGCAAATTACGTCATTGAATTGATGCTCATCAATTAAGCCGTAAAGGTAATTTTCCTAATAAACTCTTTTGCCGTGTTCAACACATACGGGCAGGTAATCTCTGGGTGAATTGCGTTTAATGCTGTTCTTTGAAAGTTTATTGTTGATTCACGAGTTGTTTTGATGAAAACAAATGTTAAGAGTCATTAAACTGGTAACGCATTTGCGTGTTAACTAAGCTGTTTTCGAAGAGGATGAGGCGACGTCCTGATGCATATGATCAATGTGAAAGACAGATTAGTATTTCATAGTCGTCTCTTTATCGACAATATATATAGTAAATTCACGTAAATCATTTATGATCTATTCTATTCTCTATAAAGGAATTGCTTCGTTTTTATTTCTGGTCCATTCTAATTGTGATTTTTAGTATTTCTTTTGTCTGACCATTCCTTCGGGAATTTTATGTTTGTGTTATGTGCCACCATGTGGAGTTTGTGGTGAATGAACGGTCCCACCTTCTTTTCCGCTATATATATATTCACCAGGCGAGGGCGCTGTTAGACTATAATTGCTATTTAAGCGAATTTCTGAAGCATTATTTTATGTATTTCGTGCAGGTTGGTAGTGCAGCGATGCTGTCGTCACAAACAACGGGATGTTTAAGCTTTGTTGTGTTTTGCATGTTACTTGTTCTACGTTTTCATTTACGTTTTTTGAGTGTGTGTGTGTGGGTCGACCTGTAGTTATGAAATCAACTTAAGTATTTAACTCAATGAAATTACGTTGGTGGCCTCTCAGATTGTAAGATGTGCTGTGACATTCACACACACTCCTCCCTTAACGACGACAGACCAAAATTTTGTTTCAACCAACCAGTTGTATACCCTGTGACTGTGACTCTTTATGCTCAACTGGTTGGTTGAAAGTAAATCATGGTCTGGATTTTTACTTTCTGGATCTGAAATTGCCACCTCTGCTTGTCTTATGTTGCCCTAATGCGGTATGCTTACTCCCTCATAAATATACTCCAGTGTTATGTTTTACTGTATGATTTTTAGCTATAGATTGGTGTTTCAGTGTCCAAGTAATCTTTTTCACCTGTATTATAGAACAATAGTGGTTGAGTCTGGAGCCTGTGAGTCAGCGACCTCTGGGTTGGGCCCAGAGTGTAAATGACCACAGCTTAGTTGTGCGTCTTGTTCAAATGAGTCATTGTTTTGCTCCATTTGATTTTCCCAAGAGTAGGTAACTGTACTTGGGGGTGTCGGAGGGGCCTGACAGATTCAGAGGGCTAAGTGCTGAACGAGGGCCCTTGAATATGTAAAAATGTACAAGAGGGTCCAAAATGACATTTTGTCAGGGACTCCAGAATTTCTAGGTGTGTCGCTGACTGTAATGTGCAAGACTTTGGATGGTGGATATATTCTTAATGACTCATTATAGATACTTTTATCTTGGAAACCTTTTCCATATATTACAAACCATGATGGGGAATTGTTTGTTGGTCTGTGTGTTGAATCCAGTTCTCGGGTGCTACTTGACCGCACAGAACTCACAAACACTGGTTTTTGCAACTGTCACCTAGCAGATGGACATAACTGTGGTTTTCTCCTAAGAGAGATGGGGGCTGTTCCCTGAAATCACATGGCAAACGCCGTGGATCAGGACTGGAATGTTGTTTTTTTGCCAAGGTGTTTTGGGAATGGTTCGGAGTTGACTTTCTGCTATCTGGTCTTATCCCATTTATGGCAGCAAGAAGAACGCAAGTCAGCTTTGGAATGATGTCATTAACCGTGTCATCAGGACACAAGAATTTGTCTCCTGGGGCGCTCAGTGTCACATCCAGCCCCTCCTCCGTATCAACGAGAACAAACATATCTTATTGATTATCCAAATGCCTGCGATCCTATTCATTTAGCACTGTGCTCTTGGATCACCTGCCATGACTCTTAATATCAGAACTGACAAGTGTTCGCATTATTGCTGACGACCTCTTGAGATCTATAAAAAACATTCCCATACTGGACACTTTTTAAATACCACATGGTTTCTCATGACGCACAGAGGATCCCTTCACCCCAGTACCGGGGGTTTAAAAAGTTGTTTGTTGTACTTTGCTATCATGGTTCAGCATCAGCGTTAAAACCTAACATCACAGAACAATTCCCTAGTTTAAAATATGACTTTGATTTTAGTGTCGATAAAGAAATCTTAACTCACTGTTATGAATTTATGTTGTAAATCATCTTCTAAAGACGGCTGTTAAAGCGGTTACCCCCCCACATAAACTGCTATTATGTGTGTTTTGTTGTGGGTCTTTCTGCTATTTCTGTGCCCCTGCATTTTTGTTCGCTTTGTAGATCGGGCACCTGATTCCTTCTGAATTGCTCTAAATGTTTTTCTGTATCTGTGCCCCTGGGGGTGGAATCGGGTCTTCATGTCGGCACACGATGCGCCCATAACTCGCCCCCCCCCACCCCGCACCAGCTTTCAAACTCCCACACCTGTCCTGTTCCCACAAACAACACGTCTCTGCAGAGGAAGAAGAAGAAAAATCCTTTTTTGCTAAAAGTATTATAAAAATATTCAGAGCACCAGTGTTTTGGAGACTCAACATGGGGGTCTTGCGGCAGGGCAGGCCTCCTCATGCAACTTTAAATGCGATTCCTGCGTCTAGATGTAGGCCAATTGCAATGCTCTCTGATGCCATCCAATTAGATTCTGAACATGGTTTTTCCTGGTCCACTTTCTATTTTACAATACTTATTTGGTTTGACTTTCGCGTTGTACCCTCCTTGAAGAAAACCCCCACTTTTCAGCTTTTCTTTGTGCCATGGATGAACCTCCAACCTCTGCCATCGAGGTGTAATGATTAAACACGTCATCTTTCACTGCTTGGTGAAAATTTGTCATATTTTGAGATCTTCAAGACCCCACTCCTGCACCCGTGACCTGCTTCTATGTTTGCGGGCACACGGTGGAGTCCAGGAGAATGTCTTGCCCTTTTTTGAAAACGTGACCTGCTTACAACACCCATGGTAATCTGTAGATTGCAATCAGAAGGGACATAAGACCATGTGACCCGAGAGAAGCGCTTGTAATGGTGCCATGGCTCAGAATGCCATGCAGATGGTCAGTGGTCTTATTGTTGGCTGTGAGGTTTGGTTGTACAGGGCCCTGTATGGTCAGCACACATGGCCTGGCAGGACAACATCCTCTGGTGTCCAGACATTTGCCAGAACCTTCCTTCATGTTGGACTATGCAGAGCCTTTTCACCACATTATTGTTGCCCGCCGTTCTGCAAACCTACTCCTGAAACCCAAGAAGATGCTGCAGCTCTGCAGCGTTTCACGATTCACGCCTAGTTCACCAGCCCAGACAACAGACGCAGCTTGTTAAACGTTGTTACGCAAAACGACGTAACTCATTTTACAGGTGAACGCCTAGCCAGCAACAAAGGAATAATTCATGTGCTGAATAGTTGGAATGCATCTTTGTTTGTCACCTAATGAGTTTCTTATGTTTGAAATGGGTTCTGAAAAAGAGGCCTGGAATGAATTTTTAAATGATTTCTAGTGAGGAAGGATCCACAGAGATTTTTTTTTTTCGTGAAAAAAAAAAATGCATAGAAATTTGAAGAGACAGCTCGACTACTGACTTTACCTGTGCTCCCGTAAGGTCGGATGCAGAGTTGCGTGTCCCATCTTTCATTAAGGCTGCTAAATAAATTGCAGCATGCAGAGCAGATTCTGTTTGGTCTTGTTATGAAGCGCTGTGCTTTTGGTGAGAGGGGATGGTTTAGATGTTTGGTGTGTCTGGATTGTTACGAGTCAGGAAGGCCAGGGAGATATATAGTCTAGCATCATCCCCCTTTTCCACTGGACCGACTAGGAGTTTGAGCTCATGTCGCCTTTGGCCCAGCGAATAACCCTCCTGGTCACATTCATTTTTTGCTATCCGTTCTTTGATTAATCCATTGTTTATGCCATTTTGATCACATCTCGCATGTGTCCCTCAGTTGAGGGCCTGAAAGTACCCTTTTATACAGCTTCCTGGATGGCAGGTCAGCGTGCTGAGCTGGGGGATTCTCCCCCCTTATACTGAAGGGTGAGGACAGCTTCGTAGTGACCTCTGTAAGCTCCGCTACCCACACTCTTCATTTTTGCGGAATTTGTTGTCCAGGGCCTCCTCCTTCCATGCGACTTATTTTTCTTGTGATTTCTGTTTTCTTTTGCTTTGTATCTTCCTATTCTCTAGCGATTTGCCCACGCTGCCAAACACTGAAGTCATTTCCCATCCACCCCGGTGGTCCGAGAATGTCGGAATTCCTCTTCTGTTTGGTTAGCAACCGTAACACCTCTACGCTCCAGACACATTCAACACGCGCCTGGAATAAAAAGCAACTCCGCATTTTCTGTCACCCCCCAAAGCCAAATGAAAGATGATATCTCTTGACCTTTCATGAAAAGAGAGTGTTAGTGTTCATCGGGGAGTGTTAGAATAACATGACCGGTTGTAGTTGTTAAAAGCTACAGGTTTTCCCACACGTTTCACCTATGCCTTGTCATTCGGGTGATTTATGAAACGCAATTCAATATTGGCACAAGTTGACCCATAGAGGAGAAGTCGACGGGACCCCGGCAAACTGCATTTATTTACGTTGGATGCTGCTGCCAAATTTTCCAGCACAAAATTTTCCAGAGGGGTATGGCCCCGTGTTTGTGTCCATGAGGGCTTCTGTTTAGGGCTATCAGGACCATTCCAGTACTTCAGGCCCCACCCCCACTCTCGAACCCGGCCACACCCTGAGAGGTGATAAAAACACAGGAATGTCCACAGAACAAAGGCAATAACGTAATTACATGGTATGTGTATCGTCTCACAGCGCAATCATGGGACAGATTTCTCCTGTTAACCGGTCACATGAGTTTGCGGTCGATTAAAATAAACCACGCTAGAATCATTCAGTCTGTGGTTCTTTATTGTGACAGGTTAGTTGATTTTTTAGAGGTGAAAATACCCAACAACAAATACCATAAACATAACAGTGAAGGTTAACGTGTGTTTGCCAGCAAAATACAGATCTAAATGTTCTGTAAATATGTGTGAGTGTTCAACAGGCTCAAGGGCACCCACACTTATCTTCTGAGACAATATTGTAATATGATAAACTTAAATGTTAAGTTTCTGAAAGTCTCTGAGTATTTGAAAATCAGTAGGGAGCTGAATACACACACCGTTACATATATATGTATATTTTGTTTTTACACCTCATGTTTATTGGGTCCTAGCATCCTTGTCTGAAAAGGTTTTTAAGCAGAAAAAGATAACTGGAAAATTAACACTTTCTGTACAAATTAAATCACTGTTTTCCTTCCCCACGGGACTTTTTAGTGGCTGACAGTGTCTTCAGACTTGCATCACAACTTATCATTTTAAATAGTGCACATTCCTTTGCATTGATTTTTTAATTTTTTTTGCAAATGCATCAGTTATAGACAAAATGACGGTGAACCCCCACTATGGAGACGCCAGTGAGGGTTATGGCTTAATGATGCGGCAGGATGACTACGTGCTACCCTCTCCTGCCCTGTTCCTACCGTCCCTGACATCCGCTGACACCCACACGCGGCCAGATGACCCTCACCTATGGAGTTCTCGCAGTTTTTTCCCAGGCTGGGGGGGGGGGTGGGGGCTTATCTGCCCCCTGTCTGTCTGTCCTCCGTTGGGTGTACAGTCCTAAAGTGCTACTAAGAGTGCTGTGGGCCCCCTGGAGGAGGGGGACCATAACTGAGCCTGCTCACTGCAGCTCTACGCCTCTAACTTGCTCGTCAAGCACTAGTTGGTCGACTTTTCAGTTTGTATCTTTTTCCTGATACTTCCTTTCCCAGAATCCCTCTCACTGTGTACTTTTGTTCCACAATGGCGGCCCGTCTGCCCCCTCCTCCTCAGACTCAGTGCACAGAAACAAAACTACTGCTGTCTCTTGTTCTCATTTTCTCCCACACACTCATTCTCCCTCTCTCTCTCTCTCTCTCTCTCTCTCTTCCTCTCTGCTCTAGCTCCTCCTCTACCGGTCGCAGTCCACGTTCAGGAACTGCAGCACCTTACGGCCCAGGCTGGCTGTCCACGGCTTGACGAAGCTCTTCATGTTGACCACCAGCCGGCCCTTCCTCTGGTCCTCATACCCAGTCACCAAGTACTCCGTCCCTGGGAGGGGAGGGGACAGAGAGGAGGTTCATACTTACAGGCCTGCAGTCTTCACACCAACAATGAATATGCCTGTTTATTAAAGCTGTTATATGTTATATGTATAAACCCCAGAATGGGTCACTATAGTTTGTATGGACAGTTTGTGTGGCATATTCATACAGTTGAGGAAACAAACAGAGAGGGGGGAGGGTAGGGTCCACTGTATTTTCATACATGGGGGGGGCACCCCACCACCCTCAGGCCAGACTTCTTGTCCTGCATACTGTATATGTAGGTTCCCCTGTAAGGGAACTGGGAAATCCCCTATTGCTTGTGCCAAGATTGTCCTCCCCATCATGCGATGGGGCCGAGAGGCCCTACCCGGGTTGAGGACGGGGCAGGTGCACCCTCGTGCCGTCCAGGACTCTGGGTACAGGGTGAGCCTCCCCCGTGGCAGCTTCACCTTGGTGTTCTGGGTCAGGATCTTCTTCACCTTCACCTCCACCTCGGCGTGAGAGCCCTTGTCGTGTGCCGACAGGATCTTCACTTTCAGCACTGCAACAGGTCAGCTGGAGGTCAGAGAGAGGCCCTGAACTAAGGGCCCAGAACTATTGTGGGTCGGATAGTGGCCCAGTAAAAGGGGCCCAGAACCGTTATAGTTCAGATGGCGGCCCTGTTCCAGGGGCCCAGAACCATTATGGGTCAGAGAGCAGCCTTGTATCAGGGGCCCAGAACCGTTATGGTTCAGATAGTGGCCCAGTACCAGGGGCTCAGAACGGTTATGGTTCAGATAGCGGCCCTATTCCAGGGGCCCAGAACCATTATGGGTCAGAGAGCAGCCTTGTATCAGGGGCCCAGAACCGTTATAGGTCAGTTAGCGGCCCTGTACGAGGGGCCCAGAACCATTAGAGACAGAGAGTGGTCCCATGCCAGAAGCATGTAAAGGCACTGAACAGAACCGAGTCTGCAGTACAATATAGTGTTATCTTACAGATCCAGCTCTGAGTGCCATGTGCAGAACTCACCAAAATGATACTTCATGGAGCAGAAGCGCTTGGCCGTGCTCAGGAGCTGCTCCTTGCATTCACACTTTTCTGCAAAGGGCAATGTGAACAGGGTCATTTAACACCTAACAACACGCAACTACACACAAGGCACGCAGGGCCCCCCCGACCCGAGCCTGGCGCTCTTGGTGAACATAGAGACGTGTGACCCGCACAGGGCAGAGCTCTGATATCTGATCACGTAGGACCGGTGATTTCTGGGGTTTCCCTAAAAAAGGCACCCCCCCCCTTAACTAAATTACAACCAATTACCCATTACAGTCAAAATATTCCAGATGTACATGTGTTTCTGTGAATCGCCAAACGGCCTCAACAGCGCCCCCACCTGAGTAGTGTAAGGCGGAGAACAGCTCGTCTGTCCGGAAGATGGACCTGCCTTTGCTGCCGTTGTGTCTCGGGCTGTAGTCATGCTCCAGGTCTACGCTGAGTGGACTGGAAGGGACACACACGGGCCTGTGATATTGCAGCACAATGGGCACAGTGATCGCATCCCGCTTTCGGGAATCATCCCTGCATCCTTACGGTGCTATGGCTGACTCACCCGAACACGCAGTCTCCCGTGAAGGGGTCGCAGTCTCCAGCACAGGCGCAGGCTTTGCAGCCGAACTGGAGGAACCCCCAGTATCCCACCATGCACCTGTCGCAATGTAGCCCGCCCACCCCGGGCATGCAGACGCAGTGCCCGTTGCTGGGGTTGCAGAGGGCGCCCCCGCTATGCTGGTAGTGGACAGACCCCATCGGGTGACAGTCACAGGCTGGAAAGTTTTAAAATAAAGACAATACATTGTATTTACATAAACGTTTAATGCAGATTAAACAATCTTCCTACTTGCTATATGTCACATTCACTGGGAGCCAATGAATAAATCTGGATGTATCCCAGCAAACTGGGCAACAGCGCTGATTGTGCTGGAGTCACACAACTCCATGTATGGCCCCCAGGACATCCCCACCCTGCCCCTTGCACTAACCACCAACAAAAAGCTCTGAATGGGCAGAGATAACATTATGAGGAAGAGGAGATTGATGCTTTCATTTCCATAATGACCTCCTTTCCAGATACAGTAGAGCATATTTAGGCTTTTTATGATTTTATGAACACGGCTGATACCACAATGGCTCCACTGTGGCCCCACTATCTGGAGCGAGAATCGGATCGGATCAGTGCTTAGGAGCCCTTTCTTCCGTGTTAATCCACCTGTTGATAGCACATGGCTCAGATGATGCCAGGCGGGCAAACAGCTCACAACAGCTGCTGATTTACATCCTAAACACCAGCCAGGACCCCTGGCATCCTAAACACCAGCCAGGACCCCTGGCAGAAGCAGCTGCTGCCTTCATCGCCGTCCCGCTCATGCTGCGGGGGGGGGGGGGGGGGGTCACGGTGT
>JAODUD010000062.1:20365942-20390164 GCA_026784285.1 Stomatorhinus walkeri | reverse complement strand
CCCCCCCCCCCCCCCCCCCCGCCCTGTGAACCCTAAATACCAGCGGCGTACATCACTCCAAGCCGCACCCGGCATTACACACCACCACACCACAGAGAGAGGTAGGGGGGTGGCAGGTACGCCCAGCACATGGACGTGAATGGGATCTCAACAACCCTTGGAGCTCAACTGAAGGAGGCGCTATGGAGCCATGTGACTGCGGGTCTTTCCCCACTGCTATGGTTCATGATTAATGATCACAGAGAGAGAGTAAAGATAAAAAAAAGTGTTTCATGAGATACTGGTATAAATCTTTGCTTTAAAGAGAAGCAAAGGCAAGTAAATCATTTCTTCTCAGTCAACCGCTTCTGAGACTTCTGTGTCCTGGGTGTCACGGAGGGAGCTGAATAAAGAACGGGGTGGGGGGGGCTCACCCACACTCACCCCCACTCACCCGCTTCGCTGCAGGAGGCCTGGGTGCCAGAGAGAGTTACAGCTCTTGGGGGTCGTAAAAAAAATCAGCGGGATGATAAATGGCTTGTAAATTAAGGAAGCTTTAAAATGTCACTCTCCCACCAAACGGTGAAACTACAGGCACCCCCACCTGATAAGAAAATAAAAACAGACCTCAGGATGGCAACAGCAGAAGCTTAGTGCCACATTTGCATATCAACAAAACCATCATAAACAGTCTTTCTCAGGCTGCTGTGGTTCAATTCACTTGCACGGGCCAGACTGGAAGTGAAATGGATACATCTTTATAGGGAGTCCCTCTCCAGCACAATGACACCTTGCCAGAACTCACGACCCCCCAGCAAAGTATGACTCATAAAATAATAATAATAATAATAATAAAGCTTAAAAATCTACTATTTCGTTCTTATATGTCTTTAAGTCCAAACACACTTAAACTGAGTGTTGCTTTGTAAACATTTACACATGGCACCAGCCAAAAGCAGGGCTGCTCTGTAGAGCTCACACAGTCACACGCTCTACGCACAGAGGTAGAGCTGCCTCATAATCAGCAGCAGTTCCTGACAGCTGGTAGTTTATATATATCTAGTTAATGGCAAGCACTTAAAGATGACTAGTACTTAAGGATAACTACTTTGCACGATAAATCATACCTTTCTCCATCACAGGATTGCTGTCATCTGTATGATATGACTTTGCCAATATTCCTTCGGTCGCATGTCAATGTCCCTTTCTGTAGATAAAAGCCAACCCCTTCAGCTCGCTCTATACACATTACCATTTAAAGGTAATCAATCCTCCCAGTCATCTTCTATAACTGCGCATCCAGTACAAAACTGCGGTCACTTAGAGGTAATCCTACCCCTGAAATAGTTTGAAATGGGAGACTGAGATATGGGCCTCGAGCGCCTTTCCGAAAAAACAATCCGCACTGCTGTTTTCCACCGCCATGGAGACCCATAGCATCCCCTCATCCCAAACATCCACACCTCCAGGGGGCGATGCTGGCACACAGCAGTGGCCTGCGTTACGTGCTTTCTTCCTGTGTCTTGCCTCAGAGAGGGTGAGGGGCTGCTGTTTCCAAACCTGCTGCATGGAGTTCGATTTGGCTAACATCTCCTCAGCACCCACTGTGATGTAAAACGGTTTTTTGGGTGATCTTTGGGTTCTCCATCGAGAGTTCACCCATCAGTGTTTCAGATGATGCACAGCATTAGCTCATAATCTGTCAACCCCCCCCCCCCCCAGCAAAAAAAAACGGTATATTCACAAAATGTCCCGAATCTCCACAACATAGCTTCTCCATCCACCTGAATCCTTAATCTCCACCAATCTTAAGCATTCATAACCACCCCTAAGCACAGCTGCACAAAGATCTGACTAGGTCCCTAAATAATTTTACCTAATGAACTTACTCAAGGGCTCCCCCTAGTGTCTGAACCCCTGAATGTCTTCCCCTTATGATGACCATTTATTGACCGTCATGGGGAAATTCTCTTTGACAGCAAACTTGGCAGTGAAGGGCAGCCACCTGCAGTGATGCCCATGGAGCTGAGGATTATAAGCACCCTACAGATGTAGCTATACTGCTGAAACTGGGCTTGAACCGGCAACCTTCCGAGGCTTAATCCACTGAGTCCCTGCCTTAGAAGTATCCATCCATCCATCCACTTACCTCTCCCCTCGTGCAGGGGAATGGAGCAGAGTATTTGGAGGTGCACTCCACCTCATCTGGCTTCAGGGCTCTGTCCTCCAGCCCAAAAGCTTCCGTGCAGTTCCGGGCAAAGTAGGCAAGGGTGGTCCAGTTGCGCGTAAAGTCCTGCGACCGCTCCAGCACCATGGCGGCGGGCCGGACCGAGCGGAACACCACGATAAGGTGTGTGAGGTAGAACTTCGTCTCCAGGTCCAGCTGGACAAATTCATCACTGACCCCCTCCGCCGACTGCCACCATGTGTCTGGGTGACGGAAGGAGGAGTCCGCCATGGCAGAGGCCGGGTGGGCGCGCTGGGGGTTTGCCGAGCTGCATTTGTCGCATTTGAGCGGGGGGCAGGACCCCACGGCTGCTACAGGACCCGTGTAAGAGCAGAACGACTCTGTATAGTTGGAGCCACAGACGGTCCGTGTCTGTAAGCGCCGGCCCAGCGCCAAGTTCCCCATGGGCGGGTTACAGGCCTGGCTCTCGCACTGGGTCCCGACTCCAGAACCTGCCGCCAGTCTGCTGAGATCTGAGAACCGATGGAGACAGGGGGGGGGGGGGTGTCTTCACTGACTTAGAGCTACAGATAACGGAATCCCGAGTCAAATAAGACAATAAATCTTTCTTGTTAGATCAAAATAATAAAGAACTTCAGCCGTACGTATTGTGCAAGTTACGCAGCAAGATCCAGATCACGACAACTGTTATAGTTAGTTATTAAGGATTACGGATGGATGAATGTGTCGTTGGAGTTCTGAAGCATTCCTTTATAAATTTATTGAGCAACAGGGCTGTTTGATATGGTGATAAATGATAAATGCGGTGATAAAAGAAAGCCATGTCTGGAAGGACGTCCACCTCGATCGCTTCAGATAAATCTTGCCACTCAAACGCGGAATGAAGCTAGGCAGGAGAACCGACGGCGCGTCTCATAGGGGTTTCTACTAACACCGTGTATAATTTCCCCTTGTGATACATTTTAAGACTAATATTGCAAAGGTGTTGACGGTACTTAAAGAGGCTTTGTTAAGTACTTTGCAGGTATTACCATGCCTCACGTAAGCTGGGGCTCACTGAAGGCCAAAATAATTGTAAATTTGTTATATAATTGAATAATTATGCTGTTTTTTCATTTGGGTTAGCGAGAAGAAGCGCCGGGTGTCTGTAAACTACATCCATCTGTCTATCCATCCATTATTCCATCCATCCATAAATCCATCCGTTTTCTGTACCCACGTGATGTAGGCTACCGAAACTTCGAAATTTGTATTCAGTGATTTGTATATTTCTCCGTGCGTTACTCTTACATTTTTTGTTACACGTGGGCCCCTGAAGACAACTCATATCACGCATGTAAATAACACCACTCCCACCCTGCAAGATGCCTGGAATGATTACGATTATTCTGCTTGTGCGAAATATAGATGGTTGTCGATCTAAAATGTTTAAAAACACATACGAGAACTTAAATCGGGGAGGTTACCCCCCTCACACTGGTTTGATCTGGCGCCTCTGTACCTCCAGGCATCTCATTAAAAATAAACGCAACAAGATCCGCATCCACCGCGCTGTCAAAGCACATGCGCCGAGACTTTACGGTACTAATTTAAAAGCCCGAATTTGATAATGGCCCACACCTTTTTACAGCAACAAAACGTCGCTCGATAATTATAAACCTTAACAGCGACAAGCATGGAGCATCCGAACCGCTATTGTCTGGATAGGCTGAGCTCATCTGAACTTTCTATCCTGCGATTACATAGTGAGACTCGGGAGGCACCTACCTGCGGACAGAGACTGCAGCCCCCAGAGAAGCAGGGCAAGTGACGCCGACCAGCTCATCCCCTGCAGCGTAGCCCTATTCCACATGGGAAAAGTTTTTGGGATTCTGAAATATTCCTAAGATCTTTTTTTAGATCAGATCAAAAATATTAATCCTTTTAATAACATGTAGCGGCAAGCTTTTATGTGCGGGCAGATCCAGATGAAACTCTTCCAACCAAGCAGATCCCCCCACGCAAAGCTAGTGACCTCGAGCAATAATTAAATGCGGAAAATCCACTCTTTGACAAATGCGACGGTCCAGATATTTCAAGCAACGACTGAGGCAAAGTCCGTCCCATCGGTCGGGGGCGAGCGCTTCTCCGTAAGCCGGACGCTGGCGCTCCAGCGCTCGTCTCCTCCGCCGCAATCTGCTCCCTAGCACTTCAATCGCTAACTTTTGCCTGGAGATACACATCTGAGCAATATTGAAAGAGTGACAGGGCATCGCGACTCCGCCCCATCCCGGTTCATGTTTTTTTCCTGCGACTTAAAGGCACATTCCTGCAAATCACACTCGCGGGCTGTTAGATGAGCGTTTGCACGCTATGATTCTTGCAAAAACAAAAAAGCAGGTCATGTCGGCGTAGGAAAAGGCATCCCGATGTACCACGTTGTTGTAAACAGCTTTAAAACAATGGTTGCAGTCAGGTGCTCCGAGTGCTCCGTTTCCTTCGAGACCGCTTATGTCATCTGTATAGTGGATACAGTATCGCACTTTTGTGTCAGTTGAGCTCAAGTTTTATTTAGCGCAAGATAGCTGCAAAAAAGGATCCCATTTAACTAGCTGTCATCTACATTTCTACACAGAAACGTTTACCATTGCGTTTGATTGGAATGCAAGTGGCTTGTTTTTCCAAGTTATGCTGATTTTCACAGAATTAAAATGCATCATTGCTTTGTCAGTTACGTCACATTTAGTTATCCAGTGGATTTAATTGCATAATTGATTCCGTCTTACTGGGGGTG
The DNA here is from genome assembly GCA_026784285.1 of Stomatorhinus walkeri. Classification (NCBI taxonomy): domain Eukaryota; kingdom Metazoa; phylum Chordata; class Actinopteri; order Osteoglossiformes; family Mormyridae; genus Stomatorhinus; species Stomatorhinus walkeri. Next base: position 20,385,224 of record JAODUD010000062.1, on the reverse strand, counting down.
TAAAATAATACAAATTCATTTCTCCACGCGGATTCACTTATTGGCGATTATTTATTGTAAAAGCAGCTGTACTTGGCATCAGTAAACCTTTTAATAATTTTATTTAAAATGCATTTTATTTCATTTATTGATATAATAAATAGTAATAGTCTAATAAATTAATCAGTTAATAAAGGTTTGAAAGAAACTGTAAAATAATTTTACTGAAAACGCGCCACCCAGTGTTAAATTCCAGCTCTGCAGGAGTTAATAACTCCAAACGAGTGAATAAAATGTATTTAGCTAAAACTGGAGACAGGCAAACCTTTTTAGTTTAAACAGTCACAGATCAAAGGCTCTCCAACAGCATCCCTCTGCAATATTCTACTTTCAGACATGTGTTGGTCTCATGCGTTCCTGCTGCTCGTGTCTGCTCCTTCATCAGCTGTAATTCCCTGTCACTCCAGAGCTGGCTCTTCTTGCTTGTCAGACTGACACTCCAGATTGGGGTAAACAGTCCCACGGCAAATGACCCTTGACCTCTCTAAGTAGGTCTCAGCGTGCCGACAGTTAACCTCAGCTGCATGACATTAACCTGAAGCGAGAAATATGGGCCTCGCAGACGCACATCCATTCGCCGCCAGCTCTCACACTTCTCGCGTGACACTCGCGCTTTCCGACTCTCACGATCATGCACGAAATCTTATGTTATTCTATTACAAACCTAAGATTAGCTACCTCAAAAGCGTTGGGACAGTTTGAAAACCCTGCAGACTATTTACAAGGTAATATAACTGTCACATATATGTAAATGCGTATGCGTGTGTGCGCAGACTTGTCTCAAATTGAAAATCTCACGCCAGCCAGCTGACTGAAGTTGGCGGACCCTCAATACCGATACTCTTAACTTAACAGCCGAGACGGGCGAGGTGACACCCCTTGCCGATATTTCAAGCACACTGTGGGCTACTAGTAGTACGTTTGTGCCAAACATCTGTGGATATTTTTTTTTAATGTCACCTTTGTACAATTTATAACATTTTTAATATATTTATAAACATGGATGTGCATAACTGGTACAGAGAAAGAATGATGGAAAGAATGAAAAGGGTTCTTAGGGAGCTGTTAAGTGTGTTCACTGAGATTTGACTGGATGGAAAACACTGTCCTGCCCTCTCATTCTCTCTTTTTCACTCTCTCTTTCTCTCTCTTTACCTCATAATCTTTCAGAACTTTTTACCGGAATAAGGCCATTATCCTAAACGGGGATGCAGCTCACAGATAGGAGGGTGCGAGAGAGAGTGAGGGGGGGGGGGGCAGGAGATTTTACTTCCTTTGTTGGGCCTAGGAGCTGTGTAATTTCTGATGTAAGCAGCCCCTGTTTCACTTTCGGTCGTCTGTTTAGAAGCGTGGATTGCATTTGGCTGGGGGTTTTCGAGCATAACTTGTTCCTGACTTGTTTGTCTGTCTCCCCTTTAGCAGTGTGTGAAAGGGGAAAGTCAGGACAGATTCTGAGAGTTATTAAAATTCCAGGCTTAATTAGCTCCGGAGATCCATCTCCTCTGTGTCCCAAAATGCAGCGTGACACTCAGTCTCCCTCTTAGATACACGCATTGTGTTTTGTGTTCCCACGGACCACTTTGAGGGACTCCGAACAGGGAAAAATGTGATGCTTTTAGAACAATGCCATGCGTCTCTTCTCTGTCACGACCCTCTTCCCCGTCTGTGTCCCTCCATAACAATGCTGTGTTACTGATTCCCAGACTGCGGGGACAAACAATGCCTATTGTTTCTGAAGTCACTATCCTTCGCTGAGAAGGGGGCAGGGCGTGGTTGGCAGGCCAGGCCATCTACCATGGGGTGGGAGGGGATTCTGGGGGAATGGGTGGGGCTTTAAGTGACATGCATATGCATAAAAGACTGATGGATGATGCAGTGTTAGTGTCTATATGCATGGGCCATGCAGAAAATCACCAGCATGAAGACGTGGTGGTGGGGGTGGGAAAACATTAGCAAACGAGCAAGATGACTGGGCTGGGGTTCTGTGTTAGCGTGTGGATATGCAACTTGTTTGCTTATTGATCAAAATAAATGGTAATGCTTCACATTAACTGCACCTTCATAACGCCTTTATAATGCATTCGTAGAACATTCAGAAGCAGCATGTAAGTACACCTTAACATCATAACATACCTTAACAGCTAAATATTAATGACAAACATCATTCGATTATACACTGATAATGCTTTTTATTATATATATCTAGTATATTACAGCTGTCACATCTTGTTCATTGAATGTATTATGAATGCAAAGCTTTAAGACTTATTAAGGTAAACTTGCATGCTGCTTATGAATGCATAATGAAAACATTATGAAGGTGCAGTTATGTTAAAAGTTACCGAATAAATAAAACATAAAGCATGACACCTTTATTATCATTGAAAAACAAAGAAATTCTGTGAGATTAAGAATAATGACTTAAAATTAAGACTGAGATAATGAGGCTGCAGTATTTATTCAATGGATATGATAATAATAATGAGATCTCACTGGGGAGGGAACCCATTTATGTGTTAATGGTCACGCCTCCCTGTGTGATCTGATGGTACTGCATCTGCCGTGAATCAGAATTGTAATCTTTCCTTGAGACCGTGGTGTAAACAATCACAGAGACGAGGGACGTGTTTGCGGTTAACAGCCAGCTCGCCTGCCGTGACCGAGGACGGTGCGGTTCAGGACCGGCCAGCGCCTCTGTGCACAGGCACGTGCATGTGTCTGGGTGAAAACACGGGCGTGTGGATTGTGACTCGGGGGGGCTGGTGCCCTTCCTGAATGGTCCCATTGATGCAGAGCTCCGGCTGTGCTGGTGGCCCCCGCTGGGTGCAGGAGGGCGGGGACATTCTGCAAGGAGCCACAGCTTCGTTGGTCTTGGGGCCTCTTAGTATTTCTGCTGTCAGAAAGCATGAATCCAGTGATCTGATTATTTGATAACTAGTCCTATTTAAGGTAAACTGGACTAAATGTAATTGGACAAAGAGAAAGGCTATTTAAAGTGGGATAAAGAATAAACCAATAAGAAGCTGAGACCTTCCTTTCCAGTTCCAGGCAAATGGCACCATGTTTGTAGTCCCCAAGTGTCAGCCAGTTGCGAAATTCACAAATGGAATTTCATAGAACACAAACTAATTTCAATGCAGATTTGTTTCAGAGACACTACAGAATCCAACAATAGCCAGCTGGGTCCTAAATGTCCCCAGGTGATCACTTCAGTTGGACAAATGGGACTATAAACAGGTTAGAATCTTAGATCTCTGTAGGAATGTTGTCTTTCAGAGCCAAAAACCAAAGAAGTCAAAGCTGGATTAATATAATAAAAGTTAGCGGTTAGCGGCTATCATTAGAGTCCGCTATTTATTTATTTTTGTTGTGGTTTATCGGTTTAGTGTCATCAAATTAAACTTTGTATATTATAGCTTCCAGTATTCACCATTTCAAAAGCAGGTATCATTTTAGAGTTTGAGAATCAGGAATTTGAGCCAAAACTTAAGGTTTAAGCCTCAAACAGACCCTTTTGGGCTACCCAAGGACTTGGGACCTAACTTTAAGAGCTTTAGCAGTTACTCAACTCTATATGTTAAAAAAAATCTACGAGGTAGGTGGGTAGCTCCAGGAACAGTGCCTAGTAGGTCATGGGTTTGAATCCCATGGCCAGCAGAGTAGTCATATCACCATTGGGTGTCAAACTCAGACCTACTCCAGGGTGCTGGATGTTAGCTGACCTTGGGAACCTAAACTCATTCTCATCTGTATATACAGAACATGCATCCTTTATAGAGATCAGTATGTGTGATGTGGGGATATGTAAACGTTTCCCCACGGGGATGAGTGCTGTTCTATTCTAGTGAAATGAGCAAACAGCACGTTGTGTGAGCAACAGGTTGTTGTTGTTGGCCTTCCTGGGTGGAAGTGGATGCCTTCAGCTCACACAAGCCAAGGTCTCGGCGAGGCACGAATCATAAAACCAAGAGGCCCGGCAACGGAAGACAGTGAGATAATGTACAGAATTTGACGAGACACAATGGAGAATAAGAAGGACCAGCATTTGTTGACAGTTCCTCCTCAGGAATGGGAGAACCAGCAATCAATAGAGGGGCGCATTAAAATCATGTAGAGTGAACAGGACTGGTAAGGGGCAGGAAGGCGGTGGTTGTTTTAGAGAACATACTTCAGAAGCGAGCCGATCAGACAGGGGTCTCCATAGACCCCCATCCTGAGGGAGCGTGTGTCTGTAACTGCAGTACTAGTCAGCATCCTGCAGTCCAGGAAATGCTGGGCAGGTGCGCCAGCTCTTCAGTGCCACCCTTAAAGGCTGAACGCTCGTAAATCTGTCACATGCTACGCTTCACTTAGCCTTGGCATCCACTGCGCTGTGCGTTCTATTAAAAGCACACGCTTTGTAAAGAAACATTTACTTGACCTTTAGGAGAATTTAAGAAGAATGCCAGCATTGTTTTAAGATAAACAATCGGCAGAGCTTGGCAGGCCTGAAATGAGAGCGTGCCTTGTGTAATGAGATTCTTGAGGACAACAGGAGTATCGGTAGATATGCAATGTACCACTTTGTAATAGTAATCATGAAGATCAGATCTGCACAAGGAGGGCTTCTGCAGATTCCTACAGCTGTGCCTCCTCAGTGGAATACCTCCAGATGTTACCCTATTCATTTTCATAGTAAACGAGTATCTTACTCGCCTATTGAGCCAGTACCTAAGGGGACAATAACAGTGAAAGGATGGCAAAGAAGAATCCCACATCAGGTATGTGTGCATCTGCTGTGTTTGTTTTATTTACACGAGACAAATCATCACACCTTCTGAGGAGCAGAGAGAGGGGACCCCTTTGCAAAGGCACCTTTGTGTTTAGACAGCTGACTTTTGGCGGATGTCACACATATCTGGAGGCTCTCAAAGCAAAATTAATGTCGATCTTATCTTGTTCACAGCAGGAAAATAAAAGTCAAATTCCGCCTGCCTCCAGCCTGAGGATCAATAGCTACACTCTGTTTGATGCCACTTTACAATAAGACTACCCATATAAAGGGCTTATGAATGATTTATAATCTGATTATTAATTAGGTTGTAACACTTTGTAAAGTATTGATAGACAAGTTTCAACTAGTTATAACAGTTTTTTTATTGATGAGTTACTACCATTTACAAGTGGCGAAAGGGAGCCTTATTGTAGAGTGCTGCCCTCTGTTCTATCAAATAATCTTGTTGTCCTGCCCCCCCCCACCCCCCAACATATTCATCCGAGCTGGTGTTCATCACGCAGTGTGTGCTTTGGACTGTAGAGGGAGCCTAAGTGCAGAGAATGTCCACACATCCTCAGGGACTGTGCTCCAGAATGCCCTGGGGAGCAGGTCCAGCCAGTCGCCCCGTGGAATTCTATCGACGGCGGGAAAGGAAGACGTAGCCGCCTTGCGGGTCCCTGCACGCCCTGATCTCCCAGCATCCACCGATAACAGGTGAGAGAAAACATTCCTCCTTAAATGTCAGATATTGTTTTTTTCTGCTTTATATCTCTCAGCATGAATGGGCTTCTCTTCCATGAATGCACAATGAAAGTCTTTAAAGCCTTTTAAAAAATGTGTTTCTGTCTTGAGTAAGATTTGGCAAGGCCTCCTGACGGGCCTGCGTCTGTTGACTCATCCTGCGCTGTAACTGAACCTGCCTCTAGGGGAATTTCAGAAAACCTCTAATACTTTCTGAAGTCTTGGGGTCCTTGTGTACACCCGGAGTATCCTAGTATCTCAGTTTCGCGTAGTGCCAGGAAGAGGAGCCATCAAAGCTCAGAAGATGGTACCTGCCTGTGCACATTTGGCTGAAGGACACCGCTATATGAGCGCCTGCATCACCCACATCAGTGACTTACTCCCAGAATGCACTGCAGGGGGCAGCTAAACCTTTACTACAGGGGTGTGTGTCTGATGAAAATGAATTTAAACGGATAAGCATTCATGGATTTGGTGACGGGGTTCATTATAGGGGGCTAAAGACCACCTGCCCTAGAAAGCACACATTCCTTACCCCCAACTTTTCTACACCCCCCACACACATCAGCAACAGTCAGAGGGACTGCCCTACATACCCTGGCAAATTTACAGATTCTATACAGTATTCTATAGTGGAGGCCCCGCTTGGTGAAGTCAACCATGTTGGACACCCCCCCCTTGAAAATTCTGTTTTAAGATTCTGTTTTAAAAGTGCTAACCCTAGGAGGGATGACATTTTGCAGGGAGGAGTAGAAGTTCTATGCTCCCCTATACGCTAGTGGGAGACTGGGGGGGGATGGGGGGGGGGGTTGTGGTGACCCTTTCACAGGTAATACTGATTATAAGTGGGATTTGTGTCAGAAAATGCAGAGTCCTGGTAATATTGTAAGTGATGGATTGACAGCCTTTGCTTTCAAGTACCACGTTACAGCCAATCAAATATCAGAAACAAATTCAGAGCACAGTAAACTCGGGGTGCATGTCAGAGGTGTGCACGTCTTCCCTTTTTTGCCCTTTTCTCTCCTCCCATCTTCAGTCTTTTCTTCTTTTTAAGCACCATGGGGATTAAGCCTGTCAGCCTTATTAAGATGGATGAATACCATCATAGCAGATTTGATCAATACAGATAGCCAAGAAGCAAAGAATGTCATTTCTGAACTTCTTCGTTACTGGAAGCACTGGGTAGATAATAGACATCCTGTACATATTAAATTCAAAGCACCGTGACGGAAGGCACCTTCCCATTTGCGAACAATTTACCGTGACTTGTGTTTTTCAGTTCACATTCTGCGTGTCTCCCAGCGTTCTGGGAAATTTGCAGCAGTCTCGGTTCCGGGAAAGCCCGTTTTCCTGGCTGATCACAGCTCAAAGGATCCACTGATGTTAGGCAGGTGTCTAAACTCTAGCCTTTTTAGTAAAGGCAATCGCTTCATTGGACTGACGGGCTTTCTCACCCTCAGGGGTGTAACAGATGCCCTGTGTTCTTCAGGATGATGGAGGGGCTACTCCAGGCTTGGGCTCCCCAGATACGCAGAAGTTATAATGCTTCTCTGGATTTCACTTTGTGCAAACCTTCATTTTTCTTCATTCCTCTCACCTGACTTTCTGAAGCATGTCAATTCAAAAGCATCAAGCTTTATGTGAATTGAATCAGTTGACATCACACAATCATTTATACTTGTAAGTTAAGAAAATCAAGGCCCAACCTGGGGTTTGGGGTGACAACTTACAGGAAATGAAACCACACAATGAGCCACTACATTAGATTCTGACCTAGATGAGGAACTATTCAATGTGAATACCATCTGCATTTGGGACGTATCGATATAAACATGAGTGGTTGCTCACATCAGTTTCAGCACAGCATTTACATTATGCGGAAAAAACATTCATCAGTGGATTTTTAACAGAAGCAGCCTTTAATGGCTCATTGTTGAAGTCAGATGTCTTTATCACTATTCCATAAACTGCATGATAAATGTTTAAAATCAAATATTTACTTTCGCCTGTGTTTTTTATTAAGAACTTCACTCCACTGTCAAGATTAGATGTTTTATTCTTTAAAAGGCCAGCAGGTAGACAGCTAGATTTTCAGGCACAGATTAGATCAGGACATATACAGTGAGGTCAATAAGTATTTCATCACCCTGTGCTTTTGCAAGTTCTCTTATACTTAGAAATCATGGAGGGGTCTACAATTTTCAGCATAGGTGCATTTCCACTGTGAGACAGAATCTAAAAAGAAAAATCCGGAAATCACATTGTATGATTTTTTTTAACAATTTATACTTGATATATGGTCAAGACTGAGCTGCCATGGTAAAAATTGGGTCGTGGTACAAAAAGGGTTGAGAACCACTGTTACAGAGATCGAAATACGCGCTGTGAGCTGTTTATTACTGAATACATAACCACAAAAGCCAGGGATAAACACACTGGAAGTGAAACTCAAGCCCCCATCCCCAGGGGTGTGAGGCAGCAACGTGACCCACTGAGCCAACATGCAACCCAGACCCAGAATGTGAGCTGTATGAAATTATAGAAGCCATTAGTGACAAAAGATAACTGAATCTGTCAAACATACAGAGCAGAGAAACTTGTTTCCCCGTTATCTTAATGCCAAACGTCATTTTATTTCTCTCTATCACACAGAAGGAAACCTCGGGGATAATGGATATTCATCTGGATATATGTGTACAACCAGCTGCCAAATTAAGATCTTAAGACAAGTTTTATTGTACTTGGTATTGGTTGCTTTTTATATTTACAGTAGTGCTAAGTATTCAGTGCACCTCCTGTCTTGCAAGCTTTAACCTATTTTACCAACGTATATACTGACGTACATTAATTATTAATTATTGAATATTTATTTACTCTTTTTTTCAATTTTATAAAAGGCTTAACTGTTTCCACCAGTAAGGTGGATCGTAGTCCTACCAATCCTGACATCTGGTGTACAAAACATGGAAATGCGAAGACCATCGTTTTGTGTCTAAAGGTATCCGTGGAGTCTAGAAACATACTGAAAAGATTTATGCAAGGATCATTTGCTTCGTGTTCCCTGCACAAAACAAAATAATTTAAAAAAACGTTATACGCTTAAAATGAATAATAACACATTTCCCGCACTAGCAAACGTCCCTATTTAGACCAATAGAAAACGCCTTTACGTTTCCTGACCAATCAGAACGGGCTCTTCAGGCGGGGTGAAAGGTCAGAGTTCGACTAAGAGAGAACTTCCTATTGTCGTGCGCGCGGCGTGTAGCTGTCGGCTGATTTTCTCTAAGAAAGAAAAGGTTATTGATTTATACATCTTATAGAATTCCAGCACATCCAAATGGTAAGGAACATATTTCGGCAAACATCACGTGCGTAATCGATTATTTTATCTGGCTCTCAAAGATGGCGGTTGAAGCGTTTTACTATGACTGATTCATTCTTTTTTTTCACGGTCCATGTCCCACTGTATATATGCATTATTTTCCATTTACTGTTACGATGTAATTTAGCTATATTTATATATGTTTACTATTACGATCTCTTGACGTTTTTATACACCGTATTCTGGAAATTTTGTTAATCTCTCACCTGAGTACGATCGCTTGCTATTTCGCTCAGTTTAGTAGAGGCTTTATAGTTGCTTAGTATCATAATTACAGTTTGCTAATTGCTGCATGTTCGATTTAGTATATATTTTTCATATATTTATCAACTATCTGACTTCTCATATTTATCAAGGGGATTTGTAGTTACCATAGGTTATTTGTTGTACTATACTAAACGGATGTCTTTTTTTTCCCAAGAGTTTACCTCTGAATCCTAAGCCTTTCCTCAACGGCTTGACCGGTAAGCCCGTGATGGTCAAACTGAAGTGGGGAATGGAATACAAAGGATATCTAGTGTCCGTGGATGGATACATGAACATGCAGGTATAAACCAGCTCCTACAGATGTTAATCTTTTTGAATGTCTTTTTTTTCTTATGTATTTAAGTGTTTCCCTGTATCTCCCAAAGCCATTAATTTAGAATCCGATTTTGTCAATGATTGTTTATAAATAGTTAGCCTGAATATACAGAATGCATTTTTCTTAACCAGTTTGCGGCCTAGTATTTTATGATTGCACAGGTATATATACTGCTGTCCACTTTGACTGATTTAATATTAACTTCCTAATGCCTAAGATCCACTTTTATTAACGTTGATAACTATATCCATTTAAAAACCTATTTGTATGGTTTCATGCAAAGCAAAACTGCTTCCTAGTGTGTGATTTGAGAGCTCTTTGAAGTGCTGTAGGGCTGTTTCTCCGGATAACGCCACTTAATTTGGATTCCAGTTGGCCAACACGGAGGAGTATGTGGATGGTGCTTTGGCTGGTCATTTAGGAGAGGTGCTCATAAGGTGAGTGTAACTGGGAAGTAAATGGAGAGACCGATGTCACTGACTATATTTTTTCTCCAATACCTTTGAAGAGTGCCCGAGGCAGTGCATCAAATGAGTACCTGCTCCTTAGTCTTACAATGTTGTACTATTCTTCCTTACTGAGAAAAAGCATGTAAACATAAAATGTAAGCTAAAGACCTGTTGGTAGGACATGTAGCTATAATTTTTATGCAGAGAGTTTTCATTTTTGGTGAATTATAATATTGCTTTATTTTCTACAGATGCAATAATGTGTTGTATATAAGAGGTGTCGAGGAAGAGGAGGAAGATGGTGAAATGAGAGAGTGACGGAATGGTGTCCTTATCGTTCTTACCAGAATACATAGTTTGCCATTTTTTATATAATTGGGCTGTAACAGGCAACCTTTTTTCTGTTTCTTTGTGTGTGTGATGGCAAATCAAGATTTTGATCTTTGCATTATTTTCTTACACACTGTTCTACCATTGTCCTCCTTTGGATGGAGAAATAAAATTGTGAATGTTGTCTTTTCATTTTTGTCTTTTTTTTGGCTAATCTCAACAGTTTGCTTAAGGCCATGAGCCAAGATCACGATAAAAACTCTGACTTGCACAACATTGAGGTGTTGCACTTAGGTTCACATGTAGTCTTATGGACTGATGGTGGGCGTCTTGCAGAGAAATACATAACCATCACATTTCTCTTCATTTCCAAAGGCTTTGAACTCCTCAACAGCCTCCTTCCAATCTAGAAAAAGAAATCTTTCTTGAAAAATCAACTGAAACTGCCTCTTCTGTGTGTATATTTCATGCTCTTTTTTTAAAAACTTTTATTTTTTATTTGTTTGAACATAACGAAACAAACAGATCACCAAAGGCATCACATACAACTAATACATTTTTCTTATACAGTCGTTTTTATAGTACAGGTTATTCTCCCCAATATCCCAGTAACCCCCACCCGTCCCGCATGGGATACTGTATTTTAAGCATAAACAACAACATAGGATATATATACACATACATATAGGTACAGGGAAGGGGGTTCGCACTCATTGCAAAACAATTCCTGGCAAATTATATATTACCTGTTTTCTTGTATATAAACCATTTTGACCAGTTTTTAGTGTATATTTCATGCTTATCGCTATGTATTATGTTGGTGTCTCTAATGTTAGTGTGTTGCTGCATATACACTAAATATATGTGCTGTATTCATGGTTTGTCCAGGAAACTAGGTGTATCTACTGGTGAGAATGTCTGCTAGTGGCTCCTCTCTGACTCTTGTGAAAAAAGAACCTAAACAATATATGTTGGTTGTAGATATCATTTGTTGGTCTAAGCTGGAATGCTGGAAATGAAATATAAATTTGAATTCTGGCATTGGACATCAAAAATGTCATGGATAGCTTGCATGTCTCTTCCTACTAATTCTTTTTCTTCAATTACTCGTTGCACTTCCAGTAGTGGACAGCGATTAAATGCTAATACTGGCTCTTCTGCTGTCTGGCAGGGAGGTGTGGACATGTGGCCTGATCTTAGTTTGGTCAGCATGTGCATGGTGCTGATGTTGGAGTATGACTTTACATTGCATGACCTGAGCTGACCACTCATCCTGAGTTTTTCCATGCCTCATTTCTGAGACCCTGCATAGGCCAAGTGGGTAGAGAAGATGGATGTATTTGGTGTGCTGGAAGGTCTGGCTGGAGCATGCAATCTGCTCCTGCAAACTAGTAAGGAAGTTCAAACATCCTGGGCATCTGAGAAGAGCGCTTTTAAGAGGCCTTCAGCAACACTGAAGGAGCTGCAGGAATTTCTGGCAAGTATTGGTTATGTGGTACTTGTAACAACAATCTCCCATATTCTCCATATTTCTGGACTATGGGGTAAGGTCACAAGATGGAACCCGTTTCTTACAAAGAAAAACGTCCAGGCCTAGCTAAATTTTGCCAAAAAATACATAAAGTCTCCCAAAAGATTGTGGGAAAATGTGTTGTGGTCTGATGAAACCAAGGTTGAACTGTTTGGCCCCAATCCCAAAAGGTATGTTTGATGCAAAAACAACGCTGCACATCAAAAGAACAGCATACCCATAGTGAAGTATGGTGGGGGTGGCGTCGTGGGTTGGGGTTGCTTTTCTTCAGCAGGAACTCAGGTTTTAGTCAAGGTGGAGTGAATTATGAACAGTTCCAAATACCAAACAATTTCAGCCCAAAACCTTCTGGTGTTTGTTAGAAATCTGAAGAGGAATTTCACCTTTCAGCATGACAATGACCCCAAGTATGCATCCAAATCAACAGAATGACTTCACCAGAAAAAAATAAGTCTAGAATGGCTCAGCCAGAGCCCAGGCCTAAATCCAACTGAAAACCTGTGCGGTGACCTGAAGAGGGCTGTGCACAGGAGAGGCTCTCTCAATCTGACAGATCTGGAGTGATTTTGCAAGTAGAAGTGGAATAATACTGCCAAGTCAAGATGTGGCATGCTGATAAACTCCTACCCAAAAAGACTCAAAGCTATAATACTATCAAAAGGTGCTTCTAAAAAATGTTAAAGGGGGGTGCACATTTAAGCAACCAGCTTATTGTACGTTTTTATATATGTATATTATCTGGCTAACATATTTGGTTGTTTTTCCATCGAAATGAACAGATTTTAGGTAACATTAAAGGTGGAAAAAGTTTTGAGACGATTTATCGTATTCTCATTTTTTGCATCACAAAACCTGGTATTTTTGCAATGGTGTGTACACTTTATATCCACTGTAAAGGCAATTGTCTATATGTGGGGACGGCGAAGCACGTCGGTTTCTTTATCAGGATGCGTTTCCTTCTGCATGACTTCTTTTCTCTAATCCCTTTTCCGCCACTTTTCTTCTGCTGGTGCCGCATTCATTAGAAGCTTTCATACGTTCTGTATTCCCTTGGTGTCTTCTTATAGCTCAAAATTTCACTGTAGTGTAGTGTTACAACTTCTGCAGTCCTCATTAAAATGCGTCTTTAATGCATGGCAGACCCAGGCGTTCCAACTCAAATTACATATTTTTTCTTACGGTTGTCTGGACGGAGCTGAGTTAGACAGGTTACCTACAGTGCAGTAAAACAAGCATGTATTTCTTTCAGTTTTTAAGACTGCATTATACAGACATTGATTCTTAATACCGTTAGTTTTCATATTATATAAATATATTTATAATCAATCATGTGGCATGAGCTTCATTGTAATGCGGACTGTGAACAGCAATTTTCACGGGCAACTCAGTCTCGGTTTGCACTGCGAAACTCTCCACAATGACGACGACATTTAAGCACGACTTCAGATATTTTTCGTCCGATAGCATGAACAAAAAAATGTTTTATCAAATACATGGAGTCTATGTAATCAACGAATAACGTGAGGGGCCTTCGATAGCTCAGTTGGTAGAGCGGAGGACTGTAGAGCATGAACCCTGTAATCCTTAGGTCGCTGGTTCGAATCCGGCTCGAAGGATAACTGTATTTTTCCCTGTATGTGTCTTTTTTTATGTGTTTTATATATGTCTAATCTATTTCACTATTAATGACTACAACCAAGAACTTGTGAAATATAAATCGACGTTATGCTTAATTATTAATCAGTATATGTTTACACGTGCACGGCTTAAAATCAACCATTACAAGAATTTGGACAATCTCTAGCGCCCCCTGGCTTCCTAAAGGACTAGCATACTGAGAGAAAACACATAAACCTGTCAACAATTTCCCTCGCTAAAGATCCGCGGTAGTATTTGCCTGTGAATTCGCAGCCTATTGATGGGAAGTTCAGTTTAATTTACAGAACAGATTCTATCGTTTTGTTGGTATAAATTAATCTAACGTTGGATTCAAAAATAGTGCTGCACTTCATTCAGTTACTGTATTTTATTAAAATCTTGTTCGTATTAAAATATTTTCATCTCAGAATCCTGCCATTGTACAGGCCTATCGATCGCAATGTACTTCATTAAAATCTTGTTCGTATAAAAATATTTTTATATTTTCATCTCAGAATCCTGCCATTGTATAGGCCAGTGGTTCGCAACCGGCGGCCCGTCACAAATGCAAATGCGGCCCGCGATGCTGACCACGTAAAAAATGTTTTTAAAAAATAATAATAATAAATGGTTTTACAATTCATTTAAAAAATGTATTAAACAAACTTTGAACAATATTTTTGTCACATAAAATCATTTTGGTGATCATGTTTTCATATATGCGCATTACTGACGCAACTATGAACTGATGCAATTACACAGTTAAGGCACACAATTACAAGCGTGGCGAAACATCTCTGGACAAAACCTCAGATTATTAAGTTCAAAAGTGTTTTCCATATTTGGATCCACATACGTTTGCGAACGCACATTTTCTGCAGTGACGCGCATCAAGTCACGTTTCCGTGCGCGTCTTACAGACTACCACTTACAGTCACAACATCATTGTGCTGTTACTCCTTTTGAGCCGAATTTCACCAAATTGGTCGGCTCCCGACAACATCAGGTGTCCCATTAATGGTAAGTAGAATTATACTCTCTAATGATAATAATACATCTAATTGTAATAATTTTAGATGCATAATATCTGGTTATTGAGCGTTGATGACGTCATATGTAAATATATGCGGCCCGTGAGACTTGAACTTGGACATAGTGCGGCCCACTGCAAAAAAAGGTTGAGAACCACTGGTATAGCCCTACCGATCGCAATGTACTTCATATTGCGTAACACATCCAAGGTCAGAGGACTTTTCCAAAAACAGACTCCTGTACACATTTGGATGCTCAGTACACAGGGAAGTACAGGGAAGATGGTGGCGCAGGAGGTAGCGCTATCGTTCAGCAACAGTAGGGTTGCAGGTTCGAGCCCAGGTTCCTCCTGACCCCATCAAAGTGTCCTTGAGCAAGACACTGAACCCCCAATTGCTCTCGGTATGCAGGTTGGCACCTTGCATGGCAGCCTCTGCTACCGGTGTATGAATGAGTGAATGAGAGGCATAATGTAAAGCGCTTTGGAATAAAGCGCTATATAAATGCAGTCCATTTAGAGATTCTTTTACAAATCTAACTACTGTGGGGTTTACTCTAAATAATGCAATTCTTAGAATAGGGCCTGAGGGGTTTATATAATAATGCAGTTTTAAAGTAGGCTCTGACCAGCGTGCCGGCAGGGCCAAGTGACCTCGCCACAGGGCCGTGGGTAGTTGAAAACAAGGGGGCAGTAATAAGTAAGACGCCGTTTTGCTTTTTCTAGGGAAGGCCGCTACGCACATACGTGATAAAAACCAAGGAGAGAGAACATGCAGTAATTAGAGCAAAAGTCAAGTCCGTTGCTGTCATGCCAATGGACAAGACCTAGAGAGTGGGAAGGAACACTTGCTAAACTAGGATAGGTGGCTGCCACGTAGCAGGAACAATGGTAAGAGGGGGGAGAAGCCCAAATAGGTTACAAGAGAGCAGAGCACATAGGTACCCTAGAGCCACTTGATGCACATGCTGGATGTATGTCAGATAGTCGCTCCCTGGTTATAATCAGATTGTTGAATAAAACTTGTCGCACTTGCAAACTCCTCCAACGTCTCCCTTGTGGATCTCTACTCATCAACGGACCCGGCGGTGTTCGAACCACAACACTACTCACATACGGCTTCTGATACAGTCACACAACCCCACACACAAATTTCCCCAAAAATTTCTCGAATACAAAGACTTTTCAGCAAGTATTTTCATGTCTGGTAAGATGGAATCTGGCTTACCTGCGTTCCTTTGTGCAAAATATGTTTTCTGTGTTTAGCTTTTTTACAAATTTTACCGGGGCACACAGTACATCAGTACTACCGGATGGGCAGTAGTGAATGGGGCGTAACGTGACCCATGTCTTCAAATTCACACCATTAATCTGTTGCTGCATCCACTCAGTACACAGTGTGCTTGCGTAGCTCGAATGAATGAGACTGAAATTAGAAACCGTAAACTGGATGGAGTTAAACAGCAAAGCTGTTGAAAAGTCATGGGAATTTTTTAAAAGCACATTGTTGTAAGTGCAAGAGGACTACATACCTGTTTCGAGCAAAACTAAATGTAGGAAACTGCAGCCAAGGTGCTTTATTACAGAAATTAAGAATAAAGTCAGGAGGAAAAGGGCTCCACAAATGGAAATTAACTAACGATTTCAAAATAAAGCAGGAGTATCTAAGTCTATAGGTTCTGTTAAAAAATAACATTAGACTCGCTAAGAGGAAAGTAAAAAGGAAGATTGTATTGGAGGCTATGGATGACATTAAAGGTTTCTTCCAAAACTTTAACTCCAAAAGAGCTCTAAAAGCTGAAATCACTAATCTGCCTAATAATAAGGGTCTTATAATTGAAAATATTGATATAGTAAATGAGTTTAATCATTATTTTAAAAGGGTGTTCACTGTAGAGAACGCAAGTAACCCGTTACCATTTAATATAAATAGAGTATCGTCTATGACCAATTTATGTATAACTGAGGCTGATGTGGTACAATGTCTAGCTAAACTCAAAATAAATAAACCGCAGGGCCCTAATGAAATCTTACCTATAGTTTTAAAAGAGATGAGGGATATTATTAGCCAACCTTTACTATTTCAGAAATCCTTATTTACTGGTGTGGTACCTTCTAATTAGAAGCATGCTAATATAGCACACATATTCAAAAAAAAGGGGATAAAAGTAATCCAGCAAATCAGTTTAACTTGCATAACCTGAAAGGTAATGGCAGCTATAGTCCAACTGAAAATGGTAGATTACCTGGATTCAAATAACATTCTGAGGGATATCCAACATGGATTTAGGAGAGGTAGGTCCTGTTTAACTAATCTACTTGAGTTCTTTGAGGAAGCTACAAGAGAAATTGATCATAAAAAGCCTATGACTTAGGAATAGTCTTCCTGCTACTGTAGTGCAAGCTAAAACCCTGGGTTCCTTTGAATCAGAGCTAGATAAGATTTTAAGAATTCTGAGCTATTAGTTAAGTTCTCCTCTAACGAGCTTGATGGGCCAAATGACCTCCTTTCGTTTGTAAATTTATGTTATGTGGCTGAAATACACCATCTGCTAGTGTAGTATATAGCCAACTTAGGCAGTGGATTTTAGAGGTGAAACTTTTTCATGATTTAAGATTATTTTAACCAAGTTTTCTTAGCATTTGGACTCGTTAGCGTACTGTGTGATGAGCTGTTAGGTTTGTGTTTTTAACAAACATGAGTAGCTATGGTATAGTGTTGAGAGACACAAACCAGGGGTCACCAACCTTTTAGAAACTGAGAGCTACTTCACAGGTAATGAGTCATACGAAGGGCTACCAGTTTGAAACACGCTCCAAAACTTATCTAAACTTCATGTATAACGAACATGTTTTAAATGCCTTTTTAAAGATATTGTCATTTTCAAATCTATATAAATGTAAATGTATTTAAAGAAGAATAGGATAAAACAGGATAAAATTAAATTTTAAACGCTGCTCACTGGTGAGTTTTTGCTATTTTTAGAACAGGTCCGCAGGCGACTCATATGGTCCTTGTTGGTGAGCCCTGACTTAATTCAATATAATTAAATAACAAAGATCATTTTTACTCCCTAGCACTATTTAGCCTAAACAATAGGCTATTTTTGACATGTGGGAACACAAGTGTTTCAGACACATTTTTTTGCAATCAGGAAATGCCACTGAACGAGCTGTTGAACGAATATTTCTGTTGAAAAAAATATCTTTTCACCCATCAGTAGTATTGTGAAATGCAAGTTCCGATTATTACATGCATGTATTCATCACACTTATTTTCTACTATATTTCTGGAAATCAGATGTACTCGGAATTTCAGCATTAAGTTGTAATATTTGTGTATATATTTATATATATGCCTATCCTGGAACCTACAGATGCACAAGGGAACTATGGATGAGGTGCCAACCCGCCGTGGAAAATTTTGTAACTCCAATTAACCTCAGCATGTTTTTGGACTGTGGGTTGGAACTGAAGAGCCTGGAGGAAACCCCATAATGACACAGGGATAACATGCAAACTCTACACAGAGGTGAGGCAACCGTACTAACACAGCACGCCACCGCACCACCCACATCATACACCAAATGAATGTGTCCCCATCTTCCCAGAATAATTTCCAATGTCTACTACTGACTGATGATTCTACAGCGCTGCTGAAATAGATGCAAAGGAAACTTTCAATGTTTCATCTTTAGAAAATGAACCTTCAGGAAAATGACAGAAAGACAATTGTATTCATTTAAAAATAATTTTAGATTTAATGGTGTTTGGATTTGTGATGACTACTCATATATAATACAAAAAAAATCCAGGGATAAACACTGTACAGCCGACCTTTCCACATCGCAGGGGTTAGGGGATAGGCTGAACGCGATCCGGAAAAGATTAAGGAAAACAAAAACAAAAACTTCAAGGAGGTCTCCAGCACCTCTGAGGAGCTCCTGGAGCTCACCCTGCACCAGCTTTGTGAGATCATAAAGGATGAGCTCAATGTAAGACAGGAGGAAGTGGTATTTAATGCCATCCAGCGCTGGATCTTCCACAAGCCTGCCAGCCGCAAGGCCCACATTTCTGTGCTATTGCCTAAGGTGACTATAATTATGCAATGTTCTCACTAACATGTGGATACAAGAATAGAACGCTAATTCAATGAATTCCCAAATCCTCATTGCTAGAGACTAAACCTCAATTTCCAGTCTACAGCTTCGACATCCAGGTATTACAACTGGCAGTGCAGTCTAACAAACAAATTAACAGAAAGCACAACACACTCAAATGTCTTACATTAACCCAACATTAACTCACATATCTGGAACTTTAAAAGCAAGTGACTTAAGCTAAAACATTTTCAAAATGAGGAATTTAATTTTGGACTCGCCTGTTGTACCCTTAATGTTAAGAGTTGCTCTTTCCCAGAGACCCTAAAGAAAGTACCATGAAACTCATGGGATCTCTACCCATTTGGTTTTCTGTGTAGGTGCGAATGGCTTGCATGAATGAAGATTTCTTCAGGAAGACTGTGATAAACCATTGCCTAGTGAAAGGCAATGAGGAGTGCAGGGCCATAATCTGTGACAACTTGAAGGTCATGTTTGACCTCGAGATTAATGGTTCCCCACAGTCGGACTTTCAACACCCGCTGGTCCGCCCACGCTTGCCCGCTGACATCTTGCTGGCCATCGGTGGCTGGAATGTCCGGCCAAGCAATGTCATCGAGGCATATGATTCAAGAGCCGACCGCTGGGTCAATGTGACGCAGCAGGACGACAGACCCCGGGCCCACCATGGCATCGTGTACCT
>JAODUD010000062.1:20332046-20355874 GCA_026784285.1 Stomatorhinus walkeri | reverse complement strand
ATCATACCTGGCTTCTGATGAGCCACACCTGTTCTCAGGTAAATACCAGGGCCAGGTGTGGCTCATCAGAAGCCAAGCGGGACAGAAAACCTACTGGATAGTAGCTCTCCAGGACTGGAGTTGGAGACCCCTGGACTATATTAACAGGGTCATGCTCAGCTTCAAAGCCAATTTTATCTCAGTGCCTGAAATAACTTCACGCTCATAATTTTATTTTGTACACATAACACTGTTTCCTCCTGGTCTAGCACGTGGCAAAACGAGAGCATTTTAAATTACAAACATCACAATTTCCATTCAATAATTAAATGACAGATGCTGTAACTTCACACAACAAATGTAGGGAATTTCAACTATTTTAATGGTTAAAATATGGTTTTATTTAAACTTTTACGATCTGTTAGATCATTCACTTAAAATGAAGAGAGTACAGAAAAAAGTTTGTGGACACCAAATAAAATTATTATTGGCCCAAAAAAGTCAAATGAAAATACTGTGGTCTGACTCATTTATTTTGACTTTAAGTTGAATTTTTGTATAAACATGCAAAGGTCCTTACATATATAAAATGAAACCAAAATGATGAAAAAATCTGTTTAGACAAAATTTAGATAAAACAATAAGTAATCGATTAGCAAGAGGTATGTGTTAGAATTATGGACAGGAGAGAGTGCAGGCCCACAATGACAGGTCCAAAACTTTGTAAACACAGGTCAGGAGTCAGTCACTGACAGCCACTTGCCTAGGTCTGTGTGAGACCAGGCTTTGTCACATCTTCTTTGTTTCCCAGGGGGGCCCGCTCCCGTCCAACTGGAGGGCAGAAAGGCAGACACCACACCCAGGAGAACGACAAGAAGCGGGAGCTGAGGCCAAAGGGCAGGTTGTACACCTCGCTGGTCTCCGGCATGTCGCCTTCAATCTCCTGGTGTGCCTCGTTCCACGCTACAAGACCTCGCTCATGCTTGGACCCTGAGAAACCCAACAGGAGTCGATGAGAACTCCCACAAGTCATTGACTGCAGAAATGCTGTTACGTTTTACCTTCTTGAATGTGTGATGGCTCACCTGGGATGGTGTTGTCCAGGACAAATCCAAAAAAGCCCCCTACAAACATACTGGTGTTCAGCAGTACCTGGAGAACCTGGTCCAGCTCATTGACCCCTGAGAGCAGAAGACAGAGGGTGTTTCCCAGTATTTGTACTTGATTACATTTATGTTCTCGTGTACCAGTTTTACGTCATATTCCATTGCCAAGGACCAGTTCCAAATACTATGAAGAGAAGCACAAAGAACAGTAAAAATCCCAGGATGTTGTTCTTGCCAGTTGCATCCTCGCCAAACGTGACCAGTCCCATGATCCATTGCACCCAAAGTTCATTCTTGGGAGGGGATTTAGCAAAACTACTCTTGCCAAGACTACAAATACAATCTCTGTATTCTTGATATTGAGAAACATCTAGAGGTACGTGTGCCAAATCTAACAATACTGGAGGCTCCTGCAACTCACCTTTCTGGCCTGACTTCTCAGTAGACAAGTTGTATTGTGCTTTACCACAGTGCTATGGTCCCTGTCCTTTCTGATACCTGGTACTGTTGTTCCAGGTCACTCATTTTGGCCTTTCTTCTGGCTCCTACCTGTTGCTATGGAGGTTGGGTTCTTGAGTATCCAGTTTGGAATAACCAATCCAGTGAACACAGAAAATCCAAAAATGAAGATGTTCCTCGAGGAATTCATATCTGCATACTGGTGAAACAAAACCATGAATAGGTTCAACTAAAAAGCCTCCACACCAGCCCAGAAGCTCATTATAAATATAGCAAATATATCTGTCCACATTTTCCACATGATGCTTATCGTTATGTGCCGCCCTAATGGTGAGAACGGTACAAAGTCCCTAACAAGAAATATGTAATATTTGTAATATTACATATTTGAAATTATGTAATATTATTCAGATAATTTGGCAGAATTCCACCTGTTATCTTCACAATCAACTGCATCAAGGCTTTAAGGTTAAGTGGGATTAAAGGCACCAAGAAAAATTTCAAGTACTTGTGTGTCATACTTCTGCTGCTATTGATTTCTGTTATGCGTTAGTGAGTGTGTAAAAGGTTCAGTGGTGATGCTTGCTTATGCCATACCCTGATAGTCTGCTCCTACCTGCAGATTTGCAACTCCAGCTGCAGATATCACTCCAAACATCACCAGGAACATTCCTCCAATGACAGGTATTGGTAGTGTGGTGAAGATGGCTCCAATTTTCCCAAACATCCCCATCAGAATCATCAGGACTCCGCTGGCCACAATCACCATGCGGCTGCCCACCTGTGCATGAGACCCAAGCCCTTGATTTCTTCTGTCCCATGAAGAAAATGGCGCACCAGACCGCACCACCCCCTCTCCTGACTTACCTTGGTGATGCCCAGTGCACCAACATTCTCGCTGTAGGAAGTGGTCCCGTTGCCTGTGCCCCAGGCCCCAGCCAGCAGACAGCCCACCCCCTCGATGCCTACTCCCCGATTGATGGCATGCCTCGGAGGAGGTGGGGCCCCTGACAGCCTGGCACAGGCGTGGTAGTCACCCACAGACTCTACCATGGAGGACGTGACCCCTGCCAGGATTCCACAAACCCCTGCCAAGCTCACAGTAGGCATACCCCATTGACCTGGGGCATAAGCAACAGCAATGTAGCATTTTTAGTTTGCATGTTTAGTTGATCTCTGTTATCTTGACAAAAGAACCCAAAAAAACGATTCTACATCTTTCATGGTCTTCGGCATTCCTTGAAAAGACTGACCGAACATCTCACACCGATGCCCTGAAATACTGAATTAGACAAAAATAGGGGGATTACTGGCCCCCTTACCTGGGTAGGGGAACCTGAACCAGGGGGCTTGGGCGATGACATCACCCTTAAGGTCTGTGCGGGCTTGGTAGCCGTACTCCTTTGGATCCAAGGGCAGGATGTCGTAGATGGTCAAAAGGTAGCAGACCAGCCAGGACAGTGTGATTCCCAGGAGCACCTGCAGTTCAATAGGCAAAGACAAGACCCCGGAACCTTCCAGTTCACTGGCTTCTATAACCAATATAATTTCAATGGAACCTATTGGCTTTGGATTACACTTCCTATTTCCAGTCATGCACTCTTTCTTACTGAAAGCTAGGTGTTAGCACGTGTTAGCATATTCGCACATTCTTGGCAACTTGGCTTACGGGTAAAATCTGAAATATGTACATCCTGGAGGAGTGGAACTTTCTGGTCTTGCTGTATGCAGGAACTGGGACAGTCATGTGACGGAGGTACTGGGAGAACATGACAATCAGAACTGTCGTCCTGCAGGAGGAATCGAAAAAGTATTTAGAAGACAGCAAGTGGTGCTGGCTCCTTTTACGGTCGGCACAATGTGTGCCCCACATGTGCGTCTCTCAGGGCAGTGGGGGCAAACTCACATAGCTGCAATGCCCCAATGATTCCCTGCGCTCATGCCAGCTGAGTCGAACAGGGACAGCCCGATCAGGGAGATGGTGGGTGCAATAGTGAGCGGCCCAATGAACTTCATAAAGAAGCCAATGAGGCCAGAGAAGCCGACCAGGATTTGGAAGCAGGAGCCCACCATGATGGAACCCTGCAGCTACACACAGGCAGACAGAATGAGCTCTCAAACACTGACCCTCAATGTAGGAAGGTATTGCATCATCAAATTGCTGATTTTTTTTGTCGCCTTTTATCTATAATAAAGACCATGATTTTGAAAAATGGCACGTGAAGAAAGATTTAATATGTCTAGAATAATGTATTTAATCATTGTCAGATGGTTTTGTCCAAAGTGATTTACAATTAAATATATTGAAAATGGATAGGTGGATGCATGGATGGTTGGATGGATGAATGGATGGATGGATGATGATGGATGGATGACACATACATTAATTATAATGAAGCTATAATTATAGGTCATCATTAAAAAAATAAAAACTGCACACAATCAACTAACAAACTATAAACATGAAATGTACAGTATTGTGTAAAAATCATAGGCAATAAAAAAATCTGTTTAAAGCTATTTATCTGGGTAACAAGTGTATACTGTATTTTCTCAGAAAGAAAAACGCAGTATAACATTAGAATATGTGCAGATTAATAGCTACACAATAAAAACTAATAACATTTTGTTCCCCAAGATAGTGATATCTCGTTGACTTGAAGAAGAACACTACTGCAGTTCCCATATCTTTCCTCAGGGGCACCCCAGCCATTCCATGTATCTGTGTGTTTCACAACCAGCTCACTTAATAAATCAATTAAAATAATAATAAAAGTCAATGAGGTATGGATCAGCCATAGGAGATGGGGCAGTGGTTCAGTTAAAAAAAATATGTGGGTGTGTTGGACGGCAGCTGCAAATACTGAGGTGACTTTAGGAGACGTTTTGAAATGGCTGAACTGACACACATTGACTGAAGTAGCATCATAGTTCTACACCAATATGAAGGTCATTTAAACGTCATTTTCTTTGACTGCTTCAGACTTTGCACAGTACTGCAGCTGTAATTGGACCTTGGATATGAATAATGACAATGAGAGTGTTTGAGGTGCATCCTGTATCTTAGGAGACCTCATTTGGAGATGGGAATGACTGGATGGCTTCTGACCTCCCTCATGCGGCTTTGCCAGACCTCAATGAAGACCGGCGAGGAGACGTTGACCATAGAGGCGTTCTGTGTCCAGGCGGGGCAGGTCCACTCGGGCATGGACAGCATGGCCAGGGATGGGGCCAGCAGGGTGAAGGTGCCCCCTTGCAGGATGGGCAGTCTGGGGGAGATGGGAGGGGGGGGAGAAGAACCACCAAAGTCCACAAGGAGTTACAGTCTTACTGAACGAGAATAAGAGGAATGCTTAAAAGCGATCACAAATAGTTTTCTCCAATGCGATGACGGCACTTTCGTGCTGTAGTTT
The DNA here is from genome assembly GCA_026784285.1 of Stomatorhinus walkeri. Lineage (NCBI taxonomy): Eukaryota > Metazoa > Chordata > Actinopteri > Osteoglossiformes > Mormyridae > Stomatorhinus > Stomatorhinus walkeri. The sequence goes on along the minus strand of JAODUD010000062.1, from coordinate 20,350,917 downwards.
GGAATCTTCATTTAAAACAGTTACCAAAAAAAGAATTAGTGTAAAAACCTGATTATCTACAAATGGCTTCCAGACTGTTAAACAAAGAAATGCAGACCCAGTGCTCCAGGGATGAAGTGAGGGATTGGGAAGAATGTTAATTTACAGTGAGCTCCTCTCTAATCGGATAGAAATTCCAACCTAATCTTCCCCTTATGAATTTCTCTGCATTGTGAATAATTGTTATTGGTGGACTGTAAGTCCTAATTGGCCTTGGCAACTGCTTTCTGAATCAGATTATAAAGAACGTTAAGGCACATTAAAAATAAAATGTTTAAATGCTATAGAGGATTAACAGCATCCTCAGAGGCTCAAGAAATCCGTAGCCCTTAATTTGACCTCAGGTTTCTGGGCCAATTACTGTGAGCTGTTTCCCCAAGGCCCCCCCTTCCCCATCATAACTCCACTTCCAGGATATCCCACCCACAGCATGAACGCCTCACCTGACCCCGAAAATGACCTGCAGCAGGGTGCAGATCCCCGAGACGAAGAAGATGGTGCTGATGAGGTAGCTTTGGGTGAGTCCGTCGTGCTGCAGGCACAGAGCCTGGGACAGAATGAGCGGGATGGCGATGAGGCCGCCAAAGGCTGTCAGGCAGTGCTGTATGTTTGGGGTGAGGGGATTTGGGGGGGGGGGGGTGTGCACAAAATCAGCATATCCACAGACACGAAAGAACTATTAGCCAAGAATCCTTTGGTTATGTCCCTGCAGAATCTGCAGTTTGTTAGCCCTGGATCAGAGACATGTAGCAAGAAACCACAATGTTTATAGCTACTGGGATGGGCGTGGCCTCTAGAGTGGAGGAGGAGCTCCAGGACTGGTGTGGAACAGCCTGCCTTCCAAATGCATGCATTTGGCCACGTTTCTCCTCCTTTTCTGAGCTTGGAGCACAGCAAGAGTGAGGCCCTACCTGGACGCCCAGGACAATGCAGAGGTACCAGGGTGGGACGTCCGTGATGCAGTAGGCCAGCTTACTCCTGCTCTCCTTCCCCAATAGGTCGTCATCTTCTGGTCCTCCAGGCAGCTTGCAAAAATGCCCCTTGGTATTGATCTGCAGTGAGAAAAGCCGGTCACTATGTTTCTTTTTCTGAAAATCAAGTTCATTAACAGAAAAGCTGATTACTCTGCCTGAAAAGCAGGTTTCTTCATGCAAAAAGCTGATTACTTGATCTGAGTATGTTTGCACTGTATTCCGTAAAATATTAAGGGGCTCCCCTATAATAAGAACAATGGACAATGTACTTTGCATTCCCGATCAATCGACTAAAGCATGCATCCCTCCATCCATCCATCCATGCACCCATCTTCACTATTGCTTATCCAACATATTGGTCGTTCTACTGGAAAGACTGGGTGGGGATGTCAGGGTCCACGGTGCAGGATCAGGGGGAGATCTCCCTGTTGTAATTACTGCTGTAACTGCATAGAAACAAGCCGGCAGGACTTTGGCTTTGCTTGTCCTGAGTGTTTTTTTCCTAAACAGTGACTCAAAAAAGAAATTCCATCTCCCTGGCATCGATCCATAGTCTTATGAGGAGAGACAGAGAAACCATTTGGATGAGGGAAAAAACACACTCCGCATGCTTTGGGGCTTAGGCAGATAGCAGCAATGCACCCAGTTTTTTTTTTTTTTTTTTTTTTTACAAACGATTAAATCTCAATAAAAACAATGATAAAGACGCCATTAAAGTTATTAATGCCGACTTTGGCCTTAGTGTAAAATTTGTTTTCAAGTGCAGTATTCACACAAAAAACGGCCAATAAAAGTAAAAATCAGTGACTGATGATACTGACCAAAACGTTTTTCAGCTACATAAGAACATAAGAAATTTACAAACACGAGGACGCCATTCCACCCACCGACCTCGTTTGGGGAGAAATTTACTAATAGCTCAGAGTTGATAAAATCTTACCTACAGTAGCTCTGATTTAAAGGAACCTAGGATTGTAGCTTGCATTACATGAACAGGAAGACTATTCCATACTCTAACTACACACTGTGTAAAGAAGGGTTTTCTCAAATTCAGTTTAAAATGTTCTCCCACTAATTTCCACCATATATTTATTTCATTGTTATGTTTCAAAGGCAGCATATTGTTACCGTGGTTTCAGGCACAGATTATAAAGACGAAGCTTGATAACTGACCTATTGCAAAATCAAGAGGATGAATATGAGCGACAATACAGTGCAGGAAAATGCACAAGGCAGACTCACAGAGACTGATGTAAAATGAGTTTCTGTTGGAAGATAGCAGTTTGGGTGATTAATTTTCCTTGTTTGGAAAAACTTAGAGTTCTTTTACACTGTTTTATTCTGTTATACTTGAATATTAACATGTCCTAGTTAACACCAGCAGACCACAATGCAGCATCATTCTAATACTCCCTAATTACTTTCGTTGGAAAGTTATGCTTAAATACTCACGTGAAACGTGTAGCTTTCCAGTCTGCTGTTCTTCCTCTCGGTAGCCATGGGTGAGGATGAGGCTCAGGTAGCTTGGTGTCTGATGGATTGAGGATGGTGTGGAGGAAGAAGAGAGATGGAGAGAAAGCAGGTGGGCTAGGGGGGCGTTACCGTGGTGTACGATGAACGCTACTGCCGCTACTGCTGCTACTGCTGGTGATAGCAGTGATTGAGTCCCGCAAGTTCCTCATGTGAGCCCAATTACCTCACATCTACAACTGATTACAGACTCGTGTGGGAAGCCTGGCCGACTGCCCCCCCCCCCCCCAATCCTCATCTGCATAATTTGGACATGGAAAAGCACGTGTCATGGGCCGGATATTCTGTCCCCTACAGCTACACATGCATCCATGTGACTGAGCTTTTCATAGGTGACATTTTTGTCTCTTCCATTCTATGGTCAAGAACCAGAATTACGAATATGAGTAGTTAGAAGCATTAGGTCACGGGATTTTTATTTAATTACAAAATTTACTGCAATCAGGACAGTTATTCGTCAGTAAAACTCAATGTTTAATTCTCTTGCTGTTGAGTAAATTTTTTTTATGAAATCTGGGGCACAACTAATTTCATGCTTTAAAAATAGTGACGTGGCTAAGTTTGTATTTTGAATTGTATTTAATGTTTGCAAGCTGGCTGTGTGGTGGCCTGTCAGAGTATGAAGGATATTGTGGGTTAATAGAAGAACTGGTGAATGAAGACAAATTGAAATAGTGGGAATCTGGAAAAGAGAATGAAGCTTAAGAAGCAGTGGCTGTGTGTGTGATGTATATATTACATTGTGGGGACCAAGTATCCCCACAATGTGATAAAAAAAATCTTATTTTGACTTTATGGAGGTCATTTTTTGGTCCCCACAAGGGAGATCTCAATTTTATTCAAATCTGGGACTGCAATCAAAAAACTAAAAATACTATGCCAAAAGTATTGTATTTTGCCAATAAAAATCATTGGAGAGTCCCCATAAAGTTATGAATATGTGGACTGTGTGTGTGCACAGTGTAAACAGTCTGGCTGGACACGCCCTCCCCTGCTGAACTCAGAACAGGCCCCTGTCACATGCTTTATGTGTGAACAGAGTCCCTGTGCTTCTACTGAACCAACTTAATGTGCTCCATAAAATGCGGGCTCTTCTGGGTCATTCCCTCGCTCTGGCTGCTGTCAGCAGCTGATATTATCCTTCAGGGCAGTAAGTGAGTTTATGTTTTGCTGCCGAAACAGGAAGGACAGTGCAGCCAGAGATATATCCTCTCACCGAATGATCTGATTTACTGCGTCCAATGCTGACACAGAGCTCAGTTAGCCCTGAGACTGGTCACATGAGGACAGGCTGACCATTTCCTGATTGCTATAAATGACTGTAAATCTATGGTCTGAAGTTGAGCCTTTCAAATGAATAAACCAGTCGACTAATGGCTACCGTATGTATGTGAGTAGAGGAACGTAAAGATCTAGTGCTGAGGAGAAGCAGGAAATTGGCATCACATGACAAGCGGCTCGAATTGGGTTGCAAGAACCTTGGATTCCCTGCTGGGATCTGAATCACTTTCTCTGTGTCACCATCTCACATCTATGCGTGATCCATTGCCTTCAGTGGGCTGTTGGGTTTTATACTCATTTCATTGTGGTCACCATATTAATATCATTTCATTGCGGAGGTACAACATACCTGACTATTTACAAATCATGTACATACCAGACTGACAACTGACTTGAGTGAATTGCGGACTTGGTTACTTCCAGAGTAATCTCATGGCATTTTCACAGAAGATTCAGAGATACACCAGCCCCTTTCACTCATTTCTCAATATATGGGTCTGCTGTTGTGTATAGTATGGATTATCTTTACAAATTGTGGTGTGGTACTTCACTGCTTCTCATTCTATAGGACGCTCAGGAGGCTGATATGAACTGTCGTAGCAGTGCACCACTTAATGTCATCCTCAAGGTGTCACGCCCACACGGGGCGGCTCCCCGCCAGGTGACTCACATCCCAGATAATCAGAGTCAGAGTTATATGCACTACCGCAACCTAAAGACGATGCGAAGTATTGAGCCGATGTTCCCGTGCCTTGCTGAGCGTTTCTCTCGTCTAGCGTGTGCCCTAGCTTTCCCTGCCCGTCTGTCTTCCTCGCGTTGTTGCCTCACCTCTGTTGCTTCCCTTCCCAGAACCCGCGCCTTGCCTGAGCCCCCGTTCCCGTTGTTTCCTGCCACCTTCGTCTCCCAGTCCTCCCGTGTCCAGTGCCCGTGCCTCTGTGTCGGACTGACCTTCCTGGCTTTGACCCACGCACCTGCCCCAAGACGACGATTCCTGCGCACCGATCTCCAGTACCGGTCGCTCGCCCCCACCGAGAGGGCACCTCCCCGGGTGATCCCTCTCGGCTCCCCAGCTCCCGACCAGCTCGCGTCTCGCACCCCCACGCTCTGCTCAGTGCCTGTCTCCCCCATCTGCCCAGCAGGTCAGACACGATCCCTGCTCGCCCCGCATTCCTGGATCCACACCTCTCTCTCTCCCCCCGGGCGTGACACAAGGGATTGTCGGATAAATTTTATAAGAAATGTATCTGGGCTTCATTTGGGCAATAAATGGATGTGACAGTGGATGTGACTCTGTGTGGGATGGTGCATTTTTATTGATTGTTATTCAGAAAAAAAAATGTTTCTCTACATTATGGCTCAACCAATTTAGCCAATAAAAGGGGCCACTTTACAATAAGGCTACCCTTATAAAGGGATTATAAATGGTTTATAAACAGGTAATTGTAAATTATTACTAGAAATTGTAAACAAGTTATACCACAGTTATTTTCTTATGAATGAGTTACTACCAGTTATAAGTGGCAAAGGGAGCCTTATTGTAAAGTGGTAGCCAATAAAAAAGTAAAATATGTCCAAAATGGAGAATGTTGTTTGTTTCTTGGCGGCTTCGTTTTTCAGATAGGTAGAAAAGTAGCAAGACAATTGTTCATCCTCAATAGTATGTCTCTGTGGGAAGTGAGACCTCATTTGTCATTGATCATGTGATTTTCTGAGGATGATACAAGCCTTAAAGCTTCAGTGATCGCAGGTCTTTGTTCCTGAGAACATTAGTTTAGTCATGAACTGCGGTTTTTGGCAAAAATAACATGATCATGAGTGCAAGTGGCCACGATAAGGTTCTTCTGCTGGGTTTCTGGGTTCATTCTCTGTTAAAGGAGGAGGAGTTCAGACATCAGGTCACGAGGGGTCATCTGACGCGATCTGGGGAACAGATCCATATATGGTCAGCTCCCATGCAAACTGGTTTCAGACACATCACAATGGGCAGAGGTCCTGGGGCAGAATCAACAAATGTTGGTGTATTACTCATATTTACCAAACAAATGCTTCAACTGATTTCAGTTCAAAAGTTCAAAGACATGCGTATGGTGTGTGACTTTGTGTTAGCTTATGTGTGTCCTGCAGTGTACTGGCATCCAGCTCAGTTATACCCCAGACTTGTGGCCTTTGCTATCTGGAATACACACCAGGCAGTGAGCAGGGTAAGCACTAAGCAGTTAAAAGATGGGTGGATTGAATGGATCGGGTTTTTTGACGTTTATTGCCACTAGATGGAGAGGAACTCCATCCAAATACAGCGGAACAGCTCAGCACCATTCCAATGCAATGCATGGAATTGACACTAGGAGTCACCGTATAGTATACAATCAGCACCAATGGCATTGTGGAGTAAAGTTGAAAATGAGTATTAAAGGGCAGCGAGAGGTCAGAAGCTTAAGAGATACCAGACTCACGTGTTATGCCTATCATAAAAAAATGTGTTGAAAAAGTTTGAACAACGCTAATTACTAATTCACATTTAAGGTGAATTTTAGCTGGAGTTTAAATGTTCAGAATGGGCCAGATTAAGAACATATGCTTTCAGAAGTTTCTAAATTAATTACCAGCTGACAGGATATAAGCAGGGACAGTGCTGATATTATTGCAATGCATGTAATTTAACAGCAATCTTATCAATGTAAGCTCAGGGTTCATCTGCTTGTGGAAACACGTAAGTTTTAGATTTCGGTCTGTTCATGGATGAGATGCATTGCTGTGCACCACTAGTGCAGGTTTTTAAGTTAAACACTGGCGTGGTATATTGAAAAAGGTACACTGCTAACACGTGAACTTTATTACTTGCTAGTTTTGTAGTTTGTACTAAATATCCCTGAAAACAAGCGCTTTATTAGAACTTGCCTTAAAGGTACACATGTTCAAAGTTGCACGTAGGTCTTACATATTTATGCTGTGTCTAGGAATGGAGACAAACATTAGCTGAAACCAAAAAAATCATTTTTCAGAAATATTTCACAGCGGTATCACAATTTACAAAGAGAAGGAACCAAATTACAAACACCAGGACTAATTAAGGTCTGAGAGTAACGTTAGCAGTAAACAGAGGTAGATGGGCTTTAAAGGCAGAGTAACATTAGCAGTAGACAGAGGTAGATGGACTTTAAAGGCAGAGTAACGTTAGTAGTAGATAGAGGCCAGCAGACTTTAAAGGGAGAGTAATGTTAGCAGTAGACAGAGGTAGATAACAGAGATGACAAAAAAGGGACGACTAAGGATAACTGAGAAGAGAAATGAGTCTAAACACAATCAAGGGCTTGTTTATTGGCACCTTGGTTATACAGTAATCCCCGGACTCACCTAATTGATGGGGGGAGGAGGGGGGAGGTCACTTGACTGTGTTCATGCCATTATGGAATGAGAGAGGAGGAGGAAGAGAACGAGGGATTGACAGTGAGGAGGAAAGGCAAGTGAAATTTCAGAACACAGGGGACATCAGAATGCAAGTGGGGGAGAACATCAGTAGGATTTTTTTATTTTAATGAGAAGAGGACTCTGGAGATCACTTTGGAGACTTTATACTGGGCACAAGGCTCAAACTCCGATGGCCTGAGAAAGCCTGACAGGAAGACGAGAGCAGAGCATCGTGATGGTGCCGTTGATCCCGGATCCTGAAAGGCAGAGACCACTTCAGACTGTGGACAGGGATGCAGTGGCCTGCCGAGTGCCGAATTCCCACAGAACACTGTCTCACTCCATCGAGGAAATCTTACGGAAACCGTGTCTGGCCAGGCAGCACGGCAGGAATGCTCCTGCTCTGTGTGTAGGAGTGCAAGACGTACAAGAAACTCAGCAGCCAGCTACCCAGTCAGGTACGAATCCACAATTTGCTGCATCTAAGACTGTGGAAAAGAGTACATTTCTGCATTATTCCTGTATTATATAGCATGTATAATAGAAATTTCCTACCTCCACTACTGTAGAAATCTGAGTTGATTATGGCATTCAAATATCTCAAGACTGAATTTATGTATTGTTTTTGATATCAGTCGTCCACGACCCATGAATTGTTCTACTTTTCAGTTATAATTCCTAATTTATGTAACCTTTGACTGGAATATTATTCATGTTTCTCCAAAACCCAGGATTGTGGGGTTTGGCTATAAATTGTATTTGGATCCACACAGTTTGCGTAAGTTCAGGTCTACCTTTGATTTAATAAATGTACCTTTGAATGCGTCAGCTTCTCTGCTTCATGATGGACATCAGTGGTAAGTGTATTAGTGCGCCCAACTGCTCAAGTCAGAATGCTTCTATGATCCTGGAGGAAATTGTTTGAGGAGTCCTGTGTGTCCGCAGAGAGGCAGCCAGAGAGAGACACTGTGCTGTGCGAGATCCGAGTCAACGACCGCGTCACAGGGAGCGCCCAACCTGACCTGGCAAACAGTCAGACACTCACCCATACAGGCCCCCCAGGAGACAAAGCAGAGAGCTGGGGGACTGCAATAGGGAACAGGCAGGGGGGCATGCCCCCCCAGGCTCCAGCAGGTGAGCCTTTCAAGCATTTCTATGGAAAATGCTTTAATTTGGAATGTCAGATATGTAGGATGTAACTTACAGGACATCTCATGTTTCACTCAATCATGATTTTGGAATATAATGTCCTTATCACAGTAGGTGAAACATTTTCAATGTTTAGTATGAATGACTAATTTCAGTCAAGAAATACAGGCAGCATTGATAAGGGAACTGTCAGAATAACGTAAATGTTGCCGGTGATAATGCGGTAACAACCATAATGGTGTGTGCCCAGTGGGACAGAAGGGCGGCCGGCGAGCAAGAACCACCTTCACTCCAGACCAGCTGGAGGAGCTCGAGAACGTCTTCAGAAACACACACTACCCCGATGCCATGACCCGAGACCTACTGGCCACACGTACACAGCTCTCTGAGGGCCGCGTTCAGGTATGCATAGGCATCCAATCCAAAGGCTAAGCTTCAGGTTCTTCAATTACTATAAATGTGATGACTATATGGTCTATATTGGTCTATATGTTGAATCTGGCAACCCGGTCTCCACTATGCGTGTGTGTGAGTGTGTGTGTGTGTGTGTGTATGCTTGGGTATGTCTTCATGCAGAGTAGAAATGATGAAGTTAACAGGCACTTGACCCCACTCTCGTGTTGACCCACTCAGATCTGGTTCCAGAACCGCAGAGCAAGATGGCGAAGGAGTGAAGCCAAAGACAACCCAGGTGACGAAGAGCTTGCAGGGGAAGACCCAGTATCTGAACCCGCAACTTCCTGTAGACAAGTTAGTGAACCTCGCATGTTCTATCTATGCTGACTGTAACAAATATCTATATTAGTTTCCATTGCTACTCGATTATTATTGTTGTATTGGTTTAGTGGCCGACAGTGAAGTGATGTTTTAAATCTGTCTTCCTCCATTCTACACAGAACAGGTGCTTCTGTCTGCCTTCTTGTGGTCTTCTACCTTGGTCCATTCCCTTCACCCACAAGACTGCCATCCTGGACTTACCCACGCCCCCTGGACACTTCTCCCACTCTTCCTCTAAGCTCCGCCCACCTACCATAATATATCCATTTCCCCTGGCCCCCGCACACACCTCAATTAGCCCCCCTGCGACCTACCCATGGGGATGCTTCGATGTGATTGACTCCCACTGGGGCGTAATGCGAGGCATGAGCTATTGATTTGATCATCGTCCACATGCATTGCAACACGAAGTTTCCATGTGGATGGTGCTGTATCATTATGAGTAGGAATTTCCATCTATGTATAGACTGTACTACATCGCTACATGCCAGTGTTTGTCTTTGGTTAGTTGTGTTTAAAGGTCTTAATGAGGTAGTAGTATTAAAATAAAGAATTGGTGTGTTTATCTGAGGTCCAGGTAAAGCTCAAATTACATGGTTGTTTTTGTAAATAAATATGAATTTCTAACCTTTGCGCATATAAGTTTATTAGGAATATAAGTTGATTAACTGTTAATTAACAAATCAGGCTAAGAGAGACATAGCTAGCGTTGTTTAAGGCACTACTTACAGTATCATTACATTACAGAGACTGCAGTGAAGTCCATTTCTTATATCATATCACTGATCAACAGATGTTCTACTGGTTATGACGGCTGTAAATGCCAATTCTTGACAAAATGTCTAATTATTGCTCAATGAGTTTATGAGTCTATATAGATACATTTCTCCTTTATCTTAATTCAGAAGTTCACCGGCCGGTCAGCCATGGTATTAAGTGAAATGATATTGAGATTTTTCAGTCTTCTGCCACATCTCAGCTATTTTATCCTGTTCATCACTAATTACTAAGCCGTAAGCATTTTAAATCTCATCCTACAGGAGATTATTGCGAAAGATATTTGACAATTGACTATGTAGTCATATCAGTGACTTCCACCTCCCACAGCGAAGAAGTTCATAGAACAAGGGGTGAAATCTCATGGATAGGAGTCTGTCAACACATTCGATTCATTGTACACCTGTCCATTCAGATTCAGGTCAGAGAAATTTGCAAGGAAGTGTGTACACAAAGTTTGTCGCTACTTCCTCATTGCTTATTCCTTATTATCTATGCAAAGGCCATTTCATCGAGTGCTTGGGACATGAATTAAAGAACCAGAGTTTGGCATGACAGATTTCTGCTTCGGCCACATGTGTTACATTTTGCTCTCCCAACCTGACCTTGTCGTAGTGATAGCAACACTGGATTGTACGTGGCATAATGTTCTGCCTGAACAGGGCCAGCCCACTGTGTAGGCGATCGGCTAGGCCGCCATTATGGTTAGGGGGTGCAAATCAGTGAGTGAAAAAAAAAATCAAAAGAAATGCCTGTGGTTGCATTCTGTGACATTACAGTTATTTAGGATACACTAAGTGTGATATTTCACTACGTGTCTTGTGAAACAGATGCTAGCTAGCTAGTTACCAGGTAGATACCCTGTGTTACCTTAGTGTTTTTATTATAGATGAACTGACAAAATCTGTTGTCTGTTGCTCCTGGCTCAACATAACCTCTCCCTGGGAGTGGAAATGCGGCAGTGATGACTCGAGTAATACACTGACTGTTCCAGTGAATCCTCGTTCACCTTTCTTTACAACACCGGTCTTGCCTTGACTCCAACTTCACCCTGCTTTTATCTCTCTTTACAACCCCCTAATGGTCCATGCACTATCAAACACTTATCGTGTACATCCCAACGTCCGCTGAGAGAGCAAATCAATTAAAAAAGGTTTATTCATATCATATGTTTTATTGATATGCATAGCATTCTCTTAAATTTAACATTTTAAAGTACATATTTTTTTTTTTTAAATGACAAAGTGTAGCTGCTCAATGCCCCAATGACAAGCTACAGTTCTGGGAGCGTCTACGAAGTTCATACGCTTAAGTAAACAGATCGTAAACCAGAAACTCCCTTCAGCAGGCACACAACCTGAATGTTCATGCGTATATACACGCACACGCAGACAATGGCTCACATACTTGTGCACACACACACAAACACACACGTATTTATATCTCCAATCATTTCTAAGGGGAAAAACCCTAATCCCAACAATGACAACCCTAACCCCTACTCAGCCCTAACCTTTACCATAAGTAACCAAACAAAATATATGTTAGTAGGTTGTTTGCATTGGGGGAGGGGGGGGGGTGGCACAGTGGTGCCCTGCTTTACATTGTTACTTCATACCTTCAGGACCAGTGTTCAAGCCTCTACCAGAGTTCTATGTGTGTGGAGTTTGCATGTTCTTCCTGTGCTGTCGTCGGGTTTCGTCCAGGTTCTCTGGTTCCACTCCCATAGCCCAAAAACATGCTGAAGCTATCTGGAGTTACCAAATTACCCGTGTATGTGTGTGTGTGTGCGTGTGTGTGTGTGTGCGTATGCGTGTGTGTGCACCCTGTGATAGCTTGTACCCCATCCTGGGTTGCACCCCTGTCTTGCTCTGGACCCTCCACAACCCTGAATTGGTCAAGGAGTATCCAAAAATGGATGGAAGATTGCATTTGCATTTTTATATAGAAATTGAGTTTCCCCTTGTGTGGATCAAAAAAATGTCCCAAGGACATTTGACCCCACAACGTAATATATACATACCCCCACACACATCACACTATAACACATGTTGTAGTATTAGCATGTTTTACCCAAACCAAAATAATTCAGGGATTGTCAGATTCAGTATATCCCTCAAGTCTTTTAACTTGGAGCTACAATGTTATACAAAGACAATACAATTAATTTTATTTTATTTTATTTAGTGTTATGTCATATTATTTCAAATATGTTCAGAAATATTGAGGAAGTAACCTGTATTATTAACAGCACACATACTCACCCTAAGACAAATGTGCTTAGCACATCGTAGTGATGGAATAATAAGTATTTACAGATATGTATAATGAACGTCAGGATTATAATGTAATAGTACAAACTCGCAGTAAAATATATTTTAAACTACTTGGCAGTGAAAGTGCTCTAAATTCAGCGCAGTGGTATCAAATCGGGGCACTCCGCCTCAGATGCGGAATCGATCTCGTTCTCGCGCTCTCACCTGCCACAAACTGCTTGAAATGCATTACATTGCGTTCAAACACAAAGCATAAGGCACAACTGATAGATGGGGAAATATGTCAAATTACGATATTTATAACCAGACATGGGAAACGTTAGAGATGAGCGCCATGTTATATGTTATATGTCAGCACATACCGAGTACCTGTCTTAAAAGTAATTATGAAACCCCCTCAGTCACGAGTAATATTGTTTTACCGTGTTTCGTTTATTAGTAGTCTACATCCATTACGGTCTTATCCAAAGCAAAGCGGCCTATACTTTTAGCGCTGGATTATATATGCAAATATGGCCGATTTTCATGTATTTTCCAGCTCGATAAATTAATACAACACTTTTAAAAACCCGCTACAAAGACACGTATGGTTGTGGACTTTTCATTAAAACTGTAATTTTTTGTGCAGTTTGAAAATAGGAACATTTATGTGAGGTTCAGACTTAGTTTTTTTATTTCGTATTACACTGGGAATTAAATGATATCTCAACGCAAACCGTTCGTTATGGTTGTACTTAATATTAAATCTAGTAGCTCAATATGTATTTTCAGTGAATAATATATTAGAGCCAATCAGTGCTCTTCTCTCCGGCGTTAACTAGCCAGATGCCTCTGGGACTGACGTCAGCAGACCAAGGATGGAGGCAGAGTTGTGCGTCTAGATTTCAATCTATCCGAAGAGATGGCGTCCAGTTCCCCATGAATAAGCAAAAAAGAAAAAAGAAACGAAAAAAGGTTCGAAAATTAAAGGAGTTAAAGGGGAGGACGCAGGAAAGGAAATCGAACGCACATTGTAAACAATATATTAAATGAATATAGCCGTGCCTCGTCCAGGGGATCTCGCATCTTGGGGCTGAAGATAAATATGGGGTTTATTTAATTGTTAAACATCACGGTTTACATCCGCACTTGAAAGGGACCGGGGTAACGTTTGCTTTAGTGATTTTTTTTCTTTTTGCCTCCGCCTCTCTGTCTAACCAACGCTGGGACGGCGAGACAGAGAAGGGGCGATGGCTGCAGGGGGAAGATGCGGGGAAACCGTGGATCATTACCGGGCAGAGGTGGAGCGGCTAACCCGGGAGCTTGCGGAGGCGAACCAGGAGAAAATCCGAGCGGCGGAATGTGGTCTTGTGGTGCTGGAGGAGAACCAGGCTTTAAAGCAGCAATACGCAGATCTGGAGTCGGAGCAGGAGGCGCTGAAGCAGGAGCTGGAGCAGTTACAAGAGGTAATGTCCTCTACCCATTACTGCTGGGGTCGATGCTCCAGTATCGCCGTTTGACTAAGAAATATGCACCGATTCAACTCAATTAAATCAGTATAACAAATATGATTCCAACATATTATTGGGCGCCAGTGCGTCTCTCACCGGCCGCAGTATTTATTAATCAATAAATTATTTAAATATGAAATATGACATAATATTGCATTTAATATGGGTAAATCGGGTTTGGAGTGTATTAAGCAATAACTGCTGATTTGAGCCTTACATGCATCATTTTACAAAGTTTGGATGGACTGTACATCACTGATGCAATATGCCGAAGAGAAGCCACGCATTTGTATGCGTACAACCCATCGGGAGAGACGCATGGCACCTCCCGTTTGCGTGGCCCTTATACCTGTGTAAATAAGCTTTTTTGTCCGCTGTAGTCTTAATGCATAGTAAATCCTGAGTCCACATTTTTTGTGTCATCGGTAGTACACGAATTCCCCATTAGTCTTGTGCTCAGCTCAGGCGCCATAAGCGAGAGGTCAAGCAAATTCAAGGAGTCAATTCAGCAAGATGAAATGGATTTAAAAATGCATGAAGTCTAACTTAGGAACAACGATTCTTCTCACTTTAAGCTTTTCCTAGCCTGTGCTCATGTTCACTGTGAACTGTTGGTAGCTTTAAATCCTTTTGGGCATCACAATCAGGGGTGTTGCTGGGTAGAATATAGACAGAAAACTGACCAAACAAGGGTAATCATAAACTTCATTTTTCAGCAATTTTATTTATAGTTCAGTTTATATAGGGCCTTTCTCATCGTGGTTTGCCAATTTAATGAACCCATTAAAATGGGAGTTAGCTACAGGAGCCCTGATGCTGAATTGGAGCAGCTCCCATATTTTACAGTGTCTGGTGCATTTATATGAAATGTCATTGTTTGAACGATAGTGCTGAAGGAGCCTCTTAGAGAAGCTCCTGTCCCATTTGTGTGGAATTCTGGTGGGCGTCCTTCTCCTGCTTGTTGGACTCTCGTGATATTTTGATATTTACGGTATTACATGATGCAGCTGTATATCTCAGCACAGGCTCAGGACCCTGAACCGGGAAGCCACTGTGCTCACATAGGATTGACAGAGATGGTGCATCTGCAGAGTCCCAGATCTCATTTTTAACTCTTCATTTTCATTTAATTCCCCTTTAAGCTCTCTGACCAAGCCACAAAAATGGATCGATTGATTTTTTTTTATGTTCTACACAAAGTAGTAAAGAACACATATCTTGTTATGTTGAATAATAGTTTGATATGTATATTTTTCAGTAAGTCACATGTTCCAGGGTGCATCAGTGATCTATTGTAGGACCCAGAATGCTGAAAGCGGTGCATTTGGGGCAGTTGGTTTATAATCTTTTGATCACATGACCATATTAGTTTTCGGAGCTTCAGTTTTACTGCACCCCGTACCAAGCTGGCGTCCATAAGAGTGCCTCTGGTCTCCCGGTCTCCATTTTGGCTGGGTTCTGAAGAGGGATAGCGAGTGAGCGAGCTGGATAAAGTAGAGGAAACGAGGCAGCAGAAGATGGTAGAGGGGAGCCTGAAGGTGTTAGTGTGAGCAACGGAGCGTGCAGACAAAGGGGAGAGGATACGTCCCGAGTGAATCCGCATCAGTGCTCCGTGCTGCTCGATGTCGAGAAACATTCAGTGTGGTTCAGATTTTTCCAGATGCTCTTGCAGTTCTCCGATTACCTTTGTATCAAATCTTTGGGTCAAATCTGTGTTTGTGTGAGAGGATTTGGTTGAAATAAGCTCTTAGGTTAATGTATTAGTAAATTGTCTTCAGTTTACAGTTTAGCAAGGACAGGAAGTCGATGTTAGAGTAGTTCGAATACTGACCTCAGCTGTACATTCCATACATACGATCCAGACTGGGTCCTGGTCCGGCACAGCTGTGCATTGTGGGTAACAGGCAAATTCGTTCCCTTTGATATGAATTCTAATATGAGCAAATTCATTACAAAGTGCTTCCGTTGTGATTCACCCATCTTACAGAAATGCTTATCTGATATAGGATCACAGACACAAGGCAGGTAACACCCTGGATGGGATGTCAGGATAATAATTAGTATATTGCCACAATAATGTATTTTATTAATATGCTTTTTGTTTTTTACTGAAGCATTAAATATTCTTAGTAATATCTGGATTATAAGTGACTAAGTTTCATTGATTAAAGTTAGTCTTTTGCCCCTTCATTTTTCGCAACCATGAGTTTTTCCTACAGCCTTTTGCATTCGCTAGTTCAAGTTTTTCCATTAATATTTAATGTGTTTGTGCAGTTGATTTGTCACGCAGCCTGTATAATGATCATCTGAGTGTTTTTGTTGAGTGTCCTGTGAGCACCATTAGATTGCAGAGACCTGTCACACCCGGGCCACAGATGTCATTGAATACCACCTTCCTGTCTGCACCATTCAAATCTGCACAGAGCAGAGGACAGAATGACTGCTGACTGCACACTTCTGTCAAGGTCAACATGGGAAAGTAAAAAGCTGAAAGCAAACCCACGCCTGAAGCTTAATAAGATGGGGCTGAGTAAAGTGGAGGCCATTAATGTGAGGATGACAGGGAGATGCCTTTGTGAGCATCCTCAGCAGAGCTGGGCTCAATCACAAGAACAATAAAACTTTAGTGAGCGGGAGAGCGGCTATTTCTGCTCGCACAAGAGATGCAATCACCGAAATGGACAGCAATGACTCATAAAGGCCCCAGGAGCAAAACCTCAAAGCATTATTCACAGAGATTTGGAATACTTTCATTTTGAATCTGTTTTGGTCTTCTCACTTTCGTCTTTAATTTAAAGCATAAGTAGTTTAGGAAATAAAGCAAGATCCATTGACTGAAAACTCTGAGCTTTGCAGCTGATTGGTGTTCCTGGTTTTGCTCAAATCATGTAGGGACTGGGGGGTGTAAGGATCATATTTTACTTTGATTACACTGTTATTCTGCTTAAGGCACTCGTTGACAATACTTTTCCAGAGGATGAACTTTCATGCCGCTAACAATACTAGGAGAACTGAATATTATTTGAAGAACCCAAGTGGATGTTTTACCTAGAAAATTGCTTGTATACCTGTCAGTTCACAAAGTGAAGCTGAAATTGCTGATCCTCCCTAACCTCAGGAAATGTCCTGTCACATTCTTGAGAGATCAAAGCTCTCTGTGGCAGTTTTGTTCATATGATTAGTTAAAATCTTGTCTCCTGATGCCTTATTATGGTAAATTCTGAATCGTTTGCCTACACAAAGGGTTGCTGCGTAAAAGTGAGGCAATTAATATCATGCCTTTCTGAAAATGGGTAATGTATCAATTAGCAGTTCAGTCCTCAGTGTAATTACTATGCCATGGGCCCCCAGCCACCAGCTGTGATAAGTCCCCACCCCTCATTTATGGCACGAGTCAGAGGGAAGTACAGCATCTTTCTTTCACTGCCACCTTTAAAAGGGGGGTGATGTATTGATTCAGGGCAGATCTGCCAAATGATGGGAGGAGCTATTCGGAATTGTTTGAATGTGCTTTTTTTCCTGGGTATCTACATAAACTGGTATCTTTAGTCAGTTCGCTCTAAGCCGCTGGCCATTCTGAGGATCCCTGGTACGCCGATGGATTTCCGTCACTCCTGGTCACTTTTCCTTGACAGCTTCCCAGCATCGGCAGGGAGGGGAAAGAAGAGTGAGTGAAGCAGAAAGGACGTAGGCTGGTGCCATGGCGACGCCGGCGTCTTCTGTTAGCCTAGCCCAAGCACAACTGCTTTGACAGGGAGAGGCGGCTAGAAACGCTATGAAGTGGGTTCATTTTCAGGCCAGCAAAGCAGAGGCCACGCTGTGGGTGCCTGGGCTAATGCTAATGCTAATGAGAAGACAGGCACTACACTGTCTGTCCAGAAAGTCAAAATCCAGACCAAGATTTTGTTTCAGCCAACCTGTTGAATATAAAGAGCCACAGTCACAGAGAACTCAGCTGGTTGGCTGAAACAAAACCGTCCCAAATCCTTACTGGGATTCAGCCATTATACCTCACCCTCAACATATCTTCCTGGTTTCATACCAGCTGAGGACTGAGATCCTTCTTCAATTTTAAAAGGTGGGAGTAAATCCATGGGGCCGAGTGATCTGTGACGCTGACCTGATCGCAGTACAGATCCGGTCTTCCAAAAGTTGCTGGCTACTGTACGTTTTCCTCAATGAGATGTCAGTTAAGGGTGAGAGCAGAGGTTTAATCATTGTAGCTACATCCACAGTCTTATTTTCCAGAGGATAGGTCCTGCCTCTAGATAAACCTGACCTGGCAGCCAGGACTACTTGGACTGGATCTGTGTGAGGCACAAACAGCTTCTGTACTTCTGGCCCCGTCCATTGGTGGCAGCAGGCAGACCATGTATAGACATAGACTGGGGTGTGTAATGAGCATGACTTACCTTGATAAAGGACTTTTTGATGATAATTTTCTACAGTTAAAACTCCCAAACCAATAACAATATTTGGAGACATGAACATCCCAGACTACTTCAAAGAACCCAGATGGATTTTACTCCTAGAAAGCTGCTTGTATTCCTTCCAAGCCGAAAGCGTAATTGTCGTTCCATCCATGCGTGGGCGGTCTAAAGCGGTGGTCCTGAAAATGGGGGTCCGCAACCCAATAGAGGGCCTCAGTGAGGGCCGAAGGGGGATGCGCAATTTTAAAATTGTAGAAAAAATTACGACACTGCTTAAGAACTGGGTTGTAGCCTATATTGAATTTTTATGGTATATTGATATATAGGATAACACAATATCTTTTACATCAGTATATTGCTATTTTGTGTTAGAATTTGGGTTTTATTAAACATTTTGGATAGAAACCAGGACAATTCCTTCCTAGTTATAAACAATGTGAGAGCTTTGGTCATGATGTAACACAGAATCCCAAATTCCAAAGCAAAAATTAAATCACTCGGTTAGAATCTCACGGGGAAGCCGATGGAGGGGAAAGGTGAGGAATCATTGATGCTTAGTTTATTTCATTATAAACCATCACTAAATGTACTGCAGTTTGCAGTATTTTATTTTGTTGAAGGCTGATACCTTAAAATGAGGGTCCGATTTTAGAGCCATTTGCCAGGTTTCAGATTTAGATTTTTTAGTTTTTTCCATCACAAATGCATATAATAGAAACAATGTCATTACCTTTGTAGGC
>JAODUD010000062.1:20280381-20291552 GCA_026784285.1 Stomatorhinus walkeri | reverse complement strand
AATTAGTTGGTGGGGGGTGGGGGGGGGGGGGGGGGCACAAGGGCCCATTGAGGCCTCACTGAATGAACTCCCTATTTCCTGCGTACTGTCGGGTTCGCTCTCGTGTCATTGGCGGGCCTTTACGGGACCCGCGAACGCCTTCATTCTCCAGTGGGAGCACACTGCGGTATCCCTCAAAGTTGTCATAGAAGGGGGGGGGCTTCAGGCAGCAGGACTAGCTCCATCCTATGGGAGGGAAAGCCCTTTCTGTTCATTGATCCTTTGCTTGCAAATCGTCCCTGATGCCAGGAAACCCCCCAACCAGGAAACTCTGTAAGCTGTGGAGAGTTTGGGTTGAGACATGATCAGGTCGCGCTTCACCATTAACCTCCACCAGGGTGCCACATGATAGACTGCAGAGACCCCTCTTTAATTGGAGAACATGTTCTCTCTCCACAAACGGAGGAGCTGGGTCCGTCACAGCTGGAAGGCCAAACACAAATACGCTTTTCATGTGGCCCCCATCCTGTCCTAGTTCACACTGATTTATTTTAATGAGGTTGTCATAGTCACCCAAGATGGATAAACATTTTAATTCATGATGTAGTTCTGATATTGGGGCTGTCCACCCCCCCACACACACCCACACACACACACACACACACACACACACACACACATATGCTACTACCACGGGGAGGGGTCGAGAACCAGGCATCCCCATTACCACTTGAGTCACCACGACAACCTTAAATCACATTCACAGGTATGCTAGTGTCCGGCTTTGTTAGTTTATGTGAAACTGTTTAAATTATGGTTAAACATGTGTAGTATGTCAGGTATGTCACTTGTAAAGATGACTCTCTCTCTCACACGCAAACACACACGTGTACACACACTTGTGTGTGGATGTTTGTGGTCACAGTGCATCACCACAAACCCGCCCCTCCCCTGGCCAAACACACACACACACTCTGGTGACACATTAATCAGTATTTACAATCCCCCTGTGCTGGTAGTGAGCCGTATCCTTTCAAAGCACCGCCTTTAAATCTCTGTGTACCCTTGGGTTAGACGGCTGCCGCTTACTCGAGTCTCCTTGCCCGGTGCTGTTAGTGGCCTGATTAGCAGGCGTCTTCGGGAACCGGTCTTTCCCGCTGTATAAACAGGCTCACCGTCGTCGTGGGGCTGAAGAAGGAAGTTCACCAGCCGCCTCTCCCGTTCCAGTCCCGACAAAAGCGCCGGCGCTGATGGCGGCCCCTTCGTATGTGGACAGTCACGGCAGAATCAGGCCGCTGTGGAAGGTCGTATATCCCGGTAGGTTTGTCTGCCACGGGCACCGTGGATACGGGCTCTCCACGTCTCCCGCGGCGTCTGCCAGCTGCGCTTCTGTTTGTGTGCCTGTTCTTTTCTGACGCGAGTTCAGCTCAGATGCCATTTAAAATGTCGACTATCATCAGGTTTCAGGAAATATTTAGACGTGCTGGGAAAAAAAAAATGGACTTTTTTTCCTCCGTTTAAGAATGCTGCCTCTGTATCAAGGTTATTTGTTTTTGATCCCAAGGGCTAAGGTCGCTCTTATTTATCAAGTAACGCTTTGTCAAGGTTACAAGATGTGACCTCGCTCTCTGTGAAAATATAACTGAAGAATTACCTGTGTTTGCGGTGTCTGTCTCTAAGTATTTGGGAATGCGAGATTTTGCTTTTGTGTCTTCCTGGGGGGGTCAAGCGCTCTGTATGGATTTATAGATGGTTATGGAAAATACAAATAAGGCTGGTGGTCATCCCTGGTGTCTCTGACTCTGGGGCGTTGATGTTGTTTGCGTGTGGGTGTGAATACGTGTCCCACGGACCTGTGCTTTGGTTGTGTCACCTGTGTGGCAGGTTTAGTGACAACTGCCCCCCTCTCAATCTTCACCATGTGCCCAGATTTCATTTAACACCCTTCTGCTGTCCAGGGCTGGTATAAAATACACGCTCTGACTTTTGAGCTGAGAGGCTTGGTACTGAGATCGGTGAATCTTTTGGTTTATTTTCCGGATTGGTCCCTTCCCCGGGGCATGGTCCATTTGCGATGCTGGCGGGGGGGTCTCGGGCAGTTAAAGGTAACTATGTGTGCGTCTGCATTGCCACATGGCTGGTCAAACGCTGGCCCTGTCAACCACAAATGTCACAGTCCTGTCAATTGAACACCACACCACCCCTGTGTTTCATGTCCCTCCTCGAAAAAAACAGAAGCTATTTGATATGTGTGTGTGTGTGGGGGGGGGGGTGTAGATCTGTATTACAGTCTCTGTTTTCTTTGAGACTTTTACGGTGGGCAGTCTGTGTGCTGTAGCATCCCTGGGGGGGGGGACAACCACAGGAGTAGCTGAAGCACTGTTGGACAGAGAGTGCTGAGACTGGGAGCACCGCACCCCCCCGCACCCGGGCGCCCCCTTCCCCTCCTTGAACAGATGCTGTTTCCCCCAAACATTTTCTTTTCCTTCACTTTGGGGAAAGCAGTGTTTTACGTATGCTTATTAGAATGTAGCACCTGAGTTCACTTATTAAGGCAAAACCACTGAACCACTTTTCGAAATTCGCCTTTTAGAATCTCCGACATGCTATGGAGAGGATGCCATTAAACCGTCAGGATATCCCGGTTCCTGGGGTCTAAAAGCTCCCCAGGAACACCTTCTGTACACAGACACACAGGACAACTTCATACGTGTATATAATATGAACCTGCAGCTTGACAATGGCATTCACTCTAACCCTAACCCTAATACTAAGCCTAACCCTAAACCTAACCCTAACCCTTCACCTGTCTGCATCCTAGCAGACACCCTCATTAATATCATGCCAGCTTTTTTGGTGGGGTCTGAGTAGCTGGGGAGGGGGGTTTGAACACCGCCTCAGTCTCCATCCTTCACACGTCTGTAAATTATCATAGGGGTTGTGAATCAACCCATTTAATTGTGGTCAAATTTGAGAAACAACGAACGGGGCCAGGACCTCTCTCGTGTCCAGGGACATTCTCGCTGTCCGACGTAAAAGTTTATTTTTCCCCCTCTTCCGCCACAGAGGAGAAAAACAAGACAGCCTGGCGGCCATTGAAGACACCGGAGGAGGGGGCCTGTGTGGGCGTTAAGATCACCAGCAAAAAAGGTGGGACGTCCACACCGGAACCTCAAACCCGGGCACCTGGTGCTTTTTTAAGAGTCTCCAAACAGAGGTGACATGCGACCCTCCTCGCGGGCCTCGGCGAGTAGTGTGGCCGTCTGTCTTCTATTTGGAGTGGCGCGTGTGCAGCCGTGTGTGTGTGTGTGTGTGTGGTGGGGGTTGGGGGGCTTGAAAGTCATTTCCAAAGGAGAAGAACTGAGAGATAGGAAGTGGTTAACGGCCTGTTCAGGGCTCCACTGTTAACAGTGTGTTGTTGTGTAAGCGCAACAGCTAAATGTATTCTCTGCATTTAACCCATATGTGACAATGTGACATAGCAGGGGGCAGCTAATTCTGCACCCAGAGAGCAGTGCTTGGGGGGGTTACCTTGGTCGGGGTACCTCAGTGGTGCTTTGCTGTTCGGGGATTCGAACCTGCAATCTTTCAATTATCACTGGAAAAATGAGCAGGCTGACTCATCTACCCCAGCATCCCATACGGAGCACATCTCGGCTGTGGGGGGTCCCCACAACGTCATGGTATTGGCCCCCACCGGTGTTCACCCATGAGGTCATTCTAGTATCTTCCTTCAAGCTGAAGAGCAGTTGACCAGCAAGCACCTGCCCCCCCCCCCCCTGCTTTCTGATCAGAGCGACTAATGACTTGAGAGGCGCGTGGCTCGCGCTCAGCGGAGCGTGTAAAGTGCTAGGGATCAGTATGATCATAAAACAGGCATCTTCAGCATTTGCACAGGGGGGAAAGTGGAGCCTAAAATGGGATTTGGGAGACAGTGGGGCTATAACTGCAGTCTGGGTCAGGTGACAGGGTCTGGGTGTTAGAGTGAGGGCTTAAAAAAACTTGTGACCGCAGATGGAAAGTTGAAGTCCAGAAAGTACAAATCCTGACCAAGGTTTTGTTTCAACCAACCAGTTTAGCATAATGAGTCACAGTCACAGAGTCACAGTCACAAAGTACTCAACTTGTTGGCTGAAACATAACCTTGGTCAGGATTTGTACTTTCTGGACCTGAATTTTCCACCTCTGCTTATAATATAAACAAGCGAATGTAGAGAGAGGACGTGCTCCGTCTCACACATGCTCACACATGCTCACACATGACCCCTTTGGCCAAAATGGCCACGCCCCCTCCTTCACTCTGCACTGGACAAACCACATCCCCTTTGCTCTGCTTGGAATTCCCACACACACATTTCTGCTCTCCATCACAATGACCGCAATGCTCTCCATTACATCTTCTGCACCCCCCTCCCCCCAAAACCACACCCTCTCCCTCTTTGCTCCTCTCCAGAAAGTTCATGCCCCCCTTCGCTTGGAGAATTGATAGATGCAGCTTGATCAGTGCACTGGATATCTCGGGGGAGCACTGCTGTCTGCCATGTGGACGTGACTGGAGCTCTCCTCTCTGTGCAGGATGCTGGTCCTCATCACATTCAGAAGCTTACATTACGTTTGAAGAGTGATTGTCACTTTTTCTTCTGATCGCCCAGTCACCTTGTAGCTATGAGTCCCGGCAGGTTCGACAGGTTCTGCAGCTGTGCTCTGAAGTGACAGACGCGGTGGGGCATTCTGGGAAATTCCCCAGGCATACGAGTTGCCAAACGCATGCATTTCTGCAGCCCAGTCAAAGGGGCCTGGGGGAGGGGCCTGCCGACAGCTGTTAATATACGGAATGTTTTTTTTGTGGGTGATTTCGTCACAGACGGGCAGCTGTTTTGCAGAGTGAGGTTTCCGAAAGCACCTCGCCAGGTGCCTTTATGATCAGAGCTCGTCCTTTGTCGCTCGTTCACTGCCCCTCCCCCCCATTTACTGCCAAGAGGGTCCGCGGCACCGTTGACATCTCCCGGAGAGACGTGCCTCTGCATGCGACTCTGTTAAGTGAGGGACTCGGGGTCGGCAGGAAAAGGCTCGCGATGCAAGGTGACACTCCTCACAGCACGCAGCCGGACGCTTCGTCTCGAAGCTTAATGCTCTCTCCCTCCAGTTTTCTGTATCACGTTTTCACACTTGACAAAGGCACGCTTGTCAACATTGTGCAACTCCGCCCTTTTCTCTACATTTTCATCTCGTTTTTTCTCTCTGGGGAATCAGAGAGTTCTGTGGCGTGAGGCTCAAGCGGGGTGGTGGATCCGGCTGTCTTAGCGCTGTAGACTAATGCGAGCATCGAGCTTCCTCTTTCTTGCTCTGCACCCCTGCAGCTCGACGTGGATGGGGGCGCTCCTGGGCAATGTTGCAGGCACCCCTGTTTTATGGAAATGGCACAAATGCAGTTAGGATGACCGGTGTCTGGAATCCAGTAAACACTTCTACTATGTCTTTTGTTCTTGTGGGCTGGTCTTTGTGTATTGCTGTGTTTTAACATAACATCCCGTGCCGTGTTGTTATCTCGTAACAGGTCCCTGGATACAATTCAGCGATTCCCTTAGGAATCGGTTCATATTCCCATCTAATTTGGGTTGCTTTGTATAACCCGGAGTGAACTGTGCAGTGTAGCGGAGTGAATCAAAAATGCTACAAGGAGGCGTCGGAGAGCGGAGCTTCACTGTGAGCTTCACTTTCTGTTTTTCCGGGCTGTCTTCGTGTCTGTCGGGCAGGTCAAGGCACATAATCAGCATCTGCATTTGTGTCCATGGTGTGATAAATAGCTTCTCTCCCACTATGGCTTTCCTCCTTCCTCGTGTTATTGTTGTGTTCCCGTGCATGTGATGTTTATACACACACGCACACACCTGGGGTGTGTGTGGACACACACACGTAAACATTCTGAGGGAGTATTTCCCTGTTTCTTGGGAGAGTTCTTGTGCAGAACTCTCACCGAGGGCTCTGGGAACGAAAGGGACGCTCGATAGTCTCCCAACGCCACGTTTCCGCGGCAACGGGCCACCAGGGACCCCCCCTGGGGCCTCAGCATTCCTGCTCTCCTGCTTCATGGCGAAGCTACGATCCTGGTTTCTGGGTGTTTCTGGAAGCGTACGTTGAGTAGCGTCACTCTGAGGTTTGGCTGTGTTCAGGTTTTCGTTCTCGCTCCGTTGCCCACGCTTGTCTTTTTAATGCCCCGTTGCCAGGGGCTGATGGTGAACTCAGCAGATCCGGGTCAATGTGAATCGTTTGACTGTTATCTGACAAACGGCGTCTTCTGTCATCTGTGACTTTCCAACCTGCTTTGGGCTGCGTCAGTCAGGGAAACTTTAATACTTTACATGTCAGTTGTCAAGTAGCCAAACCAGGAGCAGGTGGACTTAAGGTACTCGTGTGAGCACTGGCACAACAGCACTGAGCACTATCAAACTCTCATATCCACACCTACACACGCTGCACCACCGTCTGTCCTGAGATGGTGCAAGCCCTGCAAAGCATAAATGGAATGACAGGCGTGTGCGTGTGCATATGTTTGTTGCATCGGGATCTATGTTTTGGTGTTAGCTAAGGCCATTGCAGGGATATTCAAGGCGAATCTCTTAATTCTTGACCAGTTTAATGAAGCAGGACTTCACTACTGTAGCAAAGTAGTGGTGTTGTCTATGGAGATCTTTCGTGCAAAGCATGAAAGTGGGCAGAGGGCAGGGAGGCTTGGAGGACATTGAAGGAGAACCACATGCGTAGCTTTGTTACTGATTGCGTTTGCTTTTTGTCTGCGTTCGTTATTAGCATGATATGCTATCCGTGTATATCGTCTGGAAGACCCGAGATGCTGTAGCTTAAGGCTAACATGCTGGGACACGAGATAAAATGTTTGTGTTGGCTGCTTTTTCCTTTTGTGATTTCTAGATTACGGCTTTAATTCACAACTCCTTTACGTAATTGGTGATCTCCAGGTCTCCAGTAAAGATGGAATTCCAGTAATGAAAATCCGAGTGTAATGTTAATGACACTAGTCACGCTAATGACACGCCTCTAACCAGATTCCCGCTCTCTTATCACAGCACTGCTTGCTGGGCGCTTAGGGAGATAGAAGGCTGTTGCCATGGTTACAGCTTTTCCGACTCTGAGCTGGCTTTCTCAGGTGCGCTTTCATGCCGGTCTGAGGATCTCAGAATTTCCAAACTGCCGCCCACAAGTTAGCTGGAGATCTGAGGGTCTGTTTTTTTTTTTGCTTGGGGGGGAGGGGGGGTGGGCACTGTGATCTACCGAGGGGATTCTGTCATGTGCCAGTGCAAGCAGGTTTCTGTGTCGTGGCCTGTGTGTTTGGCACCAGCACAGTAATGCTGATGGATTTATACTATCCTATTTATACTATATAACTATATAAATCACAGCAGTGTTTCTCCGCCCCGTCCCCCGGTAACCATAGACAGGCCACATTTTTGCTCCATTCCAGCTGTCAGCACGTCTGTTTCCAGGTATTTGGTGTTCCTGATTAGTGGGGAGCCGGGAGGGAGTAAAATGTGAACTGTCTGAAGGACTGGGTTGAGAAATACGGAATTACATGGTCGCTTTTATTTTTCAGTACTTTGGAATAAAACAAAACGCCGATCAATGCCGGCTGTCACCTGAGGTCTGACTCTACATCAGCATTGGCGAGGCTCACAGATGATGCCATTGATATAAAGCCATGAGCCAGGCCAGAGGCGTGTGACTGTGCGTTTGCTCACTTTGCTTATATGCAGTGAAATCTCCATATCCACGACCGGCTTGGTTTGTTGCAGCTCACGGCAGCAGTTACGGCAACGCCTCCCCGGGCGGGACGGCTCTCCAGGCACCTGGGACCTATAGGAGTCACCGCTTTGTAAATGGGAAAAGCTCAGTATTTCGGCCGCATCTGCCTCACAAGCCACCAGGTATGTGACTGTATGCCGGGTGACGTCACTGTGGGACCTCAGTAGCGCTTAGCCTCTGCTGCCACCTGCTGGTCAGCCCATAGAGTTACATGCTGCCATCTGAGTACAGTTTACAGTAGCTGTTTGTGAAATGAAGGTTCAGATGCCACGCTACGTGGTTTAGCTCTGAGACGCCTACCTGATTTTACCTCAGAGGAACCCACAAAGCAGCCCGTGGGAAATGGGTAAGGTAATGTGTTTCATTGTTGTTCTAGTTCAAATAATTAGTGTCTCAAGGGTGAAGGGGGTGTTTGGCTTGCAAGTTGTGATGCTTAACAACATCACAGTGAAGATACCATGATCAGTTTTTGCGGGGGGATGGGTAATTAAAGCCCCCATACCGGATCCCTGAGTTAGTGGAAACTATACAAGTAGAGCAGGAACCTGACCCTGTGGGTCTATGATGCTGTAATGTTGTTGAAGTGTGTGTTTGCATTTGGTCAGTGTAGTGTAGTTGTCACTCCAGATGGCTTGGATCATCTGGCCCAATCCCCCCCACCACAGTGCCTCTTAAGCCGCCACACCTCCAGAGCCCCGCGACAGAGTCACGCTCACCCCTGGCCCAGGTGAACTCCCTCAGACCCAGGATGGAGGAGGGGGTGGAACGGCCGGCTGCAGGCAGGGTCCGGGAGAAGTCCTCAAAGGTGTCGGACCTCATCAGCCAATTCGAAGAGAACAGGTACGGACCTCGGCCGGCTATCGGGCCTGGGAGGCAGAACCGCCACTGAGAGACCTGAGCCCTGGTTCTGGAGTAAAGCAAAACAATCGTGTCCTTTTAAAGCAGGGGTGGGGAAATTGTTCCATGGAGGTCTGGTGTGGATGCAGGTTTTTGGGATGGCCTCTCAATCAACCAATCACAGTTGGTCCCCAGGACTGGAGTTGAGAACTACTGCTTTATTATTGGCTGATTGAGCGGCCATCCCAAAAACCCCCACCCACAACAGCTCTCTATGGAACAGGTTCCCCACTCCTGCTTTAAAGCCTCAAATTCCTCTGCTCTCATTTAGCATTGGATCATCTGCTCTTTCGTCGCAGCAATTGGAAACCGGTTCTTCAGAAATGATGAGCTTGATTATTCGTGGTGGTGATAATCACAGGTCTCTTCACATCCAACACATCGACGGGCTGTAATTCCGCTCGGCATTATGGGACAGGAGAGGATCGGGGCTAATGTGCAGAGAGCGTCAGTCACCGTGGATGGTCATGCTGAAGTCATGCTGCATATAGACTAATCTGCGAATTGCAGTCAAACTGAAGGGAAATTCTTAGGGAATTCTGTCCCTTTGTGGAGGCCAGCTGATGCGAAATTCTAAGCAGTCACACGTATTTCTGGACATTTCTTTGCACAATGGAAAATCCTGTCCTGTAAAAGAGGTGGATTCTAACATGAGGTTCTGCTTCTGAATGTAAAAAACATGCAGCGCGATCCTCTGATTGTTTCCTCTAAATTAGGGTTATGGCTTTCCTGATGTATACAGCAAATATGTTGGAATAAAGCTGATTTTTTTGCTTACTGCCCCCCCCCACTGCTTCCTCTAGATCTACATCCTGCAAACAGGCTTTTATTAACTTTTTAAATAGATTTCCTCAAACTCAGCCACAATGAGTAATCCATCGATAAACGTGTGAAAGTTGTAGCACAGAGACGTCACTGTCTGAATGTGACTTATGTGTCTGATGTCCTTCGTGTGACATGCGAGTAGTGAGAAGAGGCATATTACAGATGGGGCACCATGTGTCATGTGATCACAGTGCGTGTGTAACTTGCCTTTCCTGTTTGTGCAGAATTAGTGTCTTAAAGGGCAGCGTACTTCGCCTTCCGGGGGGGGAAAAAAATATTCCATTCAGCCCCCACACCAGGGGGCTGCGTAGGTAGTTTTTTCTTGTTCCTGTGCCACAGACACCCTCCAGTGTTTATCGGCTCCATCAGTTGCCTCCCTCCCTTCCATGTTCATTAGCTACAGACACATGCATATTCATATCTTTGTGGGGACTCTCCATTCATTTCTATGGATATAACCCTAACCCAGCAATGAGAACCTTAACCCCTACCCAGCCATAACCTTAACCATAAGTAACCAAACAAAATACAAGACTTTAGGCATTTTAGGTTTTTCATTGCAGTCACAGATTTTTATAAAACTGAGATTATCCTTGTGGCGACCGAAATCACGTTTCCAGAAGGTAAACAATTTTTTATCACACTGTGGGGAAATCTGGTCCCACAATGTAATAGTACAACAATGCACACACACACACAGACACACGCACACACACTTCCTCCCCAAACACAGACCTACTCACAGAGCACAGGAAATCAACCTGAGCCGGCACGCCGCTGCATGCCAGCGATCTCAGGCTCCTTCGGTACCGCCGTGTTCCCATCAGGCCCTTCTGTTTGCCCCGCAGCCACACTGAGCTTAAGGATGCCTCCCCGCTGAAGAGCAGGGCTCCCCGAAGCAGCCCGGCCCACAGGACCTCGCAGAGAGCGCAGGAGTCCCGGCAGGGCGACTCGGCAGCCCAGGACCTTGGGCGGGATGGAGAGAGGAAGCCGGCCAACGGGACACTGATCCAGATGGACAGGGTTGCCGGAAAGATGGCGCCCGTCGACGGGACGGAGGAGACGGACACCGGCACCGACAGGATGCTCAACGGGGATGTACTGTCAGGGCAAAGCGTGACGGAGAGGTCAGAGGAAGACGAGCATCACAGGGGATCCAATCTGAAGGAGCCCCGGAGGGAGTCACCACAGGTAAGGGGGCAGGGCACATTTGGCACAGGCAGTTGTAGGGGACACCCAATGGCACTTTTGTTGTGGACCTCACATGCAGTAAGCTGCTCGCCTCGTTCCCGTTGGCATTTTCGCCTGGTTCCGCAATCTTTCACTACAACTTCTTCATTTACACCTGATGTCCCCATTCAGCGTTTCACACGGCGTTTAGGCAAGCAGACATCCTGTGCTGGCCACTGCTGTGTGACCGGGAAGGTCTGCTAGGTGTGTGTTGATTGATAGCCGCACGTGTTCGCCCATCCCCCGACCCCGTTGCATGGGAGGGTTAGCTTCTGGGAACGAGAGAGCGAAAGAGGAAATGGTCTGCGTGTGTGTAGCTGGGGTGACATTGCCAGGCTGCACAAACGGCGCACTGTCAGCCGGTGGTTTTTCAGGAATGCAGAGGCTTCCCTGCTCTGAACGTGCCCTCTGTCCGAGCTGAG
>JAODUD010000062.1:20246071-20263500 GCA_026784285.1 Stomatorhinus walkeri | reverse complement strand
CCGGGTACTCCGGTTTCCCCCCACAGTCCAAAGACATGCTGAGGCTAATTGGAGTTGCTAAATTGCCCGTAGGTGTGAGTGTGCCCTGCGATGGGCTGGCCCCACATCCAGGGTTGTTCCCTGCCTCGTGCCCATTGCCTCCGGATAGGCTCCGGACCCCCCGCGACCCAGTAGGATAAGCAGGTATAGATAATGGCTGGCTGGCTTAGATGTGTTTAGTACAGTATATGCACTTGTTTCATTCAATTCATTTTGTGTTTAAATGCTAAAAAAGACATTTAGGTGTAAGTTTATGGGGCTGGGAACCAATTAATTGGTTGTCCATTATTTCTTATGGAGAAAATTCGATCAGAACGCAAACTTTTTAGGATTTGATCCGGAGTTCTGAAAGGATGAAGTTCACGTTCTGAGGTACCACTGTACTTGTACAATTGGAAAATAAAGAATTACTGTAATCAATTTTCATTGCAATGACTCGTGATTCTTAGATAGCTGTAGTGTTTACAGTGATACTAAATGTGGGATTTAACACTTGTTTTATTTGTGGTTTCCCAAGTGCCAGCCCTTCTCTACTTACTGCTGGTTTTCATTTCAATTTTATAGTCTAAAAATGGGTACAGATACCAGTATTTCAGGAAGTATTGTCTCATTGGCCCACTTTGCGACACAGATTCTCAAAAGGGCTGTATTGCATTTGGGTGGGGCTACTCAGCCCAGTCCCCAGGTACGGTCCACGTTTTCTCACTCTCTGCAAACCTGAACCAAAGAACAACGAATAGCTGGTATGGGTGTGCTGGGAGCTGGAATGGGACAAAAATGTGGACTGCTGGGGGGGGGGAGGGCGACACCAGCTAAAGGAGTATGCTGCAACTATATTAGCTGGGTTGGATCTATCAAGAATTTCTAGAAAGCATCTCCAGGTAACATAGCTGGTATAAACAATACATACCAAACCATGATGTTTATTAAGGTATTTTCAGACCACTGAAGAAAAAAAAAAAAAAAGTCAGCCATTTTAACTTCAATCCTGTATTTACATGTGTGGCCAAGCTCAGGAGAAGAATCAGAAGTAGGGGATTTTACAACCAGGCCGTCCTAAACTCTCAGTTGGAAGAAACAGTCTCCATCCTTTGTGGGCCAAAAGACCAATGTTCTATGGCATAAGAATCATAATCAACCTCATCATAGATAAAATGTAGACAGACTCCCTAACCTGTCTCCTTCGTTTGGTTCTTCATTTTGCTTTGAGCACAGATGGCCAAACTGTCATGCTTCAGCTGTCATAATGGGGGGGGGGGGGGATGGGGTGTGTTAGAATATGACAGAACTACACTGGAAACTACCGCCACTGATGCAGTGAAGTGCAGTGCCGAGCTCGCCTCTGACGTGGGGATCTGCCTCCCGGACTCTCCGTTAACGTCACACTGAGCACAGATGTCAGCACCAGACTCGCGAAGGATGTGGGTCGCTTCACGGTACGGGGGTCAGCCCGGTCTTCTAGCCTCTGGTTGTTTGCCACATACCTTAAGCTACCCCCCCCCACATCCTTTACTGTGGGGCTTGAAGAAAAAAAAAAAGAAAAAAAAAACAGAAAAAGGTGTCATCTCCCGTGTGATGCTAGCGGCGCTGGCGAGCTTTAGCGTGAAGACAGGGTCAAAATAAGAAAGACAGAAGGAAGTGACGTAGTGCAGCTATGGCCGGCAGGGGGCTATGGAGTCCTGCATCCTTGGATTGTCAAGCCCAAAACCGACTAGCCAAGATCAGAAGCCAGACCGGAGGGGAACGCAGACACGGCCGTGGTGTGCTGGGCAGAACGGGATTCCAGTACGGGCCACGTATATTCCAGTTCCCGCAGGTAAAATCTCACTTCCCATTTCGCATGACCCAAACAACCCCTCCTCTCTCAGAGTCAGATACACATGGTATGTAAGGACTGGAAAACTACCCAGAAATCCCCGCCAGATGCCCCAGGGGGAGGGGAAGACCCAGCAAGGGTCACAGGCAAACAAAGACAGAAATGCTCCAGACAGGAGCCATGTTTTAAGCTGATTTGGGGAGGTACAAAACAATCCTGATGTTAAATAAAACTCAAGCTCCTCCCCAGTGTGTAGGCTGTGCAGTAGCCCCAGTCACCCCACGCTACTACTTCTTCCTGAAGACCATGGCTCCATAAACCACTACTGCAGCAATGGCCACCAGGGCGGCGCCACTGCACAGCAGCATGGGGAGCTCAGAGGGCCTGGATGGTTTGGGCTTTGGGGGGATCTGCTCAGTTGGAGCTGCGTGGGGCTTGCCGGCTACTGCTTCCACGGACTCCTGCGTACTCTCCTGCTGCGGCTTCGTGAAGGCCTCTGGCTTTGTTGCTAGCAAGGGGGCAGGGACAGGGGGCATTGCTTCTGGAACAGAAAGGGGCACTTGAGGAGTTGGGGTTTCCTGCACTGTGAGAAGCCGCCCCACAGATAACTGGCTCTCAGGGAGCACGGAGGCTTCAGTGGGAGGCTCGGCACGCAGCGAAGTCCCCCCCTGCATTTCCACCAGCTCGCTCCCGCTACCCAGAATGCTCAGCATGCTCTCCTGCAGCTCCCCCTCCATAAGCTCCGCCTCCTCCCGCTCCACATGCACGATGTCGGAGTTGGAGGAGTTGTTCTCGCTGCGCTCCTCTGCGAGCGTCGCGCCGGCGTCGCTGTCCAGGCTCTTCGCGTCCTCGGGTCCCGTGGAGCCCACCTGAGCCCAGGACCCCGAGCCCGTCAGGAGGCTGTCCGCCTGCCACGACCTATGCTCTCCTCCCTCTGCCGAGGACACCAGTGACGCGGGGGGGCTCAGCTGCTCCCCCGACAAGATGTAGATGTCGTTGGCGTCCTCAGCGACGATGACACCGGGCTCCATCTCCTCCAGGTTGAGCACGGTGCCCTAGGAAATAACAGGGTTATAGATCTGAAGTGCGCATGCACACACACACACACACACACGCATGATGCGATAACACTTCACAGCGCCATGTGGCCATATGCCACTGTGCTCCATGTGTCTGCAAAGACCCAAGATGCTCATATTCCTTGGCGGTTGACATTTCCTGTCCAGTTCCAGGTACTGGTCCCCACTCAAACACAAAACCTAATAGAGCCTGCTCCTCCCCCCACACCAAAATGTCATATGCATAAGCCACTTCCCCCCCCTCTTCTCTTCCATCTATTGATGAGCCTAGAAATGTTTCAATTTTTGCTAAAAGCAGCAGCCTATTAAAAACAAACAAGCCAGCACCAGGGATGGAATGTTCCACTCCAAAATTTTTTTCCAAGATTTTGTTTCTACCATCCAACTGAATATACACAGTCACAGAGCACTCAGCAGGTCGGTAAAAACAAAGGTTAATTTCTGGACCTGAACTTTCCACCCCTACCCAGCACTATGTGCTTGCAGGCACAGGACAATGAAACTGTTAGCTGGTGTTGGGGGGAATAGGAGCTGGCAATGGGAGCCAGGCTATGGGGCTAGGAGGTGAAGCGGAGGCCCTGAAGCCTCCTCAGCATCAGTGGAAGACAAAAAAAATGAATAAGGCTTTCAGTAATACACAGGAACTTCATCCTCCATATTTGACGAAGGGAGCTGAGAATCACCACCAACCCGCCAATCCCTGCCCGCCAACTACCGTATAATTAACGGAGAAGCAGGTCAGCCATTTACGAGTCAGGACTTATCAGGTTTACATCCATCTTTGGAAGGGAAAAAAATATTGTAACACCAGGAGCTCAGAAGAAAGTGGCCATATTCCACATGAATTTTATACTCCCCGCGCCCCCTGGGGGTTCTGCAGTTTTCAGCTGGCAAGTGAGGCACTATCAACCCCCCCAAACCACCTAACTGATTACAGTGCAAACAGAAACATGCAGATTTCCCAGTAACATAAGACAGAAGGGGACGCATTTGTATTTATGTAATGATGCAAATTCATATCTTAATTATGTACCTGTACTACAAAACATCACAAATAACCATAAACTATTGTAAATAATGAAATACGTTAACATAAAATTACACAAGCCACTTGAAGGTCAGATCCACAGCTGAGAGAGGCTGAAAGGGCCTCCCAGTCTGGGGGGGGGGGGGTCAGATTTACTGGAAGAAGGAGACACTGCAAACTGGGTTAGCGGAACACATGCCATGCTACTCCCATTGCAACCATGACGGCATTTCAATATTTTCTTGAACGTGTCTCTGGCGCCACCTGATGGTGGAAATTAAAACCAAAAAATTTTTTTTTGCCAAAGTCAACAGTCAAAATTCAGACATGGCCAACTGTCAAAAGAGTGTCTGGGCGGCGACATGACAACGATTGCGTCCTACAAACGCAGAAAGAGCCCGGGTACTCACCCATCCACCCTGCCCGACGACGAACTCCGCCTCAGCCTCCAGCAGATAGTGCATCCCCAGGGGAACCAGGTCTGTCAGTGGCTGCCCCTCCCAGAGCAAGGCCTGCAGGAGCACTAGGGGCACCAGAACCTTTTTTTTTTGGGGGGGGGGGGGTCAGATCAATAAAGATACTGGAAATAGTGACAACTCTGAGATAAAGAACACAGGCCAGCTCACCTTGTTCCAACCACCCTGAGAGTGAGAGGAGACATTCCGCACCGCGTCCCTGAAACGCTCGTAGTCCAGGGGTCTGTTTCACACACACAGATGGCTGCAGTTACTGTGCCGTGCTCTAGGTGAACAGCACCAGACCAGGTACGAACCCAGTCGAACGTTTGGTGAAACTGTTGGCAATTTTCATGCAGGCGCTTGAAAGGACCATGAAGGTCCAGGAAAAATGCCTGCAGTAAAAGTTAAGTAGTTAACACATTAACGCGGGACTCCTGATGGCCACCGGGGAATCAGCGAGCGCTGTGGTCTCGCTCCCGAGGTGTGAAGGTCACACTTTATATACACACACACACACACACACACACGTGCGTCATGCTGGAATGTAGAGTCACCCCTCCCTCCAGTATTTTTAGAAACCCCGGGTCAAAGAAACTCATGGAAATCCTGTTGCCACGATAATTGAGCGTAACGCTATGCAAGTGGCTCGAGTAACCAGTGGAAAGAAAAGAACGAGAGAGCAGACAGGACTCACTCTCCCAGCAGGCCCTGCAGGGCCACGGTAAGGTGAGAGCCCAGGTCCTGGCCCACGCGGCTGCCCAGCACGGCCAGACACTCCTCTATGGAGCTCTCCGGATTGGCGGGGCTGAACACCAGGGACGTGTGGCAGTCGAAGCCAGTCCTCGAGAAGGCTGAACGAAAACAGATGTGGGACGAAAAAAAAAATAACTATAAAACTGAAGTGCTACAGTGACGTCATGACTGTTTATATTTATCTGTGACATTACCTTGACTGCGTCTTCATACCAAAACCATGTGCAGCTGCAAGCTGATATTAAAATAGATGCCACTATCTGGGATTTTTATTTTTTATTGTTAAAACTGGCGCAACACGTGAGTTTCTCACAAAAGATGGCTACAACACTGGAATGTGCTGTAGGCCACATAAAAATGAATCCCCCCCCCCCCAACCGACACACACACACGGCCTCACATGTTGCGATTTCCTCCTCCAGCCTCCTCAGCTCCTCCTCCACCTGCCCCTTAATCCCACTGTGACGTTCCTGCTCAGACTGGCTGGTCCCTGCGGCTGAGACACAGTGAGCCATTCAGATTCAGAGATCCCTACTGGCACGATGTCAGGCAGACAGACAATCTCTCTCCCTCTCTCTCTCCGACACAAACATACCTGTATTCATTTCAATAGGTAAATCCCTATTCCCAACAATAACAACCCTAACCCCTACCCAGCCCTAACTTTACCCATAAGTAACCAAACAAAAAGCAAGACTTTTGGCATTTTTAGGTTTTTGATTGCAGTCACAGATTTTTATAAATTTGAATTAGAAAAAAATGGTCCCCATAATGTTAAAATAACAGGATTTTATCACATTGTGGGAACCAAAGACTAATGTATACCTGGACTACACACACACATACAGAAAGACATCATGCTTTTATGCAGCTGATTGTTCTAAAGTGAGAACGTCATGTTAATCTCCTAATTCAGTGACACAACAAAGTCCCAACTGGGACTCGAACTAACAGCCTTCATATTACAAGGCTGGTGTCATGACCACCTTTA
Organism: Stomatorhinus walkeri; assembly: GCA_026784285.1. NCBI lineage: Eukaryota > Metazoa > Chordata > Actinopteri > Osteoglossiformes > Mormyridae > Stomatorhinus > Stomatorhinus walkeri. The sequence continues at coordinate 20,257,337 of JAODUD010000062.1, read as the reverse complement.
AGGTACCTGAGGTATTCTCCTCTGGCTTCATGCATCAATAAAATACCTTAATATTATGCAAAAATACGCCTAGGGGCCAGTTTATTAGGTGTTCCCATAAAAATAGCCTGCTTCTCCAAACAGGAAACCGTGTGGCTGCAAACAAATATATACAGCAGGAAGACAGGGGCAAGAGGTTCACTTCCTGTTCACAGAGCATCAGATTGGCCAAATCTAAGCCATTGTTAGGCTGCTGTGATTTTTGGCTCGGAAACAGCCACCCTCCTGGAATTTTCACACACTACTGCGAATAGACTTCACAGAAACTGGTGTAATGGAAAAAAAACCCTCCAATCAACAGCATTTCTGTGGCCAAAAACATATCGTTAATAAGATAAGAACAGTCAGACTTGTTAGTTTGTGGTAACAACAGTGGTGTGCGGAAAGGCATGTGTCACCCTTGAAGTGGTTCTGGGGGCAAAAGTAGGTCATAAGCATTACTAGTCAGGTTTACCTGATAAACTGGCCGTGGTGTTCACACTGTAAACAAGGTGTGCACTCTCACCATTACCTTCACCTGTAGCAACACGTGTCCTAGGAAGACTTCTGGGTGGCTGTAGGCCCAGGTAGCTGAGGACAACATATTTGGTCTCAAAGTGGAAGCCCTCAACCACAGTGGTGGATGAGCTCGCAGCAGCCATGGAGAAATGTCAGTGTACAACCACAGAGCTCGTCTCCTGAAAACAATACAATGCTAATGACTACTGGTCTTGAACTATACAGATTAATACTCTTAAGTAAGCCTGTTTGATATCTGTGTGGCAGGGCTGTCAACTCTCAGGCATCTGATGTTGCACTCACGCTTTCCGACTCCCACGGTCACGCAAGAAATCTTATGGCAAATATATATTATTCCATTATAAACCCAAAATTAGCAACATCGAAATTCTTGAGGTAGTGTGCAAACCCTACAGGCTATTTACAAGGTATTAAAACTGTTACATACATGTAAATGCCTGTGCAGACTCGAATTTAAAATCCCACACCTGCCAGCTGACCAAAGTTGATAACCCTGATGTGGTGACAACTTACACTATCTCCACTTGGCCACAATGAGTATCCCAACAGAATATTTACTAAAGATACGCAATGTCAGCTATAAGCAACGATTATGAACCTGCAACATTTACTCTATGAATGAAGAGCGCGCGGGACGCTTACGTTTCACAGGAGAAGCGCTTTAGCTGCACGTGCAGAGGATGGTAAGTAAAGCCAGTAATCAGATTTCAGTACTGCCTAAGAACGAAGTTACACCGTCCTTCCAAAATAAATGACAAATGAAAAAAATCCCCCAAACACTGCACGAAAGACATCTGTACCTATTTCAAGCAATGCGAGGCCCGTTATAAGTACACTCTCTCCGCTAAGTAAATGTCCTTTCCAAGAAATGTTAAGCAGACTGAATGACAAATTATGATAAATTAAACATTAAACATCAGTTAGACCGAGAAGCGGCTTACGGGGTAGCCTGCAAGTAAACATAAAACATTGTAATACAAAATTGAAACTTTCCAATAACGTGTTGTCCACGTTTTTCGTTTTGGGTAAATAGACTACTATGTAATATAACTTATTACATTATAATAATAATATAAATATTAAACAACGCAGCAGGTTGCGGACTCCTACACAGGCGCTACTCCCCGGACTGTCCCTAAACTACACCCACCTTCCCGAGGCTTCACCGTACTTTCCTTTGAGTCGACCTCTCGGTAACCTGGGTAGCGGATCCTCAGTCCACGGCGAGAATATGAGTATGTTTTGTTTCAACACAAAACGCAAAACAAATTCAGTCCAAACAGAGAGCGCGCAAAAACAATACGGGCTCACCTTGGTGCCTATAACCTCTCTCGTCACACTTTGTCACTTCACTCCTAAGTGGAAAGTCCGTGTAGACTACTTCTGACTCCCACCGGTTCCTAATTTAGAGATCAGGCAGCCATCATGCGTCCAGTAGAGACTACGCTCCTGGCTGCGCCCGTTTTAGAAGGGGTCAAAGGGCGTTCCTAAACTGTTTTATTCCTACTTCGACAAAATTTTATATAAATGCCAACGTTATTTTTCCGTCAGACGCCAGAGGCACATAAATGCATCGATCGCATAATAATGGACAAGAGGCTGTTCTGTACAGGAAAAAGTTTGTCTCATGTTTTGCAGTAACTAAAATATTGTGTGCATGGCGTGCATCGACACCAACAGTATCGTAACATATCAGTTACAAGAAAAGGTGACCTTGATTTTTCTCGTTTGTGTTTTTATTAACTGTTTGTAAAGATTGTGTGTATGGAAGATGTCACTTCATGAAATGTCGCGATTTCTTCATTATTGCATTTTATTTTACGATTTTACAATAAAACAAACACGCCTTACATCACTGGTGGTTTTAAATGTAATATTGTCTTTCTTTAATAAACGTGCCTTTCTAATAGCCTAAAGACATTTCTTAATAAACCGTATGCCTCATAAAATGTGCAGTAAAGTATAAGCTCTTTCTACTTTTATCAATTCCGAATAACTGATAAATAACATTTACAGCTTACAGTTAAAACTGTTGAGTATCTGTTTTAAAGTATAAATTACGCTGGAATATGTTAACTTCATATCGGTACCCTTATGAACTGTTCAAAATTTCATTCAAATATAGTTAATGGCATGCGCATATCCATGTATAAAATGATTTTCAGCATTTTAGCTGTACTTTTGACAGCAGACTACGTAACTGGATAATATTGTAATACGGTTTTCTGTTTCATTTTCACCGTAACTCCCCCCAAAAAGTGAACTTACTGCCAGCGTGATTAAGGTGTTGTCACTCAATACCCGTTACAAACCATTGAGCGACCCCCAAAATGTAACCAATAGGAATTAGGGTGGGGTAAATGGGGCGGTGATTGACAGGCTACTGCATGGTGACGTTTTACACCATGAGGGTCGTCATGTGACTCGATGCTCATCGAGTGAGGATCAGCTGATACCTACATCCGGGACACTTTCAGCTAGAGGCGATTGCGGAGTCTCACACTTATCTTAAGTTTCACTTATTTATGGGTATATTTATTGTGGTATAGGCGATTTGATATTGTTGGTGGTCACGCCATAATATCACACCCACTGTTATTTTGTAGATTGGCTCTCTGCCGGATTTGTTTGTTTTTCGTGCTTTGTTCGGCTGGCCGGATAGTTCTCCTTTGACACTTCAGTCATGGCGCTCAGCGATGCCGACGTACAGAAACAGGTAACCGACCAGCCTAGTTTGCTACCTTTAAACATTTATAACGTTGAGGTGCGTTAATATTAAACGATATTTTTGCTACTTTTCTTGCTGTCGGTGGTGGTGAATGGCATTGCTTGATGATGTTTCGGCGTAGCTGCATTTTCGGTCAGGTCATGTCAGGTGTGCGGAGGAAAAACAGAAAGGTCAAATTCACTCGTTTAATTCGTTAATGCCTGAGAGACCATGACACGCCGTCTCAATCAGTTATTTAAGTTTAAGTGTCTCAACAAGGTTTGCTGGTCCTTGCGTGAAAATAAGGTTGCTTTTGAGCCAAAACTTTTATTGTGTATATTTTGTTCTTTAACGGTGTTTATATTGTAAGTTGCCAGTTATACTGTAAACTAGCTGACTAGACAGTTCTAGTCGTGAGCGGTGATGAGGAACATAACCGGGCGTCGAATGTGAAAACCCAAGGTTAGGATTAAAGAGGAACTCTGGTGTATGAGTTTTCCCCCAGTTAAATCAAATCGTGCAGTTTATTGACTGCAATCACTCACAGAGGAACTGTAACATAGAAAAGCAATATGTGTTCATCCCGATGACTAAACTGTTGACGGCGATTCGTGCCCATTGTGTTTTGGGTAACGCCATATCTCCCCACCCATACATTCCACACTTCAAAGCTAATTGTCTGAGCTGGTACCTTGTGAATCCTTCAGTATAGTTTCTGCATTTGGTCTACGGGTTTATTTAAATGTCCTTTATAGTAACATAAGTTTCTGGTTTATAGTACTGATTTTTCTGCCCTGTATTTATACCATAATTCAAGTTGTAGCATGCTTTAAAAAGCAAGATGTATTCTGTAGTATTAGGAAAATGAACTGGGCTGCTGTTCAGTTATTAAGTATCGGAGCTGGTCTTCAGCAATGGAAGATGACGTGGAATGAGTGACGTGGATTTTGGAGGAAATCTGCAGGAACCGAGTTAAGGTGGAATTTAAGACTGAGATGGCAATGGCTCTTTCACCTGAACGCTGTTCCTCTATTGCTGAATGATTCACTATCACTGCCTCTGCCTGACAGATCAAACACATGATGGCCTTCATTGAACAGGAGGCCAATGAGAAGGCAGAGGAGATTGATGCCAAGGTAATGTAAGGCCTGACAGCTTCCCATCTGAGCAGCTTCATCCATGTTGTTTTCCGTGATCAGGAATTATGGGTGGTAATATACCCATTTATATTACCGAAGGAATTCATATTAAATGTCCTTGGAGTGATTTCATTTTAAATCACTTCAAATTCCTGTAACTTTCTGATAGTCCCTACCTAGTCTTGGAACAGTGTTCCTACAAATTATTGACATGTGGAGTACTGGGAACCGCTTCCATTTGGCCAACGCTCATGGAGTGTGACTTTGCCGCCCCCTGCAGGCTGAGGAGGAGTTCAATATCGAGAAGGGCCGCCTTGTGCAGACGCAAAGGCTGAAGATCATGGAGTACTACGAGAAGAAGGAAAAGCAGATCGAGCAGCAGAAGAAGATGTGAGTCACGTCCGCTCACGCCAGGCAGTGAGAAGTGGTGGGGAAACTGAAAAGGGAAGTTGTATTTTCCACTTTAATTTGGAAATGCCACACTTTAGACATATTACATTTACATGAAAAATAAATACTTGTGTATCTCTTTTACCTGAACAATAGAATAGCAGTTATCTGTAAGTGAGAACAGAGCAGTTCAGGTTATGTTTCTGAGGTTAGCTGTAGGTCAGCTGGGCTTGAAGCTGAACCAGCAGTGTGTATCCTTTACCATCGTACTAGCAGCTGTTGGTGTTTCGCTTCATCCGTCACAGTCAGATGTCCAACCTGATGAACCAGGCCCGGCTGAAGGTGCTGAAGGCTCGCGATGACATGGTTTCGGTTGGTACCTATTCAGGCCAGCAGTAAGATTATGATAAACTTTCTGGGATTGGGGTAAAATGAGTTTTGCTTTTCTGTTTGTCTTCAGGACTTGTTAAACGAGGCTCGTCAAAGGCTGGCACACATCGCCAAAGACCAGGCAAGGTACACCAATCTGCTGGAGGGGCTAGTTATGCAAGTAAGTCTGTTTTGGATGGTGAGCAATCTGAGAACAATCTTGTTTAGTAAGGTTTAGGGGTGTTTCTCAATGCATACTTGACCGTCCTTGTGTACTCATTCCACGTCATCTTCCATTGCTGAAGACCAGCTCCGATACTTAATAACTGAATTACGGAGGACGGTAAAAATCCCCGGATTTCGTTCTTGCCCAGGTCCAAATACCAAGGATGCATTAGTTGCATCGTCACTAAATGAGACCAGTCCCATGAGTCATTGCACCCCGAGTTCCTTCTTAGGGGGCAAGTTAGCAAGGCCGCTATTGCCAGGACGGCTAGTCCGAAATTTGCATTCTTGGTATTGACAAACACTTTGGGTCTAGAGTGGGAATCCTCGCCTTGCAAAGATGTAACTCTCTAGCCCCATCTAGCGCCTTTGTTCTGAATTACAGAAGGATGATTCTGTTCAGGAACCTGCGTAGGGGTCATGGCTGACTTGCAGTTTTTTGTAAATCTCTTGTCATCTCTCTTTCTTTTTCTCTTTCTCTAGGGCTTCTACCAGCTCTTGGAACCCAAAGTAACCATCCGCTGCCGTAAGCAGGACGTGGCTCTGGTGCAGGTCAGCACTGCTTCAATTGTCCTTCTGGAGCTCAGTGATGCATTGGCTAGATCTCTGAATTTAAGGTTTTTCTAAATGGCGATCCTGCTGTGTTTCTGTTCCTGCAGGCCGCTATGCAGAAAAACATCCCCATCTACAAGGATGCTGTGAAGAACAATCTTGAGGTCCGCATCGACCAGGAGAACTTTCTGTCCCCAGAAATGTAAGAAATTCCCGGTCATGTTCAGACGTGGCTCATTGTCTCTTCAGATCCTGCTGTGATTTTAAGTTGGCATCTTGGTGTCAGAATCACAGTGCTGCATGGTTCTTAGAGCCATGGAGTGCATTCATTGTCTGGGTCTGATGGCGATTGTGCTCTTGTGTTCTCTAAGCACCGGGGGCATTGAGATATACAACGCAGATGGGAAGATCAAGGTGTCTAATACATTGGAGAGCAGGCTGGACCTCATTGCCCAACAGGTAGAGCATGTTTTGTGTCTGTGGTAGAATAACAGACTCGCCTGGTCAGTATCTCCATTGGCCGACATTGACCTCTACCAATGCACAAATGATCTGGTTATAGTGACTGGGGAAATATTACAGAACCTTTTGAGAATTATGGTGGGTGGGTAAGTAGGATTAACTATATGATGTCAATTGTTGCACTAACTTGGTCTAGTAACTAATTGGGAGTGGGTTAAACCTGGATGGTTTTGACATGCGTTAATCCCTCCCACCATGGTTTTGAAACATCTTATTGCTGGTAGAGATTGCACGGAACCGATACTGATACCCAGTGGCACTAAACAGAAGTGAGGGTCACATGATGGCTAGCTGTTCAACATGTGTACATCAGAGCTGCAATGTCGGCCATGTTGTGAATAACCGTGTAACGGGACAGTTTTCACACAGTTCGATATGTGTTGCGTTCATTTTAATAAAGAAGATAACAGCTCATTTAAAATGGAATACTCAGCCGTCGGTTTAACCCTAGACAAGGACACCAACAGTTTACATGACACGGTTACATGCTAATGAAAAACACGCATCCCACAGGAAACGTTACACAGTTACGACATTTATAATTAACATAAATGCACATTAATTTACACCATTTAAAGATACGCACAGTATGGTACGAAACCTGCCGGCTGCCAACCAGCCCCACGTTGTCACATTATGTCAGCCAGTTGTCCGCGGGGGGGGATCACTGCTCACACAGCGTCACATTGAAGTGACGTCAATTTCCTTTGAAGTATGCGGCAACCTTAAGCCCAGAGGTGGACAGTTCATATGATCAGCTGTTGTATAATGATATTTAAATTCTAGGGAAATGACAATTATCATACCTTGGTTCACGTGTGTGTATTGATCCGTCAGGGGCATACCGAACGGTCCAGTAAAATACCGTACTCCGGTACCCCCCCAGCTGTGATGCAGTAACCACTACACATTCGCAAATTTGACATTTGCAGTTTTGGTTATTTTGTGGGAATTTTAAATGGGAATTTTTTTTGAGCTTGCTGGAAGACTGCAGGAACTCATAGACAATGCATACAGCAGTAACAATACTGAAAATAATTTGTATTACATAAAATCATATATAAATTAGTGATAGATTTTTTCAGTGTACAAGTATGCTATATCTTTCATATTAGAAGTCTGGACTTGGGTATGCTGTGCACGTTTGTTTTGGTAACCAGCCTCATTCACTTGTTAGCTGGCTTTGCAACTGTGAGACATCCCATTTCTCACAGTAACATTTAAACTCTTCTGCCGGTAATTTTGCATTTTGCATTCCAAACCTTAGTGCACCCAATGCTCATGGTAGTATCTTTGTATCTATAAGGACATAATTTAGACGATGAAAATGACAAAGTAATTTGACATGCATTTGACAGTATGGTTTGTTTAGGAACAAAATGTTGTCCCTCAGGCTAGCAGACTGTTGTGGGTTGAGGTTAGAGGGGCCCAAGTATTATTTGTGAGTTTTCACGTTTGTGGGGATCTTCCATACCTAACCCACACAAATCATTAATAAAGGGGAACAAATATTAGATTGGTATGGGATCAGGCCAGACAAAAAATATGGTGCCATCTTTTATTGCTGGTGTAGTTCATGGCTGGAATTCCATTTACTCATCTAACTCCTTTTCACCTCCTCTCTCAGATGATGCCTGAAATTCGAGTGGCTCTCTTTGGTGTTAACCAGAACCGCAAATTCATGGACTAAAACTGGACTAAATTATTGGTTAAAGAAACATGCTGTTTTCTGTGATGTGTATTTCATTATGTACAATGTTGTAATTCTGTGTCTGTGTTATATAAAAACACTCAATCAAATTGTTTCTTTATTTTAATACATATACATTTAAGTGTGTCTGTGCACCAAAGGAAGTAGTAAACGATCGTTGTAAATGAACTCAGTCGGTCACATGCACGGCTGTGACCAAGACTGCAAGTCACATGATGTGGACTCACCCGCCAATCGAAAGACAAGGTAGTATTGTCCTCTATTTTGGTGAGGTACTGTCACTCAGGACTGGCTGAATGTTTCTTGGTTTTTGACAGGAGAACTCATGTTACAAGTGGGAAAGAAAATAAATAAGTGCCCTCTTCCCCTAGTGCTTTGATCCTCCTCTCAAGTCTATTCCAGACACCAAACTGTTTGTGTTCAGTCTGTTTCTATAGGCTGGTGTTCAAGGAGACTTTTGTGTGAGGAGAGAAGGTATTTATTGCAGGCATGTGCTCTTCCCTTGCACACGCTTTCTTTGCAGGCGGCGTTCGAGTGCTGAGCAGTTGTTCTGTTCCCTAACCCATACTATGAATCTACATAGCCTGCACCTCTCTGTCCTGGCATTGTAAAGAATACCTTTCAATGTAGTCAAGTTCCACACTGTTCATATATATCTTATGTTGTGTGTATATATGGGTCTAAAATTAAAGAAACCATACTTGACCTGGCTTGTTTTTAATATATATAATTTGTTTTCTAATTGCTGAAATCAAAGTATGTTGATCAAGATTAGCAGGGAAATTTAGTCCAGTGATAGAATTCCCTTGGAATTAAATTGATTTTTCCTTGTGGATATCAAAGGAAATGTAAGGTATGAGTTTATATGCAGTTGTTGATAAAGGAAGTCCCAAATTGTGTGTTATGCCCCCTAGTGGCATGTAAGAGTGCTCTAGTTGCAAGTCTCTAAAACATTGTTACTTTGCTCAAAGTTTTGGTGCAGTGCTAAATCAAAATGTTTCCCACCAGTATGGATCAGTGAAAAAATAATGTGATCTTGTATAACTCCCTGAAATTAGCAGATTGTACTGTTTTGTGTTACAATGTTATAGATTTTATTTGTTTTATACACGTCTGTAAACATCGTAATTTCTGACATAACCATCTAATCCAGTAATCAGTTCGTTGAATTTTAATTCAGTAATACATTTTTAGCGCACACTACCCATAATTCCTCTGGTCGAACTCCCACCCTGAACCCCAGGAGCTGGGGCTGATCTTTGCCTTTTAGCTGTCTGTACCCCGGCCCAACTTCTTACTGCTTTATTGCTTTTCCAAGCAAAGATACTGGATGCCGATGTGAGTTTGTCAGCGTGATTTCATTTGTGCGTCTGGGTATTAAACTACTGGCTTAACTGAATTACCTCAGCATAGTCAGCCAGCGGCAGACATTGTGCATAAATACAGAATATAGATGATAAAATGTATATATACATAACCCCAAAGATCCTTATTGATTTCTAATTAGTTAACACACATACTTGTGTAATTATGGATATTTTAGCAGATATTTTGGCATGAAATATGGAAATGCTAAAGCACTAAACGTGGCAGTCAGTCATTTGGGACACAAGCAGCCCCCAAGGCCGGCATTTGACAGTTTTGGCCTCACGGTACCGACAGTGACCTGCTACTCTGCAGAGCAAAATTAGCCACTCATGAGAAGAGTGAGACTTCGAAAGCCATGATTGGCAGGCTTCTCCTGCAAGCTCATTCGCCGGCAGACTTTGCTCTCTTCTTATTGGTCATGTCAGTAATAAAGCCGCCCACAACAGGTCTCAAAGCCTCACTTCACCCATCACTACCATTAGCAGCATTTAGGAATACGTATGCGTAGCATTAGCGTGCTGGTGCAAAAGTTAGCGTTCCTCTTCTGCACTCCAGAGATAGTCATACTGTTAGCAGATTAAGCTCCTCCCTTCTCCCTAGACCTGATCCCTCTTTGCTGCCAAACATTGCGGGAACGCCAAACACTTTGTCGCTACGGCAGCAGCCCCAGCACCCGCTCTCCCACGCCCAGGAAATAGATGCCTTGTGCGATGCCGAACAGCGGCGCGATCACCAACGCACGGCACGTCGCCCCCTTCAGGAACGCAGACGGGCCCTCCCGGCTCCAGATGCGCCTGTGGGGGAGGGGGACAGACAGCCATTTGTCACAGCGGGAAAAAAATACCAAGAAACAGGCGGGTGAGATGAAGGCTCCTGCAGGCAGGCGGAGCCTCACCGCATGCAGTCCATCAGGCCCTGGTAGGAGTCCTCCCCAGTGCCCTTCTTCAGGGTCTGCAGCCTTGTCTTAATCACTGGTGACACACACAAGCACCACAACTGGTCACCAACTAAGCTATTGGCGAGTTTCAAACCATGATGTGATCCCATCTCAGAGACCCTAACCCTGCCTCCGCTACGCCGCTGACCCCCGCCCGCCCCCTTCCCGATTCTCACCGTCCAGAGGAGTGACGGCCACTGCGGCCACCGAACCGGCTGCGCAGCCAGCCACGAAGGACTGCAAGAAGGGGACCCGCTCCTGCACATCTCCATGGCAACCCTGCTTCCGCCGGCCCAGAGAGTTCAAATTGGCAAACAGTGGGAAGTAGATCATGGAGAAGGGGACGTCTCTGAATAATAATAATGATAATATTAATACATTTTACAAGGAAAGTGGTCTTACTCTTTGCCATGAGAAATATTTGCAGTTCAAACACCAGCTGGTTTCACCCTCAAATTGCTACATCCCTGAGTGAGACCTCCCCCATTGACATGCGAGTGCGTAACTTTATGATGAGTTTTTCTGTCTGCATTGGTGGGTGGTCTTTGTTAACATCTCAGCCACTTCAAAAGGTTCTACTGAACAGCAATATAATACGTGCATTTGAAACACACAAGACAGCATATACATCAGTGCCCTAATATGGATAATGAATGCGTAACATTTGCACCCAAAGCTGGGCTTATGTGGGGGCTGTAGCCCTCATATCTGATTTGTGGGGGGGGGGGGGGGGGGGGGGGGGGGGGGGGGGGGGGGGGGGGGGGGGGGGGGGGGGGGGGGGGGGGGGG
>JAODUD010000062.1:20233823-20245971 GCA_026784285.1 Stomatorhinus walkeri | reverse complement strand
CCCTCATATCTGATTTGTTGCCCCCCCCCCCCAATATTTTGCCTGGTTGCAGCAACATTCTATGCTGTAGGTAGGGTCCCCACACCACTAAATTTGGCCCCCTTATTTTGGATTCCTGCTCGCCTACCTCAGCAGCGTGGCTCCTGCCCCCCGGTATAACCCAGTCAACCCCCGGGTCCTCAGAAGATCCAGGGCAATGTTGGTGGCTGAAGGGCGAGGTGGGAGGGGCTGAGCCGCCACGGTGGGGCCAGTGGGAACTGTCTTCTGAGCCGCTGCATCCAACATACAAATATACGTCACCGTCTTTGAAGGCATGTGTGCACGAAAGCTGAGGACGTCTCTACTACACTTCTCCAACGTCTCCACTGCGCTCACCAAGCCTGCCAGCGTCCTGAAGCTGGATCTTCAGCATCTCCATGGGTGTGGTCACCACCACCTGACAGGTCCCCGCTCCACAGCCAGCCAAAACCTCCGCCCACAGGGGCAAATTCCTTTGGGACATTGACAGGAAGGGAGGGGGCTCAAGGGTCCACACTCCTGACATGCTGTCAGAACACCAACAACCGAACCGGGCTAACACACGCTAATCCCATTTTTAGAGAACGCTACACATCCATCTATCTTCTATACTTGCTTGTCCCATGCTGGGTTGCAGGGGTCCAGAGTCTCTCCTGAAAGCTACGGGTGCAGGGAATAACTCTGGAGGGGGCGCCAACCCAGTTACAGGGCATACACGCCATTTATAACCTCAGCATGTTTTTGGACCGTGGGGGGGAAACTGGAGAACCCAGAGGAAACCCCACGACAACCCCATGGGAAGAACGTGCAAACTCCACACACATGGAGTCAAGATGGCGACTGGAACCCTGGTCAAAAAGGTTTGAGGAGGCAGTGCTGACCACTGAGACATCCCTACAGTACACACATCATGAACGACACTAATGATGAATCCTCAATACAACTAGATACCTCAGAGTCAGCAGGTGAAGACCCTAGTGTTGAGGTCTACAAAGACTTTCCTGAACTGTGAACTGTCTAGAGAAATACCACGCTACCCGTCCTTGGAGAGCTTCTGCCTGAAGACGTCGTTGGCCGCCAGCTTGATGGCCTTCTCCGGCGTAACGAGGGTGAGGTTGACGGCCGCCCCTGCAGTAACGAACCGGCATCGTTAGGATGACATCCTTCAGAACTTTACGGCACCGGCTGTGATGCCAGTGCGCCGCAGTTTTCAGAATGTTGCTGCGACACAGACTGACGAAATACTAAATAACACACCACAGCAGATAAGCACCTAGCACAGAAATGCTGCGATACTTTACTTTTATTTATAGAGCAAATGGTTCGATCTAAAGTGACACACATTTGACAGAACAGGGTCAGACAGTCCCTGAAGCAATTGAAGTTAAGGGCCTTGATCAGGGGCCAACAGTGACATCACTCTACTGATTACAGGATTTCAACTGGCTTCTTTACCACAGACTGCCCCCATATTGATATTGATAATATGAAAGTACCTCTGTAAATCCCAAAGTAGCCTTCTGCTCTGATAGTCTTAGTCAAGCAGTCCAGCCTTCAGGCAGAAATAAAAAACATTAAGTTAGAATGTAATTAAATTGAAATTAACACTTGATGTACCATTTCCTTATTTTACCAAGAAATACCCACAATCCACTGTAGACCTTTGGCCCCTGCTGGTTCTGGAGACGGGTCTTGGCGAGGTCGATGGGGAACACACAGGTGACGCCCACCAGTCCTGCCACGCCCCCATTGATTAGCTTAGCCACCAGGCTGCGGAAAGGCGTGCAGAGAGAGTGTAGGTGACAGGGGGCCCCGTCAAAGCCCCCCCCCCCTGTAGCCCTCGCGTCAAAGTGCTGGCGAATTATCTGGGCCCTGGAGACAGTACCTGAATTTTTGCTCTGCCATCTCGTCGCACAGGTGATGGATGCCGCACCGGGCCGGATCTCAGCTCTGATGCCAGTCGGGTGCCCTGTTCCCTCTTCCCTGCCCAGCCCAGCACCGAAGCACCTCACGCCCCAGCCTCCCCGCTCTGTCCCCCGGGTCACTGTGCTGGACGCAGCACCTTCCTCACTCCTGTCTCTTCCTTAAGCTGTATCCCTCCTCCTTATGCCTGCACTGTAGTCACAGCTCCGAAACTCACCACCGTTGTAGGGGCGGGGGCACGGAGGGAGGTGAGGGGGTCACTGGTCCTCGTCGCTGCTTTCTGACTTCACGTTACAGCACAAAGGCCGAATCCACGCTGATCTCAGGCAAAACTTGGACAGCTCTGGGATGATGAACATACACGCTAGTTGCTTAGCATATCCAGACTGGACCCTATAACAGTCATTGAAATACAGTGACACCGGGCTGCCAACTTTGGAAAGCTGGCTGGCATGAGATTTTCAATTCAAGACAAGTCTGCACACACATTTACATGTAAGTAACAGTTGTATTACCTTGTAAGTAACCTGCAGGATTTACAAACCACCCCAAGGTTTTTGAAGTAGCTAATTTCATTCTTATAATGGAATAATATAGCCTAGATTTGCCGTAAGATTTCTTGTGTGAGAGTGAGTCTGAAAGCGTGAGTGTCACGCCAGATGCGTGAGAGCTGGCGACCCGGGTGACGCTCACATAAACGCAGCCAAACCCTGCCGTATATCAGGGCTGCTGCTCTTGGGTCCGGAAGGAACGCGCCATAAACACTCCCTTAATGAGGTGCAGCTGTAGAACAGTGGGGGAAATGTAAAATAATCCGTTTTAATGAACTGAAAAGCTTTCCTATCACCACGAGGATATCTGAATTACCTATTATGAGTCCTTGAATGACAAGGCTGAAAGAGGCTAACACTTATCCTGTTTATCTAGATGCCTGCCAAAGTTTCTAAAAACAGTCCAAACAGCATTTCCCTCTATTACAATCACTCTGATTCATGCTGATAAAATTGTGCCCTCTCCCCTGGCATAATCCCTAAACGCTGTGCACACAAATCAGGACGCGTCGCTGAGGGTGTGTCCCCCACCACACTAAAACACAGCTGTAAGACGATGCCCGCCACACGTGACCCGCATTGCATGCGCTGCAGTCAACAATAACACAAATTACACACCGCACAGTGTCCCTTTTCTTGCTCTGTCTTTTACTTCTTTCGCTTGTGGTGAATTTCTCTCCTCTTTAAAATCATTAATTCTTTTTCTTCCCTTTGTCTCCTCCAAAAATCTTTTTCATCTCCCAAAAACTTTTTTCAGCCACACCCTTTAAGGGAAGACATCAAAAAGTTCATCTTGCACTGCACGATTTGCACCATCCTTCATATCTTCCAACACTCTCTCTCTCCCACCTCACCTCTTGTCCCCCCCTCACCCAAGCCCCGGTTCAGTATTGCTGGTGCCCAGTCACATCTTTCACCGAGCCCCGCTCCGCAAAAGAACTTTTTAAAGGCTTCCTCTATTCCTTTGAGCTCACAGACCGCCTTACGGCGCCACCTCACTCCCCAAATCGGCGCCCCTCAAAGCGCTGTGGACGGCACCGCTCACAGGACAGTCACAGCTTTTATTTTTCCCATCCAAAGGGGATTCCTCTCACCGCTTTGATGTGTATTCCGCTGGTCGGGGGCGATGCTGCGTCCTCTCTCCACTCTCCGTCCACCCCTGGCGAATGAGCAGAAGTGACCGCCAGCTTCTGTGTGAGCTGCCGCACAAATGCCAGCCTTGTGCTGCAGCGCCGGCCCCTCCTTCCCGTGAAACTCTGGGACTCCGAGACAACAATACAGCCCTCCGCCGACACACGGAAACACAGCGCACATGGAAAGCGGAGTGAGTGCTGCCACGGCAACACAGTCCCCCTGGAATCGCCATGGCAACACGGAACATTGTCGCGGTCACGGGGCACTGCTGTAAAGAGAGTCAATAATCCATCAGCACTAAACTAAATCTGAAGATGAAGTTCATGTACTAAACTTAAACATAACGCAGTCACGCTAAGCAAAAGAAGTTTTGCGGCGCTACATAACTTTCCATTACCGTTAAGTACCAGAGTAAAATTATTATGTCACAATTTACAATATAGATAACATGAACATTTCCCCATCTTCTATGTACAGTATAGAACAGCAATTACTTCAAATGTGTTTGTCCTGTAGGAGAGTAAACCACAGGGACACAAGCATAGAACTAGGATATCGGCTGGAAGTAGTCATTTAAATCCTCTCCCTCTCTTTGTGGAACCACGTGGTAAATACTTCCTGTCATTACTCAGTAATTAATGCATGTCTTTTAATCACATCACCACGTCTAGTATTGGTTTTCTACACTTGAGCCTTTGTGTGGTCATTGTGGATAGTCCCCAGCAGTGGGAGGGGCTTTCTGTTGAGCTGGTAGACCAGCCTCACCGGCTGGACCAATGGGGAAGGCTTCTAGCAGCAGCAGCGAGTGCATGCAACTCCATGAGCGATGGAGTATCGGGTTATGCTCCAAGCTCCGCCCCTTCGGCACACTGCAGGGCTACCTACTGAATGGGGCCATTAGGCTGAAGTCCCCAGCAAGCCAGCCAGCCTGGCTTAGGCACGGAGGATAAAGTGCTCCTTCAGACAAACACTGCAGTTTTTGTCATGAGGACAGAGATGTCATCATTAGTGACCGGAATGGCACACTATTACGGCTTGGTCTGGTGTGATTATTGGTCTCATAAGGTAGCAAAGGGTTTCTACCCATTTTGTATAGTGCATACTCACATACAGCAAAAGCACATCATGTTACTGGAGACTGAGTCAGTTATGCCACCAGGAAAAAATGTGAGCAGTTCAACCAGTAAGCCATCCAAGATTATGGGGATTTGGTCTTCATTTGCTCAATTTCTATGTTTGCTGACTCATAAGATATAGGCTACTTTTCATCTCACATTATATCTCATGTTATGTATTTGAATAACACAAATGTTATTGAAATGACGCTTAAGACAAACTTTCAAACGATGATTGAAAACTAAGCTTCCATGGCCAAATAAATGCCGCCCGGACAAACTTTGCCCGAGTTCAGTAAGCTCTGTCTCCCAGCAACATGTAAGTAGAAGCTGAAGTCGGATCTCTCTTGGGACCAGAGACCAGCCCTGAATCGTCTGCGGCACATTAACTCCCTGAGACCAGCTGAGCCACCTTGAATCGACAGTGAAACAGGATTCGGGCTTAAAGCTAACCTGCTCATTGAGTTTCCTTTCACAACTTATTGTTCCTCCCAGAAGAAAGAGATGGAAAACCTTGGCATTCCAGTATAATCAGAATACCCAGAGGATCAGTAAAATGTCATCACGAGTCCGTTTCCCTCAGGAAATCACGGACTACAATAAGCTCAGTGTGAAGACAATAAAGTTAGACTGATGGAAGGCAGTGATATTCATGCACATGAGAGGGCAGTAATTCATAGCAATTTTGAATCAAAACGATTGTTGTTGGCTCTTCTCCAGACAGTGGGATTAAGGTCTAACAGAAATGCCACGAGGGACACGCTTCTCTCTTCACTCACTGCTGTTTAGCCCATTGACTCATTATGACACTATGATTTTTGTCGTTCCCTGGCTGACGATCATTGTTAAATGAATCCCTGACTCGCTTCTCTTGTCAGCATCACATCTAGCAGCACGTCAGTCTTATTGATTTATGTTCAGGTCCCCATGAGTCTTGACCAGTGTTGGGGAGGTTACTCACAAAAGTAACCCATTACAGGCGGAGGTGGAAAGACCAGACTAATCCAGACCAAGGTTTTGTTTCAACCAACCATTTGAGTATGAAGAGTCACGGTCACGAAGTACACGAACTGATTGGTTGGAACAAAACCTTGGTCTGGATTTGTACTTTCTGAACACGAACTTTCCACTTCTGTCTGTAATGGATAATTTCGTGAGTAACTTCCCCAACACTGGTCTTAACAAAGGACATAGTTTTTAGATGTGTAGGTAGTCTATCCATCCTCTATTAAATGGAGAGATCATAGGAGGTATTTAATTAACTGATGGTGTTCAGGAAAACCCTCTTGAATTTGTTTAGCAGTGTGTATGGTGTCTACTGTCTTGTAGAATATGGCAGTGGAGGGAACCGGTTCCATGGAGGGCCAATGTGGGTGCGAGTTCTTGAGATGAGGTTCTCAACTGTGATTGGCTGATTGAGAGGCCATCCCAAAAACTCCACCTACACTGGATCAGCTTCTCCACGTATGGAATATAGGAACACAAGGGCATGATGTTTGCACCAGAGGATACACCTGACCCTGTAATGCAGTTTCTGAACTCAGTCCTTGGGAACTCAGGAACAATCCACATTTTTGCTCCATCCCAGCTCCTAACACACCTAAGCCAGGTAGCTGGTGTTCTTGATTGTTCGATAGTTCAGTGCACTGGGTGCTGGGAGTGAACAAAAATGCAGACCGCCCGAGGGTCCCCAAGGTCCTGGTTGAGAAACACTGCTGTAATATAAGAGGCTCATGTTGCTTGGCCGGCCACACAGACCGATCATCAGACCTAATAGCTCCTGTGCCTTTGTCACCCACTTCATTACGGATCCCTGAGCATGTTTGACAGAATAGTGGGCTGATGGCACCATTTCCCATCTCTAAACAGACTCTGGTCTGATAAATACAACAAAGCGGCTGAAACCTGACACGTCAGAACAAGATGCTTCTGCATGTAGTTCAGTGATCCAGGGCTTGTGCTTCTTACCATTCATCATTTTGGACTCGACCTGGGATCCGAGCACTTTCTGGACAGTGGTTCTAACATAGACTCCGCTTTTGTGAAGCTAGCAATACACAATCTTTTGTTGAGACTGGATCAGCTTAATTTTCCCGTCTTGATTTTTGAGGGGATTCTTTTGTGGTGTTCAGCAACAATCCTGTTAAGTGTCCATTTGTCCCCTGGGGATGAGGGTCAGCTATAGGGGACCACTGCTCCTCTTTTTTGATGCAGGTTGTCCAGGATTGGCATATGCTGTCGTGATTTTGAGACTCATGATGTCACTCTACAGTTTTTGTAACTGAAACACCTGCAGTTTGGACCCAGATAATTACGCCTTTCACGCCTATCAAAAGACTGATCTTCAGATGTCTTTTGTATATTTTAATGTTAAATGCATTCGTAATTGTGATGTAGTCAGTTCACAGTCCAGGACACATACACATATACAACACACACTAAAGGCAATTTAGAGACGCCAATTACCCAATTTAGAGATGCCAATCAGCATTAACGGCTATGCCATCCCTACGCAACTTTTATTCACTGTATTTTAGAAAATAATTTATTTCACCGACAGGGGGAGCCAAAACCACACATATCTAAAAATGGAGACACCAAATGATCTAGTTACATGATTTTTAAAATTTCAAACGCGAATAAGTTTTGTCACATTTACAAACAAAAGCTTTTCTAACCAGTGGGAAGGGGTGTATTTAAAAATATGGCTATCCCTACCTAAAGAAAATGGAATGTTTTAATTTGGATTGTAAAATTACGTCCAAGCTTTTTAAAAAAAATACAATTAATGAACTTTGAAATGTCTATTGAGAGCAGAATTTCAGCTGTGAAGTGCTCATTAACAATTTCAGAGACACACTTGTATTCAAATTTACTCATAAAACTTACACTTTTAACGTTTTATTCAATAATTTAAATGCTGATGAAAGTTCGGTTCAGAGTGTTTCTTTAAAGATTATTCGTATTATTTTTGACCAGCACAATTCACATTTCAAGAAGACATCCACTGACCCTTCCTCTCTTAATATCTGCTTTTGTCCACTGTGGATGGTGCAGCGACACAGGACATCTTCAAGAGGACTTGCAGGAGAAGCGCTTTTTCCAACCTTGCTCAAACCTCACGAGCCATCCCTTTAAGCGAAGACCAGTCTAATAACCCGAGAAGGTGCTGGAAGCCGTATTTCCATTGTAAGAACGATGCGTATTTATACGTGTCCCAATTTTTGTTAAGTGTAATTACCGACTACACTAGTATAATGTAATGAACGCAGTAAGTAAAAGTTCTATAGTTATAATGTAACATTCCCAGCGTGGCACACTTCGTTTAATTCATTAGCCACCCCCCTCTCTCGAGTTGGTAGAGTCTCCCCATCTGTTCCCGACTTGTGAAATTCAGACTACAACAGACTGTGGCAGCCTCACCAGGTTGCAATGGCAAGTGATTGGTTGCAACGTCAATAATAACTTTGTTACGTTCGGAAGAGTTGTAGTTTTACTTGACACGGGCTGTCTGAATTGATTAGAGGTATTACCTCTAATGTAAGCAACAAATTTACTATTTCCAGGTGGAAAATGTCCCGTGGACGTATAATTTCTGTGGAAGAGATTCAGTCTTGGTGGGAACTCCCGGCCATAGCTCACTTCTGCTCACTTTTCAGGACTGCATTCAATCTTCCAGACTTTGAAATTGAGGTAAAAAGCAATTTATTTAGATAAGTGATATGGGCGTGCGTGCGTTTTCCATACATTTGTATACATGTGATCTCGGCGAGGTTCGCTCCAAATTTAACTGTTTGACAACCTGTTTACCAAATTGTTGTTCGGTTATTGATTATGTTGTGTCAAAATAAACATGGGGCAATTAAGCTATATTACGTTAAACTTTGTATATTACGTTAAACTTTGACGTTTATTTTTTTCTGCGAAAATAGCTTCCTTTGTAAATTCTTGCCATGTGATTGGCTATGATTGTTTTCATTTTGTAAGCTAATATTGTTGTGCATGAATCACTTTTCACCTAATATCTAACAACGATGGATGTATCGCTGGTTTTAATTCTGCAGCTTGAATGCCAATGTTACATGCTTACATTCATCTTAAAGAATCACTACCATGCATACAAGGAAAATTAAGTCCAGAATTATGTGCTTATTTTACATACATACTTTAGAAACCAGTCAGTTCTTGTGTTGCTATATTTCAGTAATGGTATATTTTGAAAT
The DNA here is from genome assembly GCA_026784285.1 of Stomatorhinus walkeri. NCBI lineage: Eukaryota > Metazoa > Chordata > Actinopteri > Osteoglossiformes > Mormyridae > Stomatorhinus > Stomatorhinus walkeri. The sequence continues at coordinate 20,237,007 of JAODUD010000062.1, read as the reverse complement.
GATATACCTTTGTGGGTGAGCAAATGATCAGTGTTGTTCCCTTTTAATCGCTGGGATGACTGCAGGCATATGCCGTTGGGAGAGGGGTTTGTGGGGGGCCGTACGTGCGCTGTTACACACTATCAATGGGAATAACGGTGCTTATCAGTGTGTCTACGACACTAACCGCACTGAACGCTCTGACTCGGGTTAAATCTAATATCAAAAGTTAACGATTACGGTACATTTCCTTGATTGTGGATGCATCCGATTAGTAAAGTGACTATTGTTTTGATCCTTTAAGAACAGATCGGATTCTCGAAGAAAATAAGTAAGGTCAATATCACGCATCAGTAATCGCCCCCTCCTCAACATCCCCTCACAGGGGGTATTAAAATCGCATCGCTTTGTTGTTTGGAAAAGGTTATCTGCTTTTCAGATCTGTTTTAAATGGTTCTAAAATTTGACTTGTTCATTTAAATCTCAGCGCATTGTCTTGCGTTAAGATGCAGCGGCGTCGCACAGCCAGCTAGCAGCACCTGGGTGCACGCGCCAATTGAGATGTTGGGGGTAGCGGCTCGTACTGGGGTCGTCCTGACCGTCGTGCTTGGTCTCCGAGCTTCACTAAGCAAATAATGCATCACTAATGCGATGAATGTTTGGGAGCTGCTCTTTTTAACATTAATGAAAGTGGCGTGCAAGATTTAGCATTTCTTTTCCTTTTAATGTGTACTTACATTCCACTTGGCGAACGTGGTTTAAAATATGAACTTTTTTCCATGTGAAGAACGTGGTGCAAAGGCGTTGTTTACTTATTGAAGGTAAATCACCAGCACAGGACATTATATTGCGCAGCTTTAACTCAAGGTTGTGTGAAGTGTTGTACAGCACTTTCTTAATCATACACGGATCACATTCCTGCGCGGTAAATGTGGAGCTGAATTGAGACTATAAACCGTCACTCATATCCAGAAACGGTTGCTAATGAAAAGAGAGAAAATTTAGTCCAGTCCACTGCAGTCTGTATACACAGAGCTTCGCACAGACAACCCATACGACTTTATTTTGCATACTGCGTTTAGGGCAATTTGGTTACGTGAACTTTCTTTTTTGTTCCACAGCTGCAGTCCTTAACACTGACGCACTTAACCTGCGTATACTCACCGTATATCCCCCTGGTGTCTCAAACGCCTAATAATGTCGTGTGTGCCAGCGCCACCGTGCTGAAAGGTAATCGCTAAGACAGAAGCGGTTTTGGGATTGGCAGGCGTTGGTGTCGGTGCATTAGCTGTTAAGCAATCTGTGAAAAACCTTTTAATAAATGAAGCCTTTAATTGGCAATGCATCATCTCTAATAGCTGCGTTCTCTTCACCTTGGGCTCACAGATGTCGCACATGTCACAGCTTGTGGAAAAATTGATTGTTGCGTTAAGTCCACAGTTTATTCTGATTATTAACTCCGATTTGTTAGTGCCTGTGACATGGTGCCCAAAACGTGCGGAAAGCGATTTTACGAGTCTGTAACCACACAACACTGACAGCCTGCGTTTTATGCGTTTAGATATGTAGGAATTCTATAACATAAAATAAAATGTAAAGCTATATACGCGATGTACTGAGTTCCCCTACTAGATCATCCTTATCCATGATGTTGTGAACACAGCAAGATTAGGACTGTAATCAATCCTTCATTTAAGGCCGAAATGCAATTTAATCTTAAGCATACTATGTTAAGAATTGTTTTTTTGTGGGGATGGGGGGGGGTCGGCTGTAGATAAGTCCAGGGCACGGGCGATCTGGACAGAATAAGGCTGCCCCATTTGGAGTGTGTTCTATATCGGATGGTACTAGGAACACAGAACTCCATTGTCCTGCCTTGTAGCTCCACCCTCTATAGGTTGTAACGGGAACTATGACGGTGTGTGTTCGCAAGCTTGATGACCCTGAACCGACATGAAAAACCCACCGGTGTAAACGTACCCCAGGTTGATTACATACGGCACATATATTTATTACAAATTGTGTGTAAATTACGACTACAATAAAAAAAAGTGACACGGTTCGTCATTGAGGATGAGAAGAGAGCGGAGACGGGACTAATTTGGACTCAACTGGTTTAATTTTTTGCTTGTTACTGTTCATTGTTCGCGTTACCACAATATTCTCAATGCTGTGAACGCAGTATATCACGTTTGAGTTTTAAGAGAAAGCTGATTTGGTGTTTGGAATAATAACGGTCATGCTTCATTGACCCCTCTGAGGAAGTTCCTCTTCTCATCTACCTTGTTTTGGTCTCCATGAAAGAGATATAGGTAATAGCACACTTGGCAATGAAGGGCAGCTAACATACCGCTGGGGGTTAAGGGCCTTGCTTAGCGGCCCACCGATGGGACTATTCTGCCGAGGGCAGGGCTCAAACTAGCAACCTTCTGTTCATAGGCACAGAGACTTTAAGCCACTGAGCCACAGACTTTTGCTTTGTGATGTCACACCCAGGAACTATGACATGACATTTCAGCTGTTCGTCTTACTCGGAAGAATTCTGAATTACTTGTGAGGTATTCTGGCAGCTTTGCCGCATGTAAGGAAGTGAAATGAAATAAACCCGGAATCGAGCTTTGTTTGGGGTTTGTTTTAAGATGAAGTTCGAAGCGAAAGTTGTTTGAACAACAAAGATCAGTCTTTCATTTGCAAAATTAATGACTGTTAGCAGGGGGCAAAATGGTGAAGGACTTCCTGAAGGTTGCTGCCTTAATTGACAGGAGGAGCCTAGTTGCAGTACCCTTGATCAAGATCAACTTAACCTGAATTACTCCTGTAAGATAGCCACCGTTATGAATGGGCAAAGCAAAACCTTACACTTTTCTCCTCCGGGTAAAAGCAGCAGTCAAGCAATTAAATGGAATTTGATCTCTGAGGCTTTTGTAAACTGAAGTAAACAAATCCGTATTTGATACGGACTGGCACAGTAACACAACGGTTCCCATCGACGCGTCTGGTACCATTTACTGCTCCTTGGAGCGAGCTGGTGTATGCGGCAGTATGTTTGTGTGCGTGATGGGCACAGATCTGGGCCTGTGGAAGCATAGAATTTCATGTATTGCTATTGGAATAAACATTAATAAGCCACTTGTGAAATTAAAATCAGAGCGAAGCCCCCAGGTGTCATTGAGCTCCAGCAAACAGAAACCTATGCGGGTATGGG
>JAODUD010000062.1:20186029-20199270 GCA_026784285.1 Stomatorhinus walkeri | reverse complement strand
CTCCCTGTCTCCTCAGCTGAAGGAGAAAGCGCTGAAGATCTGGAGGACAAAGTGGGATGAGTTCATCTCCCAGAATTTCCAGTAGAGCGGGATCACTCCAGCTCATAGTTGCTATGCCAGGAAAAAGCATGAATCTGCGTTACTTACTCACTGTTCAGACTCTAAAGTTTTGTTTTTTAAGTTAGATGCCATATCTAGCTCCGTACTTCCTTGCTTTCTACAAGAACGTGACCTTGAGATAATCAGGTTTCCTTCGTCTGATTCCGAAGGAAAATTGGCTTCTCTTACTACCCAGGCAGATGCTGCTTACTTGCTTCAGGCCGGAATTTTATCAAGCTTTCCCAGAAGGACCATTCTAAAGCAGAGCGCCCCCCCCCCCCCCGCCAAATGCTGTCCCTGGCCCCAGAACTCCCAGTCTGATCTGCCCGCACTCCCACCAAAATGGCAGATTCTCCCAGTGACCCAGTGTTTTCCTTGACAACTTAAAAATATAAGCACAAGTGCACATTAAACAGCCTCGCTTGTCTTTCATACCTGGATAACCCTTTACCCTTACATAATTCAATGTTCCTCAGCATTTGCATTAAACTCTAATGTCCATTTTCTGCTACAGCAACAAAACCTTCCATCATGTAAAATATTCTTAGTGAATAGTTCATTCTTTATTGTTCTTGCTGCAGCAGTGGAGCAGACAAAAGCGAGGGGACCAGGCTGGGCCGACAGCAGCGATCTTATCGACTGGTGGTGTTAAATTGCGCAAAGTAGCGGCTGTCAGGAATGTTAGTGAACACCTCCTTCTCCAGGTACTCCTTCCTGTAAGGAGAGCAACACAGTCACAGATATACAGGTCAGACACTTACTCATAAACACTACTCACTCATTCAGTCATAAATAAATACATCAATCCGTTCATCCATCCAACCCATTGACCGATAACTAATCTTAATCATGGTCGTGAGAGGCCTAGAGCCTATTTTCAGGATCCTAATTAGACACGGTCGCTCAGTGGGTGACTTCCTTTGGTGTGTGGGTTTGAATCCCACCCTTGTTTTGTTTGTATATGTGAAGTTTGCATGTTCTCTGTGTATTTCTATGGATTTTCCTGTCAGTCCCAAGGCTGAGCGTGTGCATAGTGATGGACCGGCACCCTGTCCAGGATGTACCCTGTTCTGTGCCCCTCACGTCCAGGATGTACCCTGTTCTGTGCCCCCCACGTCCAGTATGTACCCTGTTCTGTGCCCCCCCACGTCCAGGATGTACCCTGTTCTGTGCCGTGGAATAAGCTCCAAGCCGACTAAGCCCCTGCTTTAGATAAATGGTTAAAGGAAATGAATGGATTGCCCCAGTTACACTTTAGTAAGTAATTAATTGATTTTTTAAAATCCAATCGAGGCTAACGTATTCTTAGGGAAGAAACTGGGCCCCCAAACCACTGCTATATAATGGGGAATTAGATAAACCTGTCAGTCACTGACATTCCACCCAACATCGCAGCCTCATTGTTGTACATCATTTTCTGCAGGGTACTGGCACAAAGACCCTTTTCCGTACAACCACAGGGGGTGCTGGTTTGCACTGAAACCTCTGCTTGTAAGTTTGTTTTGAAATGACTGTTTGCCATGTACATGGTGCCTTGTATGTATAACTACGCTCCCTAACGCGGGGCTGGGGCCGTACTGCGCGCGCTGCTCGCTGGCCAGCTGGGCGTTGTCGCGGTCCAGGCCACGGCGCAGCTGTCTGCTGAGCCGCGCCTGCTGTCTCTCCAGCAGGAGGCCGTGGCGCTCCGCAGCCTGGCTCCGCCCATCCCACTCCAGCTGCCGCCGCTGCTGCTCCAGATGGGCTCTCTGTCGGGAACACGGCGACATCACGTCCGGGCAGAATCCTACCCCTTCCCGCTCCAACCACATCACTGCTTGGGTGAAACGCTTAGACATGAAGTATTTATTATGAGAGCTAAAGATAATGAACAAAAAACTGCATAATAGCGATAAAGCCCCAGGACCACACCTGTCTGTCCTCCACCTGCTGCCTCTGGCACTCCCTGATCTGCCTCAGCTGATCCTGGCTCATGCCCTTGTAGCTGCTGGGCTGCGTACGACGCAGGCCGTCGCCAAACCCCAGGCTCTCGCTCAGCAGCGACCCCTGCAGCTGGTTCAGGATCTCCTCTCTGTTAGCCGCCTCCTCCTGCAGTCGCGCCTGACGCTGCCTCTCGGAGGATTCCGCCGCCTGGAAATACGGGGAAGGTCACGTGGGATACACCGGTGCGAGGCGACGCCCTCTTGTGGGTGGGTAGAGGGATGTGACGACGCCTTAGGACCCACCATGGCTAAGTTGAAGTCTTTGGTGGCCATGGCAACCGATCTCCTGCGTTCCGCTTCGATATTGTGGAGCTTGACGGCCTGGTGGTCCGTTGTGATCCTGCTGTCCTCATACTGCTGGTCTGTGGTGAGGTAGCTGAAGTAAGATTGCGTGGAGACACCACAGTGTGCAACAAAATGCTGGTGTGTGGGTTCGAGAAAAGATCATAACACCACCATAGGCTGTAGGAGGTATCCAACCAAACTTGCCGTTTCAAAATTAACCTACCAATTAATTCTGTTTCATTGAAGTGTTGAGCAAATCAATCATACTGGAACTCGCAAAATTTAAATATTTATGTTACAAATATAAACCTATACAAACAGAGGTGTGACAAATGCCCGAGTCCTATTTTTCCTGATGGATATTTTGTTAAACAAATTTGTCATTTGGACTTCATTTACAGTAGTCCAAGATTAAAACGGCATATGTGGCAATTTGTTTATTGTTCTATTAATTCAAGAGGCAAAAGAGAAACAATTCTGATGTTTAACGGAACTGGGAAAATACTGCAACGAGGTAATCTCACTGTGATTCGTGTTTTTCCATTAAGAATTTTAATCGGGCATAATTAAGGGACAGCTCGGCTGGAAAATCCAGCTGCTCAGGGGTAGAGCGGGCAATGCTGGGATTTCCCCTGGGTAAAGTACCTTCTATCCGCTGCTGGTGCCTCGCCGATTCCAGCTCGCGCCGTTGCTGCAGCGACCAATCCCGCATCTGCTCCTGCTGCCTGCGATGACGCTCGGCGCTGCCCGGATCCTCCCCAACCAGCCCGGGCAGCACCAGACCCCCCTGCTGCTTCCTCAGCAGGGCCGGGTCGTTCAGGTCAAATTCGCGCCGGTTCTCGGGCTGCTGGAAGTCACGACGGAACTGCAGAATGGCGCCCTCTAGGCGCCGCTGCTCTTTCCGCTGTCGCTGCTCCAGCAAGCAGCTGATTCGGTCATTGCGAAGCAGATCAGCAGCTGGGAGGAGATACGTAGTGGTTAAGAATAAAAAAAGTCTAGATTCCACTACTAATTTATAAATCCTAATCGAGCAGTAATGTATAAATTCATTTAACGCCTTTAGAGGTTTGTACAAAAATGAACATAATCCAATAATATGTTTGCAAAGAGTGACTATATCTGTATAAGCAATATAATACACGCACTGACACAAACCGGTTATTTTGCCTTTGGGCATACAGGCAATTCCATTTAGCATTAAACATATAAAATAGCACCTTCCACTGCATGTATGAGCTCACCATATGATCTCTGTGTGTCCGCTTCTTTCCTCTCCTGTTCTTTCCGTTCTCTCACCTGGTAATCTAAAGCGTCTTTATCAATCTGAGCAAATAAAAACAAAGAAACAAATAAATAAATATCCGTCATCTATTTGCTTCATATGACAATATGCTTAATGATGCAGCAACTTAATGCAAAGCAGGCTGGCGCAGTACCAGAGTAGGTCCCGCTGTTACTCACCCCAATTGTTCTGAGTTTTGCGTTAAAGATCCTGCCCTGCCTCTGGGTCTCCCGATCCCTTTTCCGGGCGAGGCTGACGGCCTCCACCCGGTCCGACAGAAGCTCGCTCCCGTGCATCGTGCCCACCCGAACCCGGGTCACAGCCACCGGCTCGCTGTCGCTCCACCGCACCGCCACGGGAAACATTACGGTTGCTAGGATACAGGGACTCGGTAACGAGCTTTTACCAGCATGCTGTTCGGCCCTTCTTTAGAACGAGCCGAAGCCCAATCGGCCGAGAAAATTTACTTTTATTATAAACGAAATGGAAACAAACATGTTGTTTAAAATGCCTCACAAGTTTCTGTACATTGAATTTGATTGTACTAGCTGTCTGAACACCCCATATAGTATATACTGATAAACCCGAATGCGGTTTTAATTAATACTTTTTATTAGGCTACATAATCAAAACAGATTGCATTAAATAAAGAAGTTGTTTAACCATATCTACGTTGAATTGAATTAGATGAAGCTACATTACAGTTCCCCTAATTAGATTTAAATCACTTTAAAAACTCATATAAAAAGTATAAAAACATACAGACCGCCGTACAAAAGTGGTCCCCGCCGCGTAAGCTGACATAAACAGACTCAATATAAACAACTCATATTAAAATTTCTCTTGCAGAAAACGTACAGAGATAATTGTACATGAACCGACACGGCTGTTACATCAGCCGTTTTATTTTATAGATTATCGCCACATTTTTCATTACTTGTCTATCGCCAGCTTCAGTGTCAGAAGTCTTCTATTACATATTGAATCGTCCAGCGCTGTCCGGTGCACTTCTGAATGACGAGGTTGTAGTACGTGTCATCTCCCATAGCTATCTCCAGGCACCTTTTTGTGTCTCTGTTCTTTATAGCCCACCCCTGTGAAATCAACCATACAAGCTCAGCGCCACCGTATATTCAGATCATTCAATTCAAATCAAGTGATTGCCAAATGGGAAAAAACTAAGAACAGACCTAATGCTCACTTAGATAAGTATTCATTCAATCCATCCATCCATCCATCCATCCAGTATAGGGTCATGGCAAAGGGGGATGTTACTTCATTGCAGGGCACACACTCACAATCCCAGTTGCTCTTCATAACATAATTGTGCTGCAATAACTAAATTAAGATAAGACCATTTGTATTTATGATTGGCCTGGTTTAAATGCAGTAGCTTGGAAATATTTCATGGTTGTGTTTTGATAACAGACCTGCCTGAAGTTCCACAGCATGTGGAAGCGCTTCTCTTTTACCAGGTTACATTCATGTAGGGCTGGTGTGCTGCCCACGCCGGGGTCCACCAGACAACGATTGCTGTTATACTTGTGAGATTTAATGCCTCCAATGTAGATCTCTCCAGTTTTCCTGTAGTAACAATACTATAAATGCAAAAGTAGGTTTGTGAATTGTTGAATAATTCTTTTCGTTGCACGTTGTCACTTGGCCATGCAATTCTTCCTGCCCAGAATGATGCGCACTAACCTGTGCTGAGTAGAAATGACATCCGTATAAAACAGGAACACTTCCTGGAATCACCCCTTGATCAACACACAGGTCTGTTTTTAGGTCATTAACCAGCTGTTTGGCAAAAAAAAAAACAAATTTCCATTCAGAATGGTGACATCTTCAGAAGGCAGTCCGCACCCCCCTGCCAGTCCATATTTCTTTGTTAAAGTCTACCACCAAGGGATCGAGGGCTTTACAATTTAGTTGACGGGGAAAAATCAGGTGGATCAGAACGAAAACATGAGCTGGCTCAAGGGGCCAATGGACTGAGAACCACAGACATAAGCTCTAGGGTAAATGTATTCAAAATTTGACATTATTTTATTGACCCTGTGAAACAAGTACAAAGAAGTGTATAGTTATTAGCCACAGCCAGTAAATGGAGCAGGATTGTACGATAAATAAGAAATAAACTGATGCTTATGTTAATTCAATGGCATAGTGAATACATTACACTGAGTATTACTACACTCAATGTGAATAAAGTGGCAAACAGTCATTTCAGCAAGTGCACAGTATACTACATGAAGCTGTACAGGAAGGTGTGCTCACCACACCATAGCCCAGCAGGTCATCCAAGGGATCCAGCTCGGGATAGACGTTCTCCAGGTACCACTGGAAGGGTTTGCACTTCAACCTCTCCCGCAGCTTCTTCCTCTCGGAAACATCACCGATGTCGATCCCGTGATCCTGGGGGGGGGGGGGGCAGCGGCATTGAAATGGGGAAATGAAAAATGCACCTAACAGGGGTGACACCCAAAACGCGGTCATTCCTGCACAGACCTTGATGGGAAGATTCCAGGCAATATTGACGTTCCTCTTGTAATCGTCCATCCAGACCTCGGCTACCCTCAATGCATTCCTCTTCATGGTGATGCTGAGGTCAAGCATGTAGGGTTTGTGGGCTCTCTCGATGTGGGCGATCTTGGAGCATGGAACCACCTCTATGCTGCCCCCACACAGCCACACCTGTAATTGCACATGAGCAAATAGTGTGACTGAAATAAATGCAAGTCAGATAAGTCTGATTTCCCACGGCCTTTGTTTTTCACCAAGAGCCCACAGAAGTCAATAGCATATTAGCCACAACAAAAATACCTTGACTATTGATTACTGAATACTGCTGGTGACTTTATTCCATCTCTGAAGACGTCCATCTACTTACTCGTATCCCCAGCTCCACATTCTCACCACCATAGACCTCCATCCCACCATCTAGTAAACCAATTTCTCCTAAGAATAACCGTTCAGCGACCAGAATACCCATGATGGAGGGGCTCCTAGTAAACAGATACAGGAAGAAAAGAAAAGATCTAACAAAAGATGAGACAGCAGTGTGATCACCTCACGGCAACAGCCGTAAGAACTCTGGGTAGCATCTCATATTTTTACTCGGGTCATGCTTAAAACCCTTCAACAAAGCCAATTACAGGCATGGACAAATTTGCTGGTACCGTCACGGTTCATTGAAAAAGTGCTTCATGCCTCCTGAAACGAAATTAAATTAAAAGCAAATTGTATCATGTATACCTGTGTGCTTTTGATACATCAGCAAGTGAAGCAAAGCAAGTGTGAAGAGAGATCAGTTATTGCACATTTCTATACATTTCTATAAAGATTCACAGATGGCCTGGGCAGGTACGTTGGTACCCTTAGAGAAGATTATAGATAATTGGATTATAGTGATTTTTCAAACTACTGTATTATCTTCAATTAGTATCACACATGACTTCAGTCTTCAGTCATTCAGCCACCCTGCTGTTTGGTATGTATCTGCTGTTTTGGTGCCACACTGCACATGGACCGGAGAAAGTAATGGAGAGATGATCTGAGGAGACGCGCTACGGAGATGGAAGAGCGAGATTAACTTCTAGGCAAAAAAGTACTTCTAAGTTCCCCCTGCATTTATAATATATACAGTTTTCATACTTAGTATTCAGTAGTGCATTTTACAAAGTACATATTTGTAAACATATATCTCATTATTTCATACTTTATGCATATTCTCACCCTAAGGCCCCAAATTAGGGTTAGGGTTAGAAAAAGTATGGCATTTTCAGGCATCAGCATGTGTTTTTATGACAGTTCAGCCCCCCCATAAGATAGGAGACCACAGTTTAGCATACTTTAGTAACATATTTCCTACTTTTCAACAGCATGTTGTTGTACCCTAAAGCCCCAAAGTAGGGTTAGCAAACTACAATTATTTATTTATATTATGTATATTATATATATGGGTAAAATTATATTATTTTATCATATACAATTTATATATTTCATATATGTACTATTTTTTCAATTACATATTTTTTTTAGTTACTCATTCTATCATGTATATAAAGTATAGTAGCAGCTACTGTTGTCACCGTATGATCACTGCCCACATCTGCAATTCTAGTATTTTATTCTATTACCGTGTTTACTATCGTCTCTATCTTTGTCAGTAGACTTCCTAAATTTCCTCCGGGATTAATAAAGCATCTATCTATCTAGAAAATTATAGTAAAGCTTGATAATGACAAAGGCTACAAGAACATCTCCAAGTAGCTTCATGTTCCTGTGACCACAGCTACTAATATGAGGATTTTTAAGGTGTGTGGGACTGCAGCCGACCTCAATGCCGACCCTAAACAATGTTGGTGCAGTTACTTTTGTCAGTTTAAAGCTATTTCGGGGACAGTTGTGGTTATTCTTCTTTCATGGATGGGTACCAACAAGTTCGTCCACATCTGTACAGTACATGCTTCATTTTGTGACTTGCGAGATCAGGGAGCGGCTGCTTACTTCCCAGGTTGAGAACCATCACTCATCTTGTACCAATCAGGTCTGAAGGACTCATACATGCACCACAGGGCCCAGTCGAAGGCGTGGGCAGATGCCTCGTACGGTGTGACTCGCAGGTCATCGAAATTCACCTTGTCGAACACGGGGCTGACCACCACGGTCCGATCGGCCTTGATCCGGGCCAGCAGAGGCTCTGCCCTTTAGGAACAGAGAAACGGTCTGTGGCAGTGTCTCCCAATCCAGTCTTCAAAGACCCGCAGGCAGTCCACATTTTCACTCCCTCCCAGCTCCTGGTAAGGAGCAATAATATTGATCGTCTGGCAGGGAGCTGGGAGGGAGCAAAAATGTCGACTGTGTGCCGGTCCCCGAGGACTGGGTTGGGAAACACTGGTCTGTGGGGTTAATTCAGCAGTCACCAGATATAACCGTTTGCTGCCTTTGATTGTACAGACTAAATTCCTCAATTCATACTCTCTCTCTGAAAGCAGGGTGAGGTAAATGGATCAGGTGTGACTTCAGATCAGAAGGTTGAGGGTTTGAGTCCCTTCGTGGTCATTTTTACTGCAGTATCATTGGAGTCGTACCAATACTCAGCACAATAACAATAAAACGGAATCTCCCATAATCTAATTTTTAAAAGGTGGCACTTCTAGACCAACTTTAACTCATCGAACATAAAAAGGCAAGTTTAAAGTTCTGGAAAAATACACGAGAATGAGGAAAATACAGTAAAACATTCACCTTAAAAACAGACATTTCTCATAAAAAATGTCTTGGGGTGGGGGGAGGGAGGCAAACTCACCATTTCACATGGACTTCAATGTGGGCATCAAAGATGGCCACCACATCACCTGTGGCCGCCTCCCACCCAGAGATGCGGGCCTGGGTGAGTCCCAGCTGCTCCGCATGTCTCACCATCTTCACAAGGCCGGGCCTCTCCTCATGGACAGAGCGGATGTGGCTCTCCAAACTCCCTTTCAAGTCATCTGTTGGTGAAACAGCAAAGGAGAGTACAATGACAACAAGACCGGCACCATGAATACACATTACATCATTCCATAATCTATCCGATCATGAATTGCTATTCAAAAACTTAAGAAGTTTATTTTTTTTGCTGTAGGCACACAAGCAACTGGATATTTCTGCCAAGGCTTTTCAGGTGGGTTTAAGGTCAGTCTGGGAACTTGATGCAAAAACATTTTTTGGAGTGCTTAATCACGTGACATCTTTTTGATGTCTCGAAGCGTCATATTCTTACTATGGCATAGCAACAAACCATTAGAGCTGTGGTCATCCACCAGTATGATCTCCTTCAGCAGGTGTGCTGGTGTCCTAGCGATGATGCTTTGGACGGCTCTTTGGATGACAGAAGCGGCTTCATCCAGGTAAATCAGCACAACGCTGATACTGGGGAGATTCTCTGGGTACTCTCTATTCACACACCTGTGCATTTGAATTAAGAATCAATGGTCAACCTGGAGAACATTTTGGTTTGTGAAATCAATAAGAAAAATAAAGTTTTAAAATGGCACCACCCGACAGCCAGTTAACAACTAGTTAACAGTTCTGCTGGACAGATGGAACCAACGGTAATTAAATTATAATACTTCATAAATGATCCTCTTGGAGACCTTCAGGGGACATTCACAGTCTATGCACATGCTTCCATAAGCAGAATGTAAGCCCTCGTGAATGCCCATAGATAATGCATCCCACGTCGAGACCTCCAAGTTACCTTTCAGCTACGGTACTTTCGCGTGAACGTCTCTAAACAACGATGAGCAGACAACCCTTGATGTCTCGGCGCCCCCTTTGTGTCAGGCAGACTCACTGCAGGTTTCACCTGGGGTCTCTCGTGTCAGGGATGTCCCTGTCCAAAGGCAGCCGGCTGCTGAGGAAGGCGTTGTACCCATACTTCCAAAACAGCACCTCAGCCTCCCTCTGCTCCTTCTCAGAAAACCCCTCTCCCCAGCTGCTGAAGAGCTCGGAATTTGGATACAGCTTCTTTACCCTTGAGTTGTTCACAGCTTTTAGACCCTGAACGTCTGTTGATTTAACTGCAAAATAATAAAGAGCCTAATAACTCTTTTAATCTTAGTCACCCTACTTTTTCGTCTCAGCAAAAATTATAATAAATCCAAATAGTAATTTCTTCTATATATTTCTTGGGAGCTGACTCCCCCAAGTGGCAAATCTTAGAATCGCCCGTCTTCCGCAAGTGTGTGATGCTAAACTGTCCATTGAAACATTATAATTCATCCAGTACGAGGACGGAGCTTCTCCACACGTTTCAGTCTTTCATAAACGAATTGTTTGGATTTCATATATAAAACCAATCACCAAACAACATTTTTGCACTGTGCCATTTATTTAAAAGTTGAAAGGAATCATGAATGAATGATGAACGCACCCAGCTCGCTGATGCTGCGCTCCACCCTCTCCAGCTTTCGCACGATCTCCCGACCCACAGCCGCGTCCTGCTCAGCGTGGAAGCGCAGCCGTTGCAGGGCGTAGATCATGTAGATCGCGACCGAGGCGGCAGCCAGTGGGAAGACCAGCCCGCGGAGCGCCCCGAACCTCATTGCCGTATCCCAGTCTCCGGGGGTCCGCTATAATCCTCACCCCAGCGACCGCCTTCTGGTTCAGGGTGAATCAGGCGGACAAAGTTACGGGCGCTACAGTTTTAAAGTATACGCCGTGAGTAAGCAAATAAACTGACGGTTAGACAAAAAAGTTTATCCAGAGCGCCTGTTAGAGTCATTCGGGTGGAATATCTCTGGTTTTTATGGTACCCTGAGCACAAATTGTTAATATTATATACCTTCTGTTGCCTGGTGAAATTCAATCTCTTCAGGCCATTTGAGGAACCAGATCAGGCTGACGAGATTTCCACATGAAGGTACACTATAGGGACAAAAGTATTGAGACACCGCTTCTTACTTAATCATTGAATTCAGGGCTTTCATTCAGACCCATTGCCATAGGTGTATAAAATCAAACACGTAACCATGCAGTCGGTGTTATGTACGCACGCAATAAACACGTCATGTTTTTGGGGACTATAAGGGGACAGTGCGCGGGAAACGGCCCCGTGTAAATGAACAGCTTCGGCTTACAACCGGCCCCGTGTCTTCCTTAAAACACGACAGTCGGGTTTACAAATATTTGCGAAAGTCGTTCTGAAGAGCTTGGTGAATTCAGTAGTGCATAGTGTGTAAAAGTCACCCATGCTCTGTTGACTTGATACCTACAGAGTTCCTAACTTGCTCTGGCATTAACTACAGTGGAAAAACCTGGAGCTTCATGGAATGGGCTTCCATGGTCAAGCAGCTGCAAACAAGCCTCACATCACCAATGCCAACCGTCGCATGGAGTGGTGTAGAGCATATCACCACTGCACTCTGGAGCAGCGGAAATGTGTTCTGTGGAGTGACGAATCATGCTTCTCTGTCTGGCAGTCTGATGGGTGAGTCTGGGATTGGCAGATGCCAGGAGACCGTTAACTGCCTGACTGTACTGTGCAAACTGTAAAGTTTGGTGGAGGAGGGATAATGGTGTGGGGTCATTTTTCAGCAGTTGGGCTGGGCCCCTAAGTTCCAGTGAAGGGAACTCTTAATGCTTCAGTAAACCAAGACAGCTTCCAGCTTTGTGGGAACAGTTTGGGGAAGACCCTTCTGTTCCAGCATGACTGTGCCCTAGTGTCCAAGCAAGGTCCATAAAGACAGGATTGGGTGTGGAAGAACTTGACTGTCCTGCACGGAGTCCAGACCACAGTACCATCAAACACCATTGGGATGAACGAGAACTGAGATTGTGAGCCCGGCCTTCACGTCCAACATCAACATCTGACCTCACAAATGCTCTTCTGGCTGGACGGGCAAAAATTCCCACAGACACCCTCCAAAATCTTGTAGTAAGACTGGCAGCTGTTACGGCTGCAAAGGGGGGACCAGCTCCATATTGATGCCCATGGATTTAGAATGGGATGTCATGAAAGTTCCCGTGGGCGTAAGGGCCTGCTGTCCCAATTCCTTTATCCATATAGCATAGGTCAGGATAATCAGTCCATGACAGTGCTGTGGTTAAGTATTCATACCTGCACCCTCAGTACCTCTGAGGGAATGAGAAAAGGTCACAGTGACAAAAGCAAATAACATAGCACAATCGTAAATACAAAAATCAGCCTTAAAGACCATTGAAGCAGCATTAAGCGTTAAAACAAATATTTACAGGCATAAAAGACGACTGACATCACGGAGACAACGTCGCTGATGTCACAGCATATTTTCTGACAGTTGACAGACTTGTGTTGCACCGAATACGTCAAACAAAGTCATGAATGAGTTGTACTTACTATTTTCCATGACTTCAGTATCGTTACAAAACTCTAGGCGTTATACGTGCTGCTGCGCTCAGTCTGTAGCCTGATGTTCACCTTAATAGCACAAATGCCCACAAAGTCTGAGTGGTATTTACCGCGGGACTCTCAGTTACGCAGGTCAGACACAGGTAGGACGTAACTTGGTAGCTTGGTAACTTGGCAACGTGCGGGGGCAATAGGGTAGGGAGGTGTAGATAGTGGTACAGAGGGCACTGCCACTCCTTAGGGACAAAAGGAGGAGAACAGGAGAACAAGTAATATATGTGGTCAAAAGCCACCTTTGTATGGTCGCTATTGAAATTGTGCTCTGTCCTATATTTCAGCGTAAACTTTGGTCTGCTGTGTGCACCTGCACCTCTCTCACTCACCTTGAGCCAAATTTATAACATAACAAAAGTATTTCCTTAAGTAAAGGAATCTTTCTTTACTCTCTCCTTACTCTGGATTCTGGATCTTCAGAAGGCCATTTGTAACATTCTTTAAGAAACAAATGCTATTAATATGAAGCAGGGTTCAACAAATTACACTGGAAAATGTTAACCGGGAGTGTTTTTATTCCTTCTGAGTTGATGTCCCACGTTTTCCTTATCAATCAGGCCTTTACTGAAATGTGCATACATGTTTCCATGTGTTTCATTAATGAAATCACACTATATATATAAATATACATACATATTTCCATGTGTTTCATTAATGAAATCACACT
>JAODUD010000062.1:20061075-20082524 GCA_026784285.1 Stomatorhinus walkeri | reverse complement strand
ATGAGAGTGACAATGGGATGTAAACCCCTCGGGGACATACCCCCCCCCCCCCCAACCCAAACGCCAGCTGTAAGGGGGTCTGCTGCGTCACACGGTAACCGGACCCAGCTCCAACCTCCAAAACCCTGAATGTTTACTCCCAGTGGGCTCACGCTCGGAAATGACAGTGGGTCCAGAGACCAAGCTGGACGGAGCAGCCTGGGCCTCTTGGGGTAGGGGGGGTGGGGGGGGGTGCCAAAGAGTGAGTGGCAGACACGGATCGGGAGACGAGGCCAGCGGAGAGGAAGAAACAGAAATTATATTCCCCTCCGTAAACAAACAAACACAGTGATGAGTGCACTCCCATCCTGGCCCAGCTGCATCTGTGTCACAGTGACCCCCCCGCCTCTCCCCACACACAGATGCCAGCCTCCTATGTGAGTGCGACTCCCCCCACTCTCCCAGGCCATTTCTCTGGAATATTCTCAAGCGTACCACTCACGAGCAGTACTGGACACTGGTGGAATTCACCAAAAAAATCCAGAAAATGTAAAACCTCTCAGGGCTGACCTCCAAGCCCTCCCTGTCGCACCTCCCATCGGCTGAAATTCCTCCCGCCACTGCACACAGGTGTGGCCCAGTTGCAGGACTGAGGTTTCTGGAAACCTCCATCAGAACATCCCCCAGCCCCACCCTGGGTTACCCCAGGTACCATCCAGGTAGAACCCATGAACCCATTTATGTTTGGACAGGTTGGATGTGACTGGTCAGACAGACAGGCCAAGAGACCCCCCCACTCCCCCCGAAGACTGTTGGCTAAGAGGGGGCCTTTAACAAACTTCTTTCTCCTCCATTATTCCTCTGCATATGAAATGCTTGTCTCTGTGCCCCCCCCCCCCCAATTCGCACAGCCCTGAAAGCTTTTGCCACATTAGCAGTTAATGTGAGCTGTCCTGCCGCCTATGACCAGAGCTCCACCAATAAAACTGCTTCATCAATAGAGTGCCACTTACAGCCCTCCCCCCTGATTTCTCATCCCAAAAAAGGTTCCAGGGAGATGAAAATGGGGAGTGGGACGCAGTGAACTTGAAGGTGAACAATGGAGCTGAGTGCGGCACAATTAAGAACCTTCTGAAAAGGGCATGGCGCTCAGTAAAGACGTCAGCGAGTCTAAAGCGGTCTCCATGCGTCTTTCTGCAGCCTAATTTAACGGCGCATGCCATGATGTCACATCCTCCTCGCTGAGGTCACCATGGTCAGATCATACGCTTTGGCATGGCTCCTATGTGTAAGCATGCAGAGTCATTATCTAATGCAGACACGTGCACATGCACCTTTCGCAGTGTTCTGCATGCCGGTTCCCATGGCGAGCGCCCGGCATCTCCTATCAGTACATTTTCCCATCATGCCTCCCTGCCCTTCCCCGATGAGCAGCCAATGAGAGAGCTCCACCCCTGAAAAGCCATCAGTGCCTCCCAGCTTCCCCAAATTAAAGCTTAGTGAACTGAATCAGAGGGCACTGAAAGAGTGACCTTGGAGGGGGGGGTGCTTGAGGCCTACCACCTCATATCCACGAAACATAGGGACCTCTTCCATGCCTTTTCTGTAGGTCCGGCACCCAGCCCCGGGGGGGCAGGTCAGTGACACCCATAAGTGTGGCTTAAGGATCGGAAGGCGAGATACAGCATTTGAGGAACAGACGCAACAACGGAGCACCACATGCATCCTGTACTCTAGACCTTTCTTTCCGTTGACATACACCGCACGTGGTCATTTATCTCTCTGTAGTCATAATATGTGGTGTTTACTGAATGACCCGCAAAAACCAGTTAACTGAAATTGCCATAGCGACGGTTTCTAAGAAGTCCACTTTCGTGGGATGGGATGGATTGTGCAACTACTTTCAAGATGTTGATGCGAGACAGCTGCAGCCGTTGCACTAAGTCATGAAATATTTATTACGCAAAATTACTAAATACCAGCAAAGAAATTAAAGGAGCAAAACTAGCAGCTGGAAGATGAGTCAGGCCTTGGTTTCAGATCATCCTTGGGTGCATTTCCTAAGTGCTCTTGTTACCAACAAGCATAGTTGGAGCCATTCAGTTGCATGGTTCCAACTATGTAAGTTGCTAACATTGTTAGTGACTATACTTTTGGGAAATGCTCCCCTTTATGGTTATAAATGTGAAAGTGTTGTTATTTTCCTAACACGACTATGGCGACTGAGTCAGAGTGCTGGTGTATTATCACAGGAGACAGAGAGGCTAGTGTTTGAGCAGGAACTGGCACGGTCTACGAACCAGCAAGACCAGTGGTTGAGGTATGGTCATGAGGCATAACTGGGTCTGTTTTTCTTTAACAGATGTCCAACTTTTCTCCGCAATATCGGGGAGGAGGAAGAGCATGATGAAGAGCCCCACCTGTGGCACATAGGGCGATGAACGTCTGGGCATGCTTGCGGACCAGCGCCAGCTTGTCCTTGGGCAACGGAAGCTTCCGGACGATGTGTTCGATGAAGTCGTTGGGGGTGACTGCTGCCAGGTTCCACTTCAACTTCCCGAGGACTACCAGCTCCCATTCCTGAAAGGGGTGGGGGTCAGGCAGAGATAGGGAGGGTGAGAGGGGCTCTCGAAACTGCAGGCTGATGCTTCTCAGATCCTACAAGCATCTCAAGAGCAGCAACATCACCTGGATACTCTACCTCCACCCAAACCTCTATGCTATGTGGTGTTGGTGTGCTGTTAAATTCCACCTGCTCATTGTTCTCTGGGATGAGTATTGCTGTATGTTCTAGAATGTGTAGGAATTTGGAGGAAACCTTCACCACCAAAACGCCACAAGCTGGGTCCCCCATAAAGTCCAAACTTTCCCATCCCTTACATCTTGGTTTCTTTCCACTCTACCGAATGGTTAGTGTTCTCTTTTTGTTTTCATACTGTGTCCTATAAGACTGTTCTCCCTGAGAAGGACGCTGGCTTCCCCAAATAAAGATCCTCTTTCCTTCCCAGCCCTGTCCCTCATGATTCTCCCCATTGGCCCAACCAGAGACATGCACCGTCATCGCTCTTGTGCCTGTAGTCACGTTAACTTGTTCACGTCTTCATAACGGTGTGCATACTGCCTATGGTCACATTTTCTCTGTTCATGTCCTGATGATGCTAGTCTGCCTGAGACTGGTTTGACTTCATTCCTGTGTTTATACTTGTGGCCTGCTAGCATCCAGTCTTGTGATCATGTTACCCTCCTGTTAGCGGCAAATTTGCCCCCACTTATAAACAACCGCTTTGCATCTGGAACAAACTGTGCCCCCCCCCTCCATTCCTCGCATCTGCAGGGGAAACCCAATGAGTTCCTCTGGTATCTGGGTCACCTTTCAGAACTCAGAGGCCACCAAACGTCCCAGCCCCGTGGCCCAAACACAAGAATCTGAGTCGTTATTGTAAGTTGGGCAGTGGATGAGCCACTGACTCAGTGACATCAGAGCTTGGTTTATGTTCCCACAATTACTCAGCAACTAGCAATTAGCAATCAGTTACTTCAGTCATCACAGTCATTAGTCATTTATTTACTTGAATGCTTTAAAATTAACCTGAAGCAGACTTTGATACTAATGCCAAGGACATGACCATATCAGAGCATCCTTTCGGTCATAATAGTCACACAAAGGGATCCATGTGCTCTCTACTCCATCAACTGTGAAATAATATAGCCATCAGTTTAGATGAAGACTTTGAAATGCCTTTGCTTGGGTCTGACCACAGATGAACACAACCACAAACCATGACTCCCGAGCCCACACACTGACCATAATCCGTCGATCCGGAAACATGACCAACCATCATGTCTCGTGAGTCTCAGCCGACTTGTGATCGGTGCTCATCTCACACTGGCGTCTGAAGTTCTCTCACTTTTGTTGCCCCCGGAGCCCGTGCTGCCAGTGACACAGTGACTAGACAATGCTTGGTGCATTTTGGCAAGCGACTTGAGTGAGACCTGCTGCTCCAGACGCATACGACTCGGACAGGAATGCCAAGCATCCTGGTCAGCGATTAGCCAGTGTGGGCGGTGTGCAACTCAATGGATTAGAATACTGTATCTGTGATTGGAAGGTCGCTGGTTCCAATCCCAGGGTCGGCAGAGTGATTTCACCATTGAGCCCTTGAGCAAGACCCTTAACCCCCAACTGCTCCTGGGACCAGCTGACCCTGCTTGTTTAAATCTGTGTCAAATTGGTGTCAAGCATCTACAGCAGGGGTCTCCAACTCCGGTCCTGGAGAGCTACCGTCCAGTAGGTTTTCATTCCTACCTGGCTTCTGATGAGCCACACCTGTTCTCAGGTAAATACCAGGGCCAGGTGTGGCTCATCAGAAGCCAAGTAGGATAGATATTAGCTCTCCAGGACTGGAGTTGTAGACCCCTGGTAAGTGGGAGGAAATTTTGCTACGGCAGTGCTCTGGATTTTGCTGATCCTCAATTTGTGTTATGCGTGGTGAGCCTTTCCCACCCCCAACCAGTAGATAGTGCCATATGGGACAGGAGAGTGTCCCTCCGCGCTCAATTATGATAGGTGTGATGACACGCTACCTCGTCAGTGAGGATGGGACGCCACAGTGTGGTCACACACGAGACATGAAAGAGGGAAACGAAACAAGGACAGAAATGAGGGGTGGGGGGTTGTAACGACAAATGATAAATGATTTTCTGGAAAAGAAACCACAAGGCAAGCTGGCGTGCCGTGGCCCAGCCATCGCAGTCCGCTGCTCAGCGTCTCTCTGCCCGTGATCTTCCCACTCCATCTGAGGCACTGCCTTCTTAAAGTCACCCGCCTTCTGCCATCCGTGAGCAGAGCATTGAAAGTTCGGCTCGGGGAACCTTAGCATTATGTAATACCTGCATTACCCCGGTAAATATGGGCAGTGCGGAAGACTTTCCTATGATTAGCATCATGTCACGCTCTAAGTGAAGCCTTCTCTCTATCTGAATAAGGTTACATCTCCCTGAGCCTGCCTCTCTCTCTCTCTCTCCCTCTCTGTCTCTTCTCCAGAGCACAGAACTCCCACAGATTGAGCCTCAGGTTGTACTGCCAGCTTCTGCCACACCGGGAGCTATGGAGGACGCCTCAAACAAGCGGCCGTCTTGTAAATCATATACAGCAGAAGCAGCCACATCTTTTCAAGTCATGTAACTCCTTCGGAGTGTTGGAGGGGGGGCAATAATCACATTCTTTGATCGCTGTCGGTGGTTTTTACAGGAATTTGTCACCAGAAAAAAAAAGGGGGGGGGGGGTGCAGCAGATATGGCTTGCTCAGCTGATTGGCCATTTCCTTTTCTCAATCAATTGACCAAAAAGAGGCCCCGTGAAAAACAACGATGTGAATACCCAGATCACGAAACCTCCCTGAGCCTGGGGATGGCCCCTCCTGTGACTCTCGGTTACAGTTTTATGCTGATCGTGTGGGGTTTGGAGGGGGAGGGGGATCCAGACCTTGGCCAGCTGCCAAAAGGCAAAGTTTAAACAGATCCTAAAATTAAAGGCCCTCATGAATGAAGATATACTGGGATGGCTAGGTGGGCTTCTGAGTATGAAGTGCGGGGGGTCGGGGGGGGGGGGTCATCATTGAATTGCCAGCTTGCAGTACAGCTGCCTGGGGTAAAACCCCATCCATCTCCCCCTCCCCAAACCCACAATGATTGGTGTTAATCGTTGCTTCCACAGCTGTCACATGCAAAAAAAGCCCTTAAGAGAGACAGGTAAATACAGCACAAATGAATGGAAAAGCCCTTCCTGCAGACAGAAAAATACACGTCATTACACACCAACACCCATCACGTAAGGAATTTGAAGGTGTGGATTCTACTGCCTGAACTGCAGTTTTGATGTATCTGCATGGGGGTGGAGGAACTCATGAGGAACTAACCAGGTTTCCGCTCTATGACCAATAACTAAAGCTCAATAACCATCACATTACTGGAAAGAAACATACAACTTCCCAAACCAGGCATGGCGACAGTAACATCCACTTATTTTTGCTGCCCTTTGATAGCATATATTAGTAACCTAATACATGTACTCCAACAGGTACAATGTTCCCAACTTTGAACAATCTTTAAGGGGGTTTCTGCTAATTTAAGACTTTAGATAATTCATATATATTCATATAACCCAAAGAAACACTGATTTATATAGTATCAAGATATATTTTATTATTATTCGCATTCATACTAAGATCAAGTACATATATTATTATTATTTAATAGCATGGATATCTTTACCTTCACACCCCAGAACCAATGTCTCACTGCCACCTCAAATATCTACCCCTAGGTGGCAACAGAGACTGTTTTTACAAAGAATGACTCACGGGATAGGATTCCTATTTACTGTGTGCAATGTCTCAGGCATGTTGCAGGCTAATAATGTACTTCAATTCTTAAATGGCAATTTACCGTGCGTTACTTAAACCGCATACCGATGCACAGAACAGACAAAGGTTCCATACACCGCTCTTACAAAATAAATAATAATTATCCTAAAACAGCTTGGAACACGACTTGCATTAATATACATGGCATTACCGTCCATGTATACTAATTTAAAAGGATATATAAACTATCAATCCTGCTCTAATATAAATATATTATAATATATATATATAACATTCACCGTACCATTATTCAGTCTACCTCGTTTTTTTCCCGCAGAAACGGCTGTTTCTTACCAGGAGCTCTTGCGTTTTGATGGAATTATCAGTGTAGATGCACAGTTTTTCTGCGGTTAATGGACGCGTCTCTTTTAATTTTGACGCAAGGAACATGCACACAGCTCCCAGCAGCTGCAGGTGACACTTTTTCGTCGCCTGCACGGATAAATATCTGTCCAAGTAGTTCATCGCCAAAGGAAAGACTTCCTCTTCGCACTTCTGCTCTTCGCAAACCTGCGGAAAGGCACCAGTGCATTAAATGCAATGCAAAGTGGCACGATCCGCCTCGACAGGATTTGTTTAAGGGTTAAACACACATAAACCATATTCATATTAAACGACTACAAAGCTTATATTAAAACACCATAAAAAGGTGAAAGGTAAAAATATGTGAAAGAAACGAAGTTGCGTGCATGCTACAAAAACCGCAACATATGTAGCCTACTGAGCTTGCGCTATCCAGCCTAATATAATTAAGTTTCCAAAAGATTTTTTGAGCTAGAAATCGTATCAAACACAAAATGTCAAAAGACTCGCATTCCATCAGTTGATTCACTAGAAACAGAAATCAAGTCACAATCACCCAGCCAAAGAGCAGGCAGCACTGTAAGGGAACCTTTTTAAATCCGTCATATTTTCATAAAATATTTAAAAATATTAAAAAATTGTCTAGAGGCGAGAATTTTTCCTTAAAATGTTCTTCAGACCTTTTCACATCATTCCCGACAATTGATACGAATGTAAACATAGGTTTTACGTAAAAAATACACAAATTAAAAATGACTGGTTATCCGTTTCAAACGACTACGTCACCTCCGATCGAAAAGAAATTATTTTGAAAATTTATTTTTAGTCTCACGAAGAATTCAAGTGAACAATTTAAACATGAAAATAAAGTTTAAATTGTATACTTTATTTTCCGACCGTTCCCGACTGGAAATGTCCAAGGGGGTTTCAATTAAAGAATTTAATTCTTTGGAGACAGATTCGTGCACAGAAAGTGGAAGAGTACTTCGGCCCTGTCTCTTCCGTGAACGGTCACTTTGTAAAAAAAATTAAGACACATATTACGTTTCCAGAGTCCAGTTTAACTAGGTTTGTTGTATAAATGCTATTTTGTTCAAAACTGATTCTTAGAATGCCAGTCAATACGTTTTAACAGACCATTTAGTCTGACTACAATCACTACCACAGCCTAAGAAGCCAACATGGCGTTAGGATTTGCCTACATTATAGAATGGAGGCGCCGCATACGTGTGCAGGAATATTATATTTAACAATTAAATCTCTTTTTTGCAAGGTAGCAGTTGTCTAAAAACGCACACATCGTTTACTTGAACGATTTTCACCATTTCCACGTTATCTGAGACACAAGCATGACTTCCGAAATCTGAAATAATTACCACAGAAACACGACATCGGCAACGTGTAGTTGCGATCTGGGTCAAAGGCATTCGGTTTTTGCACGAGGTGAAATAAGTCTAGCCGAATCAGCGAGAAAAGTTAGATTATAATGCTTTAAAGGAAAGGAAAGCACGCAGAGCAAGTAGGCTATATTTAAAAGTAATATCGGTACAAACCTCCAGCATCCATGTTGCAACCATCCGCCTCATATATGGCTGAATGTCCCTCTGTACGCATTTAAAATACGAGTATTGGGGTATAAACCTTTCCTCAATGGTTAACAGACTCTGTAAAACCCTGTCATCGTAAAGAAGGTTCGGATCGGGACTGGCTCTTATGATATTGTCCACCTCGAGGCAAAGGAGTTCCATGTTTGTCTCGGTTATTTCCTTGTCAAATACAATCAGTCTTGAAGTATATAACAACAACTGGAAAAAGAATACGAAAGCTGGAAGCGCAGGCTTTTTAGAACCATAAGTGAGACTGCAGGGCTATCCAAGGTAGTCCTGCCTCCCCTTCTGAACTTTCTTCGGCGCTCTCGGACTTCATATGAGGTCCCCGAGCAAGTGACGTAAGCCGCTAACAGCTTATTACGCAGAGCAGTTTGCCAAAGACCGCGCGCACACATCAGACGTCTCGCAACCCATATTCATATTCGTCCATATTATGATTTAGTGCATTAATGCAGACCCAGAATACCATACGTCCTGTGCAAGTATGATTTTTTCCGCGATGTATAAATATTACTTTTAACTGCGACCACCCTCAGGCATCCCCCCCACACACACACGTAAGCGCGCGCGCGCACACACACACACACACGCACAGATACAGCACATGCGTACATACACGACATTGGAGTAAAGTTATGTATTCATTGGGAACAGTCTGCATTAGAGTATACTTTAACAAAAGAGTCATAAAGGAATCGCATAGGCGTTGCCATGTGCACGATTTAGGCTATCTGCACCGAAAACAGAGGATTTCCCTACACTGACAAGTTATGGAATGGTAGAAGCGTGAAAACTGCTTTCAAGTACGCACATATCTGATACCACATTTGTTTCCATCAACCCTATTCTCCATTAAGCTTACTTGTGACATCATAAGGCATCTGATGATTAAAGGACATTCTGACGTGACCATGCTATGCATTGCCCGCTTGAGTTCCTGCTCAGCTTTCTACCACCCCAACATAAAGCGTTCTAACCCAACCTATGATTTATATAGCAACCTGCGGTCAGGGGAACATCGTTTTCTAGAATACGCAGCTCCGAGAAAACACTCAGATACTCGTCTGCGTTAGTAAGGGAACACAGGGGCCGTGCATTAAAAACGTACAGCTGAATGTCTGTAGTATTTTGGACTAGATGCAATATCTCAATATCAGAAAGTATCAGAGAAGTATCGGGCTAACCATTTGTTATACCAAGCCTTTCAACGTTTCAACAGTAGTCCATGAGTGTATTCTCCAAAGCGTCAAAAAAGTAAACGCCTACATAAATAACAATATCCCACTAAAATGTGCTAACATCAATTAAACATAGGCCTACTTAAAAGCAGAACGCTTAAATACCAAACGCAGTGCACGCGCTGTCATGCACAGTGTTTTAATTATCGATTACCATGTCAAACATTGTCAAACAGATAGTGTAGTCAGGTCCCTGTCAGTTCGCAAGCAGTCTGTCCCGCCTACTTTAAGTGCAAAGACCACGATCAGAGCTGTCGCTTGCCATCAACACGAGTGACCGAACCTTTCCGCAACAGACACGAGTGTAAAATGTCGATTTTTTTCTAGATAGTTTCCTTCCCCTGGCAGCCAATAGATCTGCTGCGCACTGCTAAGGCCAATGGAGTCCATGCTGATTGTTACTGGGCAGATTTCATCGTCTCTACAAGCTGTTACTCCTGTGCGGCAGGACGGCCCCCTCTCCGCCTATCGATAAACTCCGAAGATATTAAATACATTGCACACTATATAGGCAAAGGAGTTTAGCATTAAACACACCCATTTCCTATCTGTAATTGTATTTTAGATATCCTGAATTCTGTTTCTACTAGTAAGAATTGCATTGTACGCGTCCTAATGAAACTTAGAGATATCCAAAACTGTTCTTACTAGTAAAAACTGTATTTGAAGATATCTATAACTTAAACTCTCACAGGCAAATTTCTGTTTAAGATATCTTCAAATGTTTAAGAAATTTAAGTGGCCGTTTTAACATCAAATAAGTAGACAGGGTAGTAATTTTGGATATCTGCATTGTAATTCTTACCAATAAAAACTGACCTTTCAGATATCCCTAATTCTATTCTTACGAGTTAAAATGAGCATTTCGGTCATTTGTAATTAACTTCATACTGATATGAATGGCGTCACTTTTCCCATTTATCTATATTATAAATTAATTGTGGTTATCTGCTGAAAGTGAAGACTATAAGTACATTATAGATATCTTAAACTAGTTTGCATTTTGGATATCTAAAACAGACATTTTGACTTGTAATAATTCCATTGCAGACATCAAAAAAGAGAATTGTTACTAGTACCAATGTAATTTGAAATTGCCTATCTAGAATTTGCATTTGAGATATCTGAAATGGAATTGCTGTCATCTCAAATGAAAACCGCAGTACATATGGATAGGAAAAGTGACGTCATTCCTGCTATTAAGAACTGAATTACGAATGTCTCAAATGCTCATGTGTACTGGTAAGAATGAAATTAGCGATATTTGAAATGCCAGTTTGTACTAGGGATTAGTGTAGATACGTAAAATTACCACCCCGCCCCCTTATTTGCTGACATCTGACAATTAACCAGACAGAACGATATACATACATCCAAACGGTATGTCGAGACTTGAAAATCTAAAACCATAGCATACACCTGTATACCAAAACATAGTAGTAGTTGGTTGGCGTTACAAGCAATCATACTTGTTTCTAAGTGATTAAAAAACAGATTAAATACTACATGTTGACAGGTTTTCCTTTCATTCAGCACAGAGATTTGAGAAACACTGCAATTTTGATAAAGGATGCAGGTTTTGATACCTTTTTCGGATGGGACGCTTCAAGAAAATCGACATATTCAAAATAATAGCAATTTGAATAGGAATTTGAAAATTTACAGACAATAAACCTGTAAACGCAACTAAAACACATAGTACCTTACAATACTTAACAGTTTATCCGATTTAATTTGCATATCAAAACATTTCCTGGGATTTTTGGAGTTAGTTGTCGGATATGTTTACAAGAAAGTTGCCCACTATTTCAATGAACTTTCTCGCTAGATGCTGTACAGGTTGTGTATAGATAGCTCAAAAGCAGATTGTCTCAAACGCCCACCCTTTCCGCCAAAGCACGCAAAAATATAAAAATCGTAAGTGCCATTTCAAATTCCGTAAACCTGATCCATTTCTATCCATTCCATAGGAAATATGGCCATGCATCTAATAACATGAATGCAACAGGCACGCTCATTTTGTCCAGTTCTTAGAAACCAAACACGGGCGTTTCCTGCACACGTGGTTACTGTATGAACAGAACAGACAGTGAAGTTGGAAGCCATTATTTCAATTTTGAAAATCCTTATTGAACGAAGTCACGAGTGTTTTATTCAGAAGTGCATTAAAGTTTTAAGACGTGCGTGTAAGTCATTTTTTATACAAAAGCAGACGCTCGAATCTGTCCTGTTGTTGTAGGCTACTTTTAATGGATGCGCCGGGTGCTTTGAATTGGCGTTATTTCATATTTAATGACATTTCTGGGACAACAGATGTTTTAAGAGTCACAGAAAAAAAGTGTGCCATATGTTACGCCTCCGACAAAAACGGGGAAAAAACTGAGCGCATCTATTTCATATATGGACATCTCGGGTTGAATGACACGGCGTCATTTTAACAAAGTAAGAAGAACAGATGTGGTGCAAAAAAGAATTAAATAAATGACGCTTTTCAGTGCACCGGTTTATCCTACACATACACTAAGCAAATGCAGTATTACTAGATAACAATGATATATCCGGTCATTCTCCGTCTGCTTATACTGCTGTAATAGCTAAAGTTAAGTTCAGGGAAAACAAAAAACACAAAGACCATGCGGTATTTTCGCGGATTAATTACGTCATGATTAATTCTGAGCGTCGGTGGCTGGGAATTCAGCAAAGGGGAAATTCAGCAGTGCATAGGATCACAATTTTGCTCATTTACTGTACACTGCAACTTACTAAACACTTAAACTTTGTTACATATGCGCGCATAAATTTCCTGTAATGTCTGCGGGCATAACGGATTACAAAGAAGATGTGAGTGAAAAATACAACTCAGAGATTAAATGAATCGTTTTTGGGATTTACCCCAGACGCTCGGTATCTGTTCTCGTAATTTAAAACTTCATAGTGTAACTGTATTACATTCGCTATTACTGTCTGATAACCAAAAATAGCTCAGTACACTTAGATCGTATTGTAAATGCCACTCCCTAATTTCACATCATCGTTATAAAATGTGTATATAAACATTTTTTAAATGGAATAGGAGTGTTCCCCATTAAGTAAAACTGATACTGGGCGTATGCCCTCAATTGTCTGGCTGTGTGTGTGAGAGAAAACGAGAGAGACGAAGATGTCTTACAATGGCAAGAAACGGAGAATTGAAAAACGGCTTTTCAAATGAATAGCTGGACGTGCATGCTGTGGACTGAAAAGCTCATGTATTCAAATATAGCCTACATTTATATTAAAATACTTGCTGCAGTTAATAACAAGAAATTTCACCTTTTCTATTGAAAATATTCATTAAACCTATGTTAAAGTGCATTTTAAAGACCAAAGCTCTAAAAATGCATGAAAATAATGTAATCATTTTAATCACAAATATTTATAAATGTTATCAGGATTTTCTTTTCAAATAAAAGTCAGCATGAAACTATTATGATTTAGGTAGAAATGTGTAATAAATATCAGGCTGTGGTTGTACATAAAATTTAAAAAGTCACTATTTAAATTTAATTAAAAAAATGTAACGCCCCATTATAGTGAGCAGACAGCCGCATTAACCCTTTTTCTTTAAAATAGGCACGGTGGGTGCCGCGTCACACCTGCAAATCAGCCCTGGAACAGCTGCAGGGAAAAATTAGTTCACCGATGCACAGGATAAAATGAGAGAATGGTTTAAACCACAAAAAATAGCAAAAACCTCCAGACTTTCTCACAGTTATGCTGTTCGGTTGCAGTTTTTGTTCCATCAGTACCTATAGTGGACAAGAAATGACTGATTCATGCAGTCCCATGTATTTAAGGTGCTCAGCATAATTAAATTAATCTATATTCACCTACAGCAATATGCTCTCACCGCTACTGCAATTTAATGCACACTCTTCTTATTCCAAATTCTGAATATTTTTGCAAATGATTAAATGCATCATATAAATGATTTTTAATTTTCATTATTATTATTTAAGAATGCTTTTTTACTTTACAGTTTTCTACTATAAATTTTTGTTTATTTGCTTTCGAAACATGCAGTTTGCACACTTATCACAAAACAGGAGCCAGAACTTTACACTAAGTGAATTTCCACAAACGTGAAGATTATCAGATGAAGCTATCCCTCTGTTTCTGATAAGCAGGCACAGATGTTGCTGTTAATTGCAAGTTATTTTAGTCTTCATAGTGTAACTGAAAACGATTTAAAATATGATATTGGAAAAATAGAGAGTATGGTGCTGCAATAATTAAAAATAACATTTAAGTAATGGAATTATGGTGTGATATTTGCATTTTCAGAATGAGCAAAAAGTATTAAAAACGTAAAAAATTAAAGCACATTAGAACGTGAAACCTCTCTAAATGTTAAATGTTTCAACTTGTGGAAAAAAACCTCAGATTTCAGAATCTGTTTCTTTTACTTTATCGGTGCATCCTGATAGATTATTTTTGGATGCAAAGGTCGCCATTGTTGCAACCAACTGTAGGGTGTCCATCTATTCAACATGTGGCGCAGATGTCACACACGATTCGGTGCAACTTTTGATGATGACCTTATCTTAGCATCTCCTAAACATGGCAGTCTGCAGGTCAGTCCTTCAGTAGAAACCTCTCCACAGTCCTAACAGACGGCGACTACGTACAGCTGGCTGCATTTAGACCCAGAATAAGGAGCAACTGCAGATGTTACAGTTGAACAATAACAAGAGTCAAAACCCCCTCCATCCGCCAATGGCACAGACGCAATGCATCATTGGGTGTCCCAACACAACACCCAAGATGGCATCAAATTAACTGTCGCCTCATAAACAAATTTAAAGGTAGATATCAACCGCGGTGGCACCATTGTTGAAGGCAAACAGCAGTCGGTGCCTCTGCCTGATCTGTCTCACGGACTTTCCGGAAGTGGAGCTAAGCCGCATCTTGGGCCCCCATTCCAGCTCCTCTGCCAGGTCTCTCGTCCCACAACCCTGCACCAGCCCCCCCACAATCCAACATTTCTAAAACCCTAGCGGGTTTGCTGCTGAATTCTCCTCATGTACACAGGTGTCCATTTTCCCCCAAATGACATCATTTATTTTATCCCCCATTCCTTCATTCTTTATTTAATTACAAAATTATTTCAATGGGTACTCTAAAATGAAATTTCTGTATTTTACTGGCACCGTAGTCCACAGTATTTATGGGCCAAACACACTGCATGGGCAAACACTGCCAAACACTGCATGAAGTGCATTGTTACAGACTGTAATCCACAACTAAGGGCTTGACTACTCCAAACTAGGGAAACACATTTGGATGAAACGCTCAGAACTGCAGGCACGCCGAACCAAAGACATTAAAGCTGCTTGTCTTCCCAGAGTCCACTTCATTCTACTTGGCTTAGTTGCATGTTGCCATGACAATTTTGTTTTGTTTCCTCAGTACTCTAGATATTTGCTTTTTGGTTTCTTCTCATTTTTGAAAGACTCCTTAAAAGTAAAATGTATGATGGCAACCTATTTTGCTTTTTGAGTACTTGATTGTCTTTTCGTTATATGTTTGCTTAAGCTCCACCTCAGCACTTACTTTAACCATGGTTCTGTTATTTCAGTAACTCAATAAAAGTACAATTAACCCCCCCACCACACACACACACACATCGTGCCCCTCTAAACCTAGGGGACAAGATTTACTCAATAATGTTTTATGCTTCTACAATAACCACTTGGTTCCAACACTGAATACCTGAAAAATACTAAAATTTCTACATTTTGGGTCATAGTGATACACCAAGGCTATCTGAGTCACATTTCCATAGACATTTAATTAACTTCACAAACAACATAAATGACAGTGAAAAAGTAACAGCCTCTTGAGATTCAGTAAATGGCTGCGTCACTTGCAGTTTAGAATTAGGTAGATTCCTCCAAGACAAACTTTGGCAGTAACATTTGAAGGATGTCCATTACAAACAGCTCATTTCAGTAATATTTGAGGAAAGTCGATCACAAACTACTCATTTCAATAACAACTGAGGGATGTCCATCACAAAGTGCTCATTTTAGTAACATCTGAGGGATGTCCATCACAAATTGGTCATTTCAGTAACATTTGAGGGATGTCCATAATGAACTGCTCATTTCAGTAACATCTGAGGGATGTCCTTCATAGACTGCTCATTGCAGAACATTTGAGTGATATCCATCATAGACTGCTCATTTTAGTAACATGTGAGGGATGGCCATATTAAACTGCTCATTTAAGGAACTGTTACACATTGCTATGTCAAACAGGACTGCACGTTGGCTAACTGCATTTCTTGTTTTACCCATTGCTTAAGTCTGCCCATTGTTTTACAGACTTGTATATGTTTGAAATTGTTTTCCTGGTGCAAGACCCAATTTAGATGCAAAGCAGCTCCAAGCCATGGTAACACAACCAGCACAACCAAGGTTCTCAGTTTGCCATTAAGGGTCTGGTGATCTGCAGACACAATGGGATCCTAACAGACCCCCCCCCCAAAAAAAAAATGATCATATCTCATTAATCTGTTTATATGGACTTTCCTCCAGAGAGCTCAAGGATCTTCCAGGTTGTCTCTGTCAAATGAGTATCAGTCTAGAGAACAAAGGATTCACCTTGGTTAGATTCCGTAGGTCCCATATTTAACCTGGTGCTTTTCTGATGGTGAAGTCATGAACACAGAGTCTAGTTAAACCAGAAGAGGCTTTTGGACCGCTAGGTTCTTCTTCTAGGTTCTTTTTAGTAAGAGCCCCGCATAAAGACCCACATTCACTGCTGAAAATATTCCAAAAATCTGGAAAATCTGAACGGGGCCAAATCCCGTTTCACTGACCTACACAACATGTCTGTGGAAAACCGTCCCAGGAGAACCTCCAGCGGGGAAACCCCAGGCTGGTATTCATTTACCTTTCCTTAACCTCCACCCTTTGTCGTCAGCATATATCTAAAGCAGCCCTTTCGACTTTGCCATTAACCTTTTGTGCTCCCATCAAAAGCCGTCCGCGGGACATCACAGAGGGGAGCTACTGCAGCACTCCGCTCAGGTATTCCCAGGCCACGAAGGAGTTATTCTGTGGGCATTTTTCTCTTGCCGTTCCCACAGTCCCAGACCACACCCCCAACCCCCACAACACCCAAGACGTTCCTGCAGCCCTTGACCTCATCACTCTCGCAACAGCTGTTTGCTGATAGTGCTCAAGGGCCCTGCTTTTTTCCCATCTCTCGTCCTCTCATTCCGTCCCCTCATTACTTAAGCATACGACTGTGCTAAGCTACATGCTTGATGCGGGGTGATGGTGGACTGTGACCCCTCCGCACCAAAGATTCTGCCCCCCCCCTTCTGACTCTCTGCTGAAAATTATCAAGAAAAAACCAAGAAGACAACCGTGTGGGACAATACAGTTAACTGCATTCCAGGGTTTTTTTTTATGCCTATCGCTTTTGGTATTACGATCAACGAGCTGTCAAATCGCAGCTAGTCGGAGTCACAGAGAAGAGCCGATTGCGCTGTATCCCTCCCGCTGTCTGCCTGATCCCTCGCTTCACACAAGCAGGGATGGCGGAACATCAGATAGAACCCACCACGTGTTCTCGAACAGCTCTAGCCAAAGTTATTTGAATTCCAAGAACGAGTATTATTCCTGCGCTTCCACAGATTTCTTTCCGATTATGGATACAGAGCCCATCGACCGAGACGAAGCGTGCATACGGCTGTGTAAATATACCAGTCTGCATACACATTTACTTAAAGGTACACTTTTAATTCTTGAAAATGTGGGCAGTGAATGGCTAAGTGGGTTAGGTTCCTTGTCATTAGGAGGTCATTGGTTCAAATCCCAGGGTCAGATGGGTGCTTTCATCATTGGGCTTTTGAGCAATGCCCCAATACTCAATTGCTCCAAGGACCCTAATTTCCCAAGCAGACATATACTTTGGATAAAACCTACAGATAATTCAACTCAGTAGTCATTTCTGCACTTCTCACCATGGAATTTTCTTATTAGGTTATTGCTATGTTTATAACACATTGTACAGCTCCTGCTCCAGATCTGAATACATCTGTACCTGGGCTTTCATTGGAAGCTCAGTCTAGCTGTCTAGCTACTTCTTGACAACATGAATGTCTGCAATGTGCTATTTGCCTCACATTGGACAAAAGCGTCTACTAAATAAGATGAACGTAAACTGAAAAAGACAATCGGGAAGAGAATACAACGGAGAAGGGGAGGAAGTACAGTCCTGTACGGGGAGAGCTACAGAGAACAAGCAGCGGTTTGGGAAACACAAAACAGTAACCTTGCAACCATGGAAACGGCGGGATTCAGGAGACCAGGGGCTCTGCAGACTCGTGGGATACAGCGTCATACGAGGTGAGAAGCAGTGGGGTAAGATTGTCAAACCCGGGCAGGTGTGCTGGCGGGAAGCGACAGTCAGCTGAGCCACAGGGCACAGGTGTGCCTTTGGCGCGCTGAATGGTGGTTTCTGCTCTACACCTTGGCCTTGTTTCCTGGTGCGAAGAACCGCCATCTAAAGATAGCCAAGGTCGACCCAACCAAGATGTAATATAAGTAATTTAAATAACCACAATACATCAACTGTCACCAAACAGGAGGCCTGGAGGAGAAGGGAAGTATGAGAGCAGCTCCTCTGATGGAGCTCAGTCTCCTGTTCGGCACATGTGACAACAACAGCCAAATACGGAGGAGCTCGCCCGTCCCCACGGCGACCACCTGCTAGGAAAAAAAAAAAAACAGAAAAACAATGATGAAGGCGGGAAAGTGCAAAAGAGAGAGATCTGCTGGCTGGCCCCATGGGGTTCCTAGCATGCGTTTCAGCAGCATGCATACAGCCTGTCAGTGCGTGAGGGAGAGAGGCAACTGATACACAAGGTATGACTGAAGAAACTCGAAAAGGCATGTTAACATGGATGGACTGGACAAACACGCAAGAAAATTGGATGTACCCTGTTGGCTGTGACATCAAACTGCATCCATAAGACTACTGGCGGAATATAACACACACAGTCTGACATAAGACATGCGTTTCCTCGCAATCTAAAGCATTTAACTTTCTAATTAGAGGTCACTGTGTTGTTCGGACTTTGGTTTACCATGCAGCCCACTCTAGCGCCATAGCTGCACTATTTGGTGAACGTTAAACTTAACTAGACCACCCTTAGAGCTTTGTTAGGCCTTCTGAACTGCAGCTTGAAGGTCTCTGTATCTTCTACCTGCTTAAGCGAGCCCATACCTGCATGAATCCTCGGGGACGCTGTCCTGTGCATGCCTACATGGCATTCTGACTGACCCCACATGCCTGTGGGACTGGGGGAGGGGGGGGGGGGGTTGTTCTCGATCCTTGTACCCTGTAGCAGACTGCAAGAGTTACAGGAGAGTTGAAGGGAAACTTTGGGAGGTATGATTTGCGTCGTGCCGTCTATCGGTCACCTGGGTTTTGTTGCTGCGTTGGGGCACAAGACCAGTTAGGGGTTAGAAAACCTCTTCCTCACAAACTTGGGCCCAGACTAAGCCTCAATTGCATGCTCCATCTCTGAAGTCTGGCTCCGTCTGTGACGTCTGGCTCCATCTGTGAAGTTCTGATTCACAAGCCCTATCTTTCACAAGCTCACCAGGACTTAAGCAAGAAAGGAAGCATTTTCTTCTAAAAAAACTGGATTCCAATATCCAGTTGATTCCCTGAACAGGGCACAGTCAGGCACACAGCTGAAGCGGGCACATCGAAAGATGCACAGTCCAAAAGAAGAGGGAATGAAAAAGAAAAAGAAAAATATAAAAAGTAGAACAAGGAAAAACCCATGTGAAATGACTGAAGAGCAGCCCTGGTCTGTAACTTCTATAATTCAATTTATTTTCATAAAATGTCGTTTCCAACATATTTACCACAAACTGCCTCATTTATACAAACACACACACAACTAGTGTGCAAGAGAAAAGACAGAAGATGGCAGAGGAGAGGGACAAGTAGGGGAAGGAAGACCTCGGGGTCCAAGGTCAACTGGCCGCCCAACCCTCCAGAACATGGAAACCATGAAAGTTAAATTAGATGCCATATATCAGACACATCGTAACACACAGCCCACTGTTCACCGTACGCCACCACGCATGGGGAAACACACACACCCTTCAGAAATCAATCAGATGCAGGTTTTCCCTTGCATCCTTTTCCAGTGACACCTATTCTTGAACAGCGAATTTAGACTAACGAGAAAATAATAATCCAACTGTGTGGAACCAATCAGTTTTTAACTGGGTTCTAGCACACCGTCAAAAGGGGGCATGTCAGAGGAGTTTCCTCTCTATCATTCCCCCAAGAAACAGAACAGGGAATGGATGAGGAACCATGTTGGGGCCCAATCAGCCGGGGGGGGCACTTCGCATGTTGCAGAGAACATGAGGAGATATATGAGGCTGGTGGAGTCATTTATAGACAGTAGAACTTTCCATGCTTGGCTGCACCTGTACAGCTCACTGTCTTATCTTGGTTCTGAGAATCCCAACATACTTATTAAGCAATTTTCTACTTTATGTTATTCAGACATAAAAAAACAAAATGTACAGACGCAACACACATCTTTATTTTTACATAATTGTTTAAATCATTAAGCTTCGAGAGATCGCTTTGAATTTGATAAAATTCCAGAGAATGCCTGCATATCTTTACGTAACTTACTGCAGAAGTCTTTTTAGTAAAAACAAGCCTGTTAGGAAAAATACAACTCATTTTAAAAACGCATTTACTGGTCCTTATCATTAATTCAAGCATAAATTACAAATCTGTGTTAACCTGTCAGATCCCATAAGACACCGATTGAAAAATGTGCATATCCACTAGAATACAGTGAGTTTTGGAAGTGCTTGACTGAGCTGTCAAGGCCTCTTCTCACGTTGATGAACATCACTGCATGCATTCATGACCATGGGCAACAATGCAAAACTCACTATATGAATTTTAATTAAGGCAAAATGGGTAACAATGAAAGTAACAAACAGAGTGCATTCTGTAGCAAATCCTGTGCAGCCTACTCTCCCGTCGAGTTTCATATTCATCACCGAACGAGACCAGAAATGATCAGGAGTCTCTTCAAAATCCACTGGTTCTGAAATGTCCTGAAATGTCCTGGCAGGGTGACACAAACACTCTGCCTGACCACGTGTCCCTCTAAGTCCTTTCTAGGAGTTAGGTGACACTACTGAACCCTCATCAACATCCAGGACTTCCTGACCTGTCCAGAATCCCAGGCAGATAAACTATACCCAGTATACCCGGTTCTTTTGTCAGAGATTAAACGCTGTAGATAAGCTTTGACATTCAACGTGCCGGTTGTAGATATCGGCAAACCTTATCTATATGACACATAATGTTCTACTGAAATGTTCTACTGAATAGGAACCCTGACAGTGCACTTTCGGACACTCTTTGTTATTAACACCCACTTTCACCCCCCCTCCCTAATCCTGTTTTGCATCAAAACAAAATTAATCTGTTATTTTCTTAATATCAATGCCATCTACGGGCAATTCTGCTACTGAACCTGACGTTTGACTTTAGAAGTTCTGCCGACTTGATCCAGTGTAAGAACATACCATGAAGCTGTGTCTCCGACCATAGGTTTAGCTTTTCGTGCGGCGTTGTCACTGCTAGCAAGTTCTTGTGGGGACCGTCTGTTTGCAAGCTGGCCTATCTGCCAAATGCTGCATAGCGCCTCGATTATTCATCCTCCTCTCCTGTTTTTTTTTTTACCGCCGTTCACAGAGGCACAGGACTCCCAAGTGCAACCCTGTACCGATACAAAGTAGAATAGTGGAGAAACAAGTTCTACACAGAAGATTCACTTATGGGGGGGT
>JAODUD010000062.1:20033899-20047050 GCA_026784285.1 Stomatorhinus walkeri | reverse complement strand
GGGGGGGGTTTAAAGGCCTTGCACAAGAACCCAATGGTGAAATCACCATGCTGATCCAGGCACTATTCAAACTGGCACTATTGCCATCACTAGCATATGGTTACATCCCCGTAGGCCGCACACTGCCCCCGAGTCCAGTGGCATGGGATCCAGGCCTGAAAGAGGAAATGAAACACAGCACTGCGTTGGCAGGGCCAGGGCCTAGCTGTCCCACTGTGGCGGACAGCTGTAACTGCGGAAGAAAGATGAAGCGCTCAACGACGCACTCAAGAAATGATGAATCAGCCTTCATTCGTTTTCCGGGTGATTTCTGTCTGGTTTCAGTAGTTTTTTAAATCATGATTACAAGCATGGGTCCTGTAAACTGTCAGAAGCCTGTAAACTGTCATTTTACAAGGTAAGGTTTACAAGGTTGTTTCCACACACACACACACACACACACACACACACACACATATATATATATATATATATGACACACCTATCCAAAGTGACTTAGAGTAGAGGTAATGGTCATTTAATGTAGGCTCAGGGATATATATCGTATTGTGGAAAGTGGAATGAAAAATCGGACAATTTATCACTAGCAGTCGTGCACGTCACTCTCTTTTATTAACTCACAACGACTGCACATATAGCAAAGAATGGAATTATCTTACCAGAACAATTCCATCACTTAAAGAAGAGCACCAATTCTAATAGGTCAATCACAACCAAGGTTAAGGTATAGGCAGCCAATTACAGATTAGATATCAAGCATTCATGAACAACATACACTTGATAGTTTGGTGAATTAAGCTCAATAAACCAAACCTTAAACTGTTATGTAAAGTCGCTATACACATCCCCTCAGAATTCACCACAGAATTCGCCTGGCCATGGCGGGTCCATTGGGCAGGGCAAGGGGCTGAAACAGGGCCCACGGGAATGATCAGTGCCCTGCGACGGTGCACGGCCGGAGCGGGGGAGTCGGGCTAGGCGAACATGTTTGCTCAGGTCCAAGTGAGCCAGCTTAAGGCGGTCGACAGAGAGGCATTCAGGAGTCCCGCCCATGTTGTGCCTTGGTGTGACGATGGACCTTAGCACGCTATGCAGGCGGCATCCCAATGCCTGACATCCTTTTTAAGCTCGGGCCAGATGAACTTGTGCCAGGGTGGGAGAGGCCATGGACAGCAGGAATCACAGGTCGGGGGCACCCTGTGGAGATGTCGCAAAGGAGCGTAACCCCAGCAGCATAAATAGCCATGTCCTTCAACTGCAGACCGGTGCCCGCTGTCTTGAGAGCCTGTGCCCTGGTCAGCAGCCATAGTCCAAATGGACGGGATGTTCGCCTTACTTGCGACATGCTGTATGTCCGTGGTAAATTCCAAGATGTCGCTGTTGACGTGCAGACTAAGGCTCAGCTACCTCAGCCACGGAAAAAGTCAGGGGTCCACAGAAGCGATGATGTGGCGGCCCAACAGCAAGGAACGGAAATGCCGGACCGAGTAGTTCCCAGTCAGAAGTTTTGTATTTACGTTCACCGGGGCGCAGCTGTCGGGTAAAAAGAGCGAGAGGCTTCCAGGCACCACCCACCCACTGTTCGTGTCCCACGCCGACAGCGTAGTCAGAGGCATCTGTGGTAATGGCAATTAAAGTGTCGGGGGATGGGCGCATCAGCATCGTTGCATGAGCCAGCACGGCTTTAGTGGTCTTGAATGCCTTGGGCCAGTCCACTGATATATTGGGGATCTTGCCACGTAGAGCCCCATACAGTGGTTGCATGAGCTTGGCCATACCATTTCACCATGCCCAAAAACCTACAGGGATTTGACCGTGAGAGGGTTGTGGGAACCACGCGATAGCTTCCACCTTGGACGGAAGCGGGACAACCCCATCCCTAGTGACTCTGTGGCCCAGGAAGTCGATGGTGGAAAGCCCGAACCGGCACTTATCTGGATTGACGATCGGCCCGTATTGGCTGAGTCGCTCAAATAAAGTCCTGAGGTGACACATGTGTTCAGCTTTGGAGGTGCTGGCGACCAGAATGTCATCCAGATAAACAAAAAGAAAATCCAAGTCCCACAGTGCAGAGTCCATGAGGCGCTGGAAAGTCTGTGAGGCATTTTTAAGGCCAAATGGCATACGCAGAAACTCGAATAAACCAAACGGGGTGATCAGTGCTGTCTTAGGAACATCCGCCAAGTGGACTAGTACCTGGTTGTGTCCCCGGACGAGGTCCAAACTCCGCCCTGGCAATAGTGTGTTTGGCTGGGTTGAGGTACCAAGCATGGATGGAAACAGGCAGGCCGGAGGTGACAGTGTAGTGCTCCACCTCATGCTTGGTGAAAGCTGATGAAAATGTGGGCTGTGTTAGGGCTGGAAACTGAGCTAGCAGTTGGAGAATATCATCGACTGTGAAGAGTAAACTAGATACTTTGACAGTGTCCACATCACTGTGGGTGCAAGCGTAAGAACAGAAAGTAACAACGCCGATCGAACAGCAGTTTTTCACGTTTCACGTCACGGCCATATGCACAAAGGAAATCCGCACCGAGAGGGGAAAACCAACATTTGCAGTGATGAAATCTCAACCAAAATGCTTAGCTTTGTGTCCGAATTAGGCATGGTAAAAACACAGCCCACGGTCCCGGCGCGGTGAGGCTACCACCGCCTCAATAGTGATGTCGGCCGCTTGCGGTGTTCACCAGCGAAGAAATGAAGCCATGAAGCGCTGTTGACCAGCGACGAAAAACTTATCAGTCTCCGCAGTCAGCACGCGGCAGTCAGTAATGGAGGTGTTTGCTAAAGCCGACGTAAAAATAAATGAACGAAAAGAAAATCCGGTTTGTGCTCACCCATGAGATTAAGCATTTTATCCATTAGCTCAGACGGCTTGCCATCGCCTGAGCCCTGAAGTGAAAAAAGCCTGCTGGCTCTCTCCGCGTCGGAAAGTTCAAAAGTGTCCAACAGGTGGGCTTTAAGTGCGGTGTATTTGTTGTGTGCTGGTGAGTGCTGAAGTAAGCTCACCACTCGGGATGCCGTGGAGCTGCTCAGTGCTGACACAACAGTAATATTTAGTGTCATCTGCTGTGATCTCCCGCAGTGCGAGCTGCGCTTCTGTCTGGGCGAACCATGCTGAGGCTGACGATTCCCAGAACTCGAGCATCTTGAGAGAAACGGCGTTCGCGGTCATGTTCGCTCGGGGGAGTCTCTGGATATTGTGGATATTGGAATGAAAAATTTCTCACTAGCAGTGACGTACATCACTCTCTTTTATTAACTCACAACAACTGCACATATAGCAAAGAATGGAATTATCTAGAACAATGCCATCATGTGACGATAAACACCAATTCCAATAGGTTAATCACGGGTTAAGGTACAGATAGCCAATTACAGATTAGATTTCAAGTATTCATGAACAACATAGACTTGATAGTATGGTGAATTATGCTCAATAAACTGAACCTTAAATTGTTATGTAAAGTCGCTACAGCATATTGATATGCATACTACAGACACTTTTTTTGTTTCATTACACTGGTTTACTTTCACTTTTTTAAAGGTTAAATTTCAGAGAAAATTTAATTTAGAAGAGATTCTCATCACCATGTGCAGTCATTCAGCGTCCCAAAACACGCCACTCACATGTATGACGTATCACATGATGCAGATGATTGTGAGGAGAGATCCAGCCATACTCTTTCGCATCCACTACCTTCACACTTCATAAGCCCTAAGACACATTGTGGAATCAAAATGATAAAGCTGCACAGAGAACAGTAATGAACAATATGGCGATACATCTGACTTTCTAAAATAACTAAAAATAGCTTGTATATTGGTGGTAAGGCATGACGCTGAGGTCGGCAGTTCAGATATTGCTATTTAACTTCCATGGTCAGCTATTTGAAATGATTTTATTTCCTAAAAAAAATTCAGCATAATTATAATTCTAAAAAATTCTAACATGTTCTGTGAAACAATCACTTTATTTTTAAATTTAATCTTAAAAAAAAATTTGTTTTTAAACGTTACAGTTAAATTAACTTTTGACTTTAATTCAGTTTTACACTTTAAAATTTCAGGAGGCTGAAAATCCACGGACAAAACAAAACAAGGTCCAACTGGGCCAGACGAACGGCAAGTGAATGTCACTGCTACGACAGAGAAGACATTTCCCTCCCTCCTTCCACCTGAGGTAACTTCGCTTGCCGTCATGCAGGCCTTACGCCCCGA
The DNA here is from genome assembly GCA_026784285.1 of Stomatorhinus walkeri. Taxonomy (NCBI): domain Eukaryota; kingdom Metazoa; phylum Chordata; class Actinopteri; order Osteoglossiformes; family Mormyridae; genus Stomatorhinus; species Stomatorhinus walkeri. The sequence goes on along the minus strand of JAODUD010000062.1, from coordinate 20,042,829 downwards.
TAATCCGGCCGTTTGTCTGGTTCACCGTTTCTTTGTCTGTTTCATTCACTCTAAGGTCCCGTGGGGTCGACTTCCAAGAGACCACTGGCTGAAAACTTGGCCAACAGTTTAGCTAATCTGCCCGGATCCAGAAGCGAGCGGCAGACTGCCGTCGGAAAGCCCGGAATGTTAGCGCTCAACTCGGAGGACGCAGTAGCCCAGAGAGAGGAGAGGGGATCTTAGCAAAAAGAATGACACGCAGTCTTCAGAGTTTGGCTCTCACACCTACCACCAGAGGGGTGACGCACAATGGTCCAGCAGTAATCCTCTTTTTCCCCTCCCTAATACTTTTGCCTCATCTGCATTACTTTGCATTAAAAAGGCTTGCTTTCTCGCAGATGAATGGCGCCCTCCCATCTGGGCAAGTGTCTGAGCAGCTGCGTTAATTACAAAACCAGAAAGATGATTACACCTGTGCTTCCGGTGCTAAAAATCCACCCCGGCGATTCAGTGTAACTCCCCGTCCCCCTGAAAAGGGCAGCGACAGAACCCTACCTTTACTAGTCAGCGGCAAGAAGGACCTACCTCCTAAACATGTTCCATCAGGATCTTCAGAACCACCAGTGGAGCACAACATGGATGGAGACACAGCACTTAATTATCCCCAAAACACACCCTGGTTTCATCCTCAATCTCCTCACGAAATTAAGCCTACTTTAAGTTATTAGGATCCCACAAAGTCTGACCGGTACTTTGGATTCTGAGAAGGTATGTGAGGGGAAGTCCTAAAACAATTGATACTCTTTCACTTTTGTGTTGGAATTTCCCAACAGCTGCCTCAAAACCATATGCAATTAGATATCAACCATCACATAAACCTCACGCGTGGGAACTTTTCCCAACACATGGTGGGGGAACGAGGCAGGACATCGATTCAAGGAACCCCTGAACGCAGGACTAGAAGGTTACAAGTTCAAATCTTGAGCGGAGCTCACATGAAAAGAGGTGACAGAATTTTGCTTACTCCCATGAAAATGCTTCATGTTTACTTTCTCTTAAAAGGAGAATGACTGTTATTCTGATTTTTTTCCCAGACTATGAAGACCTGCTTTCATTTATGTTTAGTAAATCCGTTTCTATTCAAGAGGACTTTTATTTTAAACAGCTTTCCCTTCAGTCTTATCAGAGGTGAACCTGTGGAGTCATGTGCTCTTAGAAAAACAGGTCAAAGAGCTTCCTTGACTTCCGAAAGTTAATTCCCCAAATCCACCTAAGTTTAATTGAACAGCGGGATAAGGTTCAGTTCACCTAGAAGGAATGCAGCGAGTCTGAAAGGATTTCTGTAGGGAGGAAGCCGGGATATTGTGAGAGCCGGCGAGGTGTGACATTGTCAAAACAGCCATGCCATCTTTAACGGAGCGGGGGAAGAGTTCTGAAAATGGGGGAGCTGAATAGAAGTCAGACCTCCTCACATTATGAATCAAAGTCAGGCAGCTCCAGGATAAAAAAAAAACCTTTTTAAAACATTGCTCTCTTTTGTTGTTTGAAACCTGAACACTTAGGATGATGAAAGCTGATTTTACACACATTATGTCCATTTAACCAGCATTATTGAACAGCTTCTTAATTGACTTGAAAATAATGGGAATTCTGGGAAAAGCTTCATATCTTTTTGATATGATCAAAGGTACCATGGGAGGAACAGGGAGTGATCTCTGCCAGTTTTTACACAAAGTCCTTTTACAAGAGGCTAAATCTTCCGTACACAGAGGATCTCACCGGCAAAAGCACATAAAAGCGACATGACTGTAAGCATCTATATTCTAATTAGGCAAAACAATTATGGCAAAGTCTGATCATGCTGACTTCAGCTTCTCTGACCAATCGCTGCTTCTGTTTCCATGGGCAGTTGTGCAGGTCAGGCGGAAATTAAATAACAAACGTACTGGTGTTTATAGGTGACGCTTCCATCTGACCACTTTACATGCTGCCCCCGACCTGCAGGGGGCGCTATTAATGCATCAGCCCAGCCTCTGTTTTTGTGTCTCCATTGCACTGCCAATTGACAGCCGCTCCAGTCACATGAAAAACAGTAGGGAATATCTCCTGCCAGGGTGACACGGGCAGAGGGGATAGATGAATAAAAACAACGGCTCTTTCTTTTCAGGCGGTTCCCACAAAACCAAAAAGTGTCTCTTTATTTTTTTTAAAGAAAAAACCTGCCCTATTCTGAGTGGAATGTACCTCTCCTCATTTGTAAGGGGAGTCGGACCATCCAGTGCCGTCCAGGTGGACTGGGATGAAAAAGCGACGGCTTCAGGTAGAAACCTCTCCTCAATGGGGTTCTAATCCTCCCATGCAGCTGCCTTCACTGGAAGCCTTTGAAAGCAAACTAAATGGCCCTCATAGCCGAAGGAAGTCAGCGCGAAGCCGCCTATTTGAGCTGTAGACGTCTCGGTGCAAGCAGAGGGGGTGGGCCCCTTTCACTGGGCACCGGGGGCCGCTCGTACTCGGCATACTGATTCGGCCCGCTGTTTGTTTGCCCTTCCTGCCGCCGCTGATCCAGCCGTTGCCAGGCAGGTGATCCCGCCTGAGGTGCGGAAACTAGCGCGGAGGGCGGCAGCGACAGGAGACACTCGGACTGCGAACGGGAAGGAACAGAAGAAGAGCGAGGAGCTTCTGAGTCACCGCTCACTGCGGAGGGGCCAGGCGCACCCCTCTTTCCTGCTTTCGACCCTCTCCTTCGCGCCAGTGTGGAATGCGTGACGAGAAGAACAGAAGAGTAGAAGATGTGTTTAAGCTCAAGAAACCGTCTGAAATTTGAATCAGACTCAAATTAAGACAATAGAGGTACTTTATTTGGTCCCATGGAGAAACTGAGCAGTTTCCACATATCTCATCTTGCTCTACATGACAGAGACAGACACATGTAGACACTCAGACAAGGGGCAGTTTGGGGTTAGAGAGCAGGATCAGCTGGTCATGGGATATGAACATGGACTCCTAACCTAATGAGCCGCTGATATTAAAACAAGGACTATCAGTTTTGGCAATATGACTCCTTTCTTCTTCCTTCCTTCAGTGCTAACTACTACTGCTTTACTAACTGCATCAGTAGGCTGCTGGTTCTAGGCATTCTCCTGTAATAAATTAAGCCCCATTCACAGGAAATCAACAACAGACACCTGCAGCATTATGTTCTAGCAAAAGAGCTATGTGGGTTAACCTGGGTGTGGCCTGGCTTCCAGTTCCCCACAACAAGCAGTGCACCACCAAAAGGCTTTTCGCGTGGTGCTCCAGGGGCCAGCAGATATGCCCCTCTTGGAGGTCCCACAGAAACCTGGAGCTCACCAGACCTACAGGCTGGTCCACTGTACGAGCCGTCCTCATACCGCTAAATGTAGCAACTGACCAAGCCAGGAGCATACGGGCACAGACATTAGGAGACCTGAAAGTTCATAATGGCTTCCAACGGACTTGACAATGTAATGTTGTGAAAACGTGCTATACAAATATAATTGAATTGACTTCCTGTACCCACAAGTCAATACAAGAGACCTCTTCTCTCCACTAAAGCCCCTCCCCTGTCTTTCAGCAGCAAGCCCCCTTTCCGAATTACCCCAGACAAAACCGCCAAGACTCTCCTAATGTCCTTCAGCATCTCTCTGCAGTCTCTGAAACGTCACGATAGTCAGCACATTCCAGACACATTAATAATGTATAAAAATGTATACTTTACACTGTAGGACATGGATCCATTCACAAGCAAGTGCACTCAGAATATCAACTCCTAAATAACAATATGCTAAAAACAATAATAACAGTTATAATGCCAAGAATATATAAGAAAAAGTTAATCACATAAGAAGTGACGGCATTGTGAATAGTTTTTTTCCTCAGAATATTACATAAGTGAATACTTTGGGAAAATGTAGTCACTTCTTTCTAGTTTATCACTTTTTTCACGTTACGAGCAGTGCCCATTGAAGAAAGCGGCAGGCGTGGGTGGGGCCGACACCAAGGGTGGGGCTCTAAATGCTCCCACAGGGAGACACACACTGCTCCTGCATCCCTGCCTCTGTGGACGGGAGTCCCTTCTCAGCGGGCTACCCGCAGCAGCAGGACAAAGTGCTCCCGTCCCTGTGTCTCGCTTGCGCCCTCTATGGGTGGTAGGGCCGTCAGCCAGCTAAATTTCCTTCCCACAGCGAGCTTTTCCCTGATTATTTAAGGAGGGATGTGTTTTCAGAGCTGCTCCGGACTGCTGTTTTGTCATTTCAGGTCTGGTCTGCTCTGAGTCGGTTCCGCTGGCCGGGCGGGACCTGAAATGGGTTCCTCCTGAAGCTCCACCCCACCCGCTTTTCTGGTGAGCCCTGCGCAGCGACTTCTCTTTCCCTGCTGCTTCCTCTTCTTTGTCATGTGACTGGCACGAGAGAACATGGACACAGCCCCTGTCCCTGCCTCTCCGCAACATCCATTAGGTTCTTCTTGTCAGTTGTCAGGTTATTTTCTTCAGGGAGGGGCTTCTCAAAAGCATCGGACATTTAGCTCCACATTCTCAGAAGTGCGGGCGTGTTTAAACAGAGAGCCCATCCATTCTTCCCCAGCAGCCAACAATGCACAACAATGAGAGTAATCCTCACCACATGCCCTGTGCGATGGAAGTCTTCTGCCTTAAACCCTCGCAGAACGTGCTCCACAAAAACACCAATAGCAATTATAAAATCATTCAATCAAACAGTATATGTAGTGTTTTTAAAAATATATTTTTCCCTGTAAAGTTTCAGGCTTATATTTAAACAATGTTTTTGTTGTAATTATAAATTCCCTTCATTACTAATAATAGCAGATCTTCAGAGGCATCAAACCATTTCTGTTTCAAAAGAAGGAAAAGTCTGTAGGTGGGGACTTTTACTTTGCTGAAAATTCAATTCAGACACAAAAGTTGAGAAATGATTTTGCAATGAAGGTGTTCCAGGGAAACAGTAATAACATGAACAGCTATGTATTAAGTACACCATTATGACATGTGAAAGAGCACTTGTGTGTGAAGCGGAGTACAGTCAGAAATGACTCTTAAATTAGTGCATCACAAATCTTACAGGATCTTATTTCATGATGGCAACATCCATATTAATATATTATTCATATATATTCGATGTCGATGAAACAATAATATAATTATTTAAATATGTTTCACACTGAACCAAACTGAAATTATTTAGAAGATCAGATTTCATATATGTAGGTGTCAAATGTTGACCAATAAAGGCAATAATTTATGCAATTTAATTTCAAAATTATTTGAAATATATTGTTTTTTCATAGAACATTTTTATGCAATACAGTTTTTCCTTTTTTACCCCTTTGGTACGAATAGTCTGGCAAAAATGACCCATAACAGGGTTTATCTTCTGGTTCTACCTGAACACACCTATCAAAGCCACACACTCACCAGAATTATCTGTAATGACTCTCACAGTAGACAACAAAGAACCAGCCAACAAGCTGAATACAAGATGCTCTCAATCTCATTCAGACATGTTGGTCACTAGGAGACCATCAGCCAATCAGGCCACAATGACCAAGATGCTAGATGCTAATGCTAACGCTAGCGCTAGCGACACTACCTTCTGCTTCTAATAAAGCACTTTAAGGTACACATACCCTGCTGAAAAGGCCAGATGCTCATATCAGCCTCTGCCCTGTCCGTGGCAGGAAGACACAGCGCAAACAGTGTCCGGAGCGGGTGCCATTTCAGCTGGGAGTCTGTACGCTACTGTTAACTCAACCACTAATAGGGTTGCTCAGTGACTTCCAGCTGGAATGTGTCACCCACACATAAAAACTTGTGCTTTAAAGCCCCTGGGCAACCGGACTTCGACTGCATTCAAATACCTCTTAGCACTAATGGTAAAATGCACGTTAAGTAAAAGACAAGTTAGCAACAGACTCCACTTCTTCATAACTGAGAACTCAAAAAAAAAAATGTGGTAAACTCGACACCTGTTATTTTCTGTGTCTTTCTTCTTCACTGAGTCAAAAGAGACCCTGAAGGTTGTATTCTTTTGAGAGAACACGACGGAATATTCCAGGAGCTCGAAAGTGCAAACAGAAACTTTTTTGGCTAATGCAACGAGAAGCTCGGCTCAAAATGTTTTCTTCTTATGAAAAAAATCAAAGAGAAACCTCAGTACTGGAGGGGCCATGTTCAGAACAGAGCTGCGTTGCCGTGAAATAGGTCACTGTCAAAGAAATGCGACCAGGTGTCGTTTCTGTGAGACGGACCGAATACCCCAGGTCTGGAGCTTCCCTTTCTCTAAGTGAAGTACAGACTTCTCTGTCCGGAATTCTGTCAGCAATGACCATGCAGACAGAGATTCGGTGATGGGAAGCTTTCGCCTGAGACGACACAAGCTAATAAAAAAAATAAAATAAAAAAAACTAGAATTACAAGAACATCAACAAAGGAAGCTACAAGTCTTTTGGACGCAAAGAGCAGGCAGAGATTTCTGCATGACACTGGCACCAGCGATGAGTCTGCAAGACACAAAGACTGCTGATCATTGTATTCAAATTGAGAGCTGAGGGAGACATTGTACGATTAGGTGGATGAACGTGTGAGATGATGAGTGAGAATCTAACACGTAATCAGCAAGATATCAATCTTCATCGACGGCAGATAGATGGCAGAGCTGAACACCATGAACTCGGCTAGTGCGCCTCAGACTGGTGGCATGCAAGCAGGCAGGCGAGAAGCTGATGATGACTGTCAGCTCAGGTCAAAGGAGGAACGGTGGCTGTGGGTCAAGCGGTCGCTCGACAAAAATGGTCTCCCTTCACAGAAATCAGGCCCGAAATGGGGAATTGAAAGGGAAATGGCCGCAGGTTCGGCTCCTGTTGTGTAACCATCAAAAGTCAGCTGAAAGTTCCTCCTGGCTAAACATCACAGCTAGACAGAAGCTCGACCTACTCATATGTTTGTTTATTTGCTAACTCAGATTCTGGATAAGTTCAACCATAAACACCATTTCAGATGAACTTTAACCAGGTATTCGTCCACCTCTCAGTCACAGGTCGCGGTGAATCCATAGTTTATCCCAGGAAGCACAGGACACACACACACACACACACGATTTCAAGATAACAGGTGACCTAACCACATGGTCTACAGGAAGCAGCTGTAGGACCTGGAGGATACCAAACACCCACAACCACCCTAAACTCACAACCCCAGCAGCTTCATGCTACCTACTGGGCATCCTATACTGAAGTAAATGCCACCCTCAGGAGGAATATGTGCATGTATATGACCAAATATTGGTGGAAAAAAACGGCGAGCAAGATGTATAGCACCGGCATGACATATTTCACGAACATCAAGACAGAGTAGTAAACCCCCCCAGAACATACCCCCAGAGTCAGTGTCTGACACAATTCAACAGGCCTGATCCTCAACGGCAGCTTCCAAAACTGAAAAGCCTCCTTGAGTAAGACCAACATTCCCTTGAAGGAGGATTCTGGGCATCGTGATGCCAATGGCTGGTAGTCAGAACAGAGAAATGGGATGATAGTCCTTGTTGCCAAGTAACAGTGGGCATTGTCTGAGCTTACAGACAAGATAGATAGATAGATAGATAGATAGATGATAGATAGGTAGATAGATAGATGATAGATAGATAGATAGATAAATAGACAGATAGATAGATAGATAGATAGATAGATAGGTAGATAGATAGATAGATGATAGATAGATGATGGATAGATAGATAGATAGATGATAGATAGATAGACAGATAGATAGATAGATGGATAGATGGATAGATAGACAGATAGATAGATAGATAGATAGATAGATAGATAGATAGATAGATAGATAGATAGATAGATAGATAGATAGATGATTTTGCATGACACCCCTAAATAAATTTCTCATAAATAAAACTATTCTGTATTTCTAATTCTGTCGTTAAATCCTTAAGCTGTTTGAGCTGGCAGTGGAGTCGAGCGAGTCAACAACAAACGGAAAAACAGGAAAACAGGCAAGGAAAAGAAAGATCATCCTCTTTTCTACTCAAGGATGTCTGCGGAACCCGGGTTTTCCATTCCAGTGAGTAATAATAATAAAGAACCTGTTTGCAGATATCTGGAGATGGTGGTACAGCACAGGACCCTCTCACCGAGGGTCACCCAAGTTACGCATGAAGGCGCTGAACATGTAGAGGGCCCCTATGTGTGACTGCACCCCCACACTGAAAAAGCTCCTCTGGTTAAGTCACTCTGGGCTGGGGTGCATACTTTAGTTTTGTTTTATCTCATTGTTTTCCCTGCAAAGCTTGGGGAGAGGGGGCACTGGTCCATTCCTGGAAAGAGGAGAGGAGGGAATGATGCCACTGGGAGAAGCAGGGAATGATGGATGCATCAGATGAGAAGATAGCACGGCATCAATTCCTTGATCAGTGATTTCTCCCATGATGCATCACAACTCTGAATAGAAACCCATCTGACAGGCTGCTGGCCTCTGTAGCTCCTTGGTTACTGATTAGTCAAGTCTCCCCCCCCCCCCATGGGGAGCGCCTGTCTGTCCTTGGCTGGGAAAAACAACATGAAAGGATACCGGCTGTTTTGTGAGGGGACATTAAAAAGTGTCCGCGGCGTCGGCGGCTATCTGGGCCTTTGGCCTTATCAATGGCTGCTCCACCGCGGCAAGGGCATGGCAGCCCTCACAGGGAGATAACAGGAACATTCCACGACCCCGATTTGCATATGCCGTGGAGATCGGGGGGGGGGGGAGAAGCCGGCAAAAAAGACAGTCTATTAAACAGGCCAGGCTGGGTGTGGGCAGGTGGCATCCCGCAGAGAGACGGGCCAGACTGTGGGTGGGCCAAATCAGACCCCCCAGCAGGTGGAAAAAAACAGGCAAAGAGGGGATTCCATGAAAATGTGCAAAAATT
>JAODUD010000062.1:19986915-19998496 GCA_026784285.1 Stomatorhinus walkeri | reverse complement strand
AAGCATATAAAGTGCTGCATGTCCTTTCTGAGGAACCGTATATGAAACTGACACCTCTGGGGGTGGAATCAGTGAACAGGCCAGGAAGACAGCATTTCACAGAAAAGGCCCCATTTCCTACCGGGGAGCAGCCAGATCACAGAGCTCATCTAAGGTTCCAACGTCATTTAAGATGACTTCCTCACTCAAAAAAACCATAGATTTCTACATGCTGTACGTATATAACACATATAATGCACATGCAGCATACTTGCTTAATTCTGTTGTCCAAAAGCTATAGTGCATTTATGTAAAACAGACGGTAGAAATTGACATTAAACTCAGATGCTCTGTTGGATGCAGATTAAGGGACCCTGAGGTTATTTTGCCTGCAATGGAAATGCATCCCCGTTCCAAGAGAAAAAAAGATGGGGGAAGAATAAAACAGAACAGCAACCCCCCCCCACACACACACACATATGCAGAATTTCACACCATTGTCATCCAGACTAATGAAGCAAAGATTAACATCACATTTCTTGCTACCCCCCAGACTTCCCATCATGGGGTGTGAGGGGGGGCATATCACCATTTCCATAAAAAATAAAACTCCTAAAGCACTAAATGTGGCATTTTTGTTTGAGGAAGGTCCTAAAAGCTAAGGCATGGTAAACACATCTCCATCGGGTTTTAAAGACCAGCCTTCCCTCCATCTTCCACAGTTCCAGGCTGTGGTGAGGCTTGTATAGACCTTACAGACGTATTCTATTCAGCAGTGAAGCAGTTGTGCCGATTTGAAGGCAAATATGGCTGATTTCTTAAAACAAATTGGATTTTTACATGCTAAACCTGAAAGGATGAGCTTGCCTTCAAAACGGATTCTTTTTTTAATGGGGAAAGTTATCTGGCTGATTTCTGGAGCAGACAGACCACATTTAATCTCAGGAGTCCTACCAACCTGCGTTAGTCTTCAGATTCACCGAGATTAAGAAATGCCGTTTCTCTGCCTTGCATCATAATTTATGTGATACATTCAGTGCCTCGGCAAAGTACTCAGTTCCCATCTCTCCTGCTACATTTATTGTGACAAAATAAGACTCTGAAACAGACTGAAACATTGTATACTTATCTCCCCCGCCCCCAGCAAAGAGATGTACACACGTCACCACACGCATACACAGCATACATCTAGCAGAAAGCCAGCCAGACATAACTGTCGCTATCCTGGACATCCCATCAATGACCAGGAACAAGTGATAGCAATGGGAGCAAGAGCTAATCGATACCCTACAGACACATCAAGAAGCTAATAAGAGCTAAAAACGAGATAAATGAAAATATAAGCATTCGAGAATACGGGAATGAGAGATGAAGGCAGCTGAGGTGTTCCTGTCTAGGATAAGTGGTTAGACGATGAGTGGGAGGATGATCCCCAAAATATGAAATAATATCGTGTCAAAACCAAATACATGACCCAATGCAAAATAAAAAACAAAGGAGTGTCTTAATGAAGTACTCATATACAAATTACTCATAAAGTATGTGTACAAGGTAACATTTTACTTGGACCACAAACAATATAGTATACTTTTACTTGTGTATTAATTAACCATAAACTAAGTCTCACATACTGATCTCATGTTAATTCATCATTAATGAATCGTGATGTGTTTTATCAAGCAATTACTATATCTAACATAATACTATATCTGTTAATTCTGTAAAACTTTGTAAACTACTGAAGGAAGTACTGAAAGAGCAATTAATGAAAAACAAGTTAAATACTGATCTCATGTATCTTCATCATTAATGAATTGCAACTTTTATGTTTTATCTCAAATTTCAGCCATACTTGCTTATGATTTGCTCATAATATGTACTTCAGTACAAAGTTATTACTCAGTTAAGTATTTGTGTTCCGTCAATAAAGTGTTACCAAATACAATTATAAGTAATTAAAAGAACTACCAGCACCAATGCACAATTCACAAAATAAAAAAACAGAAAAGGGTACCTTTATAAAGTACTCATATATACAGCTTTATAAAGTACTCATATATACAGCTTTATAAAGTACTCATATATACAGCTTTATAAAGTACTCATATATACAGCTTTAGTACTTAAAGTACTCATACCCCTTTTACTTCCAAGCTCAAACTAGCTCTAGAGCAATATATTACCTTAGCGGTCAATTTGCTGATTTACTCCACCTGTTTAAGAAACTAGTGAATCATGTTTTCATTTCTTTTATACATACAAGCTTAAATGCCTCCCTCAACCAGTGAGGTCCTACAGCATGGTAGAGAATTTCCAAAAAAGACCGAAAATGAATATGAAAAATATGACCATGGAGAGGTGTGAACCTGGGGAGGGCTACCAGGCCACCGCCAAGGTGTTGAAAATCCCCTAAAGCTCGGTGCAGACCATTGTACAGGCGAAGAAATGTGACACTGCGGCCACAATACCTCACAGGGGCCGCCCCCCCGTACCTGGCTCCTGGGTGAACAGGGCGCCTATCAAAGACGACTGAAGGTTCTTCATTTGTCTTTTGTATATAAGTATGCAGGCATTCTTACTTGTGCCATCCAGTCAGTAACATGTAACAGGATTGTACAGCACAAAACAAAGGTATTCACAGAACACCCAAACATATACCAAGGGACTGCAGAAGTGTGCATTTATGGAATAGATACAAAATAAATGAAAGAAATAGCTGAAGGAGATCTAAGATGGCGCTGAGAGAGCAACGTCTCGACCACTGTCTAGAGCAGTAGTTCTCATCTTTTTTGCACCTGACCCAATTTTTACCATGCCAGCTCAATCGACCCTATATCAAGTATTGGCTTAAATTAACACTATGATCAATTTATGCCATTCGATACCTATTGCACAAATCTGATGATTGGATGTGTCAGCGACTTTTAAGTTAAGCATCTGTGGTTTAGCTTCTTGGATTGGTTGAGTGTTCACTAGTTTTGCGCTAAGAATTTGCAGATCCAAGACCTGTTTATATAGGTTAACTCTAGGACTGGGTCTGGGAAATCTGATCGTGGATCAGCATAGGCGCTTGCTGCAACCCAAACTTGGGTCCCAACCAAGGGGTTGGTCTAGAGAAGCTACTGCAAGGCACTTAAAGAGCTTCAGAAGTCAGTAGCCGCAACAAGGGTCATGAATCTCCAAGGTGTTCCATGAAACAGGCCTTTCCAGCAGGCTGCACAGAAGAAACCCTGTCTAGACCAAACATATCCCAACCTGCAGAAACCAAAGAGGAACTTCTGGGGTTGGACGTGAAGTGGTCTAGTGGCATATCAAACACTGCTCACCAGCCTAGTGACACCACAAACTGAGACCTGCTAGCTTCTGTCAGAAAGCTTGAGCCTAGAAGCTTGTCCTTCAACAGAACAACGATCTGGAGCTCGAAACAGAAGCAATGCTGGGGTGACAGAAGCAGAAGACGATGGATTGCCTTGAGTGGCTCAGTACCGGCCTCGAGCTGAAAACCTGAGGCAAGATGCCAAACCTGCTATCCATCGCTGCTCCCCAACCAACCTGACCGAGCTTGAGGAATTTTGCACAAAGGAATGAGAAAGAGGTGTTAGCGATTTATCTAATGAGACAACTGCCTGTGAGCAGGGCCAACCAAGCCTTGACCAAGGCAGGTGAAAACCCATGAAATAACCACTTTTATTTTTACCAAAGCAAAGCTTTACTAGATAACAAAAAAAAATCCATTCAAAGTAAAATGAAGTCCAGGCTGCATGATCGTTAGTGGTGGAAAAGTACACGAGGGTTGAGGAGTCATTTAAGGCACCTCGTCTATTGATGCACAAGGGGGAAAAGCAACAGTGTGGGACCAGCATCAAAGCTTTGCCAGATTTTCCCCTACTGCCAGACCACAGCTCTGCAATCACACCTTCAGCCTGCAGGGTGGCATTTTGCTTTCATTTCTCGCCGCCTTGCTAAGAAGGACGTGCCCACCATTCGTTCCTCTGATATCCATGGGGAAGTTCGACTGGTGCTGCAGGCTTCGGGTTTGGCCCTCGGAAAACACTGCTCGGATGGGATCAAAACAAATTAAGGCTGATTCCTTGTGCTTTTAATCAGCTCTGTTTCCATATTATTCCAATTTCTCCCGCCAGTTAAATCTTGTTCATTATAAGCAGGTTGTCTTTATAAAATTCAAATGGCAAACAGATATAAAGCAATGAGACAATTCTTCCCAAGCTGTGTAACATAAAGCATGTAGTCTTGCAGACTGTTTTGTTTATACCACCTGGTTATATAGTGTGATTATATGTTTAATAATCAATATTTCAATGCTAAAGAAAAACAGACGTAATTAAATTACACATCTATATAAACTACCGCAAATCCCTATAATCTGGATTGCAAATACCTTTGTATAATTAAGGCAGACATCATGGGATAAATGCAATTAAACTGTAAATCTTGGTGGCAACAAACTATAAAAAAACGAAAGAAAAAAACAAGTCCAAGTGTATCCCCTGTATTTATGGCAGGTGTTTCTGGAACATCCATCCCAAGACGGTGTAAGCTAAAGTCTTCTTAGGAAGTTAAGCGGTAGCGATGCGGAGGACTGTTCCTCTCAGCAATGGATTGCCATCGAGCAAGACGTTCAACGGTCATAAAAATTCCTGCTCCGAATGCATACTTTTTATGCAACAACTGTGGAGAGAGACTGAGCCAAAGTATTTTTAGGGGCAAAAGGGAATTCTGTTTTCCCAGACAACACAAAAAAACCAAAGTGAAACACAAGAGCCAGATGCTTGAAGTACAGTAACGCAACAACAATGCTGATCTGCAGCCAGTAGGGTGATGATATAAAGATCCAGGAGAGAAGGGCTGTGCCTTCTGATTAGCCTACAACAGTCCTGGCACTAACTGGCGCACCTGCACAGACCTGTCCTCCTGAGAACATCTCTTATTATTTTCCAGGTTCTCTCGCCAAAAGCTCTGGGCCGGAGAGCTGAAGGGCTTTTATGCTGATAATGCTACAGCCCTTAAGGACCTAGCTGGGCAGATCCCAGATGCAGGTTCCTCAGGAAGCGCTTCTCCTGACCATCGAAAAGCACACTAATGTACACCAGACCCACACTTGTTCCAGGTAGCAAAAATGTAGACCAAAACACAGATACCTTCCTGCATTTCTTTCGTGTGATGGGAACCCTAAAGTCTGTACTACGGAATGACTTTAAGCCCCTCTAAACCCATGGCTCTGTTCTGATTGGTATAATGGTACGTTAATAATCATTAATCATAATTCTGCACATGAAGCCTCTATACAAGCCAGCCTGAGGCTAATCGAGGTCACGTGCAATTTATGGAACATGATATGCTGCTGAGGAACGAAGATGGAGATTTAATTTCCTGAGCTCTTTATTGCACGGTACGTTACGGAGTCATACAGAGTCGCATATTACATTTGGAATAAAGTGAGAAAGTGTGTGTGGGGGGGGGGACTTGTAACATTACAGTAATGGCGCCCCTCTCCATTTTAGCAATAGCCTGTGTCACACTTCATCAGCTGAAATGCTCGGGGCAAAAGGAGCACCAGGCCGTCGTGAATTCCCCCACACATCTGCGGCTTTGACCTGGGGGTGGGAGATGAGATGGGAGATGAGAGGCGAGACTCCCATTTGGCTGTGATCTAGATGGGTGAGACTGGTGTTCAGAAACCTGATACATCCTCCCCAGAAATGCGTGAAGGGTTTCGGTAGAGCTGCAGCTCCACCTCTGGCTCCGCGGAGAGCTCTCTGCAGTCAGTTTCACGTCCAGGATGTGTTTCTGCACATCCCAGCAGCCACTCTTACCTCCTGAACAGATTCCCTGATCCAGGGACTAGCGCAAACCGGCATTTAAAAAGACCGCAGCACCATGATTTTGCACCTTGTTGTTTCACGCGGTTCCATTAAGAGCTTAAATAAGGGTCAGAAGCTGAATTCACTGACAAATGTAAAAACCCGAAGAGACAAAGTCTTTTACGTCAGTGAAATGATTGACCATTTTGTGTTTAGTCCAAGATTGAAATCTAAATTAACGAGGCTTTGCCTAGACATGAATACATCATGGAGGCCACAGCATCTGGCACGTGCATACCACCTCCAAAGAGGTGTGGAACTCTATTTAAGATCCTGTCTTTCCACGACGTCTGCTAAGCATTATCCTCTAAAGGGATCCACTCTTTCAATTTAACCAAAAGAACGTGTCATGAAACATCTACCCTTACGAGGAGGACAAGTGCTGGGTAAAGTGTCATGTGGACAACTGAGATGTCGGATATGTGCCTTATGGATATGTTATTGTCACGAGGGTCAGTTACACTTCCAGTATATCCCCCCCCCCCCAGGGGCATGTCCCAGACTGGGGACATGTATCCCACCAGGTGGTCACACAAGTCTAACCTGTGGCACACGCCACACGTCTGGCCTCCCTGGATCTGCACGACACAGCAAGGTGCCAGGTGACATCTGGTAGGTGGAGCCTACATTGTTTGTGGTGAAAAAAAGAATATTATGGGATGACAAATGGAAAAAAACATGATGTTTTGTTGGATGACAGTTATGTGCAATAGAACAAAGGCAAACCTTGGACCCATAGTGAGTCATCTACTCTTTTTTTATAGGTAATGGAACATGAGTGCACCTGTTAGTTACTGAACAGAGGACTGACGGGGAAATGTGCAAATGTGTATGTAAATAACTTTTCCATGGGTCTCCCCCTATTCAAGTATGAGTAAAGAAGCTTTGAAATTGCGCTGAGACTCACGCAAGCGGGACACACGCTGATGCCAATCATGTTGGCAGATTCACACCTCCAACATGAGGCCTTTTGGTTTGTGAAGTTAACAAAAAGGATAGAGGAGTGGACAGGAATGGAAATCACGATGGCCAGGGAGGGAAGTTCACGAGGGCCAGGGAGTTCATGATGGCCATGGATGGGCATCAGGAGGGCCAGGGACGGGAGTTCATGAGGGCCAGGGACGGGAGTTCCCGAGAGCCAGGGACGGGAGTTAACAAGGGCCAGGGACGGGAGTTCCCGAGAGCCAGTGACGGGAGTTCACGAGGGCCAGGGACGGGAGTTCCTGAAGGCCAGGGACGGGAGTTAACGAGGGCCAGGGACGGGAGTTCACGAGGGCCAGGGACGGGCATCATGAGGGCCAGGGACAGGAGTTCACGAGGGCCAGGGATGGGAGTTCACGAGGGCCAGGGAAGGGAATCACGAGGGACATGGATAGGAATCATGAGGGTTAGGGACCAGAGTTCACGAGGGCCAGGGACGGGCATCATGAGGGCCAGGGGCGGGAGTTCACGAGGGCCAGGGATGGGAGTTCACGAGGGCCAGGGAAGGGAATCACGAGGGCCATGGATAGGAATCATGAGGGTCAGGGACCAGAATTCACGAGGGCCAGGGACGGGAGTTAACGAGGGCCAGATACGGGAGTTAACGAGGGCCAGGGACAGGAGTTCACGAGGGCCAGGGACGGGCATCATGAGGGCCAGGGACCAGAGTTCACGAGGGTCAGAGACGGGAGTTAACGAGGGCCAGGGACTGGAGTTCACGAGGGCCATGGATGGGCATCATGAGGGCCAGGGACCAGAGTACACGAGGGCCAGGGACGGGAGTTAATGAGGGCCAGGGACGGGAGTTCACGAGGGCCAGGGACGGGAGTTCACGAGGGCCATGGATGGGCATCATGAGGGCCAGGGACCGGAGTTCACGAGGGCCAGGGACCGGAATTCACGAGGGCCAGGGACCGGAGTTCACGAGGGCCAGGGACGGGAGTTAACGAGGGCCAGGGACGGGAGTTCACGAGGGCCATGGATGGGCATCATGAGGGCCAGGGACCAGAGTTCACGAGGGCCAGGGACAGGAGTTAACGAGGGCCAGGGACGGGAGTTCACGAGGGCCAGGGACGGGAGTTAACGAGGGCCAGGGACGGGAGTTCATGAGGGCCAGGGACGGGAGTTAACGAGGGCCAGGGACGGGAGTTCACGAGGGCCAGGGACGGGAGTTCACGAGGGCCATGGATGGGAATCATGAGGGTCAGGGATGGGAATTCACAATGTGGCCTCACAGCAGAAACGAAGGAGGAGTTTGCTTGAGATACAGTCTTGTATGGTCCTCCTGTGTCTCCCATCTCCATGCAAAAGAAAATTCATACCCTCAGCTGGAGCTGCATGGGGGGGTAGGAAGCACACGAAGCTGGCGGTGTGTAAACCAATGTCTGTCAGGCAGCACAGGGACTACTTTGTTAATGTCCCCTGACAGCACAGAGAGGTCCAGCCAACTTTTAATCATCAGCATTTTTGCTAGGGCAGAAAAATGCGGCAAGCTGTACATGTCAAGCTTCCCTCTTCCCCAGCATCCTGCAGGGCCAGGAGGTCACCAGGGACCCATGTCAGATCCTCTTCAGGGTGACTCTAGTGCTGAATATTCATGTTCCTGGGACAGCGAGAGCTGGGAGAAACCAGGCACCAAACCGGACGCCAAACCAACCTCATTTGAATGGTCGTGACTCAGAAATACACCATGAGACGCCATGAACACTGCAGGGTTTCACACAAAATACCCCCCCCCCAATCAGGAGGACCAGCATTTGTTAATGGAAATGCATTTACACACAAAAACTTTCATTTGCCAGATGATGCAAAGGTAACAACTGGATGCTCATTGATTCTTTATTAATAAGCCTTAAAATGTGCCTTAGGAGACTTCAAATGTTTTTTAACTCCACTAAAGATACCAGCACAGACCTATTAAATAATATCAAACTGAGGAACTCTAAAGTATATCTAAAGTTATTTTCTTTAGTATATCTAAGCAGAGTCATAGTTCCGGCACCAAAATGGCCACCATGCCTCCCGCTAAGACGGCTCAGCGGTCTGCTCATCAGCGCTCGCCTTTTCTCTACTGTCTTCTCCGTTGACCAGAACCCCCATCCGCTGCACGGCTGCCATTCTGCGCTAATTAACAATACCCCAGAGGAAGGCTACTGGTCCAGTGGCCCGGGGAAGTCCCTCCAGAATGGAAGGCTTCCCATAAAAGCGTGTATCAGACTTCCTGGCTCCCTGTCCTCCCACACACGTCGTCCATCACACTCTCCAAACTTCTGCTGACAAAGTCTAAACTTGGTAGAAAACTGCAGACAGCAGACAGGTCACCAGAATCACCATAAAAGAGGCTTTCAGTCTCCATGAAGCAGCTGTTACTTAACACAATTAACCCCCCCCCCCCGCCATTTCATTTCCATGGTCCCCCCCCCCATGACTATGTACCATTAATCAGGGAAAAAATGCAAAAGGAGTTAGGGAAAATGGACCAATTTCACATAAATGAGCGCTTCTCGACGAGCAACCTCAGGGAAGTTTCATCCAGAGCTGATGAAATCCATGGAAAGGATCAATATGGACCTAAATGCTAGGCAAAGCAGGGGCGTTCTCTCTCACTGTCTGAAATTGCAGGCTGATTATACAGATTACAGATGGAGCATCCTGTTGCTTAGAGGTAGATTGGGTTGGTCACCATACCTCTCGGGAAAAACCCTGTCTTCAGTGGAATCACTTTACCTCAGGGGGCACAAATTACACAGCATTATGTATTACTTATGTATTAATTAACCATAAACTAACTCTTAGTTGCATACTGATCTCATGTTAATTCATTAATGAATGATGTTTTATCAAGCAATTACTATGTTATGTAAATCTTTGTGAACTGCCGAAGGAACTACTGAAAGAACAATTAATGAACAACACAAGTGAGATACTCATGTTTGTTCATCAGAAATGAATCGTGAGGCAAATTTATCCTAAACAGTTACTATAGGCCTATTTGTTACTATATACAGTACGTTAATTCTGTAAAGCTTTGTGGGTTATTGAACAAACTACTGAATGAATTACTACAAGTAATGAATATTATGAGAAATACTGATCTCATTTATTCAACTAATGAATTGTGATGCATCTTTTAACTCAAGAACAAACTATATTTAAATTAGAAATATGAAATGTAGTTCATGATTTGTACTTCAGTAGTAAGTGGGTCATTTCTAAGTTTCAGTGCCCTGCCAAGCAAAGTGTTTCTCCTTCATATTGCAGTGGAAGCCTTAAGAGACACCATCCTAACCTGAACATAGTGTAACACACCCTGTGTCTGCAATGATCCCTAGTTGCATAAGGAGGTGCCTCAGTCTCACTTGTATAATGCCTTCCGGGGACATCAATATAACATGATTAATTGGCACAAGAAGCTCGGAAGCCATCAGTCATCAGCTACATACTAAGAAGGGCATGATTAGTAGGTGGAAAAGTACCTGTCAGTCTTCTGGGGATTACCGAGGAGACACAGACACTCAAACACCGATGCCCCAAGGCTTGTCATTGGGCTGGCATTTACCCCTACTACAGGGGGCGCTCTACCTCTTCAGCAGCCAGACACTAAATTCTTTCATTCTTCATTGTGGAGCTGAGGTCAGCAACCTCTAGGGAGGAAATGGGAGGACGTGAACCCACCACGGCCCGATCGCTCATGGCTGGCCCTTTAAGTCTCCTCTTTATGTCAGCTTTGTGCTCTTCATGTCATATATGGACAGATGTTGGATTGCCAGGGCATGCAGTCAATGCAAAGCCTTCTCCCTTGTATCTGCCAACTGCATTCCTCTGGTGTGTCCTTGATATGGTGATGTAATCCCAGTAAACACGAGAGAAAGGGAAGCACCCCCCCCCCCCCACACACACACACACATTTCCATGGGAACCAACACAGATGGGGAAAAGATAGACACAAGCATGAAACATCGCTAAATACCTCCCGTCTTCTGACAAGTTAAAACACTCTCCATTCTGGGGGGCAGGGTGACCGTGCCTCAGGAGTCCAAATACCCAAACGGATGGACAATGGGTGCATTTTTCACATGCTTAAGCCTGGCCGTGCCAAAGATCGCATGCATCAATTTCCGCAACCAAACTGCCACTTTTCTAGCTGGTAATGACCAACGCAACAAATCACAGGAGATTCAACTAAATGCACGCATAGGTGTTTGATGCATGCTCTCTGATCCTATGTTTTCTACATATATACATAAATATATTAGGGCTGCATGATATCACATCTTCTTCTGGCAGAATACAGCCTTCAGATAAGGAACTTTACCAGAAGCGTTCCTGAATAGTACAAATGGCTATGAAACGGCCAATCCATCCAAAAAATGTTACTTATTACGATCTCCCATTAGTGGAGTAAAAGATTCTGACCCCCCCCCCCCCCCAAAAAAAAAAACCTCACTGGAGCTCTGTCTCCACATACTTGTTTTTCAGGTTTTTTCACAGAGTCCCATGTTCCTTGGAAGTTGCTGAGCCACCAATGTAGCAATAATAACATCCAGGTGTGTGTGTGTGTGTGTGTGTGTGTCTGTATGTGTGTGTGTGTCTGTATGTGTGTGTGTGTGTATGTGTGTGTGTGTCTATGTGTGTGTGTGTCTATGTGTGTGTGTGTGTGTCTGTATGAGCGGGTATACCTATCCTTATGGGGACACAATGTCCCCATAATGTGATAAATATCTGTTTTTTTTCCCTTA
>JAODUD010000062.1:19963503-19982001 GCA_026784285.1 Stomatorhinus walkeri | reverse complement strand
TGTTCATAGAGTTTCAAGCACTGTGTTTAATAAAACTGTTTTCAATTCACCTATATTTGCCTGTTTCCTTTTTTTTTACCTATGGTATCGATTTAGTATCGATACCAAGGTATTAGATCCTAGTATCGTACCGAAGTCAAAATGGTATCGAGCCATCCCTAATAATCAGCAGTTTATCCTACAAAAACCAATACCTTGAGAAGTGCATGCAGTTATCGGCAGGCATACAAACCTGCTCTAGCTATAGACAGACTAAAGAGATTGGTTAAATATGTAAGCGTAGCTGATGGAACCTTGTTTTTTTTTCTATTGCCATGCAATAACACGATAAATCTAATTATTACATACCATGTGTTGTTTATGCTTCATTTACAAATATGCCTGTGTCCACCAGATGGCAGCAGTTTCTCGAAATTAATCGCACCGACAAAACTAGCGTTCATCAAAACTTGTAAATTTTCTCATGCACAAATGTCGCTTACAAGCAACGCAGTTTAAACAATTTTAGATCCTTTTCAGTAATCAACATATTCTTCCATGATTTTGTACACTTTATTACCAAATTAAATGTAGCATTCTCTTATGCAATCTAACTCTGTATGTCTTAACAGGCAAAAATAGTCTCAAAAACTATCCAGACAGTTTTAGGAATCCGGCTGGAGGCCTGGATTTTTTGTGAATAAAATCAGCCAATCTCACAATAAAAACAGTGAGTGACTGTTATTCATGAAGCCATAGCATAAAAATGATCCATCCCATCCACCTGTACGCATGAAAGCACCCCCCCTCCCCAAACTACACACTATATGGAAGAAATTAATTAAAAATACAGATAAGGGTGTTCCTTGGATGTTGCGCAGTCCTACATTTAGCAGATAGGCCCTGAAGCTAGTATGGAAAACCTAGAAAGTTGGGGATCCAGATTTGTAAACATAATTTTATGATGGGACTAACACTGAATGGTGGATTTCCTGACAGCACTGTCTATAACTGGGACCAACACAGCTGGGAGGGGCTGGAGACTCAGCATTTACATAACTCTGGTAAATGAGTTACCACTATCAAAAAGAAAAGAAGGTCGAACGAAGAACAAACGGTGCCAGGATGAAACACGGGGCGACTGGTGACCATTAGAATATAGCAGTAGTACCCGGAATTCACCATGAGGAACAGGTCAGGTGATTTAAATCTCTTCATATGGCAGACATGAAGGCTGTTGTCATGGCAGCTACTCTGTTTTGTAGCGTTTGTTTTGTTTTTGAGTAACTGTTCCTTTTTGACACCTGCTGCCGGAAGTCATGACGTCGGGCAGCTTCTGTTGAAGATTGATTTAGCCGCAAAGTTGCCTGTAAACAGCTTGTGATGGCGTGTCACTTCCTGTTCGGGAACCCAACTCCTCCCCCCGCCCTGCCCCCCAGCCAAGACCAGACTTTCCGACATTAGAATAATTCTCTAACTCGAAGGAAATGATTTTGAGTCTGCTAAGCTTCTCTTATGTTTGAAACAGTTTCATTCCTCAAGCCATTAGACTTCTGAACTCTTAACTCATGACAGCCCCCCCCCAACCCCCCTCCGCACACTCCGCCTCTCTCCATCCATGCACGTGTGCCTTTTTCAAGAACTTTATGCGCTATATGTCTTGCACTAAACTGATATGGTGATGTACACTGGTTTTCTTTTGCTACTATACTGCAAGTAATATATATATATATATATATATATATATATACATACACACACACACACTTTGAATGGTGAGCATAAAATGCAATGAAATTTCATTCTGTTCTGCACTAACCGGTGTATTTCTGAATGATGATAAAAGTGGCTATTTATTCTGTTCTGAATGAATCACATTTTAACAGTTAAAACAAACCCTGATAATGCAGAATACTGCAAAGCTTTACCTGAAAACGCCAAGCGCCTTAACGACGCAGTGCACTGTGCTCTCAACTGTAAGCAACAAAGCCATTTTACAAACGATTCTCTTAGAATGTTTGCTCATGGTGCCTGAATTCCGAGGTATGCCGGAAAATACCAAGCTGTTTCTGAGAAACATATGTTGATATAAATCTATTAACCAACAGAATGCTTTCTGAGAATTAAACAGTGTTATTTAACATAACAAGGCATACGGCTTTTGGCGCGATTAACAAATGTCTGCCTGTAAATGGCTTAATTGGATGGTATGCTCTTCCTTTTAATTGCTTCTAAAATAAAGCCAAACAGTCCAAACAGGATTAAAGGAAACACCATCTTTTAATATGTATTGGTTAAAAACAGAGACCTCTTAATGGTCCTTTATATCACAGGATTGTCTCCTGCAGACAGTTAACTGACAGAAAATTTGCCTGCAAATCAGGTGAAGATCCCTCTGTGAGGACCATTCCTGAAGAGCTCACCTCATTCTCCATTTTGCAGGCAGCTTGTCAGACAAGCTCTCTATTTACCTTTTTCTGTGAAGATCACACCTGACCGGTGTGTGTCTGATTGTCCTCCATGAAGATGCCGACTGATAACAAAAGAAAGCTTGCAGATGGAAATAACTGGCTCAACAGAACCGATTGATGACACCCACATTTGGTTATCTTGGTAACTGTGCTGTGAAATTGGTTTTGTTGATGGAATTACGCTGAGACTTTTCTGTAAAAAAAAATTGATGGGAAAACCCCTTAAGGGGAAGCTTCAGCCTAGATTACCTTAAACCCATCAAGTTGTCCGGCTAGACAAGAAATCCTGCTTCGGGGAACACCCCCCTGGTCTGTGAAACACTGATGGTTTCTCACCACGAGAGCAATAATCATCAAACATCACAAAACAGCGATGCCTGGTCACAGCATCATATGAGTCACTGCAACAGACCAGCACTGTCACTTTTACCAAAAGAAGTGATTCAGAATAAACTGACAAGTAGACAATGTTTACCCACATACAAAACCATTTCTTGAACTGCATGCGTTTTGGTACTAATTTAGTCACTTGTGAATCACCTCAACCGCACAGTTTTCATTTGGAAGCTTTCATCCCCTGGTTTACTAGCTTTTGGAAGTAGTCGTTTTCCATAAAAGTAACCGCAGTGCGACTCACGTACTCATCATTTAAGCCTGAATCACAGTCGGTACTTATGACAGGAAATATCTGTAATGACCTACATCGTATAAGGAAAAGAACGAGACAAAACACAGTATAGCCCTAACATTAGATTTACAAAACAGTAAAAAAAAAAAAGCCTTACATTAGTTACAGTAAACACTTATAATGACACAGGCTAAGGAAATATAATTTCACGACCAAACACACTGCAGTAACGTTAGTTACTCCCATATACAGACATAAATATAGATTTCCAGCGTTAATACTTGAATACAAGTAAACCATTCAATAAGTAATATTAGAATTAATATAGAACACGCGTAGTGACGAATCACTGTTTACGTTATGAGTTTCATGTGTTATGTAAAACTATACAGTAGGCTACATGTTTTCATTTTTAAATGTATTTTCGTTTAAATGGGTAGTGAAAGACCAACGAAAAGTTTCTATAGCTCCGTATTTAGGATTTTTCATAATATGACAGATTTGCAAAGTAATTTTCGGAATATAATACGTTACACCAATGCGAAATTGTTGCGCAACAATGTCGCTGGTTCGTTACACTAAACGGTTCCTTGTCGCTGATCTGGATCGCGGAAGGCGGCAGGAACCACGATATTTGTCATCAACGACGGACTAATCGATAAAATCGCCTGTCCCTGTGCTGTAAAATATTTTACACTAACCGTACTCTTTCTCTGACTTGACCGTCCCGGATGTCTAACAACATCCTACTTGCTCTTGGATTAAGCAGCAATGAGTATCGGACCGCCAATGTTATTAATCGCCGTTCACCCAGCGCATGTAAGGTCGTAAATAATGAAAAAGAGTGCAAACCTTGAAAACGAAGGGCCGTTCCACCGGGCGTTTCTAGTACATATATACAATCCCGTTAAAACGCGTCTTTTCCGAGCAACTTGAAGATCTGTTGTTTACAAAGTTTTGTGCCAGCGATCTGATTGGCCGCTGCGGCGGCCGTGTCTCGTCGCTGCTGCTGAACTTTTAAACCCTGCGCTTCTAAAACGCAGACATGAGGTGGCGCTCATTTCCCACTTTCTAAAAAGACAGCAAAACCCAAATAAAAACAACAATAAAAGGGATTCGAGCAGCACAGTTTCAAAGCGTATCTCTCATCACAACTGAGTCAGGGCTGTGTCCTACTGAACTACTTCGATTCATTTTTCATCTTTTTTTGTCGTTCCTAGTTTGTATGCTGATCTTTATCCCAAATTCACACACCCGAAATGCACACAATGGCGCAAGTCACATTACAGTGTTTGTTTTATTCATTTATTCGTCTGTTTGTTTATTTATTTAGAAAAAAAGTAATTACACTGTAGCTCATAACATGTATGATTATTTCCGGGAACACTGGAATAAAGTAATAACCATCGTTATAATGTCATATTTAGGCTAATTATATTCTTGCTCTTTCGATACAAGCCTGCAGAGGATCAATTTCTTGAACGCGTCATATCTATAGTTGTACAAATGCAATTAACTGGCTTCTGCCTCCAGAAGGACGGAACGTACAACACGCTGCGCGCGCTGAATGAGACCTGCTCTGGATGCCATCAATTGACCACCTACCAGGAAATCATCTCACCGCGATTGATATCAAATGGAAAAATAATGCTTGATTGAATTATATAATTAAATACACATAATAGCCTATTATCACTCGGTTTTGCTCCTGAGGGGAAAAAAACAAATATGACTAACACTTGGGTTTTCTCTTGTACCTACAGTACATCAAGTTGCTATTTCGAGGAAGTTTGGTTTCTCTACTTCGACTGATGACACACTGTTGGTTCCGATAGCAACTCATTAGGATATGCCTGGGATCCAGCCGTTATGGTGTGTTATTCCACGAATCCCACGAGATCCTTTATTTGCTCAGATAGCTCAGTTAGCGAGATGCCCTTTCCATTTATGGAGGTCCAGTTACAATCGCTTGCAGAAAGATCAATTAGGCTACACATTTGCACAATACAACGATAGGCTTATGTCTTGTCCAATGAATAAGCAAAACGATATTTTAAAGGTTTAAAAAGACCGGTCGGTGGTGTGAGGCTAGATTTAGGGATCGGAAGATGTGTCACAGCTGGCGGCTGCGAGGAAAATACATGGGAACTCCGTATGGCATTTCCATTCAGCACGCGTAGACACGTATCACACGTCAACCACGTTCTGCTCCAGCGACTTCAAATGTATGGGACATGTAGCCTACTGCAGAAACCCGAACCTAGAATACCTGCATGGGGATGGGAGGCATCTGTACGTCTTAATTTACAACTTATAACTTAATTTATAACAGACAACGTACGGTTAATATAGGGCATTATTCAACTCGATCCAAAGACTCTCAAAATACTAATGTTAATGGTGGTCGAGTCAACAGCCTTAGTGGGATTTAATACGTAAGTAGCCTGGATTATAGCACACAATGGAAGAACAATGAAAAAACTCTTAAAACCGAAGCGTGCTTTCTTATATGTGAATTTCAGATAACTCCGACTGAATTCTGCTATCTGGGATTATATTACAGTTTGTAGGGTCATGACAGCTTGTGTTTCAGCAACAATAGTACTGGGTGTTAGTTAATTGGTGCGCTGTCATATAACGCGACAACCTAGCAATTACTGCACAGAAAACAAACTCGCATTTTTACACATCGCATTCCTTTATATTGGGCTGTTAGTATAGATTTACCTGTCTGCAAATTGATCGTTATGCAACACTTTCATTTCGCTTATTACAACCATTCATATTAAAGCTCAACGTCAAAGGGAAAAATGTTTATAAAAGGTCATATATCAACCACAATGGTCTTTCACTTTATTTGACCATCCAATATTATAGTAATAAGGCTAGCATTCCTGAAAATATATTCACTGTCGTGTGAATGTGTGGGTTATAACAGGTATGTGACTTTCTGATTCTTTAATTAAAATTTGCTAATGATGCAATTCTAAAACGTCATGATTCTTTATATACAATTGTTCCATCGTCCTTGTTTACGACCGGTCTAAATTAAAGAATGTGGTAAGACTGACGTCAGGAGTCTGCTTTGCCCGACGCCGATTGGCTCCTTGCTTCGTCTACGCTTCGTACCGCCCTCGGCTGTTTCCGCTCTCCGCCGTAGCAGTCTCCGCCCCGCTTTGCGTTCGCTGCGTTGTTTTGGGAACAGAAGGAAGATGGCGGCGGCGATCCCGCTGTACTGCGTCTGCCGGCAGCCCTACGACGTGAACCGGTTTATGATCGAATGCGACATTTGTAAGGATTGGTTCCACGGCAGGTACGGAGTTATTTTCTTCCTCTGTGGCGGTACTCGAAGCGGCGTGCCTTACCGGCGCACCGGTAATCCGTGTCGGGACGCTCCGGGGGGGTTACGCGGTGTCAGCTGCGATCTGAGGGCTCGAGGGGGGTCTTCATGTGCCTTTATTGTCACTCGTCGCTTCTAGTTAATTAAATGTTCGCGGATGGTGGGCCCGTCGCGCTACACGGAAAGCTGTATTAAATGGCCACGGCCGGACGGGCATTTTCCCTTTGACAATTTAAACTGCTCTGCTTTCCACTTTTAACCTCCGTGGGTCTGGGAAGCTCGGCAGGGCAAGCGGAGCGAGCGGGCTTGTGGTCCGCGATTGTGCCCCCTCACTACGTCGTGTCGAGGTGTCGGTGTGCCGGGAGAACCGAAGCCGTCGGTCTAATCTGGGCTGCCGATGCCGGCGGCGCGGAGCAACGAGTTCGGGGTGCTTTCCCCTGCGTCGCCGGCCCCGACTCCCGGCGCTGTCACCAGGCAGCCGATCCCCCCGTAAGTGTTTAACTTTTCCAGCGGAGAAAGTCCTGTCAAACTTGGTGGCACCGCGTCGTCAAACCCTACAGTTGGGTGTCAGGTTATTATCGGCGTTGGTAGTCGCCGGTTCATGGCTAAAAGTTTTAATATCTAGCCGTCGGTCGCCGACATTTTACGGGAAAAATGTTAGATTGTCCCCCAGATAAATTCATTTTCTTGAGGTTTGTTATGTGCCATTAATATAACAGTATTCAGTCTGTCCAGTTAAAGTTTCTGTTCCTGTAATTTAATTTTTTAAATTTGTTTACGTTTACCGATATACATGCCGTGACGTGAACATTATTGTCATTTTTTAGCTTTCTTGTAGGCTACACGAGGGATAATTAGGGAGGATATGATGTCTTCTTTTGGGATCACAGCTTCGTTTCGACCCGCCTACCCCCGCATGCAGTGTGGTGCGGAGTTTTTATTCATCGCTGCCTTTGCAGAGGTGGCGGGCGATCATTAAGGAAGTTTCGGCCGACTTTTTAAGAAGCGTGTGAAATAAATTGCAGACGGGGAAGCTGGGCAGACGGTTGGGTCGGCGATGGTTGGGTCTTGTAATTGACAGGCGAAGTTGTACATTTAAATACCCCCTTTTAAAAAAAGATAGGCAGAGAAAAAGAGCCACCTAGCGAGTGGAAGCGGGGCTGTTTAAAGGGACACGCATTCTCCCCGCAGGTCTTTGCAGAACTGCGCCATCCCCCGTTTGTCCTTCGCTGAACTTTGACGTGTGAGCTTGTGTTGAATTTTCCTGCTACAACCAGTCCTATCACGTTCTGGAGGCTTGGCCGTAATCTGCTGCCAAAGCGGTTTGCCTCTGATTCATAACCAAAATTAAACGGGTGTTTTAGAGACCAGAGCTGCCTGAAAGTGTGCAAACCCTTCATGTGTACATGCAGATTATCTGACTCATCGTATGATGAGGATTGCTTGAAAAGCAGACCGGCTCACTGTTGTTTTTATTAGGTAAACATGTTTTCATTAATGACTAACAAAAGCAAAATCCCTGTGCAGAGGAGTGAGAGGGCCCCGTGTAAACTTAGCCTGGTTATAGGTTATAGGAGTTTTAACAGCCATGGCTGAAATCAAATGTTTCCTGTAGTTGCTGCTTGGCCCCCACACAGTCTTTGAGGAGTTTCTGCCCATTCTTGCCTTGAGAATTGCTTCAACTGTTCATTTTTTTAGTGGGCTGTACTGTATGAACAGCCTGCGTTGTCTTGACACAGTGTTATGTTGGGTCGTTGTGTGAATTTTCTTTGTGTTCAACACATGAATTAATTTTCGCCTATTTTCTGGAAAGCTTGTAATAGTTATTGTACTGTGGTACCTGTTTTCAGCACGGCGATAGTTTTTTTTTTGACAAAGACCCTGATATTACTTTTCTCAATATTTGTTTTAAGTCACGGTCCCCTCGTTGATGGTAAATTGATTAGGTACACAGGCAGAAATTTTGATAGTTAAAATGGGATTATTTTTATGGTAGGTGGTGCTTTCCGCTGTGGTCATAAAGATCAATTTTATAGACATCTCTTTAATGGTAGTTTGGCTAGCCATTCTCCAGCTCATCCACAAGATCTGGGGTCTTCTTCCAAACAAAAGGGAAGCCAAAGTCTCCCGCTGGCCCACCTCCCGTGAATGTCATTGCCGTTCAGCTAGCATCGTCTTAGGCTATGAGCATAAATATTTCCTGTAGCGTCGGAGGCCTACGTATCCTTGGATGTGGTCCTGGTCTTTTGGACATCCCGTGTGAGTTGTTCGTCTGTGGGATAATTTTGTAGAAAGCCACATCTACTGTAGACCATTTTACTTAAACATTTTGCAGTCCTTGTATATAGAACCTAAAGACAGATGGGCACTTACAACTTCAATGTCTTAACCCAGAGGTGGCCAATCTTATCCGCAAAGGGCCGGTGTGCATGCAGGTTTTTGGGATAACCTGTAGGTCAGCTGTTCAATCCCAGGTGTGAGGACTCTTCAGCCAATCAATCCTCTAATTAGTAATCTAATTATGGAGTTGCACCTAAAACCCGCATACACACCGGCCCTTTGCGGATAAGATTGCCTACCCCTGTATTAACCTGTGTAGATATGACTAGACAAATAAGGGTTCTTACCTTTATTTTGGTGAAAGTCTCCCAAACACCACTGATAATACTCACATCATTGACTGAACTAATGAACCTTGTGACACTTATTTTTGCACGTATACTTGTATATCTCTTTATTTATGAAGGGTATATAAATAGTTTTGTTGTATATGCATTTAAACTTGTAAACTACAATGTACATCATATCATCAGGAGTATTCAGGCTTTGGAAATGGGCAGTGTGCTTCTGTCACCTTCATTTTGAAAGCAGTTTCCCAGGACCAGAAATCAATGGACTCTTAAAGCAGTCATATCTATTAAAGGACTTTCAAGATTATAGTTAGTTACAGCTGTACTTTTTCCACAGTGTTGGTATGATAACATTTGATTAGGATTTAAGTCACGTAAATCACACTGACTTGGAAGGTTTAGGTGCTAGTAGCCTTCAGGATGGCTTGAGCGTTCATCGTGTTTCAGGAGGAATGTGGTGGACAGAGCTCAGTCCTGCGGATTCCAGTGACATTTGTTTTTGAATAAACTGGATGCTGTGACACACTGTTATGTGGCCATTTAGGGCTTGATTTTTCCTCAGAAATGCATGTGCTGAATGGACTTTGAAATCGGTATGTGGTAGGATTCAGTAAGATTTGGGAAAAGGTAACCCTACACAGGAAGTTCTGTTATTGCTTTAAAATGTGTAAACCTTTCCAGGTAAAAAGGCAGTTTGATCCCACATAAGCAGACTAACAAGAAGTGCAGCCTGGAAATGGTCATTGATTTCACTTCCTCACATCCCATCTCTGTTTAGATGTACTACTAGGAATATTCTTTCTATATGTGGTGACACTAAGGTCTTATGTAACTGCATTGGACTGCCAAGAATTAGAAGACGGGAATTATGGGATGCTCGAGTCTAAAATCATTGCATCATTCTAGCAATATAAGGGGAACAAAATGTGATTGTTCCTCTTTCATGATTTCTGCTGGATGTGCGTGCTGCGAAGTTGCCTCAACACTGGTTGGTTAACTTCTGCGGTTCCTGATCTGGTAGGACAGGGGTGGGCACTTAACGGTTGAGCAGAAATCAGAAGTACTGCAAATTTGCTTTACACCCGGTCTGGAGTAGTCTGTGACATCATTGGTGACAACATGTGTCCCAAGCATGTGAGTTTGGCACAAGCTGGTGGGCTGGTGATAGCCAATGGGAGAATGGGTAACCGTGGGGTGCACAAACCTGCCATTCTGTCTGTGACCCAAGTCATGGTAGACTCGTTCAGCATTATACTCGTCCTGTACTTGCATGTTACTTTACAGAAATTGCAGATCAATGTACTAGTATGGTACATTGTGACTCCTTTATGAGTTCACTTCACTGTACACACCGCACTCAATGTACCCATACTCATAGTACTGACATGTTAGTGTATGTATGCTGTACTCGTACATTACTCATACTTCTATACCTTCATACATATTAACTCTACTCTCACTGCACTGGTACATATGTGGTGTGTAGTGTGATTCGCTTTTGCTGCCACGGTGCTGGTTCTCAGACCTTTCATAGACCTATATGTACTTTGGACTCATTTGGGTAGGTTCAGCGAAGTATCCTGTCTGGTTTCTGTGTTCTGTGGGGTGTGTCGTGACCCTGGTTTAATGCACTGAGCTGATCTCTCATGCAGTTATCAATCCTGTTTAAGTCTTATTTGTAAGCGTCAGCATCGCAGTGGCCTGTGTTTGTGCATGATCAGAGGGTTTTTACCTTTGAGTTGCCTGTCTGAGTCACTGCATGGTACTGCAGAACTGGGACTGAGTTTTGGTCATCCGGCCCAGCTGTGGGGGGTGGGGTGGGGGGTGGTCAGTGGAGGGGACAGTCCTGAAGATCGAAGCACCTCTGGCCGTCTGCAAGTTCATCCCCATTAATCAATGTCCATTCTGGATGAAAATATTTGAGAGATAAATGACTTTCGTCATCACCCTAAAGTTTTTAGTAGAATTGGTCTGGTGGCTGAGTAATTCTTAATCATTGTTTTGTCCTCATTCATTTGCTGAGTGATTCCAGCTCCGTGGATTCACTGTCTGCATTTCCATGTACTTTGTATTGATCCATTTCTCAGTCCAGATGCTTGTGATCCAGTGTCTGGTTGCTACTAGTTGTAATGTATACGTCTTTAATGTTAAATTCATTAGTATAGTTATCATTGTAAATTCTTTTTGTGGTATTTGTTGTAGTTGGTGAATGACTGTAGCTTGATTGGCTTGATTTTAAGAATTTTAGGAAGACTTGTTTATAGAACTCTTTACTTAAATAAGCAAAACATTCTTTTATTCAGATACCGAAGGAAGGTACTTAAGGATAAGGATGTTTTCTTCTCATTCCAAAACGTATTGTACATGAAGAGAACGACATGAGGTACTCAGGTCTGCTGTAGTGGCAATAATAAAATAGAAATAATATCCAAACAACAATACAACGAATACAATAAGGTAAAGAATAATAGAATACTGGCATTATGGATGCATCTCCCACTTGTACTCAGTTGAATTTAGTGAGTGCTTGGTGAGAAATGCTCTTTTCTAAAAAAAAAAAAACAGCTGTGTGAAAATGTTGACATTTCCGCTTTGCTCTGACATTAGCATGAGGATCTGGGTAGCCCCTTCGTCTTCACCTTCCCAGCCATTCTTACTGTACCAGGAAGCTGACGCTGTGAGGACAGACAGTCATGGGCTTTGAGGGCTGTGGGCGCAGCCGAGGGCTGTGTGATTTCCTCCTCTGGGGGTGTAGAGGGGCACATTTCCTCTTCCTCTTCTCAAGTATTTGACCACCGCAAGCTGCTTAGATGGTGGGGGGGGGGGCAGGAAGCTGTACTCCCATTGCTCCACGGCCATGTGCTTCTGTTGGCCCATGAGAAGTGACCCTCTTGGCAGTCTGTCATCACAGGCTTTTAAAATAGACATGTTGAGGGTCACTGACACGCATTCATGTTTTCTTGGTCCTGTGTGTGCCTGAAAAGCAGACTGGGATTGCTTGCATTCTCGATTTCTATTTTCAGCTGAGGCCAGTTTGTCATGGAGCTTCATTTTTGGGGATATCTGGTTTTGACCGGTTTCATTTTTCCATCAGGTGTTTTGTGTTTACTGTGAATGTGAATGTTTTGGATTTGCAATGCAGTTGAACAGTCTCAGATGAAACATCAGCCCATTGTGCTGTCTCCCAAGCAGCTCGTTTGCAGCACAGAAAACGTCTTTAGTCTTTTGAAACGTTTTACGGCAGAATGTGAACTGTGAAGCAATAGCGTCAACTTTTAGATTGTTGTTTTTACAGCTCTGCGTATTGAAATGCCATCCACCCGGAGAATCCTCTGCCAAGCTTATGGTTGTGTTTGCTGTCGTCTCGAACTGCTGCTTTGGTTGTACTTTTGAATTATCTTGGACTATTATGGGCACCTTAGGAGTGGTTGCTGTGTAGATGCTCTGAAACATCTCCAGGCTCTGCAAGGCTGTACGCCTTGTTTGCTTTTTGAGATAAGACTCATTCGCTCAGTTCATCGGCGCCTAAACCTACAGGCAGTGGTTCTGAGGATGAGAGAGAGGAAAACATAACACGGTAGCAATGGACCTGACACCTGAAGTTGCACAGTAACAATTCAGCAAATGGCGTCTGTGCTAATGGGGAATGTTTTCCGTCTTTTTTTTTTTTTTGGATTGGAGTGCAGCTCTTGTGGATGTAGATGGCAAAACGTGGGTAGGAAATTGTATGGGGTGGGGGGGGGGGTTTGTCACTGCCACTGTCGTTTCTGCACTTGTCACAGGGTGACTTTATTGCCTAATCGCCTTCGGTTAACCGGGGTGTCCCACTGTTCCACGGGTGCGTCATGTCTTTGGCAGTGCATGCCAAGCAGCTCGGACACACTGCTCGGGGGGGGATGTGCCTTAGTGTGACACTGCCGAAGTATCTTTAAGGTCCTCAGAAATGTTCAGGCTCCCGTTTTTGGTTCTGAGGATTCCTTGATGTACAAATATGTGGCGCACCCCCCTCCGGCAATCGCATCGTTTGCCTCTGCCATTCCTGTTCCTTCACAATGCTCCTTTACAGTCCCGCTGATTAATGAATAGCCCCACTTAAGGCAGATAGCAAGTCTGAAAGGACAGACACAGGAGAGCGGGCTCAATGCGCCGGTGGGTTATGTGAAGAGAGAATCCACCACTGCCCCCCCCCCAGCTAGTCAGCCTTCCCTTGTCTGGAAAAGGGCCGCTTTTAGTCCTCGTGTGTTTGTCTGCTGGCAGTCCGCCTTCCTTTCTCTCTCCTGCACGTGGGACTTTCAGACACAGTCAGTCTGTCATTCCTGAGAATTAAGCCTCTTACAGCCTGGAGATGCCAGAGGCCAAGACGATCGAGGCATGTCTTCCTGTTATTTTGTCATCCTGGGTGTAGAAGCTCATCCTTCTGCCTCAAATCTGAGAACAATGGGGCAGTGGGCTTTGGGCTTATCCTCTCTAACAAGCGAGGAAGCAGATATATTTTTTTTCTGACGCAGTTTGAATATTCTGAGCTCAGATGTGGATGTTGGCAAAGCAAGGCTCTTATCCTACTTATGCTGGGAAGGTCTCTCCCTCTGAGGTGCAATCGGAGTGCAATACTCTGTCTGAGGCCTGCAGGAGAATGCAATACACATGCAATGGTATTGAGCCCCCCCCCCCCAGACCAAACAGACATCATTGACTCCTGCAGCGGGGTGTTCGTGCCCGGAGTAACTCCTCAACAGAAAGATGGTCTAAAAATAAACGTGTCGGTGGGGAGACCAGCTGAGACCCCTGGCGTGAGAGGCACAGAGAGACTTCAGTTCGTCAGTGGGGGGGAGGGGCAGCCGTCTTTGGGACGCCGTTCTGCGTTTGGCGCGATCTGCTTTACTTGAATAGGAGCCATAAGCCTTCCAGAGACTCTCCTGCTTTCACATTTAGCTTCCTGCGGCTGCCACATAAAGGTGTTGTGTAAATCCTGTGCCCCCCACTTGTACATACTGTACACAATCCAGTTAAATCTGCATATCATTTAAATGAGTCATGCGTAGTATGGTGTTTTCCTTTGTCGACTTCCACCTCTGCGTTCAGCTGGGGAATTGGGAGCTGAGTGACCCAGCGGCAGCGCGGTGGCGTCGAAGCTAACGGGGACCTTTATCAGGGCACAGCGCACGCGAGGGGGGGGCCTGTTCTAGACGACGTGAGGTAAAGAACGTGCACTGAATGTTTTCTGTATGGGGCATGATGGGGGTGGGGGGGCGTGTGGGGGATACGGAAGGGGGTTTAAATGCTGATGGGGCCCCATCATTCACCCTTTTGGTGAAAGCCGACCCCCAGCCCCCCACCCCCCATGCCGGGGGCAAATGGGCCCACTTTCCTGTTCAGGTGGTGGGTTTAAACTCATTAAATATTCCTGAGACTCAAAGCCTTGCCTTCCCTTATCCTGATGGAGCCTTCGTATGCTGCCCTGTTTAACTGTCCAGCCCAGTCCTCTGTAAGCGGCGTGCTCTGGCTTTATCCGCCTATGCACACAGCCATTATGGTGACATAATTGTTCTGACCAGTGGCTCATTTCCTGTACACTTTTCAGCCTGTATCTTAGTAAGAGAGTTATTATTAATGGGCATGCAGCCCAGGCACCAGGAAGGTGCCATTGGCAGACGGTGTCGTATGAGCTCCGCACATCCGTGCGACAGTCTCGGCGGCGAGATAATTAGCTCAGCGTGAGAAGGCGGGGAGTGCTGTCTGTTCTGGACACTTCCGTGTAACCAGGCACCATGTGAACCAAATACGACGTGTGTTTTCATCATCCTGTGCTGACTAACCAGCACAATGGCACTGTGGCATCGAGGACTGGGACAGCGCCGGCTGCAGATGTCTTTCCGGAGGGTCTGTCTACGCTGTCCGTCACACAGAGTGCAGAGTATTCCCCAAAGAGTTAATTGCTTTGTTTTGTTTACGGTCTTCCAGCTATTTCCTGCAATTATGCTAAGATCAAAGCTGGTAACGGGCAATAGATTTCTCAGCACCTCCTCCTGGGAGTCACTCCTTGAGTAAAAAGAATGGGGCTGTTTTTCAGAAAGTTGCTCCTGCTGTGTAAACCATAGCTTTGCTCTTACCCCCCACCCCTACTGGCTGGGGGCGGAGGGGCAGGGCCTTTAATCTGGACGCCTTTGCTGCTGGTCAACACAACAGCTTCTCTCAGCACTTCATGGATAAACACCCCCCCCCCCCCTCCCAGCTGTGGCAGGACTAATGACACTCCCCAGCATCAATCTTAGTCATGGGACACTTGTCACGTCTGCTGATCGCCTCTCTCAGCAGATCTGTGTCTTGAAAGACGCTCCTGGTTTTGTCCCGTTTAGACTCTCACTCTGCCAACTGTCTGTTAAAGTGCCATTAGACCTACTATGCAAATTTTAGGTTTTTGGTACATATGCAGCGTACCGGAATGTGTGCTTGTACAGGATTAACAGCCTTGTAATTGAAGACCTCTCTCTCTTTGCCATGGACCTCTCTCATGCCTTCATCAGAGGGGCATAAATGCAGATCCCTCTGAAAACGCACAGGAGTGGAAGCGCGTAGAGTGAAGGCATTAAGAGTACAGCATTATGGAATTAGGGGAAGACTTGATGTATAGGGCACCGCACACTAGAATTCTTTATACTTAAGCTGCATATGAGGCACGCTAAATGTCAGTTATTTGCAATCTGTCATGCAGTCTGTCATCCAACCCGTCATGCAGTTTCCTGCTTAGGAGAGGCACTCACTTTTGTGCGACCATTTGCCAGTGAGGTGCAGGTGCTGTGGTTTCCGGAAGCCTGTGGACAGGTCTGCAGGTGAAGGGATGGTTACTGCAGCACTCTGTGTTTGATACAGTTGTCACATATCCCGTTTAGTCTTGGTTTATGTGTGGAAAAAAGGGTGTGTGTGTGTTGCTGATGTTGGGAGGAGACACTGGGGTCCTTGGCTTCTCGAATCATATTTCCGATGCCTCCGATGTCCTGCTGGCTGCCATGATCCCTGTCACATAGGCCGTTTTCTTATTGTGAAGCATGCCATTGGTGCATTCCGTTTTATCTCAAAAGTCGGATCTTCCAAATTCCACGTCAGAAATTTCAACTCACAAAGTTGGAGGAACCTCTGCAACCCCCACCTCCGAATTCATGATGGCTGCGTCCTTCATAAAGAGAAGTGAAAGTACTTATATACTGTTTATTAGCACTTCTGTCGTGTTTGTGTCTTATTAAATTGTCCGTACGCACAGCGCTGTCCCTCCTTTATCGGTGGACACATCGCTAAGGTCTTTGTGTGTGCAAAATTCCATGCAATGCATTGCTATCAACTGGTATTGCTGACAATGGCTAATTATGAATCTGGATAGAAGTGGTATTGCTAAATGGCTTTCAGACCGGTTGTACTGGAACACGGTTGACTCAAGTGTGACATCATTCCCAGCTCCGACTTCCCACCTCTGAGGTGTAGCATATCTCTTCCGTAAGTCTCCTCATATCTGCTCTGCCATCTGTGTCCCTTTCAGTTGTGTCCAAGTAGAGGAGCACCATGCAGTGGACATCGATGTTTACCACTGCCCCAACTGTGATGTTGTACACGGTCCCTCCCTGAGTAAGTACCACAGGCTTATTAGTAGGTTAATATAACTGTAACTTAAACATCACATTTAGGTTGGATTGTGTCCTTCTTGGGAAGGTGGGGCGGCTTTTATGAGCTTCTGAACCAGGCTGGGGGTAATCTGCAGCGTAAACTCCATGTTAATTCATGGGACGATCATTCTAAGCGAGTAAATGTCATAGGACCCAGAGCTTATTTTTAAGTGGCTTAGGTTCGACCCCTCTGTTCTCTCCCTGCGTTCTCAGTGAAGAAGCGGAATAACTGGCACCGGCATGACTACACAGAGCCCGACGACGGTACCAAGCCAGTACAGGCTGGCACCTGCGTGTTCGTGCGACAGCTGCAGGCTCGCACCTTTCCCAGGTAGGTGACGGATGCCTGGGCGGTACATGCAGCGCCCCTCGACGGCGTCTACCACGCCTTCTGACAGTGAGGCTGATGCTACCTTAAAAGGCTTCCAGACTTACTCTTCTTGCAAAGGATCCATTCAGATTATTGATGCCTGAATAGACAAGTATTTTTGTAATAAGTCACGTGATGTCATGTGATGTCCCTCGGCCAATGAGAGGCCAGCACTCTCTCGCCATTGTTCTCCGCACTCAGGCCAAAGAGAATAGAGGTTAAAATGTGAAGCTAGTTATCGCTGTTGCTTAAAAACACGTCATGAATATCAGTGCTATCTTTCCCCCCTCATCATCCCTCCTGTCTGGCTGCCCATGTCTCAGTGCCGACGAGATCCTGGTCAAGATGCAGGGGCACCAGGTGACGCATCAGTACCTGGAGAAGCATGGGTTCCAGTGCCCCATTGCGGTGGCCAAACTGGATGGCCTGGGACTCGAGCTGCCACCCCCCTCCTTCTCTGTCAAGGACGTGGAGCAGTATGTCGGTGAGAGCAGTGTGTGACCTGCGTACCTGCCGCCCCCCACTGAGTGCCAGCGAATTCCCACCACAATCGCAATAAGTGGGTCGGTGTTCCGGAGAAGCCTCGCTCCGTTGATGCTCTGTAAATGATAGGAGCAGATCCTAATCGGGGAGTATTTACTTTGTTTTGTGCCTGAGCCCTTTGTTGGCTAAGGGGTCCTATCAGTGTTTCATTCAGCTTTATCTCCTTGCTCCGGAGCTCCATTACGGCTCTGAATGGGGCCAGGGGCTGTGTCGGGTGACTAAGCTGCCAGACTCACTGGATCCACCTGTTTAACCAACTTTAATCGAGCAATAAGTAAATGACAAGAACAGATTTGCTTACAGGGCACACTCGCTTCCATCGCTGAGAGCCTGGTACTGACAGGGTTCTGTTACAAGCTAGTGTGCATGTGTCTCGTGTTCCCAGCATTTAGTATGTCCGCTCGGGTCGAATTACCGGTCTTTCCACTATAGCTGGTCTTGTGGCAGACAGATCAGCTCTGATGGGGCGTGGTTGTCTGGGGGCATGGGGGGGGGGACAAAGCTTTGACTGGAAACAGGGAGATTCCTGCCAGTGCCGCAACACCACCGCGTGACTCCGACCAACATCACAGGAAGTCGCACCCATCCACCTGTCCCCTAACGGGTCATCCACCCGAATAACCTGATGTGACAGGAGTTTACCAACAGCCGTTTCTAATTGTGACTCCCTCCAGAATCAGGACCGTCGCTGCTTACTGTGATGCTGTTCTGCCAATCTGAAGGGTGCTTTCTCACGATAATGACTATGGGCTCTGCAGCCTGTAGACACCTTAAAATGCTTGTCCAGTGTTCCCACAAATTACAGTACGTCCCCACTCTGCTGCTATGCACCAGCGGCCTACTAAGTCCATCCCATCCCCCCCCCCCTCTCCCCTTACCCCA
>JAODUD010000062.1:19945376-19959514 GCA_026784285.1 Stomatorhinus walkeri | reverse complement strand
GGGGAGGGGACTGTGGGGGGGGGGGGGGGTTTCAGGAGCTGATTAAGTACCCTAACCCTCTCATTACCCCTTCAAAGTCCTGCATTTTGACATTCAGTACACTGTGCAAGACACTTACGCAGTCAAAAAATGTTTATGTTGGTCTCCCCAGTACAGGCTGGATTTTACAGTAATAATAATATCAAAAGTACATATGGTACTGTACTGTACCGTACAGCGCTGTACTGTACCCCGCTGATGAAGCTCTGAAGTAGTGTTTGACTCGCCTCACAAAGTAGCGTGTGAATTCATTATCACGAACCACTGTTCATAAATACGAATTGTCCAAACCAGGGGCTGCCAATATTTGTAGAAATACATCATGTATTTTTTTAAACGTGATTAGTTTGGTCAATATTGAGATCACGATTATTTAATATGATAACTCAGTGACTTTATAAATATCATGCATTAACTGAACTTTGGGGAAAAAATACTTTTCACAGCAGAAAGTAAAAATTCAACTGAGAAACAGATAAAAAAAAAGGGGTTGGACTGATGACACTGAAAACAGGAGTATCACTGCGAAATGTAATGTGGCACAAGAATCATTTTATCTCTACTTTTATTTTGATAATTGTTGGAAGCCAAAATTGAAATTAAAATTTGACTAACTGGCCAGCTCTAACTGATTTGGCTAATCAATACCTCACTCAGTTATTTAACTAATTATGTTAATTAATTAACTGGGCTAGTGGTGAAATTTAATGAATCCAAAGATTGGTTGAGATGCTCTTAAGGAGAGATTTGTGACCTTAAGAAATGTTGTTCTAGCCGTCCAACGAGATATCAGAGACTTTTTTTGGAAATAGTTTGTTTTTTTGTGTTACTGATAACTTGCAAATCTTCTAATGCTAAATTGTATATATTTTTCTGCGTAAATATACATTTACTACCCAGATAAACGGCCTTCAGCATTTTCATTTGACTGGCGAAAACTTGCCCAGCGGTGTGCACTTCTCACAGGAGTTGTCCACCCCAGGCTCGTACCTATGTTTATCTCCTGCTTTTCCTCCCAGGAGGAGCAGAGTGGCAAGGTGGTCAGACCTCCGGGAGGCGGAGCTTGTCTCACGAGCCGTTCCACAATGGAGCGAGGCTGCCGGGTGCGGCGAAAGGCACGGCGTCTCCGAGAACAGCAGGCCTCCAGGACGCCGTCCAACTTGGATGTGCTGGAGTTGCACACGCGGGAGGTGCTGCGGAGGCTGGAGGCGGAGCCCTTCCAGGAGGTGGGTCACACAGCCAATCGGCTTCCTGAAGGGAGGGTGGGTAGCAAATCGGTCACCCTTTTTGGCTAATGACCCTGCCTCCCCTCACCCCCACCCCTTTTTTTTTTGTATAGCTGGATGCTTCTTTCAGCTGCCAGTTCAACGGGAAATTCAACAAAGCATCCACGGCATCGGCAGATGCAGTTGAGCGGGTTCTGGACAACAATCTGCGCTTGGTTTTGTGCAATGGCAGAATAGTTCGGTCAGTCTGTGACCGTGTGTGTGTGTGTGTGTGTTTGTGGGTGTTTGTCTCTGGGGCCTGGCAGACCTTGTCTGTGTCCAACGCTTGACACCCTGCGAAGAGTTTCTGAGGTGCTCGTCAAAAACAAACGACAAAATTAAAATAATTCCCTTCCCCATTTTCTGTCTCTGCTGCCGCAGTAGGTTTGCATGGGCGGCGCCGTAATGCTCCCCTGCAGGACTGAAACTGAGCGTTGGATTCTGATCTTTGCTCCTGTGCATATGTAGAGACGAGAGGCCACGGGTGAAAGTGATTGGGACTGGGGAATTGCCGGGCCAGAGAGCGGACACCCCCCAGAAGGAGGCAGTCGTGGTCAAGGTGGAACGCGGAGAGCCAGGGGACAAGGCCAGAGCACTCAACGGTAGGTCACACTGCACCCGTGAAATCGACAGGGCCGTGAAATGGGAACCACTTGCAGAGTGGTCTACTCTCTGACCCCAATGTGGGAGGTGTGGGGTTTAGCTGCTTAGGGGTTTGTGCCAGTGTCCTGGAGGTCATTGATTCTAATCATGTGGCTGGTAGAGTAATCAAATGATTGTTTAATCCTCGGGCAAGTCCGGTAACTCCAAATGCTATTTATGTGTTTGTCCCTCTCAAGGAGAGCAAGTTAGGATTTCTGAAAATTTTCCCCATGAATTAAGTTACATTCTATTAGCAAATTTTAAGCATCGGGGTAACATCAGGAAACCTCATGATGCTTACATCGTTTTCTTTCCAGTGGTGTTTATAGGGCACCACAATAAAAGGGGATGTGGTTCGTGTGTTGGTTTGTGTTCATTTGTTTTGTCGTTAATATATCTTCTGAAGGGTTTTTCAAAGGCATGAAATCTGAACTCAGGAATGGGGCCTCGGCGCACTCAGACACGTCAGACTCCAGCTCAGAGGAGAGTTGCACTACACAGGTAAGCTTGACATTCTTCACTAATGAGGAGGACCGTTCTGTAGTGTACGGCTTTAACTAAAGTCTTTCTCCAGCAGAGAGACTCTTCAGAGGAAGACTCAAGGAGTTCTGAGGAAGAAGAGGAGGAGGACACAGGGATGAAGATTTCCTCCCAGAACCTGACCCAAAGAAGCTCGGCGGGCTTCATGAGCTTTCAGCAGCCAGGATCGGAGTCCAGGCAGCAGGATAGATCTCTAAAAAGGTGGGTGGCCAAGTGTGAGGTTCAGTGTACTGTCTTGCTGCTGCTGTTGGAACTCTTCCTGAAGGGAAGGTTTTGTGCCAGCTATTGGGGCGGCACGGTGGTGCAGTGGTTAGCACTGTTGCCTAACACCTCTGGGACCAGGGTTCAAGTCTCTGCCATGGATCCATGTGTGTGGAGCTTGCTTGTTCTCCCTGTGTCTTCCCAGAGTTTCCTATGGCACTCTGGTTTCCCCACACAGTCAAAAAATATGCTAGGGTTAATTGGAGTTACCAAAGTGACCCTGAATAGGAAATGGATGGAGGAGTACAGTAGACTTGTAGACTTCTCTGAAGTCACCATGTTCCATCTAGTCCCCTGTTCTAGTAGCATCTCTGGATACTCAGCAGTTTCATGATATTCATCCTCAGATATTCAAAGCATGAGAAGGATAATTAACAAGTAAATTTTACTTGCATTATTCACTTTTCTATAACTGTTCTAACTAAGAATTTACAAGAAGAAATACAAAATGATCTTCTACAGTGAGATGCTGACGTGTAATTCCATAAAAATGTGTCCATCATAATATTGGGTCTGTTATTGTGTAACAGTGAGGAAGTAGTAACAAGTGATCCACTAATTTGTGTGATGGGGGAGGAGTAGCCAGTGATCGATTCAGAGTGACGCTCCATTCGAGCTGCGTCAAATAAACCTGCGTATGTCTCATCAGAGAACGTCCCACCTCGCCCAGCACTGAAGCGGCCATCCAGGGAATGCTGACCATGGCCGGGCTGCTGGAGCCGCAGTTTCCCGAGGCAGAGACCCCCAGCTCACAAGACCCCTGGTGGTCCAGCCCAGCCCATCCATCTCCTGACTGCGGTACTTACACCAGCTGAATAGTGTGCATGTGTATGCGAGTGAATGACAGTGAGCAAGCACATGACCTTCCTCTTCCCACAGGTGGCAGGGAACATTCCTCAGGAGAGGACAGCCAGGGAGACTCGGACTGTAGCTCCAGCCTGGGTCATCAGGTAACAGTCAGCCCCCTGCCCATTGAGCCTGTCCGCGTCTGGAACTGAGGGCAATCAGAACCTGGTGACCCAGCTCAATTACTCTCTTGTGCTCAGTCACTCTATCTGGTCCCCTGAGGCTCTGGAAAAGGAGGGAGGGGTTTACTCTGATCCCAAATCTCTGTGCTCACGCCCCAGGACAAACAGCGGGCTCCGAGGCACCTGCTGAAGGAGTGCCAGGCCCAACTCCGGCAGCGGATCCAGGAGAATAAGAACTTCCTGGACAGCGGAGGTGGCAGAAGCGAGGCCTGGGTTGACCAGCACCTGTCCTTGGACCCTGGCAGCCCCCTGCACCTGGAGACGGACTTCCAGTACAGAGAGACCTCACTGTCGCCGCCGCTTCACCCCTCCAAGCGGCCTGCCTCTAACCCACCACCAATCAGCAACCAGGCCACCAAAGGTCTGCTTATCCGCTTGTTTTGGACGTCCCGGTCTGTGTGCCTTGCAATGTAACGGCAAGACTTGCTGCTAATCTCCATTATGGAAGTGAGATTCGTGTTTGTCATGATTTTGATTTACAGTGTTTGATGCCCACGTTTCTTGTGCCCGTTTCCACAGGAAAACGGCCTAAGAAAGGCATGGCCACCGCCAAGCAGCGCCTGGGCAAGATCCTCAAGTTGAACCGGCACAATCGCTTCTTTGTGTAGCGGAAGGAGAAGGCAGGGCAGGGAAGAGCCGGACTTCACACAGGCCCTGTCTTGAGATGCTCGTGCTCTGTTGACCTCTGCCAGGAAGCCCATGCCACAACTTGAAATGTCAGGGTATCAGTCTTAATCCTGCAAGTGCATACACGCGCACACAGACACATACGCGCACGCATATATACGCACAAAGACAGATGCAAGAGACCTCCACGACGGAAGCCCTTGAGCGAGTTGCCCTTAGTGGTGGGTGGTTTTTGCCCCGGATCGAAATCCCAGGTCAATGGAAGTTGAAGGCTTTAAGCAGAGCTCCAGAGAATCCAGCTGCTTCTGTGTGAGAGCGCCATCTGCTGGTGCTGTCGTGGGAGTGTACAAGGAGCAGTGCATTATGACAAGCAACCAGCCAATCCGTACTTTCATGCCACAATGTTCATACCTTGGTTGCAGGCTTCTACGGCTGAAACTACTTGCTGCTTCCGCCCGTTCTATCAGCATAATTCCTCCATTACCAAGCCAGTGTGGGCACACACAGTGTTATGGATGGTCCCGGAATGCAGTACTAAGTATCTGACTGTCTTTCTTGAACATATCTGGCTTTAGACGAAGAAGGGTGCTAATGTGTTGAACTAATCTCAAAGAAGGTGCTTGAAACTTTATCGTTGCCTGCCGCTCCATCACAATCACACC
Source organism: Stomatorhinus walkeri (assembly GCA_026784285.1). Classification (NCBI taxonomy): domain Eukaryota; kingdom Metazoa; phylum Chordata; class Actinopteri; order Osteoglossiformes; family Mormyridae; genus Stomatorhinus; species Stomatorhinus walkeri. Next base: position 19,954,450 of record JAODUD010000062.1, on the reverse strand, counting down.
AGCAATATCATGTAATACAGGAGATTTTGACATGCATTGTTGATGGAGGTGCAGAGTGTCCTGTTTCCTCCCATTATGCTGTTTGTATCGCTTTGGAACAGGCGTAGTCAAGTGACGTAGATTGGCTGGAGCCATTAGCCATACCACCTCATCCAGCCGGGAAGCTATCGTCACTCGTGTTTGTCGAGTGCGCCACAGTGCAGCCTGCTCATCCACTCGCGTCCCTCTGGCTATGAGCGAGGACCAGCTGCACATCAGTCACCTTGATTTGTTGTTTTCGGTGAGGAAAAGCCATATGCACCAGGAAGCCATATCTCCATGGCAGTGCTTTAAGGAGCCAGTGCTGTGTCTCTGTGTGTTTTCTTTGTATATCTTCGAGGGTCAGTTGAAACCAAATCAGGGTTTAATAGTGCAGAGGAGGAGGCCATGTTGTGACCAATCAAAACGACTGTTTGAAATGAGCTCATTTGGCGCCACCTACAGGACACGAGACGACTGCAAGAGCGTAATGTTTTCTGTGACGATTTACTTTAAAGCATTGCGTAATGTATTGAGTGACACTTTCTCTGCTTTATTTCATCATTCAGTCCCTTTTGTAGCTGTTTGTTTTTATTTCTTTGGAAGACACCTTCATTTAGATTATTTATGAAAAGGTAATTGTACTTTTTCAGCCTGTGGGTTGAAAGGTTTGTAGCTGACGATGGTCATGTTGCCAGGGCTCCCTCAGCACTCACGTTCCGGCATGTAAATGCAAAAGGGGGTGCGTTAGCTGCCGGCAGTAGCGACAGCAGCACAGAGCACTAGCATGCCTGTGCTTGTTTACATTACTAACCTTCCATGGTCATACGTTCTCGGTAGTATTTTGTTACATATTAACTCAGTGTCGACCTGTGTCTGGGATGTATTTGCTGAATGGGTTTAATACTGTTTGAATTTAGAGATTTTCTCTCATATAAAAAAGACACAAGGCTGGTTCTGGACACATTAGTAGAAATGATTGCATAGGCAATACAAGGCAAAAACAATTTCTGAACTCATAAGTTATAGCATAAGGAAAATGGCTTCTCTGGTTAAATGTCTGATTAGATCCACAGATTCAATGCATGTTATTTCTAGGCACGACACATGAAACCACATTAACTGGATAGGGACCTTGCAGGCCCAGTAGCATCAATGATAGCCAGCATAGATGAATTTAAAACAGGATGTCATTCCATCTTCTAGGGGAGTCCAGCTCTTTGAGATTGTGTGTGTTTATATATAATCTCCCTTCATTTGGTTAGGATTTTGCCCTATTTTGGCTTCAAACCTCAGGTTCATCAGTTCCTGGTGCAAAAATAAGGGAAACCCCCCCCCCCCCTTGGTGACTGCCAAAGCTGTGACTTGGGACCGTTGTAGGGGGGCAGTCTCTCAGGGATTACTGCCACTGTCATCAACAAGATTCTTTCTGATTTCACCACTAGCAGCATGCAGTGAGGCATCTATCCAATCACAATGTGTTTTCAAACTTTCATTGCTCACATATAGCATTTGGGACATTTATTTGGTCAACCTGTGTTTCTTCAGTGCTTCTCTTAAGGGTTTTATGATGGAGAAATGGAAACAACGTTCCATCAGTTCATCTTCTAATCACTTCTCCTGGTCAGAGTCATGGGGAAAACCACGTTGTTTTTAGCTTACTAAACGTGCTTTAATCTTGTGGCATTTTACCCACTATCACACATTTAGATGTAGGTCTTTGTTGGAAAATTCTCAGTTGTTGTTACCATAGAAACCCACACGAACCATCCTAAGATGTTGACTCCTGACCTTCTCTGGTTCGTTTTGCTTCCTTATAAGCTGAACAGTTCACGCTTTTTGAAATTTTTGATTTTACTGAAAAAAAATTCTCATACCTTTCTGGTACTGCACTTGTCTTACCAGCTTAAAGCAAACCAATGCGAGTTAAAACAGAGCTTGCAGCAGTCAGCAGAAAGATCTCCATGGCGGGAAAGGAGGGCCTCCGGTGTCGGGATGGTTCGAAGTCAGAGGTCTGCGGCTTGCTGAGCTGCATTGCACTAATTGCATCCAGTTTGTAGCTTGGTCATATGACCTCTATAAAGCTCTGAATGCATCAAAGGGCTATTTGCTTGGCCAGTTCAGTGAGGTTTTTTTTTTTAAACATCTCCAGAGTGAGATTGTTTTGAGCTTCTGGTTCACACAAACTGAAACCTGATAAAAAAAACTAACCAAACTTCTCTCTGTCCTCCCACGTAAATGTGCTGCATCAAAGTGCTTAAAAGACACATTGCTTCTCTTTAACTATGATCCTGTAACACTAAACTAACAATTTTCAAATGTTTGCGTTAAATTAACTTCCACCACATGTGTGTTCGTGGCTGGCCTGCAGGCAGGGTAGATTTCCTGTAGTACTATTAATTGTACAGTATTTATTTTGCTTTTGCATTTTAAAAAATCTATTTGCAATTGTGGTCTGTTTTCGATGGTCATGTACTTTTTTCTTGAATCCTAGAATTGTTTTGACGTTAAAAATATTTTCATACTTGATTGCAAACATAAAAAGCTTAGACCTTGTGACTTTATCCACTGCAGTGCATTTTTGAATATTTTGAATTTCTGCAGTCAATAATGGCCTGTACATATTAAAAAAAAAATCTTAGTACCTCATTGTTTCCAGTTGTGTTCTTTAGGCTGACATGAAACATAACACCTCCCATTTATTCAGTCTTTGGTTGTTTATAAACTAATCATTCAAGTGGATTAATGTCTCAGGTTATAAGTGCAGCCATCACACAAACAGATAAAAGGTCCTGTTTCACCACTAGAGGGAGATCAAGTTATTCGAAGCAATGCTGGCTTTCTAGGATCATGCAACAAAACCTGGGCTGAGAAAGCCCCATAATCTGAAAACCAGCTGGAACAGGTAGAACGAGTACAGGAAAATGTCTATTTTGTTTTACTGGATATGAAGATGATCTCTCATTCAGTAGCTGCTCTCTGTGAATAACAGCCAGTGCCTTTAGGTTACAACTGAACGCTGTGGCATCATCTGCCACTTATTCTATCAAATAGCATGCAGGCGTGAGACTTCCAATATCTGACGGAATTATCAAGTGCATGACAACCTGTCTTGCCAGATTCGTGGCAGCTAGCTAATCGGCACAACTACAGTGACCATCCCAGCAAAATAGTCGAGGTCATTTAAACAGGAGAAACGGGTTCATTTAGGTCAAAACCTGTTTGCTCGGTACATTCACCCTATTCACAAATTTTTAAATATAACACATGTAAACATCTCTGAAAAGACCCCATTTGCTGCACTGACAGTACTGTCCCTGCAGTTGCATCATGCAAGAAGGACCTGCATCCCCATTAACTGACAGGCCCCACCTACCATTCAGATGGGGGGGGATCTGCACCCAGGGCATCAACGTCAGCTACTATCTGCATCAGCTCGTTAAGGTTTACCAGCCCAGTAGCAGAGAGCTCCTACGAATGTGTCTGATAACCTTGCCCGTAATTTTTGCATGCCTTCTATGCTGTTTCTAACAGCCTAAACATCAAACCTCATTACTAATGTACCTGAACCGGTGGTCGTTTATCTTTTAACTTTAAATGGAAACAGTCACAGCAATTCTGTCACTATGACTTAAACCGGGCCAATCCGCAGCACTGCAGCCTAAGGTTAAAATTTTGATTATATTTCTTATGTATGTTTAAGTGCTGATATTCCGATGCTGTTTCTGCAACTCGAGCACCAACACACGGAAAGCACGTCGCCCAGCAAACTGGAGTGTATTATATCAAATCTAACGCAATCACTCATCACATTTGCTCCAAATATAAATAATAATAGTAATATTATTATTATCACTCGCGAACAGAAGAACCTCGACCCGTTCGTCACTGACAACATGGCGGACCGAGTCACTTGTGCAGACGCCAATTGACCAGAAACACACAAAGCTCCAACCCGCAATAAAATCCACAAACTTCAAGGCAACCTTGGAGTTAGTCATTTTAAAGACACCGATCAAGCCTTCCCGGCTGCCGCACGGCACCTTTTCCTCGAATGCTTGGTCAAACATTTCATCTGAGTCCATCTGTCAGCCAGTCCGATTGTACATACTTGGACCCAGCGCCATTCGCTTCTCACACTAACAATTGGGGCTTCGTTTCTCTTTAACAAAAACGCTATGGGCAAACTGGACGAGTCCTTGATTAAAAGGACTTATTTCCTGTTTTTACTATACAAGCAAAACAGGAAGCGCGCTCCCAATGCCAGGGGCGCGCCGCCCAGTAATAAGTGCGCGCTCCCGACATTCACTGAAGGTTGACACCGAACGCCATCTTATATGACTTTTGTGTCCTTTCCTTAACTAGAAACATGTCGCAGTTACACAATCCTTTAACCTTATTCATTACGTCAAGTATGAAAGTTGCACGCTTATAATCTCTGAACTACATTCAGCATAGGTACATTGGACGCCGCTCAAAGTAGGGCTGTTGCACCTCTCGTACCACTTTCCCCTCGCAGCTCAGAGCCCGCCCATCATCTGATGACGACATTGACAGCCAATCACTGCTCAGCGAGCAGAAACGCGAATACATTATTGGTCGGACGTTTCGTCAATCTCTGAAGCCGGACACTACGGAGACAAGAAGGAACTGCCGATATTGAAGCGTCATCTTGCAAAATTAGAAGACTCTCCAACGATAGCTTTGCATCCCCAGACTTCTCACTTTCGAATAATCCAACACTCAGATTCCACGAACCGTATTTTATTAATAACATTGTAGGGGGACAAAAGTCACCTAGTTTTTATAGTAGATCAGTTAAGAAAACGTCGATTAACTAGTAGCATTTCTTAATGAAACGCAGACTGTATAATTTTTGTTTCCGAACAGCAGAAGAAATCCGGTATGAAAAACGGCTCGCCAACAGAATTCGTCGTGATCTTTTTCCTTTTCCCCCGGACAGCTTGTTTGCCCATCGACGAGGAAAATCAGGCAACCTAGAGACTTATACAGCGTTGCCGAAAGCGCATGCGCCAGCGACTGCGGCTCGGCCTGATCGATGGCTGTGGGGGATGGGGCTGGAGTGGAGTGTGTTAATAGGGCAAGCAGTGTGCATTTCAGAAATTCTTTGAATATGTTCTTAATGTGCATTACTTATGCGTAAGTCAAACACTGCTCTGTGTGCGATAACTGCTTCCATGCGATTTACAAGATATATAAATATTTACAATGGTTGTATATCATGGTACAGTAATTTATGGTAATGTACCGACATTAACCAGTCAGTACAGGTTGGTGGTCCTCCAGGTGAAGGCTTTTAGTGCCTTTTTGGCGTTTTCTTTTCGGTACACTGTATACTATCACTATACACATTTAACGAATTTATACTTGCGTTTGAGGTACGTTTCAGGTTTAAAGTTCTTTGGTTTTTGTGTCTTTTTCAGTTTCTACATATCTGCGCGAGCAGAAGGCTGCTGTTTGTCTTTATGATGGTCAATCGGTGTTACGGAGCCCCGAGCCCCCTCCTGTTGAGGAAGAATGCTCCCTTGTATAAGACAGTTATGTAAGGCTGAGCGGAGGACTAACATCCAGCTTAGTCAGACTGTGTGTGTGCACAGTTCACGATAACCTTGGTAAAATCCAGAAAGGATCGTTTTTAGACCCAAGGTGAAAACATACAAATGATTTTAAAAATGATATATTAGTAGTAGATTGTGGTTCCGTGGGTGTCACTATCTCACACCGCGGGCATTGGGGGTGTCTAGGAATCACAAATCACCCGTAATGTCTGAGTATGTAGAAGCCGTTCACCAAGGAAATACTCCAGCCTTGTGCCCCTTAAACGCTTAAACCATACCCAGGGTGGATGCTTAGGTCACGGATGGAAAATAAATGGCACTAAATATACATATGTTTATTATATAATGGGTACTGATACATTGATCTATCATTAGAAAACTAAATGTGTGACGCTTAGCATTGCTCTTGTAGTTAACTTGGCCACAAACCAATGATTTTTTAGGTTATAACGAGAACACCTTTTCAAAAAAAAAAAGTCACGTGAGACAGGACGGATCCAGCGAGTTCCTCGCATTCATGCATCAACAATACATGGCAGGTACATACCTGTTAGTTCATTATTTACTTAAAGAACACGCAATAGGAAATAAGCATCTGAGCATGCATTAGCTATTTTGAGTTACAAAAATAACCCAGTCCATTCGGTATTAATAGCAATACAGTATTTTTATTCACTTCGCTCAGCCTTGTCACGAATTGCTGTTTGTGATGTGTTTTTCTGCTTCTTCTGTGTTATCTGCCTCACTTGTGTTTCGCTCTGAACAAGCTTCGAATAAATGAACAAATGTAAACATTTTAAACAAAGGGTTCAGTAGCTTTTTTTTGTCAACCCGTGTGTGGAAAAATTTGAAATAACAATAACGTGATTCGAAGATTTAGTGTCTGCCTCTGTTGCTGGACCTTGGTTGCACCAATCAGTGTTAATACAGCTGTAGAAACTTAAAAGCCGAATGAAATAAAGCTGACTTTCCACACCGTAGCCAGGAAATGCGCTGTTTACGTATAAACACCCGTTCCCCGAGTCTGGTATGTGTCACGGAGTTTTGTAAACTGAGATTGCACCAGACAAAGAACAAATGAGGGATATATAAAGATGAACCCCGTCCACTCTATTTGCAGTGAAACGTTCTCGGTCCTTCGGCGATCGCGTGATTTTCCCTTCACCTATCTTAAGGCTGTTTGTTTATACGTGTATATACGTAGCAGTATATGGAAGTCGCCAATTCGAGTAACGTTACTCGAATAACTTGTTTTCAGTTTGCAGATTTCGCTACATTAAATTAGTCTCACTGAACAGTTTAATATATTCCTGTTGTTTTTTATTAGGCGTCTCGTGAAAAAGGAAACCCTGGCAGCACTCGGCCAATAAACAATTTTGGCCACGAGTATTCAGTTTTTCCGTTTGATCCAATACATCCTAGGCGGAAAGCAATTGCGAGCCCATTTCTGGCGAGCGAAGCGCCGCTTATAACGTGACACGTCCCCGCTTCTCCGAACGCGCCATCGCCACCAATGAACTTTCTCTGCTTGTAAAAAGAAAAAAATCCACCCCTGTAGATGTGGGTTCGTGAACCCCGCAGGGCGTGGAGGCGGGGCCAGCGGGGGGAGGGCGGAGCCACAGCGGCCTGCCAGAGAGCCGCCATTTTTGCAAAGGGAAAAGAGACGGGGGTGAGGGAATCTAGTTTCCAACACTCATCACGGATAGGACGGAGGGGAATTAAACGGTTCTGATGTTCTCATAAAAAACACAGAGTAGCCACATCAGGGTGACGTGCAGAAGGCAGTGTGGCCGGCGGGGGTGTTTTCTTTTCCGCGGAGTAGGACTTAGGCTGAGTGTCTACCCTCCTTGTACCCTCGCAGTGGAAACAGTAGTATTGTTTTGATTGTGTTCAAGTGGCGGGGGTCTTAGCCGGCTCCCTTGGTCCTGTATCCGCAGCATCTACCCTGGACATACCGGTGAGTACCTTTCCTTCATACACACTCTATTAATTCGGCCTTATTTTTTTTTCTTAATGCCACGTTGTTAATAGGAAACCTAATCAAATTACATCCCAGTGTTTTCCCCTGACTCGCTATCTAGCCCACTGTCTGTCCCTGCTAAAGTGAACGCCTTTCGTTTTTTTTCATATATTTGTTTAAATATGACTTGCCGCCGCTACCAGCTCAAGCTGCTCCCGTGCGGTCCCCAGGAACGCACGCGGGCTCTGGTGCAGCCAAACTGCCGGGCGACGTGACAGCTCTGCGAGTTGGGAAACCTGTTAGGATGCGGACGCTTGTGGGATGTCTCTGCGTGCACAATTAGCCGTGGGTCTTAAGTTTGATCCCCCCCACTAATAAACTGACATCCTGCGATCGGGTTCGTTGCTCTGTAAGGTTTAAGAGGTAAAAAGTAGTGCATCACCTCCGAGTGACGACCTGCCCGGGGTGACTGCTTGCTGACTGACGTCTCCTCACCTGGTTTTAGGTTTAGCTGCAGGTCGGCAGCGTGATTAGTATGATTAGTATGTCGGTCAGGTGTTGAGGAGGTGACACTGGCTGTGGCATCAAACAGCAGCTCTGCTGTTTATATAGCGTGGAGCCGTCTGTTTTGTTAGTTCGGGAAAATGCCCTCTTTTTGGAGGAAGGGGAATAATGGTCGTCCCTTTTATGGAGAGTTGTTTCTTAAACGTGAGAGCGAAACAAGAAATAACGAAACCGCGCTGGAGGAAGACGTTAAGACTGGCATCCGCCCGGTTCACGCTGGTCTATGATCAGCCTCTACAATCATGGACACCCCACCTTTTCATACATAAAATACCTTCCCTGGATTGAAGGGTTATATGACTGTACTGCAAATGTAGGGGGAGGGGAGTGGACTGAAACAATATTCTCACCCCAGAACCATGTTACAATGTATAACGATACACATGCACGCTACCAGATGACAATGAGGATCATAATAAGGCGTTAACGCAGTCATGCAAAGGCACTGGCTTGTGGTTTATCTGAACTCGCCAAATGCATTGTCGGTGGTCCTGGACGATCGGCGTAAACCTCCTGATCAATGCGGCTCAATATGCACATGGAGTCGAGTCGCCGTAGTGCTCATCCGATTTTATTTTATAAAGCGGATAACAACTCCACACCCAGACCAGTCAGCTGTGGTCGAGCCGAGGCGGTCCCCATCCCTATTTACCAAGGGCAACGACACTGCAACCGCAGAGATAAAGATTTGAACGCCGAGCCGGGAGGTCCGAAACTCGCCTTTATTTCCCGGCGTTTCTCCCATGAAACAGTCGCACACCACGGCGACAGAAATTCGCTCCCCGTTTGACCGTCGCTTCCTCATCCGACGGCGGCGTCCGGCGGTCGCACAGTCCGTGTCGCCAGGCAGAGACTGTGGGGAGAATGGCGACTATGGATGATGTTTATGGTGACTGAAGCTACTCGTCCTTCCACGGCCCTGCCGACGGCCCCGGCCCCACCCACCGCAAAGC
>JAODUD010000062.1:19909473-19920777 GCA_026784285.1 Stomatorhinus walkeri | reverse complement strand
GAGGGGGAAATATGCTGCATGACCCGCCCCCAGCCCCTTCACCCCCGGCTCCTCCGTATATGCCCATTGGGGACCGGACCGTATCGCCTGGTGGCCCAGTGGCACTGCAGACTGGGAGAAGATTCAATTTGCTGCGGCGTGATCTAATCTCGGGACCTGCGGGAGATTACAGTTTCAGCCATGGAATTGCTGCAGTTCTAGGGATACAAAAAAAGGCCTGAAATAAAGCTTGGAATAAATAAGCGGAGAAATCGATACACTGGACGCTAGGATGGAGTGGCGCTCCGGGGGACCCTGGTGATCCGCAGAGTGACGGTTAACCTTGGCCCGCGGTTCCACTCTCCCCCAGAGATTCTATCACCGCCAACTTTTTCATGCACCATCTATCTATTTCTCACCCCGCCCTCAAAAAAAAACTGTAGTTTTGATAAAAATCTCTTTTGTTGTTGTGGAAGGGGCAGGCAATGCAACTTTTACATCACAATGGATTGTGGGGAATTTGCGTTAGCAGGAATGTTAACCTAGTTTGGTGTTCCATCTCTGAACTGTTTAGCAATGTCCCATTAAGGGAATATCTATCTCTAATCATCCAGGAAGAGAGGGATGGATTCACTTCCATCCAGGGTGCAGAGGCCCTGATTTCCGTTGGGGATGGACACAGTCCTTCACACTCAGCCGACCCTTTCCGGTCACACACATTGCATACTGCAGAAACACACACATCCATCAGCATGACTGGTTTGAGCCAGCCTTCCCCAGTCAGTCATGCACTGGGATGGGACTTGTTCCCTGTCACTGTAGGGAGGGCACTCATTGCTCTTTAGCAAATCTGCAAGTTGACACCTTCCCCCAGACTGTGAGGGTGGGGTTTTCTGTGGCAGACTTCTGGCGATGGAGTCGCACAGAAACATACGCTATCTACAGCTTTATTACAGGAAAAAAGATCAATACAGACAGCACTTTGTCAGAGAGCCTTAATTGTTTCTGTGGCTCTTGATCTGTTTGAACCCCCTTCCCCCACTCAAAACAGAGGAGGAGATTCACTGCACTGCAGGTCTCCTGTCCTTTTGATAATTGGTCCATATCCAGCCCAGAACAAAAATGAAATGAAAGCCCAGGCACACACGGGTCGGCGCATCACATGGTTAGGAGCAGGTCTGGAGGTCACTGCATGGTCAGCAGCTCAGGAAGCGACTGCTCCGCATTCAGCACTGCGCTCTCACAGGGTTGCGAATTCCATGTGTGGAATTTTCCTCTAGTTTCCTACCGCAGTCAAAACCCTTCAGTAGACTGCCTGCAGTCCATGACTGCCTGCGCATGTGTGCCCTGTGACAGCCTGGTCCTGTCCAGGGTGCCCTGTGCTGCCTAGGATTGGCGCCATGCGTAGTTACCCTGTATTAGATGGCTGGATAGATTATCTTTTCCAGTACAGGGTAACGGCATCTTAATAATAACGCTACTCATAACCGGACTGCAGGAAACAAATCTCCAAATCTATATTAAGTCTGAAATTAGCTCTTAAATTAAAGACGATGTGCCATTTTTATGGCCTGTTACTGTCATTCCTCTGCATATATTTATCAAAACAAAATGCATTTCCTATGACTTATATCGCAGCTCGCAGGACGTCACTGCATAATATCATCTGACCTCCGGCGCTACAAACTAGCAGTGCTATAATTTTTCCACTCTTGCGCTCTTCTGCATGACAGTCGTGAAACATCACATTCGTCACCGTCGCTGCCGCAGAAATAACAAGCCCTGACCAAAAATAATTCTTGGGAAAAAAGAAAGGTGATCAGAGCAGAAATATTCACTGGTCTCATCACGTAAAGGTTAGTTTGTGTCCTCCAGATTACAGTGTAACAAACATCCTGTTATTTGTCAAAGGAAAATCCATCAGAAACCAAAAATACAACTTCTGGGCCACAAGGCGGAAAATGATGATGTTAGCAGGCGCGAAAATACAACTGCAATGATTGAGACCGAGTGAGTCAGCTACCCGAATTCAGGGAAAAACATCATATCGCAAAAATATCTGCATAATATCCCAAGCATTGTAGGATGTATCCTAAACTGGTTGCCTGTGGCCATGCGGCTGAATGCGAGGTTTGGTTGAGTTTACTGTCTGCCTGGCAGTGGGAGTGTCAGCATGGGGATTTCAGGAGTCATGGAGAAGGTCACAGGTTCAGAACCATATCAACCCTGTGAAATATCAATCCTTATAAATAAATCAGGAAAAAATTTTGCTAACAAGCAACAGCATTCTGTCCATAACATGCTGAAAATAGCTTGGTTACAAACAAAGCATCCATACCAGCGAGTCTTAGTCAGACATTCACTGGTACAATCTACTATCTCTCTGTCTTTCTCATGTCGTTGGAGAATCTTCTGTTACAATCTAGGGTCTTTGGCCTGTGGTGTATTCACAACTACAAATGGAGGTCTTTGTCCTGACAGTGGCTTTTTCAATTTTACAATGAAAGGTCTTTCTCACATCATCGTAGGATCCTCTGCTACAGTCCAAATTCTAGAGTCTTTGTCCCAGCAGAGAAAAATTCATTGTCATGTTTCTCCAGAGGCAACATAGGGAAAAACAGTTATTAAGAGTCTGAAAAGCAGATTACAGGAGTGCGCTCCCGTGAGGAGTTTTCCTTGCAGACACCGAGAACACGGGCTGACCCCAGTGGGGCAGCAGCTGCTTGCCCGTCTTCCCTAAGGAAATGCCGATGGGTGCCACACCGCCTGTGCTGTCATGTATAATGGGGTCTCAAAGAGCAGAGACACTGCTCTCCTTGGGGATGACACACGTCATAAATAGTGCAGGCAGGAACCCCTCACACAGAAGGGGAGGGACTACAATGACTACAGGACTCTCAGCAACCCCAGCCATTTTTCTAACAAGCACCCCATGTTATTGTGAGGTACAGAACAGCATCCTCATTCCCAAGGCCTTTAGTCAAACGGGGTACATTTTTTGTGCTAAGTTTGGTTGCCATACATGTGCCAAGCATACTCCACCCATCCATTTTCTGTAACTGCTTATCCAATTCAGAGCCTCTGGGGGTCTAGAGTATATCCTGGAAGCTAAGGGCACAGGATGGGGCATATTCATACACCATTCACTCACCCAGGTACACCTACAGGCTATTCACTCAGGAAACTCCATATGCAAACTCCACCTACACAAACACACACACACACAAGTTGATCTTCCTATCTAAATGGGGACCGTCCATTCATTTCTATGGGAAAAACCCTAATCTCAATCATGACACCCTTAACCCCACCCATCCCTAACCTTAACCATGAGTAACCAACCCAAATACAACACTTTTGGCATTTTACGTTGTTTGCATTCACAGATGTTTATAAAACTGTGGTTATCCAAATGAGGACCTCAAAAGATGTCCCCAAAAGTAGGGAAATTTCAGGTTTTACTACACTTTGGGGACAATTCGGTCTTCAAATGTGACCGACACACAAACAGACACACACAGCCATTGTTAAGACTTGAAGCCTGGTCTCAGACTTGTGAGGCGACAGTGCAAAACACTGCACCACAATACCGTACACTGGACAGTCTAATTAAATGGGACACTGGACTGCTGGGATGGAGAGGCTGCAAGAAGGACCATTTGAGACGCATCCTCCTCCCTGATGCAGTCCGTCTGTGTGCTGCTGCAGACAGACCGGGACACCGACACGCGGAGGGTAGTAGTAAAAAAAAAGGTGACTAACCTAACCCACCTGAGCTTGGCTCACACGGATCGATGTCCTCATCGTCGTTTGGACACTCGGCTGATGCCACCAGCAGGTCATCTGTCGTCTGAGGACAGAAAGAGAGAGAGATGAGGATTAATGAGTTAGTTACCTCTAGGCCCATAACTGGTCTTCATTTGTCATGGAAATGCACCAAATCACATGACCTCTGCACCAGGCTCATGGCATTCAGAGATCTTCGGAAACATGGCCGAAACCCTTGATTCCAACAGCGGGAGGAATGAAACCTCCAATTCAAAAGCCAATTGGAGTATGGCACATGGGCGCCACCCCGTTCAACCCAACAGGAACCAATAAAGAGAGCGGTAAGTGGAGAGTACACAGGTCTCTGATTGACAAGAAAATACCAAGCAGAGAGGGCCGGGAAGCCTCATTTCACTCATCACTGCCTAAAGGTAATTAAGAGAAGAGACAAATCCATTAAGAGGAGAACGAAACACAATCTCCTGGGGGAGTGAAGACTTTTGCTACCTGCATAAACATCGAGGCTTGTCTTAAATACACCTGCATACCACCTCTGAAGCTCACTGTCCTTTGGGGAACTCAAATCCCAAACAGCTTTGACTTAGATTTCTCTAAAAGTACAGATCTGTAACGATTGCACTCAAAATCAGTTAGAGGGAAAAGCAGGTGCAAAAACATGTCTATTGTCCTCCTGAAAGTGAGATTTTCCACTCTTTCTTTAGTCTCTGTTTACACTTTGATCTCGATTTTATCAGCCCCTTCCCATTCGGGCCGGCTCACGCAGGAGGTCATCCCGGCTCGGCGTCATCCATACTCCTGCTCAAGCTGTGATGCGAAGGCCCAATGGGGGCGCCGGTTCCGGCAAGTTTGGCCCCTGCTTGATCCAGCTCAGTACTTGTCCCATGGAATGCTTGTGGATTGGAGCATCATAGGCTAAAGGCTGCAGCAGTGGAACGTGAGAGGTGTTAAGTCCTCAGCTAAACACCAGGGGGCATCAGAGGATGGGCTGAGGGGAAGTGAGAGTCTAGCTCCCTCAGAACCATCCAACCACCCAGCGCATGGTTCCTGGGCCACTTATGTAGATGCATACAGAACTTCAAATAGTTCAATAGAGCATTGCACTCAGTATTACTGCTTTATATTTGGAGCCCTGTACACATGCAGGCAAACCACAGAAGAGCATGTTGAGGCCAGCTTGTCTGGGTTTTTGTCGTCTCCTGTGTTCATGTCCCATAAACAGAGGTGGGGGCACAAAACTCAACGTGATTTTCTGCACATGTGGCAGAGCCGGGGAGCCAGATGGCAGTGTCACCGTGTCCTGGAGCGCCCCATCCATCACTGCCTCCGGTGTCGTTTGTTTGTTGTGCCGTGAGATCCCGGCACAGTGTCCTGACAGACCGGTGTGGGAATCAATACTACGAACCATCGCTGGCTTAATGACAGCGGAAGAGTGCATTTGCAATGGTCAGGAAGCAGGTCCAACATCACAAGCTGTACCTCAGAATTTGCGGTGTGAGTGTCTTACCCAATATCTCCAGGTAGCATAAAGGGCATACAAAGGAGAAAAGAACACTGGCGGGGGCATGCATTGGAGGAACGACTGATGGGATGGAAAAACAGGAAATCCACTCTGATGTTGAGCGACATTACATTTAACTTTACATCCTGCCTCATGCGTTTATGCATTCGATCAGAGATGACTCCCGTGTCCTCTTTGCTCCCAGACAAATGTCATGCCCTCTCCCGGCCCACGGATCAGAACGATGCGACGGGAGTGTGACATTCAGAGGGCCGCCTCTGGGTCCACGCACCCCAGTGACAATCTAATCAGAAATGAATCGCATCCCCGACGCACCTGCTCACGGGCGACTCGAAGGGCAGAACAACGAAGGAATAAAATAAATAAAACATGACAGCAAGTGGCGGAGAGGGGCGCCTTCAGGGAACTGCGGGGCACCAGTCCTGACACGACCCTAGTTGGGTTAGAATTCAATCACCTCGCCTCTTCGGTACGTCCCCCCTTGGCTGTGACAGTATAATGCCAGTTTCTAAGGCGCATACCAAGCACGGCTCCCGCCATAAACCCACCACCGCGGAGCTTTGCCCTGCAGCCCATGGGACCTCTATGGGCTCCACACCCCTGCCACTGACACAAACTCTTGGGGAACACCCAAGCCCCAATCACAGACACTTTTGTCTTTGACTGGAGAGAGACCCTGCCTCACCCACAGGTGACCGTGGCTGGAAAAGACACCAGGGACATTCTCGATGAGACTGGAACTTGAACAAGACCCCAGCCTGATCCTGTACCACGGTGCTGAACTGCTGATGAGGGCTGGCCGCTAAACCGCAGAGTTCAAAGCCTCCACTGCTGCATCAGGGGGAGGGGCCGAGAGTCCTGAGCTCCACCATAGCAGATCCAGACTCTGAGCTTCTGTTCACAGCATTTTTCCTTAAAACGTAAAGCAGATCCCTTAACCGGAACTTCAAATGTGGCTTCATAATCAGCCCGGCCATACTTCAAGACAGCAACAAAATACGGGTAATTACAAAAAAGATGCTTCAATGCTTCAGTTGCGAGAGTAAAAAAAAAGATGTAGGGCTTTAATTAGATGGCGAGTGTTCTTAATTAAATCGTTAAAGGGAATTCATGTGGACAAAGCCTTCCTTACACGGTCCGGCACCCTGGCACCCAGCCCTGACAGGCAGCCCGTTCATCTGCTGAGATTGATAATCGGCCCACTTTGCCTGGTGGATGGGCTGGTCCCTCGACCCGAGTCCTTTCATGGTCCAAGAGCGCCGGAGTCAGCAATCCAGCTTGATCTGGGGACTACTGATTTACAGCTCCTCCTTCGGTGGGGAGGGACGAGGGGTTCATAACTCACTGGCCTTGCCTGTGATCTCTGGAGAGCAGGGGCGAATGAGCAGTCAATAGCTAGCCTGTCAGTCATGGGGATCTCCCCAAGATTAGCAGTGTACTGTAACATGCAGCCCGACTATGCTGTAACTCAGCCGCCGCTGGCTGCCAATGGGAAGCAATTACGGTTTTCTGCTCCCCCCTGGATGACGAGGCTGACGCCGGCTCTTCCCCATGACCTGGACACACCGTGGGTCCCCTGAACATTGCTAGCCAAGGCTCTGCTCACTTCACTCAACAGATAAGTGAGGCAGTAGCCAGATCCTGTACCCGTCACAGGGCGCTCAGATGACTGTCGCACCTCTGTGTTCACTTGCAGTTTCGTCCCCATTTTCTGTGGTTTCGGGGTGGCTCAGGTGAGCCTGATCTCCAGCACTGATAAGGAGCATCAGCCACCAGCCGTCATTCCTGGTGTGGGGACAGCGATCCTGGAAACTTCAACCGTGAAGCACACTCCCCATCCCATCCCTCAAATATTTGCACCCCGACCCAACTTAAACGCCCTGGCCTGTAATGATCTTACACCAAAGGAATCGATGTAGGTGTTACATCCTCTCCCTTACCTGGATCCATCATGTGGCAGATACACAGCTGACCCACCTTAGGGACCTCTGACCAGCTCATTTCCTTAGCAGAATAACCCATGGAGGAACCCCCCCCCCCCCCATACTCCTTCACTTCCCGTTCCACGATCATATAAAAAAAATCAGGAAACAGACCATCGGTAGTTTGCACTGGGCCATCGGCTCAGGAAACACTGGCCACCAAATCCAGAAATCAAATCTAAAATATTTAAATACTACTGGAGCTGAGGCAACTTCAAATGAAATTGTACACATATGATGAAAAGATATAAGAGCATGGTCTTCACCTGCTCCCTGGCTAGAGGAATTATGGGCTGGCATCCTGTCACCAGAAGCCCCTCCCCCTGCAAGCTAATGGCCACCCTTGCTGCCTGCTGTGAAACCTTTGGCTAATCCTCTAAACAGCTTCCCTACTCTTCACTGCTTTCAGACCCTGCAGGGCTCCACGGTCATTCCTCGTGGCTGGAATGCCTGGCATTGATCCCCTCCTGGCTTTATCAAGACCACTGCCGACACATAAGTGTTTAACCTGTGCTAATCAGGCACAGAGCAGCCATCAGGAGCTCCATACCTGCTACCCCATCTGGGATCACAGAAACTCCCGGGAGACCCAAACCTTTGAAATGTCCTCTGACAGTGACAGAAACCCAATACAGGGTGACGGTGAGCCTGAAGTCTATTCCAGGACACACAGTGCATGGGACACCCTGGATGGGACACCTGCCCATTGCAGGGTACACACACACATTCACTGAAGGCAATTTAGAGATGCCATTTCAGTTAACTGCGTGATTTCAAACCGTGCCTAGAAACCCAAGTGTCACCTGATAAAAATCCAGGTGAAAAAAAAAAAAGTAAAATCAGTCTCTAATTCAACACCAGCAAGTAGGTCAATGCTGCTGAATAATTTAGGCTCAATGTTCAATAAGTTTCCACTAAATAATGCAGGCCTCTCCTGCTGATCGGTTGGACTGGGGGCTGTGACCCCCCCCCAGTATCTGTCTCCTTGGTAGCGGTACTCTGAGACCTCCATGGTGTTGTGGGCTCCCTTGTCTGAACATGGGACTTAGCCGCACCACGGAGCAGCTGGGGACGTGTTACCTGGCGACAGCTCCTTGTTGCCACATTCCTCACGACCTCGGCCATATCATTCATGTGATTACAATGATAAAAATCCAACTAACTTGGGGTGCTGTCAAATGAAGCTGTTTTTTCAAAACCTATTAATGGTGGATTGAAACAACAGGCATTGTGTGCAAACCTAATCTTGCTTGCGCACGTGTGTGTGCATGCGTATGTGTGCAGTTGTGCACTAAAATAAACAACTACATAAAATGTCAAGGGCGGGCTATCGCTGAGTATGTCTATTTTAATTGCTCCAGCTCTCGGTGGACGGCATCTCATTTTATTTAAACGTGCACGGCTGCCACAGAACCGCGGGCCATGCGTCAGCCTGCGAGTAATGAGGGGAGGGGGCCGATTTGGTCCTGCCCGGCCCGCTCCCTCCCCGGGCACCGCGCTTCCTGCCGCCATTCATCTTCCGCTGCGCTGCTGTCATGGATCATGCTGCTTCCTAACAAGAAGGCAGGACCCAGCCGCGAGGCTCGCCGTTCCTCGCCATTCCGGAACGCCAGCTTAACAAGCTCCTAGCCACTACTCAGAATCCCGAGACGGGTCCGAGAGGGAGCTCAATTTTTCTGGATCATTGCAATTCTCTAATTATCAGATCGTTTTGATCTTTTACAAGGCTAATGGCTAATATTGCCTTAACTAGTTCTGCTAAACAAGTTGTTAGATTACAGAGACATTTGTTAAACAGCAGACTGTAACAATGTCCCCAGTTAATTGAAAAGAAAGTGAGCTTAGCTGCTTACATCGCATGCCTGCATGTTTGATTAAACATTTTGTTGCCACCAACCTATAAAAAGGAGCAATTCTTTGCTAAAGTCTGCAAACAAAGCGTGCTTTTTTTATCGCCCTCGCCGCGCCTCTGCTCAGCAGCAGTGAGCTGATGAGTTTCTCACGAGGTATTTTCAGAAATCACAGGGACTGTAATTATTTAGAAGTTCCACTGATGTTTGTATGCCACTCATATTTATCACAAGAAAGCCATCGGTGACACAAATGCTGAATGTGATGGCATGGAAAACGGGGGCTGGGAAGGAGGGGAAGATTAGAGTTGGGTCTGCAGAGCCTAATGAGGAAAAACAGCTGGGAGTGCTGGATTTAGAATATCGTACGACAAGCTCCTACACACCTGAGTGCGAAACCCCAGGTCCCGAAGGCATCTGCTCAGCCGCTTAGCCTCTCCCATCCCTCCTGCTTCGCATGCTGCCTTTCTAAACAAGGCTCCTAATTAGTATTCCTATTTTTCCCTCTCACCCAGACCCATTCCTCTCTTGTCTTTCGCTGCGGCTGACTCGCCGTCGACAGCCTCCTTTTACGGCACCCAAGAAAAAGCAGGGCACTCCCTGGGCGTGCCAAGCCGACATGGTGGGGGGGGGGGAGGGTGAGGGGCGGCGTGACAGCGCGCCTCCACCCCAGCCCATCTGGAGAGCACTAATGTTTGACCAGCTACCTTCCTCTCCAGGTGTGAGACCATGGGATGGTGTGGCGGTGCTGGGACATGGTGGCAGGGAGAAAGTAATGAGCCAGATCCCTAATTACTGCTGAATCTTTCCAGAAACAGGGCTGCCACCCGCCCAACTTAGAATGTTTCCGGTGTCTCTGTCCGGCTGAATGGAGCCCTGCTATATTTTCTACCCCCCCAGCGCTTGTTAGTTGTCTGTCACAGAGTTGCTAGTGACATCGTTGATTATGGGGGATCAGAAAGCCTGGCTGGGTCGTTATCATCGACACCTAGTCAGACATTCATAGGCCGGGGCCATAGCATGCTTACATCCTCACCCCCTAGCCGCCCGGCCCGGCCCGGCCCGACCTGCCCCACGGACCCACATCTCTCACGGCGATTGCTCGTCGGCCTCCTGACCATATTGGACTCTGCATTATGAGCCACAGTGGGTTTCCTGCTGCTTCCAATGGCTCGTTCACCTCAGGGCCATCTCCCAGAATGACACACCCCTCCCGCCAGGCTTCCATTTCCTTTTCTTTCCAAGTCGAAAGAGATGAAAATACAGAAACATAGAGAGAGTGGGAGGAAGATCAAATAGTGCTGATTTATCTAAATATGTATTAATCTGCTCCCGAATATTCATGAGGAGTATTTTGCAAAATTTCCCTCCGTCGGATTGCCGGCGGGGGTTTGTCCCATGCGGTACTGCAGGTCATGTTACTGTAGGTCGTGTCGTGGCACTATGGAAACAGACTGAAAGAGACTGGCTATATCGCACTGTGGAAATGTATTATTACATGGAAAAAAAAATCTGTATCCTGCTACATCAGCTTAAAATGATATGTGTATATATCTATATATAACCACAGAGGGAGTGTAGCAGCACCTACCACAGAGCTGCTGAGAAACGTTTAGGGGAACCATAGCTTCCCTTCTGAATTTGACTGCTATTACTTTTCGAAGCTGTCAGCCCTTTCAGTAAAAGGCACAAGGCAGACAAGGACGACGCGGGGAGCTTTGTGCTACTGTGGGCGGTGCCCTGGTGTGCAGTGGTGGACCTTCAGCAAGGTGTGTGAAATCTCCGATGCAGACCAGGAGAAACATGAGGAGCACTCGCATAAAGACACTGACAACACAGACCTCTCTGGCCATTTAAATAGATACAACTAGATGTCATCCTCAGAATCTTTCCATCTCTTTGAATAAAAATGCTATGATGTTGTGCGTGGCATAACAAAGACATACACACACTCACACAGACACACACACATCTAAATGGGGACCGTCCTTTCATTTCTATGGGAAAAACGATAATACCAATCAAGACCCCCTTAATCCCTACCCATCCCTAACCTTAACCACAAGTAACTAACCCTAATACAAGGCATTTGTACCTTTTTGATTCCATTCATTTTTTTTTTATAAAACTGAGGTTATCCAAATGGGAACCTCAAAAGATGTCCCCAAAAATAGGGAAATTTCAG
>JAODUD010000062.1:19893964-19905099 GCA_026784285.1 Stomatorhinus walkeri | reverse complement strand
GGGGGGGAGAACAGGCCCTGGGATGGGGAGATGGATTTGGCCAGCGGGGCAGCCCCAGGTCTTTGATATTACTCCCACTGTCATCCGTCAATGCCGACCTGGGCGAGGACCGCCCACACGTGTGCCATGGACCAATGACCTGCATAGAAAAACTCTGGGCGGCCAGGTCAGAGAAGGCGTGTTGATGACAGAGAGGGGACCTGCTCACATCCCCTCCTCTAACATCCTGGGGTTTAAAGTACTCTGAAAAAAGTCTTTTTCCAATCCATTTTTAACAGAAAAATCAGCCTGATAAACAGAATTCAAAAAAACAATACCAATATCTACAGTCGTGGCTTACCACTTATCTTCACTTATCTTGAAATATCCGTATATTTTACTAAATTCATGAAATTATTCTCCACAAGCAGGTTTGTAATGGGGGATCTGTCTGAAAGGAAGGCGGTCAGTGCCTCGGACTTCTCTCAGGGAGATTATGCTTACACTTTTCAGTCACAAAGCAGGAATTTTAATGCCATTTAATTATGCCACACAATGGCATTCTTACGTTACTCTCACCCTGCTATTTCCCACAACTTTACAGAATGAAGTGAAACTTCTCAAGTCTTATGGGGAGAATACGGCGCTTGGGAAATTATTTTGTCTTTATGGAAAACATAGATTGCTAGGAATACAACGTCAAGCATAATGATGTTGAGGACACCGAAGTAAATCTGATACCCAAGTTGGAGGGCATGATCACTTAAGCATCCTCCTGCATTTCCACGCAGACGTTGGACCTCTGATTACAGTAAAATGTCATCGTGGCTGTCTGTGTCTCTTCTGATTGAATTTGAATACCAAGCAACCCCCTAGGTTACAGTCTGTTTTTTGAAGAGAAGTCTTTCATGGCGTTTCAGGGATTGAGAATGCAAGGCATGGCTGGATACATATGGCTCTAGCGTCGCACTCAGGAACAAAGAGTAGCTGCCCTTACTGGCTAAAAAAGGAGGCCCCTTTGTCATCTTCTTCAGCTAAGAAAACAGGCTGGATTAGTTGAGTCTGCCAGGCCTCGTTGAGAGGGTTTACCGATTCTAATTACTAAGCCAGAATTGACACAGTAATCCCGACCGTGCCTGTCCCACACTCCATCCCAGTCTCCTGGTCTCCTTTTTCCATCGTATGTCTGTTCGTGTTCAAGCCCCAACTGAGATTGAGCATTCCTCCCTGGTGTGATGCTGCTGGAAATTGCACTAAAAAAAGCCTTTACTGAAAGGGGGAGATTGTTTTTCCCCCTTTTCTCAGAGTGAGAAAGCTTTTCATAGTAGTGTTTACAAAGAATATCCAAGGTCACAGAGTTTAAGGCGGAGTGAAAGCAATCGCATTGATTTTCTTCCTCCTCCCTGGTAATGGCTTGTTTTGGACGGTTCCTCTACACCACAATTTACTGCCGTTTTCAAATTTGAGGCGTCAAAATGGTACTAACAGTGTTTGTTTTTCCTCCATGATGTAGGCAATGTTCAATGTTCCTGCACTAAATTTCACCTGCATGTGCATCTCATACTTCTGCCAGTATTTAATACATCCAAACCCTATCTTTTTAGTCTGTAGCTTGTGTATTCTTCGGCCCTCAATGAGCTGAATCCCATTTCAAAAACCAGTCCTGAACGAAACAAGAACAGCAAAGCTTAGCTTTTGGAAAATGTTCCCGAACAGGCAACAGGTCACAGACTGAGGAAGCGACGCCTATTATGCAGCTTGTCGGATCTGAGCTCAGACGCCTAATTTATTATTGAAACCTTGGAGAAACACTGGCTCACGCCATAACATGGAATCCCATTTACATAAGAAATAAACATGTTGCATGCTAATATCTGTCAGGAAATGATATGGAAAAGCAGCAAATATGAAGGGAAAAAACATAATTCCAGTCATCTGTGAAAGCTCACCTAATTAATTAATAATTCCTGCTGGTGGTACAACATTTAATGGGGGTTTTAGGCATGTCATCTGTCACTGAAAGAGACTTCAGCATCCTAATTTTGAAGGTATTTTGTATGTTTTAAAAGCTGTCTGGCTTGATATGGATTTTCCATTACTGAAAGAGGGCCGGCATCTTATCACAATGATGCACAAACATTCAGAAATATAATAATAAGTAAATAAAAATTAACACAACATTAACCTGTAAATGCACGTATTCATTAAAAAAAATCCAATTTAAAAATGACACATTATACCTTGAATATGATTTATCGGAGTTCATAAACAAACATTTTCTTAAACTCCACATTGAAATAGTATCATACTTATATTCCTGTTTAGTTACTCTGCAAAATTATCCAAATTATAATTTCAGTGTTTAAATTGCATATGGCATTAACCATTGTGCCACTTGCTTGTGAAACATTGATGATAAGAAAAAACTTTTTGTTAATCTGTACTTTTAATTTAGAAATTGGGGTAGATAACTTATTCATGGGTACAACAGCAGGTTCCCTGGGACTTGTAGACAGCACTTTTTCCAAGATGAGGTTTACTAATGTAGCAGATATTTGACAGAAGAAAGGCTTTACTGGCATCCAGAGATACTGAATCACCAAATTCATGCATTAGACTCTCATATTTTCTGTCATCGAGAAAAAATAATGAGACTGGGGGACTCCTCACAAGACTCAAGCAAATGTGACCAAGAGGGAAGACCACAGCTGTGAAGGGAGCCTCTTTTCCAAGACCACATGGTACTCCACCTGTCCAAGACCCCAGACAGCTTTCTCATTGTCTGTTCAGAGAGCTGTCTGATACGTTTATTAAACAATTTTTATAATTTGAGCCAGATCATCTCTACAGCTGATGATGCTTTTTTGGGTTCCCTCTGACAGGAGGCCCTGGCGGCACCGTGGCTCTTTACTGCCGCTCTGATAAATCCTGGCCATAATTCTCAGCTGCCAATGCCGCCTGGGTGGCCCTTAAAACAGCGGTCATGCAATTATGAGAGAGAAAAAACCACAAACCGAAAAAAGGGTTTAGAAAAAAGGAGTCGCAGGTATTGATCCAGCTGGATCGATGGAGCCCCAGCCCACGGTGTGGCTGGAAGTGCCACACACTGCCTCACATCGCTGACAAGCCATTTTCCAAACCCAGAGGCACGACTGTACTTTAAACCCGCAGCTATAACCTATAGGCTCCACTATAACCTATATCGACGCTGAGCTATGGATCTGCTCACTGCTGGGAGTGCCTTTCGCTTCTGCCTTCTGTCACGAGAGCATGCTCCTGCCACACTGTTCCTCATAATTCGATTAATTAAAAGGTGAAGAAGGTGCTATAATCACAAGAGAGTGTAACGTGCAAGGGAGGAGTCATGTCACTTAATGAGAATATTGAGTGCAGGACATCGACAGCAAGAGCAGTCAGACTCAAGGAGTCTGGAGCGGAAGGATTCATGGAATGGGGGCAAACAATACCCCAGGAGGTAAGGGTTATAGAGACATACTTGCCCCCATTCATCTCCATTACCCGTAACTCCAAATGGTGTATTCCATGTATTACTAAAACATCTCCTGTGCATCTATGAATAACTAATAATCACTAGCTGGTCCAGAGTTTTACCTACAACAAAAAAGTTAAGAATCAATTCAGTGGGGGGCTAGGGTCCAGATCAGGGTTTAAACCCGCACGTTTTGGTGCCTGGATCAGATTATATACAAGCCTAAAGACAAACAGAGACAGTGGAGTCACTAAAGCCTCTCCCTTTGCAGGGCAGTGTGACGGGCCAACATTAAATTGGTATTGAAAGTACTCCCCTGAACGCCCAGAACCAGCACGCCCACAGCAGAAACTACTTGGGTCTCGGTGACATCGTGAATCCCAGTACGACGCAGAGGGTGTCAGTGACCATATGGCTGTCTGAATTAATAACAGGCTGGATAGCAGCCTGCAGCAAGGTGCTCCGGCTGGATCTATGCCTGAGCTCATCCTCAAATTGAGACGTCCTTCTGCGTTTCACGCCCGGCGAAAGAGAGCCACCACGGGCTGGCTTATAACACCCAGAATTATTCACAGGAATAAGTGTGAGGGTGAAACCAAGCTAATGAAACCACGATGGCTGGGAAGTATAGCACCCAGGTAACGTGTTGGGAATGCCGATGGGCTGAGCTGGGGCGGTGCAGAATAATACACATGTAGGTCAGCCCTAATTATAGATGTGCGTTTGAGTTCATTCCTCTCCAAAGGCTGCATTGAGGAGAGACAAAGGCCTTTAATTCAGTTGGATGAGAAAAGTGACAAAACAATGGCACAATGGCACTTTTGGTTTTAAAGGCAAACGGGTGACCTTTTCCAAACACGGTGAACAAGCAAAGCTCTGTATCCACACACGCTCCGTTTTTCCGCATTTTCAATGACTGCGAGAGACTTAATCGGCGTTGCCCCATTTGTGATGTTGTTCTGCATAGCAACATGCCAGTAAATTAACACAGCATAGCACCCACACATATATTTCATGTATGTGAGCAGGGGTTGGTTTAGATCTATTCTTAATGTTGTTTTTTGGGCTTTATGTTTGGAATCGAGGTTTCCCAGGAAAGGCAAGCTGACAGAAGCCAGTGCAGATGATGCAGAGAGAAGACAACCTTTGATGGGGTGGGGGGGCATGCGCTGGATGGTTTGGCAGAGGAGGAAGAAAAGTGGGTCAATAGCAAGATGACAGAATTGGCTGTAGAGATATGTCAGTTGAGTTATTTGTCCTCCCACTAAAAATGTAGTGAGAAGAATTATATGTTTAGGTGAGAAAAAGAAGATGTAATGACTTCGCAAATATGCTACTGCTATTACAGACTAATTAAGCCTTTATTTTAGATAAAATTGATTCTCCAATTCAATAGAGAGTGAATGACTTTGAAAGTCTTGTTCTCTTTATGTTTGAAGCAAATTCATAAAATGTGGTCATTTCCCAGAATGCTCAAGTGCATCAGGCGATTCTCCACTGGCATCAACAGGAAAGCGCCCTCTCATGCCATAAATACTCAAGCGTCTGCTGGCTGACGTGTCAAGGGAAAAACAAGAAGGAAAAAACCCCAGACCTTGCCAGCCACGGGTTTGTGTTTTGTGAATTTGAACGTTCGTTGACAACCACAGGTAGCGGACAGAAACATTGGTGAGGTGTGAAAGTAACTGTAATGCTAAACTGCGTTGGGTTTTTATTTACTCTCTACTTTACACATCATTAATCATTCGAGCTGCGCAGCAAGAAACTGTGGGTCACTGTTGCCTTCTTCTGATGGAAGCTGAGGTGAGTCGTGTTTAGCAGTCTATAGAATCTAGCTCTTCACTGTTTCTAAAACATGTCCCACCACTGTTACATAAATGCCCATGAATCAGTACATCTATTACAGGGTTCTAGTGATTTCTGGCTGTCAGACCTGCAAGGCATAAGGATGGTGACACCTTGGACGGCGTGACCGCTGAACATACACAGGGTACGAGTGTACTCCAGCTAACTGCACCCACAATGATAAATCCCTATCTTGCCCTCCATAACTTGGGTGTTACAGCATAGGGTAGGCCAAAGCGCAAGGCCCCTGGAGCTGGGGGTCAAGGGCCCTGCTCAAGGGCCCACAGACATGTGACTGTTCTGCTGAGGCCAGGCTCAAACCGACAAGCTTTTGATCACAGGCAGAGAGACTTAGCCTACAGAGCCACCACTGTCCATCAACTTGATGACTTGTGGCCATGGTGCTATCCATTGAGCCGCGGGGCTACACTTCAGGGATATGTACCCAAACCGAAAACGTACCTGGGGAGTAAATTCACAGTGGAGAGAAACCTGAGACATCATGTGCATCCAAAAGGCAGGACCCTCATACCGACTGCCTCTGACTACTTGGAGGCGCCAGTCGTAGGAGATAAGGGATGCCATTCAAGCTCCTCTCCAAGCTGCTGTAATTAAGTGTGATATCTTTAATGAGCATTGACACAGTAAGCAAAATGACCCTGATGTGTTGCTATAGTATTAAATAAAGGTAGGAACAGCGCAACCAATTCTCCGAGCTACCTGGGAAGAGACGGTGGGTGAGTGGAGATGAGGGGCAAAAGAAGAGAACAGGTGAGTCATCGGCTTGACTGCTTGTCCACTGATCCCTCTTATCCAATCATGTTGCCTCTTGACCCCCCGATCCTCTACCATTCTCATGTCTAATAGGGTGTTGGGCATCCGAGAGCTGAAACCCAGATATTTAACAGATGTGTGGTTTATACTTCTGTGCTCATCAGTCAGATGGATCATACGGTCGACCTGGGGTTGGAAACTTCTTCGGCTACATGGACGAGAGGATCACTGAACTGGCGTCTGGTGATTTGTACAGAGATTTTCTTGATTATTACAAGCTAACATGACCTCCTCCAGGCACGATGGAACAGAATTACTTAATACAACAGAAATGGCACATCACCTCACTTGACTGAGACTGACTCAGTAGCTCCATTTTAAACATTATACTTTTATTCTCTCAATGAGATTATCAGACTGATATTAGTCCAAAAATGGAGTGAATGAGAAGCCAAAGAGAAGAAAGAACAGCAAAAAATGACACTTCTGTCACCTCCTCCTTTCGAAACCTTGGATGGCAAGGCAGAAGGAACAAGTGTGTTTTGTTGAGTTTTATTTATCTTCTATCCCCATCAGTCGATGTGTCTGCTTCGCTCTCGCATTGGCCTTCCATTATTCATGCCTGTGAGACCAGAATGGCAGATATATTTAAAAGAAAGGGGACAGTCCTTCAAGCACTACAAAGGTGGTCCCACCTCTTAGAGAAAAATGAGATGTGAACATGAAGGCTTTTAAAAACATTACAGAAGTGTTAGAATGAAGCAGCCTGGTGCACCCAAAAGCCTGGTTCACTGAAGCATAGTAAAGGTTACGCTCACCCAGTGTATGCATGGCCCTCCCTGAGAAAGCAGGTAGTTGGTATGTTAAGGCCTAGCCAAACAATGGCGGCTTCATTACTGGAAGATGACTCCTTATTACTGCACTGAATGGCTTTGCCTCTAGGAGAAGTCAAAAACACCACCAAGCAAGGAAAGAGTGCAGCACCAAAAACAGTGTGACAAAATGGCGGTTTGAGGTGGTTGTTCCTGGACACCCTTGAGTGAGGACCTGGTCCATCCTCAGTCAAATCCCCTTCCCCCCTCCTCATCAAACTTGGCAAATTCTGCATGAAATCTGGCTCTGTGTATTCTTGCTTGTCTGCCACACCCAACGGACAACAGCAATTGGGAATCCATGCTG
Organism: Stomatorhinus walkeri; assembly: GCA_026784285.1. Taxonomy (NCBI): domain Eukaryota; kingdom Metazoa; phylum Chordata; class Actinopteri; order Osteoglossiformes; family Mormyridae; genus Stomatorhinus; species Stomatorhinus walkeri. The sequence continues at coordinate 19,897,832 of JAODUD010000062.1, read as the reverse complement.
AGCTGGTCTTCTATGATATTGTCATTTATATATACATGCAGAGTTGGAGTAATCTGTATGCAGATTTACATGTATATTAAGTACTAGGGGGCACACTAATCTGCTTTCATGAGAGTCATTAATGTTCACAGAAAGACATGAAATAATTTGTTTCAAATGATGTGTTTCCCTATTTGAAACGCTCAGCTAAGGGGGTGAGAGTGGCTTTCCGGGGCCCACGCACAGAGTCTCGTGTCCATGGTGCTGTAGCCAAGCAGTGCTACCAGACAAACGATCCACAGCAAACTGCAGCTGATTAATATTTCATTGGTATCATCTCACGGGGGGTGAGGGTGGGGGTGTGAAACTTCATCGTGCATATTCATCACGTCCCTTGGTGCTGGCGGAGATGAGGCAGAGACGAGACGCGTCTCGCCCATGGCGCGCCGGGGGTCAGCTGATCCGGACGGGGCTCTAACCTCGAAGACGTGGCTGCTGAAGAGCATATTGCCACAGCTGTGTGGACGCAGTCAAAAATACATCTCGCGGTGTTTTTTTTCCCCCTGTACTGAGTCCCTCTCTGCTCTCTGGATTTTACCAGCACGTAACTTTTTCCACTGCGGCCTTGCGGGCTGTCAAACTCAAGGGGTTATATAACAGAGGAAAGTGGCATCCAGCTAAATATGTTATTGGGAGATAAGCGAAAAAGAGCCAGATGATCGAATTAAATGAGGATCTTCCCCTGTTGGAGCCTGTCTTACCACGAGGTGGACAGATAAGTCTCAGTGGGATGCAGGCTGCTGGCCGGAGCCTCCATTTTTGTTTCAGCGAGCGTCTTTGACTGGAGGACATATCTCTTACTCTCTCCATGCATGTGCATTGGTTGGGTCACTGACTCGCGTTTTCGCCTCTGGGCTTCGAGATCCACAAATGAGATTTTGAACCGGAGGATAGAGTGGCTTGACATGGGTAGGGCACAAATACTTCTGAACAGCATAAAGAATCACAAAGAACCAACAGTTGTCTAGGGACCAGGGTTCAAACTTCACCCCAACCTTATGTCTCACAGCAGACAGCTTAAAAAGCCACAATCATCAGCACCTCATTTTTTTAAATGAAGCGTGACCTTATTAAAAGATATTAAAGTGTACCTCACAGGATGATTCGACTGGGAGCATGACTTAAATTTAATTCATTTAATAAGGCTCACTGCGTTCTACCAGCTGGATTATTTTAATAGGAATAATTCTAGTATAAATATATCTATACCAACAAGAGAGGACACGGGCCCCTAACTTGAAGGTTGCTTGTTCAACTCCCAGGAGGCAGATCCTGCTGTTGTACCCTTGAACCGGACGCTTCAATCGCTGCAGTGAGACGACCAGCTGTATTAAGGGGCAGGAACTGAAAGTCACTTTGGAGAAAAAAATGTCAAATAAGCAACTAAATGGGAAAAACAGTAATTAAAAGGTTTTCAATCCCACTGCCCTGTAGTGCTCTTTGGGCCCTAACACAGAGATGGGTTAGAAGGTGGCTTTATTTAGAGCAGCTGACCTCTGGATTGGAAAGCAGAAAAACAATGTTCTGACATGATATAGGAGCTGATAAGGCTGACACGGGCTGGACGCAGCAGCTTCCGCATGCCACGGCTCTTATCGCCTCTTTCCCATCGCCAGATTGTTTTGCGGTGTGGCCCAGACCTTGGTGTTTTGTCAGAGCGCCCCGGCTGATTTAGCACCCCCATAGTTTCTTGACTTAATTACATGACCTGAAGCCAAGGTCGAGCTTCAGTGAGGCCATAAAAGTGTGGTAAAGGGTGCGAGCGGTGGTTAGGCTAAGAGGCCACACCGAGCAGCTGGCTGGCTCAGGAGACTGATGGGCCGCTGGATGCAGTCTGCGTTGTGAAGAGCCTGTTCTCCTTTTATCGCCCTATTAATCTGCTATTAACCGGCTCCTGCGAGCTCGTTTGCGGGCAGTTTAAAAGCAATTGTGAATCGCAGCTGGAGAAGCGCAGCCTTCACAGGAGACGAAGGCCGTTCCCGTCCTCTTTCGCGGAAAAGAACGGAGCCTGGTGCCGGGGCCATGGCTCAAAGAAGCTCAGCCCTGCCAAGAAGCTCAAGGTCACATGCTGCTCAGCAACACAAGCTCCCGTTACCAAGTGCCTAAAAACACACTGCTATAATTAGTGTTTCAGATAATGCCTCAGTGCAAAGGACCCCTTCAATACAGCAGGATCTTTTCACTGGTTGGATCTGAGTTAAGGTCCTTGCTTTAGGGTATGACTAGGAGACTTTACAGAGCTTACGCTAGCCACCTTGGAATTAGGGGGCATGCCCCATCATCTTCACAGGATTCTAGAGTATCAAACATCTATGCAGAGGTGGAAATTTCAGGTCCAGAAAGTACAAATCCAGACCAAGATTTTGTTTCAACCAACCAGTTGAGTACTCTGTGACTGTGACTCTTTATGCTCAAATGGTTGATTGAAAGTAAATCATGGTCTGGATTTTTACTTTCTGGACCTGAAATTGCCACCTCTGCATCTACGATAAAGTCCAAAAAACAACTGGAGCCAATACACATCCTCCATTTGCACCTGCTCTGTTTGAAGAAACTGGCATGTCCAGGAACCAATATGGCAGAATCGTCACCATTTTCTATCAGTCATCAATCATGGCCGGTTTCCACGGCGATCTGTAATCACGATGACTAGAGTAGTAATTACCCCTGATTGTTAGAATTTTTTTTGTCCCCTCATGGATCACCCACTGTGGCTGCCTTTCTGTGGCCAGGAGGATCTGGGAAAACTGTATTTTGCAAGATTGATATTTACAGTTTGGGGAGTGACTGATGGCTCTTGAGTTTTCACACTTAAGGGAATTTCTCTCTATCTCTCTCTTTGACTCTCTCTCTCTCTCTGCCTCTTTCCCCATCTCTTTCTCTTTGTGTCTCTCTTGATCTCCATTTCTCACTCTGCCTCTTTCACCATCTCTCTTTCTGTCTCTCCATCAGCCCCTCCTTCCATCTCTCCCATATCTATCTCCTTCTAATGCAAAGTCTACACCCTCCATTAGTACATGCATCACTGTTCTACGATGATACCATGACCTGCTGATGGCACCACCTCCAGCCTCCCTCTAGGCACAGAGCCTTGCATATGGAGAACCTGTCACAAGACCCTACCCCCATGATATTTAGGAGCCCCTGGTGTTGAGGAAGGCTTAAGACCCATCCAAGATCACAGGACACCGCTGTTTACACAGATTGCTTCAGGGACCGGAACTGCCAGCAGGGAGCGCCAGGAAAATCGGTCCGCCCTCTGTCTCACAAACACTGAGTGGCTGGCTTGTCACACCGAGATGCGACTAGCCTCCTTATGTTTAGGCCTGTGACTGTTTTCTATTCCTTTCACTGCGCGAAACTGAACCTAGTCCTGAGAGGGCAGCTTTATTAAATTATTAATTGGATTACTCCGACTGGTGGGGAGGGACAACTGGCCCCCATCAATCAGCTGGGCAAGACTGGGGTTGCATTCCCGTAATGCTAAGCAAATCTTGTGTCAGTCTTTTCAGGCGCGATAAACTGTAAATGGTCAGACAGGTCATGGGTCTAGATTTATAAAGAATAAACTTGCTTAAAAAATTGGATTTGTGAATGTTCTGTGGCTCTTTGCATCCTATAACTGCAATATTAGACTCCTGCCACCCCTACACAACATACACACAACATAAAAGGTAGTGGGCGGGAGGGGCTTCCGTTTGCCGATGGGTCCCCGCAGTGACATTACATGAATATTGAGATGTAGGCACTGTATTTCAGCTTCCAAGTTTCTTTTCAGCATGGAAGCCGTTAATCTTGTGTGGGGGGGGGGGGGGGGGGGGGGGGGGGG
>JAODUD010000062.1:19877303-19893864 GCA_026784285.1 Stomatorhinus walkeri | reverse complement strand
CCGTTTTTTTTTTGTTACCCCCCCCCCCCCCCCCCCCCCAAATTGACATGAAGGTCTGGCCTGGTTCCACTCGGATAAACGGCTTTAAGCTTCTGGCGAAGAGCCGAGCCTCAAACAATAGGATGTCAGATATAAAAAAATATCTCACCTGCTTCCCAAACCACACTAAAAGCTCCACCATTTGAGGTAGGGCAAACCCAGCACATGTGGAAAACACACACCCCCACCACACTGATCTACGCAGAATCTGGCCCATGTTGACGACACAGAACCCGGCCTAAGCAGATAATACGACCCTGCCCACAGTGACCTACACAGTACCTGGCCCATGCCAACCACAAAGGTCCCGACCCAAACTAACAGTATAGGACCCTGTCCATGCTGACCCACACAGAATCTAGTCCATGCCGACGACACAAAACACCTCCCACGCGGATGGCACAGAACCCTACCTATGCCGACGACACAGAATCTGGCCCATGTGCGATCACTTTAACATGGCACGCAGCTGACAGCCAGGCTTAGCGGCCGCCTTATCTCTGCTGCGGCTGAAGCAGTAAGCCCCCCTTTACGGAGGCCGAGGAGCAGGGGAGCCTGCCGCACACTTATAACACTGCAAACCTTTCATGAGCTGCCAGGACATTTAAAGGCCACGTACTCTGAAGAATCATCTCTTCCTTAAAGGCTTCCTTACTCTGTGTCACGCTATTCGGGAACTACTGGGAAGCGGCTGAATGTATTACTGCTAGAGACTTTCCGGCCTACATCCAGTGTGTATCGAGTTGCTGAAAGAAAATGCACTAATACTGGGATGGGTGAACAAAGTGGATTATCCCTTCAGCTTCCAGAACCATATCCAACAGCATACCCAAACCATATCCAGTGCAGCAGTGTGCGTGAAGCCTATACCAGGAAACACAGGATAGAGAACATCCGAGCTGGGATGCCAGTCCATCACTGGATACTATCACACCATATGGGCTAACTGGTCTAACGACAGACTTTTGGATTGTGGCAGAAAACTGGAGTATCCAAAGGGACAAACCTGGGAGAAAATGCAACCGTCACATAGGCATGACTCGAACTTCAAGGCAGTGGTAAACTAAAGAATATAGACGGGAAAGTGTGAAATAAGGGACTGACCTGCTGGGGCTCCCTGGGTGTGGGCTGCTTCCCCTGGCGACTGGAAGCAGTAGTGGTAGTGATCTCCACAATGGAGGTGGAGGTCTCTGAGCGGTTGGCGGTGGCGCTGGACTGCGGCGTGATGGACGAAGGCGACTCGCCGACCAGCCGCACACTGCCCTCGATCTTGATGTTGGGGTCGTTCTCCAGTGCCATGTTGAACACCTTGAGGCCATTGTAGTAGAGGCCAGACAGCTGGCCCTGGAATGGCCGACTGCGGTCCTTGCCCCCAATCTTAATGGTGGTTTGACTGTTGAAGATAGTGAGCTGGCGGCCTATGGAGAAACAACGTTACACACATACGAGAGCGTTGAAGCGTGGCCCGCCACCACTCCCGGGGGCGAACAGAGAAACGCGGCGATGAGAAATAATCACGCCGCCGAAGGAGACGGATTATTTGCCCAGTGGCTAATGAGGGCGATAAATTAGCCATCGCCGTTTTCTGGCACGAGTAATTTATCGCCTGTTCCAATGATGTGTTGCCTTGTGAAATGTAGATTCAAACAAAAAAAGAGAAAAAATACTCTTAAATCAATGTAACTTTGCTAAAAGGACAATCAATTTGATGATAAAACATTTTCGGGGGGAAAAAAATGTAATTAATCCTGTTAACTGCTGAATTCTTGCTAGAGAGACTGTAATTGAAAGTGCCGGGATATTCAGTGTATGTAGCTAATTCACTTTCTCAGTTAATAAGAGCATCTTGAAAGGAAATTTTTCATATATGATTACAGCCATTCTGTTTTGTAATATCTGTATGAAAGAAGAGTGGAAAAAATGCATACTCTTTTTTTCCCTACTGATTTTTCATTTTGTTGAACTAGAGTTAATTGCCCAGCAGTAATTAGTTATTCTCAGCACTCACACACTTTTTGAGTATGATTCTTGAAGTAGTTGGTGTCTTGTGCGGATAGGGAGACGGCCTGATATGCCAATCAGGTGTGTCAGTGGGCAGCACATAGCTTGCACACGACCAGATTGTCTTTTAGCAAAGGGGATGCAGGAATGCAAACGTTCAGGACTGTGTACGACAGAAAGATGTGACGTTTGCAATAACAAAATGAAAGAGAAAAAACACTAAACGAATGGATCATTCATGGCACTAATTCCATTTGGAAAACGAAAAATAAGACAAACTTCGAATCAAAACAACATAATAAAACACCATGAAAGAATTTTAATTTGAGAAACAATCTTATTTTCTTACAAAACACATAAAAAGGCATGCAGCAAAAAATCTGTGTTTTGATTTTTTTAAATACATTTTCTTTTTCTTAATCCCATCTGTATATTTACAATATTTGTTAAAGGGACTCCATTTCATATGCCAATTAATATTGCACTCTATTTAAGATAGCGTTCAGGTTAAACAAGGGGGGTTTTCATGATCCATAGTAAAAACAACATACATGTAACTGTATATGAAAAGTATAAATATGTAAATATAAATATATAGGTATATATAATGCTCAATAAATATAAATGTAAATCATTTGCTAATTGGACTTTTAGTTGACCATTTAGATGTTTACAGCAAGAAAACCAAACTATGCATAATTTAAAGATTTTTTTTGTTAAAACTGTTAATATTACTTCAGGAAGTTGAGTTAGAATTATATTTACAGTCCCTTTAACCTGAAGTTAACAGAAAATACGTATTAATCAGCTGGCACCTCTTAATAGAAGAATATTATGCAAAAATGTCCAAATATTACAATCTAAATTTTGCTGTACTGTTTTAAATGTTTTTGTTTTATTTAGTTTTACTGAACATTTATATTTTTTAGGTTTATTGGTGTTACAAAGTATCTCTTGGTTATGTTCAAATTATTTTTATTTGAAGTTTTAATCAATGTTTTTACCTTTGTCGAGTAGCCATTCGTCAACTACTCGACCAAGTCGATATGGGATTCGCTGTCTAGCAATCGCCAGGCGTTCGTTATCAATGTTGCCTTTAAAGTTTAAAGAGACATTTCATTGGTTAAAATCTGTAAGGTCAAAGGTTAAAGGTTAATACTTAAAGCTTGAGCTATACAACTGGCACAAGAGTTTTTTTTGTAAATTTTGGAAGTTTAAAAACAAAGCTACCTACAACATTTCATCGATCCAACTTTTCATTCAAATCATTTAAGTTTTATTTTAAGCAAACAAATTATTCCTATATTAATTGAGAATTAGCACGCTGCATTTTCATCTAGGTTAATAAAGTTAAGTTATATACCAACCCAAGCCACAAATTTAAACATATCCATATCCAGAGCTTTGCAAAATAAATCACTGAATTTTTTCTTCCTTTTTTGGCAAATTTTTAGCTAGTTAAACTTCTCAAAACACCTTTTTTGAAAGTTATTGTTTGTAAAATACATTCAGCCTGTTGCACTCAGTTAGACATTTAGATCAGAGCACAAAATGCATACAGATCAGGCTTGTACACCTTCATTAAGAAAGGGCACTAATTAGCATTAGCAGGCAGCAGTAACGTAACAGCAAATTCAGCAGCCGAAGGTCCTTAGAAACATTCAGATTGAGAGAGTAAACAAATAGTTAGGCAGCCAAAATAGGACAAAAATAAAGAATCAGACAGAATAGGTACCCTGGTGGAATTCATAAGGCTTTGACAAAAGCTTCACACAAAGAACCATGCAAGCATACAGGGCGTAACTCCTGCAAGTCTGCGATCGTGGAGAAGTCTCAGTTTATGCCACATGTCCGTGTGGAACACTGGGATCTATAATTGAGTTAATTAACAATATCCCACTAGCAATCTCCCCACATGTTACACGAATTCACCTCTGCACCCCATGGATTTTAATTCTTGTAAATATGCACAGCAGTTTCATAACAGCCTCTAAATAATTACAACTTATACCTCGCTGAGTGAAACACAAGGCGGAACACGAAAAGGCCTTTTCAGTTTAATTATACTGTAGCTCTCCCTAGCGTGTAAGAAACTTGCCGGGTGTCAGGCGCATGAAACTATGATTTCTCCGGTCTGGGGCAGGTTTGAGCATAATTCCGGTGAACTGGAAAATGCATTTGAGTGGATTACCACATAAATTTAGATGGATAAGCAGGTGTAAAATATACATTATAAATATCCACATGCATCAGCAAAGCACACCATGATCCTGTACGCGATAAAGGGCTGGAGAATGGTGGGAATGAGTAGCTGGATGGATAAGCAAACAAGACAACCGAGTTAGCCAAATGGGGAACCAGGAGATTCTGTTGGAGCACTGGTAGGTGTGATGTGGACAGCACGTGCGTGCAGTTGAGGGGGGGGTCACTGGGTCTAGATGCATAACCGGATTCCCCAAGCGGCAGCAGTATGACATTGTCTCCCCTAGATTGAATCCCAGGATGCCTCATTCTTCCAGGAGATTGACAGTGCTGTCCCTTCCAGCCGTATAATTCTGTCTGAGGAGCTAAGGTCCAGGCGGGTAACAGTAATTTAGTGGGAGTCAAGGAGGGTTACCGGGGAGAGGACGGTGTGGCAATCATGCCCAAATTCTGACCGGTTGAAATGGAGGGGGGAGGAGGGGGGTGCAGCTGAAGATTCTTCTAATCATTTCTTTGTGTCTTGGGGGTCAGACGCTGAGCTATGGCAGAAGGCAGGCCACCTCATATTCTCCCTACTAGACGTCGCTTTCTCCGAGGTTCAAGGGGCATCATTCCGTTTCGTTCGGTGAAATGAAAAGGGTTGGTTGAGCCGAGCAGACAGGTGGGCGACTTTGATCTCGACAGAGACCAGATACGAGAGCAAGCGCAAGAGACAGCTTCAGTTGGGATTCATCTCCGAGCGTGCAAGACGTCTCAGGGGCTACCTTACACACCGCCGGGTCTTTCATTGAATGAGGTCTTCTCAGTGTGTCCCAGGATGGAGAGGAGATGGAGAGTCATTTTGCAGTGGCAAAAGGAGGGGGTGGGCACTGAGGGGTTTAGGAAAACTCGAAGCAGACAGACAGTCTGTTCTGGTGATGTGGAATGCATATTTATTGACATGTTTATTTTTATAGATCGCTAAGACACATACGAGCACTGGGACAGACAAACACTCACAGGCACAAAGTGACATGCATTGATTAGACATTGGAGTCTGTGAACCCAATGTACCGGTACCGGCCCCCTTGACCTCGGCGATGATGGAACCCAACGTATGGTGTGTAGTGTTCAGTATGCCGACCCGATCTCAGCCCTCAGTCCCCGAGCTCATGTCGTCTGCTCTGCATGACACCGGAGGGAGGCAGGCTGGGTCTGCTGTGAGTTCTCTTATCTCTCGTCCCAGATGCCGGGGGGAGGGGTGGATGTGTCCCGCTCAGCCCGTCTTACCCTGCGTGCTGTTTGTTTTCTGCTAATAAAGTGGTTCGATAAGGTAGCATTTTTATCTCTACAAGCTAACGCCTAGCGCGCTTGGCACTTGGGGGATGAATCCACACGGTGCACGGTGATTTAGAGGGCAGGAATGGAGAGGAGGGCAACTGCCTGGGCTACAGGCGATAACAACGAGAAAAGAACCACTGTGGCGATCAGCCTTTATGCATGCAGTGCCTCTCCATTGGTAGATTATAACAGAAACATGTTCACTGCCTTAAGGAGATTCTTAAACAAAGGATCAAATGACTCTGGCATCATCAAGGGTGCAGGAAGTGAGATGCCTGTATATTTGCTGGACTCTGCGGATTTGTGGCAACCTGAGTCCTATGGCGCCCCCTGGCCTCAATCCAGGGTTTTTCAGCAGTTCATGCATTGGGGGTGGGTCGTGGGCTGCTTCGCTTTTGTTGCTGTGCCTGTTTTATTAGCTACATTATAAGGCCACAAGACAAATGGGCACGTCACATTGGCCTTAGTGTCCATCTTACGCTGGGGACAGTGGTAATTGGGCTAAGGACATCTAATGGTCCTTAAGCATGTGATTTGTGACTTTTTAATGAGATTACAATGTAGGAGGGGTGGCGTGGGGGCCACAGTTTTGCTGTAATTGTTTTGGACAACCAATCCAAAGAACCAATCCCTCTCTCTACTAATCCCCTTACCTCTGTCCCTTCCTCATCAGTGCTGTGTTTATCAGGACGTCATCGGCACTATGCCAAGAGGGGCACGTTGTTAGGATGAAATGTTGATACTGCTCTGTGAAGCCATGGGGAGACTGGGTGGTGATTTCAGAGAGGGAGGAGGGCATTATGGGACTTTTACTAGGTGATTTTGTTTACCAACGACAACCAAGGTCCAAGAAAAACAAAAGGGTGAATGGGACTCCATCCTCACCATGGCAACTACCCTCATAGTGAGATGGGGCAGGTGTGTGGGGATAGTGGATGGAGCATGAGGAACTATGAACATCTTACCGATGCACAGATGTCAATAACAAATATGGTTGTTATTTACTATTGACTAATGGGCCATAATCCTGTATCTGCCAAAGCCAGATTTCCTCCCCCCTTTCTCCGCACTAATCCCTCACTAATGTATTTTGCTTGCATGCTATGACTATTAATTTGTGGATCCCACCCCCCGAGTCACATCTCATCTTGTTCAACTGACTTATCGCACAAACACTCTGCATAGCCCTGCCACTGGCTAGGTTCACATGCCGTGTGAGGACATTGGGAGACGTAGAGCACAGTGACCGATAAGCAGATCCCACGGCTGTATGCAAAGCCGCTATTGATGGTTCCATATTTAAGCATTTCCAATGAACAACAACAATAATAACAATAATAATCAATAATTTATTTTACTGAGAAACATCAAAATCAGTATTTGGAAATTATAAAATGTGATATATGATATATAAATATGTAATTACTTGACAGGAACCAAGCCGTTCTTATCTCTCTCCCTCCCATCCTCTTGTTTAAAATTTAAATTCATTTGAGTTTATCAGCTCTTTGCCGAGAAGCCAATCAGGTTCTGATTACTGCAAAGTAGTTACAACTAATTCATCCTTTCCCTTTCATTTTAAACTTTGAACAAGTTTTATATTTTTTCTTTGTCATTTTTAGTAATTTTAGTTAAAGTCTTTTTAATTTAGAAAAGAACAAAATTCCCTTAAGTGGGGTCTCCTGGTCCCCGCTGAGGAGCACCGGAAGGCCATGGGGAGATTGGGGCAGCCCTGCTAAATGCACCTCATTTTCTGAGATCCATCCTTATGTAGCTCAACTAAAGAACACAAGTAAATTACACTAAAAACCAGCGCAACACAGGTCGTTAATGTAAGTGCAACACATTATACCTGCAACAATAAACCATGCCTAGTGTGAATATCTCCCTGTTAATGAATGTTTCCTCGATGTCACCGTGAACAGCTACAGTTTCAGTGTAAATCAGGCCTCGCTATGTGGCTTTCTTAATTTGTTTCATTACTATAATGCAGACATAATTATCTCATTTATTTATGCATTATATATGTAACAGGGGTTTGGCTGCGATCAGGACAATGGACATTTTGTAACGGAGGATTTATACGTTTTAAATTAACCTAAATGAAAGGGGCCACCTACATTACTTGAGTCAATTTATGATAAAGTTCTTAAGAGAAAATAACATTTTTGGGTTTTTTATTCTCATTTATTTTGCTTTTCAATTTAATCTTGCATTGAGACTGTAAGTAAAAGTCTATAACTAGTGAATAATAAACCTAGCAATTGTAGTGGGAAATTATAATTACTCAAACTTGTGAAATGACAACCTAAGCCTGGGAATACAAGTCTAACCAACCTTTTACTAAATGGATCCTCCACCATCTGGAGATTTTCAACGGAAAAGAAAAAGAAGAAAAAAAAACATATCCGTCTGAGTTCAATACTGTCGTTTATATGCATGAATATATTTCAAATGATTTTTTGCAATCTGATTCCATGTCAGATCAGACAGACTGCCAAAATAGCAGGGTATGTCAGAAGCATGGATAATGAATTGTCAAAAATGTACACAGCGCCTAAATAATTTAAAATATGTTTAGGACAGCAGAATGCTAGCTCTTAAGTACAAGAAAATTGGCAAATTAAAAAATAATAATTACCCAAACATTACGTGGAAATTTTTTCAGCTTAAACAAGATTGAAACTATTCTCGGCCTCTCCTCAAAAACAGCTTCTCTCTCATGTGTAATGCGTGAGCACCAGCCAGCTTATAATACTGTTCCCGGGAGACGTGTCTCTTATTCTTTGGTGAGACACCGTCAGATCACTGCAGCTCCATCTGCTGTAGACCTTCCAATTTGGCTCTGTTCTCGAGAATGTGAATCCTGCTTACGGTGAAGGATAAGGGGAGACAAGGCCAGAAGCGACAGGGCTGTAGTGTAATGAGGCTAATGTACGTGTGCGCGTGCGTGCGGGTGACGACCAAGGTGAGGTCCTCCGAGTACCACACTGACCAGAAACCATTCCCAAGACAAACCACTAAAACTGACTCCATGGAATTCTGTTTTTTCCCCTATTCTAACAAAAGTAATGGCACAAAAGATCACCCAACTACAGTAGGGAACTGTGTGTGATTGCAGGCTTGAGGTGAGTTAACACACGGGGCCAGTCGGTCATCATTCGAAAGTGCTCAAGACTATTAGTCGCCATGCACCTTGGCTTTTGGGGACAGAGGGGGCATGGGGGCATACTGAGAAATGTCCAAAGCTCTGATAAACGAGCACAGTTACAAAATGCTGCAATGTGGTGATCGGTATATCTGATAAGAGAACACTACACTTCCTGGAAATAAACCCTTCATATAGACCATGTCTCCTTCTCTTGGACGAAAGGACAGATAAATTATCAGTGCGTATAATAATAAAATTATTTAAAAAAAAAAAAACAAAAAAACAAGAAATTAGCAAATTCCATGACTGGTAAGCTGTTGTCAAAGCCTTTTTTAGCAGTTCAAAAGTCAGCTAATTCAATAATTCACTTTCTGATACTTGGAACCTTTTCAAACTGACAGTCATCATTTCTGCTGATATACTGCCTGTCTTTTTTTGTAATAAGGAAAAAAGCACATAATAGTATATAACAGCAAAACACTTTAAACACAGTTTTATATATGTCTTTCCAAATAGTGCAACATTCGTCAGGTCTCCCTGTGGCATCTCGCCTGGGTATTTTCACTAAGCACAGTCCAAATTTCATAAAGGCTACAAAATGGGGATAGAGTGGTTTTTCTTACCTGTGGGATACCGCTCAATGACAGGTAGGTCATCCACCTGCAGCGTGGCGTTACCACCACTCCGCGTAAACCGTACTACGTGGTACTTCCCGTCATTTACAAACTTTGTCGTCTCTTCGATGTAAATGTCGTCTGTCCCAACATTGAATACTACACCAATGTTTCCCTTCTCCTGTGGAAACAGGAAAAAACAAAAATGCATACTTTTAGAATGGCAAGATATTCTAAAGCACATATACCAAAGATACAAAAGACTAATTTGCAGAAAGAAGATGTTGATGACGATGATGGTGAATATGAACATTTATGCCCAATGAGCAATTTTAGGCTTGAAACCATAATTGGGTGAAAGGTAAAACCAAAAAGATCCTTTTATTCCCACAGCACCTGCACAATAGACCACCGGTAACTTCATGCCTTCCTTCCCAAAATCATTTGATATAATTTCATCAAATTCTACTACTGCTTAAAAACTTTTGATCCACATTTTTGAACAAACAGTTTCACCATCTGCTATAGTCAGAGTTGGCTGGAAGACATGGTTGAAAGAAAACTATTATGAGAAGGTCAGGCCTAGAATTAAATAGCTAGACTTATTATCAGAATTATGCATGATAAAATCTACAGGAAACCTTTTATTTAGCGGATGTCTCTTTAAATCAGTCCTGTGGTCCTAGCTGAAGTGAAAGCATGCTCCCTGTAAATACTGGATATTATTTAACTTCCATTAGTTAAAAAGCAGCTAGACGTTCATAGCTCTGCAAAAGCATGTGTTATCATGGGTCACACTATATCTCAGATTCACCTGAGTATGGAAGATTGTGAATGAAATTCGGAGGCCCGGGGAAGTTGACGCCTCATGAACAGGCAATGCCCGGTAGGGGGTTCTGTGACCCACACACGGCGATGGCCTTATCACAGACTGCGTTGTCTTATCTAAGCTAGCCTAACTGTGGCAGTGCAAACATGCACCTTTTTCAGGATGCAGCTCACTGACAATTAAGGCTCAGTCGGGGCCAAACAGCTTCCGGTACAGTAATAAAATTAAACAAAAGGCTGGCTGCACAGTAATTTAATTACTGATGTATTGGGATGCCGACCTGAAGTAACATTAAGCTGACTGATTTTCTGAATATACACTGTTAATGGAAGCTTGAATTTCACTGGAAAAAAACAGCTTTTATATATTAATTACATTGCAATGAGAAGCTATAGTACTCATTATTCAGCTAATGGCACGCAAACCTTTGGTCAGCTCTGAGCTTTTTCAGTTTAAACATTCAATTGTTTGTCACTCGCCAGCCTCTCTGCAGACCCCACATCCAGAGAGGTGCCCGCTTCGCCCACTTGGCCCGCACACGGACTCTCAGCCGCTAAACAGGATGCCTTTAGCGTGAGGCCCCTTTCTAACTTATTACCTCAGTGCATGCTGCAAACGTCCCACCCCTGAAGATTCCTCGTGCCCTCACCATCATAGATTCTCCCCACCTCAGCACTGTTCATTTGAGGGCCTCAGCTTTAGTTGGCCGGATGCAGAGGAAGGTGATACAGGCACCCTGGGGCCTTTTCACAAATACGAATGTTGGTCCTCCAAGATTTTTCTGAAGGTCTTAGAAGAAAACCCAAAATATGGATGGAGGGGTGAATAGGGGTAAAATCCTGAAGCTTTGGCTTCTGTGGGCCAGGGATGGTTATCTGGGTATCTTAAACTGGAAAACGAAGGTGGGGAGTGTGTCCAGCAAACAACCGACTCAATAGCGGAGAGGTGGACCAATTAACACTCCCTGGCTGGGTGTGTTCAGAAGCACAGGAGAAAAGTGCCCAGTTGTATATAAATACAGAAACAAAGTGCTACAGCACAACATGGAAGTTAGTTACAGAACTACATGCAAAGTATCATGGGGAAAAATGATTCCTGGCAAAACAGAAGTGTGTTTCCAGTCAGTTCTTATTAGTTGTATTTCTCTTCAGCATGGTGGCATATACTTAATGCTGGACCATGAATACAAAGCCAACTCTTCTTCCGGGTCAATGAGACTCAGTTAAATCTCAGCTTTCTCTGGCACTAATGAAAGCTCATTGACACCAAGACAGTCAACTAAAGAAAAAAGTTACATACAGCCTCAGAGATAATTCCACCCCCCTCCTCCAAATAATCAGTTTTCCTTTGAGATTTATCTTTGTTGCCGCTGTACAAGTCTGAGGCCTCTTTACCGTGCACGACAAACACATTCGTGCAGTAATGAGAGTGGATTACACGACTTAGGTGCCTGAACCCATTATAAATTATCCAGTCGAGTTGAGTAGCGCGGCACAAATCCTCAGCAAACAGCGATAAAGGGAACATCTGGCTGGAAGCTCAGCCTGGTGGCAGCAGTAGAGCGGGTGTCATTATCCAGTCAGTAACACTTGGACATGGCCAGTAGGGGGCGCTTCCAGAATGTTCGTCTAAGCCGGATGCTGTGTGGGATTAATTATATGTAGAAAAAATTATACAAATGTGAAGAGCTTCAGAAAAGGGTCAATCAGCCATAAATCAATGGATAAAGCTCAATCAAGGTGCTCACAGGAAGTGGAGAAGACTAAGGAGGCGGAAGTGAAAAGTAGGTTGGTTTCTACTGGGCATAAAATCAAGTCCACTAGTAGGTTAGACAAACCAGCATAAGCATCGGGGTCACTTAGTGCTAGCTGTGAATAATCCTCTCCTCCTCCTCCTCTTCACCACCATGGACACGAAGGTTATCTAGAAACAAGGCAGGGAAACCCGCCTCCTCTTGCAGGGGCACAAATTCTCAGGAGCGAAAGTCCAGCCTCCATTCCAGAGGAAGTGCAATGCGAGAGAAGTCACCCCCCACCCCCATCACCCGTTTCACCAACGTCAATGAACAGCTCTTGTTTGCCACATGAAAGAAACAACTGATTACCAAACTGGCAAGAACAGTCACCCATTCATAGTGGTCGTACTGTGTGTAAGCATCTCAGTGTATTATCACATGGGCACAGAGAGTGAGGGAGAGAGTAAGAGATATACGATACAGAGGGAATATTTTATACCCTTACACCTGCACTCCTTGTTCTGAAGTGAATACTCTGGAAGAAAATACAGCTGTTGATGCAGAAACCACTTTGTCCTCTCAAGGATCCTTAAACTAGAGGTGGGGCACCTACTTTCAAGGACTGTCAAATGCATAAAGAAACCTACTCATTTATATTTTTATAGGCCCATTACTTGAAGCACAAAAAAGGAAAAAAAAAACAGATTTAGTGGCAGAAAAACCAATTAAAGTGTCGTTTTAATAGCTTCCTTCAATGGAGTTTTTAACACTCCCCTAAGTCTCCTTAATAAATTCAATGCATTTACTGGCAAAGTACCTATTCAATTTCCGCATTAAAGAATAGGGGTGAATAAACAGGGTCGGCCATTGGTTTGAAGACAGGTCCGCCAAAGAAAAGAGAAAGCAGAGTCGCCGGGTGCTTTGACCTGAGTTATAACACCAGGCAAGGCTGGGCAGCTCCTGTGCACAAACACTGCGCGGCTCAGCCAGTGGAATTTTCTGGAAATGGCTCTACAATGCTACTCCCGTGCTGCCACATTTGCCGCAATGTCACAAAAGTTGTTTTAAAACAGAAGGAACTTGGTGCCATATGGGTTTCCATAATGACCCCCCCCCCCTTAAAAAGCTTTTCTCATAGTTGTAGAAGTCAGCAAAGAAAGAGTGAGGGGAGAAAGGTGCAGGATCAAGGTGAAGGACAACACCTGCCCCCCCCCACCCCCAGAAGGTCTCCTCTGGGTTATTTGATGCACTACACTGATAATGAATAACACTCTGCCACTAACCAAAAGTCCTGATTAATAGTCATCGAGCCATAATTGAATTCAATTAACTGCTTATGTCGGCTGGAGCTTTGGCTTTCCATACCCTTCTAGCTAGACATTGCGTGTGAGAGGATATTGAAAAGATCCATCACTCCGCAGTGGGCAGTTAGCTGTCCTTTACTCTAGCCAGCCCTATACTATATACTATATATACCATTAGCATACCTATTATTAAAGGTGGTAATGCTAACAGGACAGACAACGATGTTGTCCCTGGCACTAGAAGGCACAGAGAAGCAACCACCATGACTCCTGTTACTGTAGACCTGCGCTACCCACTCCCTTTACACTGTCGTGCATTGAAGTGGGTTTTAGACAGCTAAAAGCTCTGAAATGGCTCACGGTGAACACCAGTGAGGTTCCATCTTCAAGTGATTCTTGTGGAAGGGCATGAGAGGTCAAATAAAACACACCTAGGAGAAGATTAATCATGAGCTGAATTGGAAATTGAATTTACTCTGCGCCACAGCCTGCGGTGTAGCAGATGCAATCAGAGCACGGTGGATATTTGTGACCAATGATTCAGTGAGGATGAGAACACACCAGACAGGCTTATACCCCCCCCCAGCTGCGGGTGGATGTAGGGTGTTAAAATATGAGTGTGGAATTTTTTAACAGACACTGATTAGGACGTTACATTCTTCAAATGAAGACAAATCTGCCATTTGTGTTTCATTAGACAGTCTTTGTATTTTAAACAGTGTAGAGTCAGACGTTTTTATTATAATAAGCGCATAACGCCCTGACCGCGATCTGGGTCCCGACACCTCAATCGGTCGGCTATTGCAGTATCTAGGCCCCGCCAGCTGTGCAAAGAGGCCCAGTGACTGATGTACTCCTACCGACCCCCCATGGCCCCCCCACAAGTACACCTGCAAATGTTTACATGATGAACGTGCTGACAGTTTGTGCCACTGTCAGGCTTCATCCTCCCAGCTACAGGAATCCACAGTCAGTGCCCCCCCGAGCCATCTCCCGATGACGCTAAAACTTCACACTTCTCCCCTCATTTCGCAGCCTCACCCTCTCAGACCAAGACACTGAATTTCTTACCCCCACCTGCCAGACCGCCTCTGAGGACTGGTTCATGCTTACTACGGATGCAGACGCACCACAGTGGCCACCGTAGAGTCGGACCACCCGCGTTCCTGGATGCTAACACCTGGGGTAGCGCTGTAGAGCTAAGCTGCTCTTGTGTGACATTTATAAGGTGTGTTATGGATGCTATGAGAATAAACAAGCAATTTACTAAAACTAACGATGCATTATGTTCTTTCAGTGCACAAAGACATAGGTATATGGTGTTGCTGATACACACAAGTGTTTTATTGCAATTTGCAGCCATCTGGGAGTCTTTACAATCCAATAGTGAGGAATCATATAAATGCTGACGCACACTTTTCAATTTCCTTCAATCCGCTATATCCACCATATTGATCTTCAGGCTGATCAGAGAGGGCAAAATAAGGTGTTTATATACAATCTAGGTCCAGCCTCCTTTCTGACTTCCTGCTACCGTTCTTGTAGCCAATGAGCAATGCTAGCACATCTGCGTCACCAAATGGACTATCAACATTGGTTCATTTGTTGAGCGGCATGTGCTGCCCAACTTAGTCTCTGTGCCAGACCTCTTTAAAGAAAATTACGTCACAACGGCCGGATGTGTTGGCGCAGTAAGTACAAATGTGGGCAGCTCAGCGAGTAAAGCCCCTGATTGGAAGGTCGCAATTCCGAATCCCAGGGCCGGCAGACTGATGCTGCCGTCGGGATCCTGAGCAGGACCCTTAACCCTCGGCTCCAGGGGCGCCGCATGCTGACTCCGTGCTGTGACCCCCAGGCTGGCTCTCACCGGTACATATATCATGGAGAGCAAGATAGGGTAGGTGAAAAGAGAATATCCTGACGGGGATAAATAAAGGGGGGGTCAGCTCTTGGCTTAACCTGCGTTACATCTGAGAAGACAGAATCCCCTCCCACCACTGTGGGTGAACAACAGGACTTTCTCTCACGAGTACGTCCCAATCTAATACAAGCGTCTTCAAAGGCCTCTGGAGAGGCTGGCTGAATTAAACCCCACACAGGACAGCGGGAGGAGACAGCTTCTGCTGTTTGACCTTATCTTTTAATTACTTCTGACAGTTTTTTTTTTTACAACGGACCCGATTAATGAAATTACGAAAGTAATGGAATTACTTAAATATAAATAAATAAATGAGCTCACAGATTTTTTTATTCCATTAATAACTTTTCTCATTCTCTCCCCCTGTTCAAATTTTTCCTGCTTTCTCTTTCTCTCTCACACTTGGACCATAATGGCACAGCCATGAGTGCCACGCGAGATGGGCAAATGGGGCATCAAGGGCACCTTCCATCACAAACCTGGGGAGGTGCATGTGAAGCGATGAGCCTGTGTGCAGCAGCCAGATGTAGCACCTCAGCCAGACCACTGCAGTATGCTGACACACCACTAGGAGGCACCACAATTTGAGTACTAGGTGGTACATATGCAGTTAAAGCAGCCTTGCTGCAGTAATACAGAAATGCAGCCTCAGTACAGAGTATCAGCTGTCGCCTTATAAGGGCATGACGGTGCTTGTTCTCCGAAGGTGTTTCTGAATGCTGCCTCTGTTGGCTGTGGGGAGCGACAGACGAGCGCCCTCTCCCTATTTTTCGGCATATACCCTTCCCCCAGGCATCCTGGAAAGACTGGGGTCGCACTAGCATACCATGGGGCGTCAACAGCAAAATTTGCTCGTTTGATTTTCATTTTTTGACAATAAATGTAAATTTAACTGCGGTTTCAACAAACGCCCACTCAGAAGTATATAGTCAATATGGAGAGGAGGGGGGGGGGACAGGAAAACAAGTGGGAGAACTCATCTGCCCATCCATACCTGGCATTGAGGGTTATGGCGCTCAATTAATGACAGTTGCGGCTGCTCTCCTGAAACTAACCAAGTCTTTGACTTCAGAGCACCATCAAATGCCCCAGTTAGTAAATCAACAAGCCAGTTTCCAGTGTTGGTGGGTGGGGGGTGGCAGAAGGCATGGGGCAGAAATAAACATGGCAGGGTACGAAAGAAGACTCAAGTCTGCCACACTTACCAGGCGAGAGCCTATAGACACACGTGTGGGTCTGTGCCTCTCACACTGTCTGTGTGTGCGGTGTCTGTGTCTCCCTGTCAGTGTCTGTATGTGAGGTGTCTGTGTCTCCCTGTCAGTGTCTGTGTGTGAGGTGTCTGTGTCTCCCTGTCAGTGTCTGTGTGTGAGGTGTCTGTGTCTCCCTGTCAGTGTCTGTGTGTGAGGTGTCTGTGTCTCCCTGTCAGTGTCTGTGTGTGAGGTGTCTGT
>JAODUD010000062.1:19805125-19818596 GCA_026784285.1 Stomatorhinus walkeri | reverse complement strand
CTATTCCTGCCTGAGGCTTTATTCCCTTTCTACTGCCTCTGTGTTACGTAGAAACACGCGCGCAGATAGAGTTGAGCCTTTGGAGGAGAACAGAGAAGCTAGCATGTCCCTGATCTCTGTTGCAGCATACGACACACAGCGGTGCATGTCACTGCAGCCCTAAAAACTCACCGGGCACACAGCAGAGTCCTTTACCCTCCTCACCACTCCAGCCGGGATCTCCCGCTCTCACTGTCCGGCCCCAGTCCCTCACACTCTCTGCTACTCAGTCTTGTTCCCCCCCCACCACACCCCCGTGATGCCCAACTTCACCCCTGCACCAACCTGGTGACTCGCCTTTCCTCCGTTTCCCTCTTATACTCAGGTTTGATAAAATCGAAATGGAAAATTCCAGATGGGGAGAAAACTGCACATATTTTGAACTCCCTGTAAACATCTTTAAAAACAGCTGCACAGCACAGTTTGGATCATTGGTAGATGGGGGCTGGATAAAAATGGTGGGGGTGGGGGGGGGGATTCTGGATGTTGTCATGGACAGCTTTGCTGGAGCCTTGAGTCAGAGTGTCAGGAAAGCAGGAGTCTGTTGCTTGATGACTCCGAACAGAGTCTTAGCCTGGCGGCCAGGAGTCATTTAAGGCAATTTCCCAGCACCAGCCAGCCTGAGAAAGGGCCCTCGGGCTGAGACGTGTCGGGGCCCCTTTCATCTTCAGAGAGGGGGGCTAATGATAGCTGAAGGCTGTTCTCACTCTTCCTTACCTTTTTCTACGGACTTGCCCAGTGGACAACAGCACTACAGAGACAGATGGGGGCGGGGGGAGGACTTTACAAGGAAAGAGCTGAAGGAAGGAGGCACCCTTATATTTAAAGTGAGCAGGTTCCCTGACACCCAGGAGGGTCAGTGCTGTGAGGTAAGCAGGGAGGGCCCTTGCCCCAACCACGTTCCTGCCAGGCACTGGAACAAGTGCCGCAAACCTGTTTACACCGTACAAATCAAGGGGGCGCTGCAGTGCCAGTACAGGCAGACAGTAGGGTACCATGTCTTGGGGGGTGGGGGGGGGGAGTTGAAGGGCTTTTTAAAAAAATATATAAAATAGTGGGGTTAGCATAAGGCTTATAGCCAAGCACCCTGCCATTGAGAGATAACGGTTCAGCTGCCGCTGACCATGTCACGTGCCACGGTAAAGTGCCCCTGCACCCCCCTGCCACTGGCAGGCAGGTACACCGAGACCCTGGGGTGACAAGGACCGGGGGCCCATGAAACGGGGAGTCACACTCCAGGAGCTTGCAGGGAATGCAGAGGTGTCCCGACATCACCAGAGTGACAGCCCAAGACCCCGGTCTGCCTCAGGCGCTCCACAAGGATCCATCCCACTAACTACACTAACCAGGCCAGGTCTGAACCACAGGCACATGAAAGCCAACAAAAAAAGTAAAACGGCCCAAACACACCTGGATACTTTTGTTTCATGTATTGCCAAATATAAAGCAAGACAACACCTTGCTGTGTAGGATCACGTGACTCTGAAAATAATCATCCACATCCTAATAGCATTTTCAAGCCCAAAAGCTATCTCTCCAAAAGGAATTGCAAGAGCGCGGCTTGGCCAGGATCCGGGTTCACGGGCCGGTCATGATTCACGATAACCCCTCTGTGTAAACCGTGGAGGGACGAGGGGTCACAATGTTGGCGGGGCGGGGGTTCACAATAAACTGCCCCTCTCCAAGAATGGAGAGCTCCCTCAGTTATGGTGGCCTGAGGGAGCAATGGAGCTAGAACCTGTCAGTGTGTTTGCCAGGAACAAAGGAAGGCAGGCAGCTTATCAGCGCGGCAGATGAGGATCCAGAATACATTAGCATTTGCAGCACTCCCTCATCACGGCACACGTCACGGGCACAGAGTGGCCACTCCGGGGCCAGTTATTTATTTATATGTCCATTCAGCGCATTATGGCTCTTCCTCATTGGGCAGGATAACAATCAAACTTCCCCAACGCATATTTGCATGAGAAAGTACATTCATCTCAGCAGCACCATTCCGAGGGCCTGGTTCAGCCGGCGCACTGGGGTGGAGGGGAAGGGAGGCCATAAATAAATAAATAAGGAGGATAATAAGGGACACTTGGGCTTGTTAGCCATGAGTAATGCCAGTCTGCCACAAGAGTGCAGGTCCCCTCCTCACTGTGGGATGAAGGTCTCCAATTACGGCGAGGAGGCTTCCTTTAAGATGTATGGCTGTGAACCACACATTCACAATGCTTAATGAACAGAAAGAACAGCCAAAAAGTCTCTCCCTCTCTCCCCCTCCCTCACTTGTTCCTTTTTTCCACACTGCCCCATCCACTGCCCACTCCCATACAGCTCCGGCCTGGTCTCGAGGTCTCCTGGACCTCTGGCGCCGTGCACCTCCTCCTCCATATTACAGCCACATCACACCCACACACAAACTGTGCGTCGAATCCCCTTATTAAAGGGCCATTCATGCAGCTGGGCAGCCCATCAGGATTTAAAACGGACCCCTCGTTTTGGTGAGAGATACGTGGCTGACATGGCGAGAAACAGAGCAGCGATGTGGGAGGAAAGGTCATCGTGCCAGTTTATCGGGGTGTTGCGCAGCTCAAACGAGAGCCCGATGTGCACACAAGGAAAGGCGAACCCTCGATGCAGCCTTTTTACCACGTCAAGGCCACACGGAATCATCCAGATGTGTTCATATTTGCTCTGGCTGTAACAATTTTTACTAAAAATTTCAGCTGCACTCAATTACAGATAAAATTATTACTAATATATTACTAACTTGTCTTTAGAGGGCAAGGGAACATCCATTGTCAATCCCAGGCACATTTCTGTTGCTTTGAAAAGTGAAAATACAAGAATCATAACCTAATTAACCCTGCCGCCACACATATATTTAACTGTACAAATATCGGATCCAATGTGATTTTAAAAAGGAATGAATCAGATCTCTGCAGTCTGAGTTTAAGAGGCAGCCACATCAAAAAATGTCTCTATAGTGCCCTCTGGTGCTAACTGTGGGGTACAGCTGGCCAGGCTAAATAAAGCTCTGTCACAGGCTTTGGTGGTAACACCTGCCGTGGTGCCTTGATCAGCGTGGCTGCGTGCCTTCCTGTCAACTCCAGCACCACTGAACACGAAGGGACATCTGTGTGAATTATCCGCACCTGGCAGCACAGTGCCTACAGTCTTATATTTACCTATTCCATACGAGAGCCCTGATGCTCAGAGAGGTCTAACAATATATACTGTTTCTTAAGTAGCAATCATGTAATCAGCCCCCCCTCAGTTTAAAATCACACGATCTGAGATTTAAGGGCAGAGAAACCTTTCAGCTCGTTACCATCTGACACATGGAGTCACATGGGGAAAAGGTGCAAAGGGGGTGAAGCCGATGAAGGACTCCCTTACGAAGGCTGGGTGGGACCACTGCGAGAACCATAAGGTGACGGCACCATGGCAATGGAAGGAGAAGGACGCGAGGAAAGTACAGGCTCTCTTAGGCGGCAAAAACAATGTGTCACAATACTTACCTTTACACGTGACTCTGAAGGAAAATTTCCTAAGAAAATTGAGGCTGAATGCAATGTGCCAAACAGTATATATGCAACATATATAATGTTAAAAACAACAGCGAAGGCAGCGGAGGGGCCACACTGATGCATCTTCAAGCAACTCCATAAAACCAGAGTTGAGACAGGCTTAGCGTGAACAGCAAAACAACAACAGGATTTTATACTCAATATGCTTTTTGTCCAATAAGGAAAAAGGATATTAAGCAAGATCAGCGTATTCCGGTGTCACGGTGGCGAACAGGAAGTGACGTGTGACTCACCGTCGTTGCAGAGCGGCCCTCCGAAGGAGGTCATGCTGCAGTCGCAGGTGAAGCCCTCCCACTGCTGCAGGCAGACGCCCTGGTTGGCACAGGAGTCCTCCTGGCAGGTTGTGCTAGGGCCTAGTGAGGGACGGGAGGAGGAACCGGGATCATTCACCGGGATATGAGAGCCGCCTAAAGCCCCCTTAAGCCCAGCCCACAGTGACACCTCAGCTTCAGCGGAAATCCTCTCAACATCGGACCTGGCGATGCCACTGATCCTGGTACTGCAGCTCGACATCACACCAAGAGATCCAGTGCACGTAGAGTATCGGGGTGGGGGGGGGGGGGGGTAGCCTTCACAGACTCATAGGGTTTTGGACAGGCTTCAAAATCACACACCTGAGGGCAGCCGTGAGCAGACGCGCAGCAGACACACAGAGCGAGCTCTGACTGACGTGGCGAACGCATGCACGCGAACACACACGCACGCGTGCAAGCTCCATGCACCCCGAGGAGCGCCTGGCCGCCCCTGGGTTCGCACACGCTCAGAGTGATGACCCCAACACCAGAGAGATTGTTTGCTTTCGTTGTCATTTCTGTAGGCTGTGGCCTCAACGACAGTCACATCATGTCTATCCACACTGCACCCCCATTTCTAAACCCCCCCCCACAACATGTACACAGTCACACTCCACACACACATACTTAGAACAGACAAATCAGGAATCTCCTGTTTATAAACGGTTTAACCAGGTTTAAATACTACTTATGTTCTCTCAATATTGTTAACTAGTTAGTTTATTATTTTTATTCTTTTGTGGCAGGTTTGTGCACAGGCCTGTTCATCCCAACTAACTTCCGCTCAACTCTCCCTCATGATCTTGGAAAAGAAGTATCTGGAGGAACCTGTGAAGAGGAGCAAGACCAGTGACCAGGGACCACCCCAAGACAGACTAATAGACACCATCACTCTACTCTGTGCCAAATCCCACTGGGATGCACTGATGGACACCATCACTCTACTGTGTGCCCAATCCAGTTTTTGGTTGATCTTGTTTTCTAATGACAATAGTTATTGTCCTGTACAGCAACCCCCCCCCCCCCCCTGGAGCTGACTCCATGTTGGCTGATATCTTTCCGTCAGGGCACCAGGAGCAGTGCAGTACTGTCATTGGCTGATCATCATTCCAATAAAACAGGTGGTTCACGGGACCCAACCTCTTCTCCAGAAATCAGCATTAGCTGCCCACAGGTCATGTCTGAGTGGTGGTGGGATGAACGTGTACTAGTGTGGGTGCCATCATCCATCTTGAGGGCATTATCAGTATCTGATGTGTAGGGAGATCTAAACACAAAATCAAATTCAATTCCATTATATGCACCATCTACCATCATGATCATCTACCATCGAAACTGATTTTCCTGGTCAGGTTCCAGCCACACTGGAGACTGACCAATATTTTTTTTATTATTGTTATTGTTATTATTATTATTTCATGCCCTGGGTGTGTGGGCTGCCTTCCCTCCCTGCCCTATGCCGCCTGAGATAAGCCCAGGGCCTCCCCGTCACTCCATACATAAGCGATTTAAAGATGAATGGATAGATTATCAATATTAATGTGGATTTGTTGAGTCTGTCGTCTGGGATCATGCATCATGGGTTCATTAATAGAACAGCTTCCTTGTTGGGTGATACAAAGCAGAACACGTGAACGGAAATAGTTTAACTGATGACTTGTTATTTATGTTGCTTAGGAATGAGTCACATTCCATGTAATCTCTGTCCAAGCAGAAATTTAACCAGCTGAAGTCATTCCACACATACGTGTATTATTAGGACTGAAGTGAGCAGCATACTCATCTAGCAGGAATGCTTTTAGACTGACGACATGGGCTCCCCAAGGGGGGGGGGGGCTCGGTAGGGGTGGTGCTTCAAGTCGGACCGGACACGGCATGCGGCTGACAGCCAAACAGAAAGCGCACCGTGAAAAGAGAGACCTGGAGTTACGTGAGGAAGAGGCAACAGACATGGATGGAAAACAGGAGAAAATACGCAGGGGGACACCAAGGTGACCATGATGTGGGAGGGCCCCGGACCCCACCCCCACCCCACCCCGGACACCGACACGAGACAGTCGTCACGCGCTGGCATTCACCACGCCTCATCAAGACATTCATTTAGCAGATGATAAAAGTGACTTCCGCACAGATTTAACTACGAATCTTCGTTGCAGAAACGAGTGTGTGAGCGGGAAGCGGGATTAGAGGCCAGCAGGCCGAGCGGCTATCTACCTTGCAAGCCAGCTTTCATCACAGAGACTTTTGTCAGCAAAACGAAAGGAAAAAGAAGGAAAAGAAGGCAAAATATATCAAATGTTAGTAAAGCACTGAAATGTCAGCGGTTTGCATCAAATCATACAGAAAGAGGGAGGAAGAGAGAGACAGGAAGAGCTGTGCAGAGAGGAGCCAATGAAATGGGGAAAACAGGAGGAAGAGGAGGAAAACAGAGGAAAACAAGATAAATGTGCCAGCATGAGAGGAGGGAGGAGGAGTGAATGGCAGAAGGGACAATTTGTAGCTTTGAGGGACTGCACTCAGGTAACGCGAGTTGAGCATGTAGACAACAGCAACAGCGAAAACCTTAACAACTAAAAACTTGTACATTTAAAGAATCTTTAACACCTAGAAATTTCTGAACTGACAATGAGTTTTTTGTGGATATGAAGTCAGAGGAGATGATGGTGGCAATGGCGCCAATGACAATGAGCCCAGACACTGTCACACGACGTCGTCAAGGGATAGAGCGAAAGCCAACAGCCTAACAAAGAGTTACGAGCTTCATTATAAGAGGAGATGTTGGGGGGGGGGGGGCATTTGTAGCTTTTCACAACAAAAAAGGAGCTGAAATTGGACCTGACGCAGTGAAACACATGAAATTAAAACCACAAAAATAATCATGACAAAAAAAATTTTGTGCATGCGATTCAAACAGAATAATAATTCAACACATGCAACAAAAAACATCATACATAATTCACAAGGTCTGTTGCTGGCAAACAGCCCGATTCATCTGGCATTCATAAATACAAAGTCAAACGCAGATGAAACGGAGGAGAACACTAATAATACTGATGCACAAATGGACGTAATTCGATTGTAAAGAAAAGGAACCCGGATAATACGGTGGAATTGCAACTTATTTTTTATTTATTGATTTTAGACGCTCGATTTCCTAGACGTCATTTGGCGAATGGTACTTCAAATAACTGTGCTGTGCCAGGACTTATGGGAAGGCTGATCGCTCATCATGTGACTGAACACATGGCTGAGTGAGGCTGGGGGGCCATGGGAGCGCTGGCGATTTGTCTGGATGCTGTCCGTTCCTCTCCTGATTTGACTGTACAGCTGAAGTTTAATAACGTCCATTACTTGATTAAAGAAACATTGGTAAGCCCCTATGACGAAAATAAGGAACGTTCTGGCCTATGCAGAAACGCATAAAAGCAAAAGCATAAAATGACGGTATAAAAACAGAGATACACAGGAAGTCCAGACAGTTCACATTTCAGATAAACTAGCATACCACTACAGCGCACAGCAGCATGGTAACACATTACCTAATAACCCATGACAGTCACACAAAGGCACACAAACACATTTCCTCTGTCCGACATTTGACACGTGATTAAAGGCACACTCCCTGGCAGGTGAGGTGCTTAGCAAGGGCACATCATGGCAATGAGGACCAGGACGGGGGTGGGGGCAGGGGCACCTGGTACAAGGCAGGGTCAAACTCGGAAGCTGGAGGCCTCTCTTGCTCACCTTCACATCCCCTCTCGATCTGCCCTACGCAAGCCAGCGCGTCTGACATCAGGTCCGGCAGGCGCCCGTTCAGGTCCACCGACGCCAGGCACCCCTGGAAGCCGTCTTTGGCATGCACCAGCTTGGGCAGGTCCCGGTACATCTCCTTGGCCAGCCCTCCGATGTACAGGTCGCCTGGGGCAGAAGACACATATGGAGAAGGATGCTAGACACACATTTTATCTCAGCTCTCTGAGGGTGAGGAAAAAAAGAGTGCCGTTTCCTCTTTGCAACATGTGGCACTACTGCCCCCTTGTGGTGGAGATAAAAATATGTGGTTTTACTCAGAATAGATCAGGGAACGATACAG
This sequence comes from Stomatorhinus walkeri, assembly GCA_026784285.1. Taxonomy (NCBI): domain Eukaryota; kingdom Metazoa; phylum Chordata; class Actinopteri; order Osteoglossiformes; family Mormyridae; genus Stomatorhinus; species Stomatorhinus walkeri. Next base: position 19,810,596 of record JAODUD010000062.1, on the reverse strand, counting down.
CCTCAAATAATTTTCAGCTCTTCTTGATGGGAAACTGCATGGATAACCATGGCACCCACGACTGTTTAACCATAACTTGATGCGGCCCGACCTGATTTCATAACACAGCTTTCCAGTGAAAATGAGAAATATCTAAGAAGCTAAAATGTGACAGTATCTCTCCCCCAGAGACACCCCTAATGACTGCAGTTCACTCTTACATGAAAGCCTCACCTTCCCCATCTAGGCCCTGGCATTGCAGGGCTACCCGCCTCTGTGCGCCTGCAGTCGGCATCCATCAAGTCTAAAGGCGAGGTGAAACCATCACCCTGGTGCTGCCTGCCTGTCAGGTGGACCCTGCCAGCCTCAGCTCCTATAAAAGCCAGGCATAACAACTTTCCCTGTCACCCAACTTTCTTTCAGAGCTCAGTTCCCCCCTTAGATGGGAGCCTCACTAATGTGGTTAGCTCCCTTCGGTTTTACTTGGTCCACACTTCCAGTATTAATTCAGTATTTCATGTTTGTAATGCCATGTTATTGTTTGTCTGAATCTTTGATGGCTTTCCACTTTATACAGCCTGATCCCGCTGGGTTTGCAGCTTAAGCCATTTAGGGATGATGCCAAACACAAACATAAATTGGTTTGTATATACAGTATAGAATCATAGATATATTGTCCTCTGGGTAACTGTTAATATCACCTTTCCTCCCATAACCGAGAGGATCTCCCACGTACCTTTCAGGTCTAGGTTCTTCGCCCCTGATGAGATCTGCGTGGTGACCTTTGTGTCAATCTTGACTGTGTGCAGGTTGTTGGCATCACGGGAGATCATCACGTTGTGCCAGTGGTTGTCGTTGAGTGGCTTGTTGGAATTCCCCTTGATGAGGCTTGGCCCATTTCCAAGGTCCCATACATAATGCAGGTACCTGTCACCAGGCATGCCCATAAACATGTTGGCTAAAGGATCTTGTTGACGAACCACTACCATAAATAACATCCCCCACCCTGGAACCTGCCATCACGCCTTCCCATTTATCCCCTCACAAATCTACCTGAAACAAAGTATAACAAAGTTGAAACAAGGTATACTGTCTCTATCCTATTTTGTGCAAGGCCTTTGCCAGAACTCATTTAATTGATTCATCAGAAAGCAAGGACCCGCCCAGTGAGAACCTAACAGCATAACTGGCTTGATGGTGTACTCTTCATGGCTGTCAGGACTGTGCTTGAAAAGGAACCCCAGCAAAATTGTGTTCTGGAAGTTCCACCTACCCCTTGACCAACTCCACCACGATGAAGTCGTTGCCATCCCCACTGTTGTACAGGATGAGGCCGTCGGAGGAGGTGGTCTTGAACTGGAAGAAGAGGTGCATGGTGTAGTAGGCCTGAAGAGTGGTCAGCGATATGTAGCTGGAGCGAGACTTGAAGGTCACGGGGTCGGCAATGATGTTCTTGAAGCCAATCATGGCATTGAGCTCGCAGTAGTCGATGTCACCATTCTTGCAGAGGTCGATGTAGGCCATTCCATTGAAGGTCAGGCTCTGCAGGTGCCCGATGAAGTTGGATGGCACCATGGACATATGACGTTTCTCTGTCACGATGCCCGTCTCGATGTTGTGGAACTCCAGCTGTGTGTGATCACCTGTCATTTGAGCTTGGGTGGATGGAAGGGAGGGGGGAAGTAACAGTCACTCACAGAACAAATGTAAGACTGAAGTCAACAGCAAACATTCCCAAAGCCAGAATGGATATCAAAAGGACCTTCTCTAACCCTGAGCAGCCATTTCAGGAATGTGGTGCCCAACACGGTGCCTGAGACACTCCTACACTGATACAGCAAGATCCTGGTGGAATTTTAGAATTATGGAGGGTACTAGAGCAGCAATTCAAAAGTTCAACAAATATACCTCAGCTGTACTTGAGGCACGTGAACTCAATTCCTAACTAATAGATGGCAGCAAAAAGTATTTTACACACAGAAATCAGTTTTCAGGGTCAGCATTAATGGGATGAACACTTGGTTGACTGGATTGCTAAACAGCAGTAGTTTATCTAAAACCAAACATGATTTTCCTTCCAACAGCTTTTTATGGATTGCCTCACACACTTTGCCAGAGAGGTATGCTAATCTGAAATCTATGCCTGTTCATTGGTTAAACACATGATGGACAAGAGCTTTGAACTGGCCTCTACCTTCATAATGTTTCATAGTATCTCTGTCCCTCTGATTCACACTGCTTTCTGTCCTCTGACTCTGTCATACATGCTTTATATTATTTCACGTGGATGATTGAAGGTGTACTCTCCCCTTGTTTTGAAATACACAGTGGTCTGACACATCAATGGCCTGGTGATGCCTCTCTTTTCACAAAGGAGACTGCAAGCCATAGGGATGAGCATCATACCACCTTACCACCCCTGAAAGAAAAAATCAGCAGGAGCAAGGGGGAGTTAGCAGTGACGAAGGAGGCGGTGGGAGGGGAGTACCTTCCACGGGCTGCAGCTCATCCACAGTCAGCTTCAGGCTCTTCCCCCTTCTGACCACACGTACCGTGTGCCACTCGTTATCATTCAGATTAGAGCCAGCAAAAATGGTCTCCGGACCCTTGCCTGTAGGACAGTCCAGATAGCGGTTAACGCACAGCTCTGCGGGGGCCAGGGCCGTGAGTGTACAGAGAAAGGACCGCAGCAAATCCCCCCTCCTAAAACACACGTTTTATGACATTCCTGCTGCATCATTTAGTGGAAACGAACTGAACCGAAAAAAAAATCTTTAAAAAACTGCTTAAACTGCGGGCCACTATGGTAATGAAGCCGGGGTGCAAATATGTGTCACGCTTTCCATCACGATAACGGAGTCCCACGGAATTAACAAATCTAACTCCAGCTGATAAGCTAAACAGAAACACATCCCACACATACCATAATCTCTTCCCCCTAATCTTGTGACCACCTTCGCACAGTGGAATTAAGACACGTCTGAGGAATAATAAGGTGGTTAGATCCCCCCCAACCCAGCCCATTCCTCTGAGGTGGAGAAATGGAAATGCTCATCACAAACCCACAGAGCCACAGCTCAGCTCCTTTGCCCAGGTTGCTGCTGTTAGTGCTTTCCAGGAGATTTTCCAGGACAGCACTACCTTAGCGCCGAGGACAGGAAATCCTTCCTTGGCACTTTTACCAATCTCCCACTGCAGTGGCAAAATCATATACTCAGGTCTCACATCTATGGGGATAAACAAGGCTGACCAACCAATAACCAAGTCCATTAATCAATCAGTCAGTCAACAAATATCAAATTGGCATGCGTTCATTGAGAACGTTTGGTTGTACATATCCACTGAGACCCAAAGGTGAATTTAAAGCACTTATTATAAAGATAGATCATACCTGGGAAAACCTTAAATTTCAATGCAATTTCTTTTATGTCACTGCAACTTCCCAAACTACCTAATTAACTTTTGCCAAAAGATTGGCATTAAGGCATGCTACTTAATGTTTCTGATGCTTAAATGTTGAAGTATCAAAGGCAATAAATTACCTTATAATGTTCTTATTCCTATTCTTTTTATCTATTGAATTGTAATGAATTTACTTCACCACAAGAGGGAGACAGATAACCATAAATGCTTCTGGAGCTGAGAAAGGAGGAGCAGTGTGTGCATTTGTGTCAAGCATCCCAGTGTTACACACTATGCCCAAACGGATTATTTTTATTTGTTTAAACGCAAACTGGCTGCTCCCTGCTGTCGCACCTTCTGTGAGGTCCTTTTGAACTCGACGTGAGCATGCAGATGTGTTAAGAGTTACCACTGAGAGGTAAAGGCATCTTCACAGAGAGAGGAAACACGGACTGTGATGTTTTTTTTTTTTTATCTCTTTCCAGTGCGTCAGAGCCTGGCTTCCGCAGCTCTGACTCCCCACGGGCTCCGGCTCTGAAAGACGTCACGATGGCGCTCGTGGTGACCGCAGCTACTGGCCTTGACGTGCCTGTCAATGAGCTACGCCATGCCAAAATATTTCAGGCATGAGCTCTGCAGGAACATGGCCACACTCATTTCACAGCAAGTACAAGTGCAGCAGTGTTAAAATTACACATTCAGTCTTATATCAATAATAAAATTAGTGAGTTAGAGAGTGACAATATAACAGCTGACATTAAGTTTTAGACCAGGGTTCCCCAATTTGGATCTACAGCAGTTTGCAGATTTTCCTGCTCAAACACACCTTATTCAGCTCACCAGTTAATTGCCAGGTTTAGTAGGTGTGTTTGAGCAGGGAAAGCTGCAAACTGTGTTACAGAGTGGCCCTACAAAACCAGAAATGGAGAACCCTATTTTAGATACTTGAACATATAACCAAGTGAGATCCCCCTTCTCCCACAACAGCAGACGACTTTGGGAGCTCTGGGTTCAGCCTGGTACCCTCTTGATACCTCCACTGTCAGTAGAGCAAGAATGCAAATGGCCGTCCAGGTGTATGTGTGCAAGTGCTTTAACCATCGAATGTGCGAGTTATCAGTTCTTCCAGAGCACAATCTCACAAGTTAGCCGACTGGGCCAAAGGACTGAAGGATGGACCTAGAGGTGGAAAGAATACTAAAAAGCCAGCATTGATCCGAACTTTCAAGGATGATCGACTGATCTCTGGGGTCCTAACTCATGGGAAATGCAGATGAGAGCACAAGGCAAATGATCCACTGCTCTCGGGCCAATCACAAACCAAAAGAACAATCTGGGACTGGGGACATACCGTGGAGTCTGTCCGGAGTTAGAGGATTTGTTGTTTTCTGATTCACATTTACTAAGGGATAGAGGAAAAGCCACTGGGATCTGGAACATAACCCCATTTGTATGATTTATTTATGTGAACAACAACAGGGGTAATTCTCCAGCTCTTCGGCCACGGCCTCTTATCCACATGTGGTTTGACAGGGCATGTTACTTCTTCATGCTACGTAGTACATCACTGCCGTCTCTAATAATACCGGGCATTGGAATAAAACCCACAAAAATAAACAGGGACGTGCAGGCCCAGTATGTGTCTGAACCATGACCTCAGGGTCCCATTTCACAGCTGTTTCAGCGAGTTGGTTCTTTCGTGGCTGACAGAATGCAGGCTTATGCCAGTTTCAGACAGTAAGCATTAGGATAACCCCATTAAAAACCAACCGATGGCTTGCTTATATGTGCACACACATCATCGGCTTTCCGTCTCTCTGCTGAAAATCTTTCTTGGGAGGATCGGCCCCTGGAACCCCTCCAGTGGCGGCTGCTGGAACACCAATAAGGTAAACACTCTCCAGCTATCACTGCTTAAGCAACATACTAAGTCACCATTCAGTCTGACCACTGCCTTATCAGTATCATTACTCTAACACATTGTTAGCAAATTAAACCCAGTACTGAAGAAGATGTGAGCTCCATAATGTAGGCACTCAAATTCAGTAAAGTCAGTACTGGGGAGGCTGTGAGCTCCATAATGTAGGCAC
>JAODUD010000062.1:19789860-19802226 GCA_026784285.1 Stomatorhinus walkeri | reverse complement strand
AGCCCCAGCACCACCCCCGCCAATCGCTCGTTCTTAAGTTAATGAGAAAAAGAGGAAAAAACAATCACAGTCCGCCTTTCCTTTCTGTTTGGAGAGGCCTTGTCAAGTGTCGCGCAGTGAGGTGGAAATGAGAGCCGCGAGACGTGCATTTTTGAAAGTCCCCCGTGTCCTGAAGCATGCGCTTGTTAGAGGGCACTTTGATTTTGACACTTTCAGATAGACAGTCAGAAAAGGGAGGATATAAACTGGGTGGGAAGAATCTTCAGTGATGTTTTCATATTTCATTAACCCCAAACACACTCACACCCACAAAGGTTACTAGCATGGGGAAATCAGAGGCCTTAAACCTTCCTTTCATTTATTTCTGGAATTCATCGCAAAATGAGGAATTATGGCACCCTGTTCCCATTCAGCACCAGGATTTTTCACACCCAAGTTTCATCGTACGTCGCCTGCGCACGTGCGTCGCATCATAATCTCAAACCTGCCCAAAGTGACCATAGGTATGGGATGTCTCGATATGTTTCCCAGGTAACGGTACGACTCGCGCGAATGGGCTACAAACACGAACACATACAGCAGGTTGAAAGAGAGCATTAGAAAAAAGGAATGTGAATTGCCACTTACTGGAGGTACAGTTAATCCTGATACAGTCTAGACGGGGAAGAATAGATGAGATGTAAATTTAACCTTCAAGGTTACAGCTGCAGACATCCATTATAATACAGTCTCCACCACTCTGGGGACAGACACATGGACAATGTGGGCCGATATTACCGATGCTCTGAGCCCCCGCTGGCCCCCTCGTCCCCATGGCCGGGTCACGTTACACCACTTCACGTTGCCGGGGCCCAGTATGGCAGCTTGCGATTAGAACAGCAAGGCAAGGGACAACGGCTGTCCATGGTCAATAGGCAAACATGGGAAGCGGAGTAGCATGAGCGAACCCGGCTGGATGGGAACCGTCATTGGAATCACGATGGGGGCAGCACACAGATTCACCCCTTTACTTCTCCATACTGCTCCTAGCTGAACGTGTATAAGGGAGTTTGTGTCAAAATTCTTTTTCACATTAGCAATGTTCTCTCCCCCCCCCCCACAATTACCATTTAAAATAGGGAGGACTGACATCTGTTATTAGGTGTGTTACTCAAGAGAGACCCATCTGATTATCAGGCGACAGGGCCATAGTCTGATGCTGTGGGGGGGGGGGGGGCTCACATGGGAGGAGAGCATCGGATCACAGCCACGGTCAAGCTGGGCCTCTTGAAAGTCAAGACGAGCTCTTGCGTCATTGTCACTGGGGTTCCTAGCAAGCCACTCAAAGGGCGACAAGTCCGACTGGGCCGCTGCCATTCCTGGCCCCGAGGGAGCACTGATGCTTTGTCCACTAATTATTATAATTATTTTTTCCCAGTGGGTCTCACTGATTGGAGTACTCCCTCGCAGAGGCTTATGGAGCGTGCTCAGATCGCACCAGATGCCTTCAGTGCTCTATGGGTCCCTAACAGCACTTCCCTAAGAGTCCTGTTAAAGAATGAATATGTACAGTAATTAGCTACTAATTGTACCAACAGGCGTTTGGAAATTGCAGCAGTACAATGGTAACCACAATGGTAGTATTATAATATTACAACTATTAAAATTTGTACTCCATAAAAAGCTAGGGATATATGTGATTAAATTACTATAAAATGTCACAGGATGACATTTTCAATGAACATTAATGTATATGTATGCATATATTTTATTGTAAGTGTGAGAGGTAACAGGGTCATTCCTTAACAGACAAAGAAGTGCTGAAGGAACCCAACCAATCAGAAACCCATCTTCTCTTCCCATGAGGCCACTGCCGGTCATGTGTCGTCAACCGCAGCAGAAAAGTGGTAGCAAACAGCCAAAGACCAACAGGTGCTTGCCCTTAAAGGGAATGCTTTGCCTTTCCTAAAAGGGGAGGGGAGGTGTTCTTCGTGGGAGGGGAATGGGGGGGTGGGTGGTCATTTGAGGTTACCATGATGATCAAGGTGCCACAGGCACCAGCTCTCAAAAACGCCCACTGTCACCAGAATGAGCCAGGCATGTGGACTGAGATGGCTGTCACGGTTCTGCTATGGAAAAAGGAAGTTCTGGAGAGTCTTGCCAAGGTTCTCTCAAATGGTGACCAGGGGGAAAGTCACACCTGTAACAGTGTGACGTCTGTGGGATCAGAGCAGCTCTCCTCTTTACTGTGTTATTGACTTTCTTGATGTTTTCCTCCCTCACATAAAAAGAATCGTTACCAAAGCACGATAAGCAAAAGCTATAGAGGCTGCAGGAGACGGGGGGCCAAAATATTAAACAGATGGTGCTCTGTGTTGCTGCGTGGGGGAGTGGGGGATGATGCTTAAGTACAGGCACAGCTGCTCCCTTCTCCCCAGTAATCATCTGCATGACTTTGTATGGGATTTTCACGGAGGATATAGGCTTTTTAAGGGGGCTCACCGGCAGATGTGATGAGAGTAATGGAACAGCAGAAGGGACAGAAACTCTGACTGCAGGGCCAAAACAGCACAGGAGCCTTGTTGCTGGAACAGGAGCTCTTTTGTGAATGAAGGATTGTGGGTACACACTGTGAGAGTTTGGGGTGGCGGGGGTGGAGAGGCTTCAAGCATTCCCTGGGGATTAAGGGCCACACCGTGCTCATCTGGCAGTGAGCTGAGGGCCGCAGACTCTGGCCTTTGAAGGACTCTCTACACCATCCATTTCCTCTTGGCACATAGCAACAGCATCACGCCGACAAAGTGAGTGTGTGTCTGTGTGTATCTGTGTGTATGGTGGTGTCCTGGGTGGAGCATGAATATTATTAGAGAGTGTCCTACAACCACCCTGTATGTGCTGCTGAGTTTAATATGAATGTTTTCTGGCTTGAAAATGGTATATTTCAAAGGGATAAACTTGCAGTTTAAAATTTAGCTGGACAAATATGAGGAAAAAGGTTACGGTGTTGAGTTATGAAATGTGTCAGAAAACTGTAGTAAGTTAGCGGGCTGGCAGGCTGACGGTGGCTGCGGACGTGGCCGTCGGGGGTACCTAGGTTGACAGAGAGGCGGACACGGCCAGCGTCCAGTTCGAGCCGCAGGGTGTCGGCTGAATCCCGTGACGTGCTGGCCAGGAGGACTCCATAGGCTCTCTGGGAACGGAAGCGAAGAGACACGTCCTCTGCCTCCGTGTGCATCACCACTGGTAGCTGGATCTTCATGAACTTGCTGCCATCGTAGCTGAGGATGGTGGCATCTGGGGAAGGGGGGGGAGCACGCACAAACTGGGGGGTTAGGGCGCTGCCGCTCTGGGATGGGGAGCTCGTTAGCTTCCCCTACTACAGCAGGTTGGAAGAGAAAGATGTTCTTGTCAGTGGTGGAGTTGGAAACAATCCAATTGATGTTCGAGGAAAAGAAAGTCACAGTAACTGATGAGCAGGCTTCCATTTCTGAAAAGCTGAAGGCTGTTTTCTGCCAAAATAGTGGTGACTGAGGAGGGAAATGAAGCAGTACAATGAAGGTTATGATGACACTGCAGTAGACAGAGGTCTCTGTAGCTAGTGAGCATGTTATCTGCACAGCTATGGGAGCAAGTGCAATAGATGTATCAGGAATGTGTGGTAACAGGCACTTGTACTAACTGTAAGGCTAATTTTGACACTCTAGCGAGTGCTCTCCGCATTAATGTTGATGTGCTAGCAAGTGCTAACTCTGCCTCTAATGCTGATGCGCTAGCAAGTGCTGACTTAACATGCCATGTTAAGAGCAGGACTAGTAGTATTATACCAGTGAGAATAGCTCTGGTTCAAGTCCTAGGAGCAGCATTGCTGTTGCACCCATGAGGGAAGTGCCCATGAAGATTGCTCCAGTAAAAGTATCCAGCAGAATAAAGAGCTACAAACTGTAGATGGTTTTAGACTTCCCATTATCTAGGCACTTCAACGATGCAGTAAATGAAGAAAGGCCTTGACAGCACAGTTAAAAATGCACTCCCATTTCAAAGGAGAAAATCCAGAGCTGTAAAATGCCACGTTAGCACTCCGCTCCATCGTTGGTGTTAATTGTGGTGGCTTGTTTTTATTTGCCCACGTTTGTTTATCTTCAGGCTGCTAATTTTTATGGCACCGTTTCCTCTGCTAGTGTGCATTACGGGCAGGCAGGCGTAGCCTTGTACCCACATGCATCACAGAAAGAGGCAGTAAGCATCCACGATCATCCGGTGCAAGACCGCTCCTCTCGCACGTTAATTCTGCTACATGACTGGCTGAATGATTGATTCACCACAATCTTTTTATAAAGGGGGTGGGGGTGTTCATAAAATATACATTTGTAATTGTTTTTGTCCAGCTGATATGAATACTCAGAAGCGATGACTGATGAGGTAACTGCTTTAATTAGAGTCATTATGGACAGCGGTATCATGGGAAATTAACATTAGTGATGAAAAGGACATGTGAAAATCTGCAGTGACGCTCATGCTCATGCTCTCCATAATCACCTGCTTCATAATCTGCCACTGGGCCTTATCTTAACTTATGGACATAAGTGCTTTGAGAAACACAATACAGATAGAAAAAAGAAATACTGTTTACCAGAACCCGTACAGAGGATCTTAAGACTTCTCATCTTTAAGACATGCCCTCTCCAAGTGGGAAGTGGTCAGCACAGGCCACATAGATCACAACGTCAGGGAGGTGGGCCAACATAGTCAAGGACCAGGCCCCAGACTAATGTAACCCCAAACAGAAACACAGAGCACTAAATCAACTTCCTAAAAAAATCTTCCTAAAATCTCTTAAACTTCACTGAAGACAGGTGGACAAGTTTTCCAGACATAAGCTTCATTGACTAAGCCTCCCCCACTGGTGGTGTCTCTCCTATATTCTGAAAGAAAAAGGCTTAAAGATCTCAACAGAGATGCAGATGCCCTCATCCAGACCCTTCGATGATGATGCTACTATACCCTGTAGGGAAATCATTCCGATCCTTTACCTCTTGTCCAATGGTCCCTGTGTGGTTCCTTTGCCGATGAGGTGAAAGGCAGGACTGAAGCAACTGAAGAATCTGAGACAACTAACTAACTGGTGACAATGGGTCCATCAAGAAGGCACAATATAGACTGCATGGGTGTGTATGCCTCTGCAAATGCAGGGGTCAAAAATGAGTAAAAGATCACCACAGCAGCTCATTAAGTTTAATCCCATGATTTAAGGGTGCTATTGGGAAGGAGGAAAACGGGGGGTAAATCTTTTTAAATTGAGAACTTCACCCCTGAGGTAGTCATACAGGTTAAACTACAGTGCTGGGGTTGAAAACAAAAACAGGGAATCCTAAAGGCCACCATTATAGTGAGGTTGCCTTTGAAGGTCTAGGACCTTGGTTCCAGGAACTGGATCTGTATTGAGTGTGTGTGTTTGAGGATTTTAGAGTACAAAGAGAGAGCAGCTAAATAAAGCTGCCCTTTGACTTTTTATTTTATGGGGTGGGTGGAGCTGGGCACGCCAGGCAGGGACCCACAGCTCCACTTCTCAGAAAGTGTGCACCATCTCAGTAAATGATCCTGTCACATCCCTCACCCGTATCCAATCTCCCATCCTCTACTGGACTGAGCTATAAGTGACATGACTCGGAATACGGATGCATGACGAATGGGTGTCACCGCCGCTGGCCACTGCCCGCCTGCGCTGAGAGGAACAGGTGTCATTTAGAGCCACTTGGAATCAGACGGTGAACAGGAGGGACTGAAAAGGGAACCGCTGCAGGTTAGTACATGCCGCAGGGAGCTGGGGAGACTGGCACTCGTTTTAGAAACATGAAGGGGTACCTGTTCTGAGGTGGTTAAGGACCAGTACTTCCAGGCTAAAAGAGGCCACTGCAGACCTCCAGCAAAGATCATCTCACCAATGGCCAAAGAGGACAAGAAAGCAGAATCCTCCCCACTTCCTTCATCTCTATCCTGCAGAAAGCCAGAAACCCCTGTCACCAGGGTACCACCCAGCAGGGGCCTAAACCAGCAACCTTCCAGTGTCAAAAAACAAGTCAATCTTGAGTTTGATTGTGAGCCTCCAAATCTCAGGCTCGGAAGGCATAAGGAGACATCATCACTCCATAGAGATGTCACGTTTCTGGTAAATCACCTAATATAAATGCATGCCCAATTGGCATTTACACTGAGTAAGGCAGGTATGAAGGTGGTGAAGGTAAATGGGACACCACTTACCTATTCACTCAGAAGCCATGCATATGTATGCACCTCCACAGTGAGTAGATCCTCACAGAATATTATCATCATTTGCAGAATTCTGTGTGCCTGTTACCTTATTCGACCTAATGCGAGATTTGACTCTGTTGGACCTTAGGGGGGACTGGACTGGAGCTTATGCCAAACACACAGTGTCATGGTCTGCCCGTCCGAGCCTCGTGTGTGCCACGCCCCCCTCGATACCTCGTGTCTGATCCTGATCATGGCCACCTGTTGTCAATCCGTGCCTGCCTCTCCTGCATGTATTTAGTCAGCGTCTGTGTTAGTCTTCTCCAGATCCGGCATCTGTGTAAATCGCTGTAATGAGTGCTGCCCTGGTCCTGTGATCCCTAACTCTGCATCCTCCCCGTAACCCGGAATACCCGTACTTGCCCGTACTCCTGACTGCTGCCTCTGTTTTCCTGCCCAACTCCACCGCTACACAACGGAACGTGACACACAGTACCCAAGAGATAATCTTCTGGAAAAAAGTGTTAACTTTTACTGTCATTCTTCTCACAGTGGGTGTGCTTTGACCAAGGTCTCATGAAGTGTCTATTATTGGACTACAAAAAAATGTCCTGGTTTGTGTTTGTCTGCCTGCCTCTGTGTGTGTGTGTGGATTAGGTTTATATTATTTAATGGGGACCAAATATCCACCACAACGTAATAAAAACCTGTTTTTTTATGTTGTGGGAACCATTTTTCAGGTCCCCTCTAAGATCTGTGAATGCAATCAAAAAAGTAAAAATGCCAAAAGTCTCATATTTGGTTTGGTTACTTATGGTTAAGGTTAGGGCTGGGTAGGGGTTAAGGTCGTCATCTTGTTATTAGAGTTTTCCCCTTTGAAATGAATGGAAAGTCCCCACAAGGATATAATTACAAACCAGTGTGTATGTGCGCGTGTGTGTGTGTGCTACAGGAAGCTGATATAGACCGAAGTCACAGAAACTTCTTTGAGGGCAACATGTGCACCCCACTGACGGTGACTCGATAGGAGTGGGGGGCGGTCTCCAAGGTGACAGTTGACTAAAGAGTCTCTCTTCAGCTAGGGAAGATTGAGATCTCAGAAAAGGACAACGGGGAGCGGTTTAAAAAAAAAAGTGTGAAAGATGGCTAGAGAGAATATAAACTTACATGAGAATTGAGATGGGATTTTTTTTAAACGTGGGAAAGGAATTTACTGTTTATTGCTCTGCTTCCTGTGAGCAATTTTAAAAAAAGAAAAAAAAAACAAATTTACATGTCATTCCACGAAAAGCTAATTTATTAGTTTAAGGGGAGGACATTAAGCCTGATCCCCATAGAAATTAAAACCCAATTTTACTGGCTGGAGTCTCCAGAGTGCCAGTGAAAGCCAACTCCATCTTTCTGCCCATCTCACAGCAATGGGACCTTCTGGAAGATTCATCTGTCACACCTGCTATGGCCATGCTTCTTGCCCAGTCCCACCAGTGCCCTACAGGGACAGTAACACGCTCCTGTAAACCCTGTCTGCAGTCATGAGAATTTGCAAGGCTGAGGAATGCTCTCCGGGAGTATGTTAATGGATTCTATTTTGCTAAACAAGACAAATGACTCTTTATTTCTCTACTAGCCTCCCTGCCGTGTACCCAACTGTGCGTGCGCACACACTCACATGCGTCCCCCACAAACACTCGTTAGATGACATTATAAGTAAGTGACTGACAGTCAAACAGATATTCTCACCTCCACATGTGTGCCTGCAATCTCTCAGTGGGCATTAAAAACCCTTTTTGTAAAACAAAAATGTTAAAACTCTAGTCATAGAATCATATAATAAGTATGAATAATTAGCATGATGATACTAATAAGAATGACTACTTTCTTATTACAATTGCTGTACTTCCAGGAGTCCACACTGAAGAACACAATGCAGGTCCTCGTCCATCTCCTCCATCATGCCTGTCACAATAATTATCCTGCACCACGCACTCTGGCACTCCAAAGTCATCAGCCACCACTTCCGTATCACTCCTCTCTTTCCTCAGGCCAGTCCCTGTTCCCGCACCCTCCCACCATACTGCCATTAGACTTAGACTAATGCAGAGTGAGCATCTGTCAGAGGGGGGTAAAAAATAAAACAATCCCTTGGTTGCTTTTTTAAAAAGCACTGTTGTGCTAAATACTGATGTCCCTATTGTAGGACAGATAATTGTGACCTGGGAATATTTCAAGGCAAATATTCTTGACAAAACAAACTGCTTAAAATGGGGACATCATTTCGGTGGGGACTCACAAGCCCACCCACACCTCCCTAGGAAATAATGAGGTACGGTTTTCCCCAAAGGCATCATGGGTTCAATGCTCCTATCTCACCATCTTGCACGAAAAACATACGTTAATGATAAGCAGGTAGGATCACCTCTGCGGCAAGTCAGGACAGCACAAAAGTAGAGGCCACCCCGAATGGGGTCCTGCAACATTAAAAACAGTCCTGCTGGCTGAACTGAGAAGCTATTAAAGAATAGAGTGGTGCTGCCAGATTCTGGACCGTCATGGCCTTAAATACGGTTACCAAGCAACCCCACGAAAATGCCCGAGGCCACTGCCTTTAAAAATGGTGTGGGCATCACTTGACACACAAAGGACACACATTCATGGCGAGTGAAGCCTGATCTGGACACCTGTCATTGGCCACAGGAGGCAAAGAAGCAGAGCTCATTTGAAGAGGCGTGGATTTGTCACAAGGAGGGAAGGCAAATCGAGCTGGGATGCAGGAATTCACTTACAAATGGTACAATCCAAATGGACAAGCGCAATGGCCCCATGATGTGACCTTTTTGGATGCAGGCAGGAGACCAAAGTGGTGGGGGGTGCCTGTCTCTGTCTCCGGATCATCCCTGCGAGCCTACCCTGAACAAGTGGCTGGAAGATGGATGGATAACATCAGCCAATTTATCCAGCTGGGAATTTGTGTGGTTTAATGTTGATTTAATGTCCACTTAGTGCCTTAAAATCATGCCTGTGGACCTACGTGCATCATTCCTCACTGGAAAGGTGTTCATCTGTTACACAGCTCTTCTTTCCAGCTATGTGGGTGCTCACTCTTTTCCCCCAGCAACAGCACACATTTTGTCTAATTAGACTGGAGGTGGGGGCGGTTGGCATTTGGGCGTGAAAACACGATGCCTGCTTAATGAAGATGCCGCTGATTCGACTATGCATGTGTGGGGTTGGTACGCCAACCATTCACAAGCTGCAGTACCTGACTTGCACCACTGAGTGGTACACTGCACACACATATCAGAGGGCTGGGAAAAAATATTTTGTGCAGTGTCGTGACAATGGGTGCCAGCTCCATCTAGGGAAGGCAGCAAACTGAAGCTCTCATCCCCTCCACCCCCACCAGGATGGAAGGTGGCCTATGGGGAGGCTTTCTGAGCATGCAAACTGCAACGAACTCCGAGCCTTAGGGTCTCATTATAATAACGCACGAGTTGGGGGAAGCATGCAAATTGATTTGTAGCACTTTCTGCCCGAACATGGGAGGCTAACACCTTGCTCTGTTGCGGTGATCTGATCTACTTCCACTGACATCATGTGTCAGGATAATCGTAAATTGGAGATGGGCTGCATCACAGCCACATGCCCCCCCCCCCCAAGGTACAGTACAAGAAATGTTAAAGGAGCTCCACTAACCCACACTTTGTGTGTCAATCGTCCAGAGTAATTCTACAGTCTGTGAAGTTACTTCGGGGGGGAGGGGAGGTGCGACAGGACAGCCATCCATAACACCCCCTGTGGCTTTCGATAGAAAGGCTCTCTACAGCCCTGCATTAGCACTCAACACTGACGTGAAGAAAGTGTAGACTGATGCCGTCAATTATTTCAAAAAGCAGAAAGCCTTCCAGACTGCTGGTGTGGGGATGAAGGCTTAGACTCGACTATGCGCCAACAGAGACAGCAAATAAATACAATTACTGAGTCTGCATCTGGGCGTGTGCACCGGAAAACTGGCGCACCAAGGTAAAGCCTCATCCCACCAAGCAACCAGCATCATGCAGCCTGCAGTGTTATCGCCTGCTCTGAACAGCTTTCTCAGCACCGTTAATCAAACGGAGACCATTTCGTCAGCACGGCAATGCTCCCAGGGTCACTTGGCCACATTCAGGGCTAGCTGTCAACTGCAGCACACAGCCATTACAGCTTTCACAGTGGGTAAGTTGTGATTCATTCCGTACCTCCACCTGCATCTGTCACCCGCCCCTTCACTCGCTAGTCCCCCCTCTCCTCTCCCTCTACCTGCAGAGGGGGATCAGAACACTGCTCTGGGGCTCAAGGACTCTGACGCTTAAAGACAGCGGACAGCCAATTTGCAAGGCTGTGTGTGGTGGCCAGATACCTATGCGGGGGCGACAGTGAAGCTGCCCACTACTGTAACAGTACCCAAATCCCCATCCACCCTCAAGAAACATGGCCACAGAAAAATCTGGGCATAGATCTGTATGGTATATAGTGCTGACAAACTGAGGAAAGTGCCAGAGACCCTTTAGCACAAAAGAACTAATCTGCAGTCATCTATAATGTTTCTTTTTAAAAACAGCTTCCTCTCCACATACACAAGACACATTTATAGGTGTCTAATATACAAAGATTTAATCGGTAAATCACATGAAATCCCACATTCAAGCTAGTTTAGGTAACAAGCTTTGATGTGATTATAGTCAGCTGGGATTGCCAGCTCCCTCCCTCAGCTGATGTGGGGGGGGGGGGTCAAGTTGTCATCAATTTTCATACGGACATTTGCTAGAAGGAATTAAAAAGGAAATACCAAAATATTTTAATAACAAAATCTCAAAGCAAGTGCATATACCATGTGGAAACCATGAGGAAATGAGTAGGAAATCATGTGGAAGCCATGAGGAAACAATCAGGAAGCCATGTGGAAGCGATGAGGAAACAATTAGGAAACCATATGGAAGCCAAGTGTAAACGATGAGGAAGCTATGTGGAAGCCATGAGGAAACAATTAGGAAACCATATGGAAGCCAAGTGGAAACGATGAGGAAGCCATGTGGAAGCGATGAGAAATGTATGTGGAAAAACCGTTAAATACAAATTCATAATTAATGTTGTCCTGGTAAGACTTCAGACGCAGTCAGCACTTCATGGATCTCAGTTTCATAACGTGACAGCCATATGATCTAAATATGTATACTGAGTCGGACAGACTTATTGGTGAAGGCATAATGGATGAGAGACAGGAAAGGGACACACCAGCAGATAGAAAACAAACACACTAAAATAAACCCAAATGGATAAATGGTGAGAAAAAAGACAAGGATATACAACAGGAAAAATACATGGATATACCAAAGGCAAAGACATCAGGAAAAAACATACGGACGCACCAAGGGAAAAGATATGGACAGGCTGAGAAAAACAGACCCAGACGCAGAGGAAAAAAAAGACAGACACACCAAGGAAAACAAAATGAACACACCATGGAAAAGACACAGATGCACCAGGGAAAAAGACACAGACACACCAAGAAAAATGGCATGGACACACCAGGAAAATTAACATGGACACAGTGAGAAGGCGTGGAGGGTGGCCCACCTCTTTCACAGGAGCGGCCCAGGAAGCCCGTCCCTGAGCAGTCACACACATAGCGGTTCCAGCCCTCACGGCACATGCCGCTGTTCTGGCACGGGTTGCTCAGGCACTGCTTCGGTGGCTCCTTTGTGCAGGAGGGCTTGACGCCAGCGGCTTTCTGCACCTCGGCTATGCGGCGCACGTCCTTGCTCTGGCCATCGATGAAGAGGTCACGGATGCAGCCCACGTAACCGTAGTTGAGCAGCGCTGTCCACACCTCAGTGGGGAACACCAGGCCCACGCGGTTCTCTGGCAGCCCGCCCAAATAGAGGTGGTCATCCAGGTCCAAGATCTCGCTTTCACCAGGAGCTGTGTACGGCGTTCGCAAGGTGTTGATGGAGATGGTACCTGGAAAGGCAAGGCAGGTGAGAAAATAATAATAACGATAAAAATGCATAAGTGACTGGAGGATGGATAATAAACATCTAATACCTAGAGTACACAGTATAAAACAGTATAGTATGTATTTTGATGTTTTTTGCCCTGAGC
>JAODUD010000062.1:19762552-19779190 GCA_026784285.1 Stomatorhinus walkeri | reverse complement strand
CCCCCCCCCCCCCCCCCCCCCCCCCCCCCCCCCCCCCCCCCCCCCCCCCGCAACTAGGAAACCATGATCCATTTGTGCTGGTCATCTCAGTGTCTCTGTTGCTAAGAGCCGTATATCACAGCGTACATGACTCATGATTTGATAAAAACAAAGAACGTACACAACAGCAGCAGAGTGACCCCCCCATATTATGAAGAGATTCTGAATTATACAGCAACAGCCTTGTTTCCAGCACCATCTCAGACCGGTGCCAGACAGCCTCCGTGGGCCGAGATGCCAGGCCGACTGCGTGAGAGGCCAGCTCGCCATTTCGCAGGGCTGGCTCTGAGGGGCAGTCTCTAGCAGCATTCCTGTGAAACTCGCTCCATTGATGAGTTTAAGTAAATATAATGCCCGGCTTTTTAGTCCCCCGAAAGGATGACGGATGACAACAGGGACAAATAATTATCTCCTGTTCTTTACTGCTGACACTCCCGTTGTGTCAGAGGCAAGTAAATTGGCTTAACAATCGCCAAACAAAGGGAAGCGTCCCCCAGGGTCCCCCACAGCACGCCACACACAACCTGCCCCCTCAGCCATGGGCATCTACCAGGGGAAAGTAATGAACACGTCAGACCACAGCACATAGATCCTCTAATAGATCTACACTGGTGTAGATAAATAGATATAGACTAGATCCTTCCACAGTTTAGTTAGTGTGTAAGCCAAAATGATGGCTGAGATGCTTTGGTTTAAAATAGGGAAAGAGGTATATGACCCTTCAATCCTCCAACTTGCACCTACGGCATTGCCTGATACACCAGCATGGCTCAGTGCTGGCAAAGGGCTCGACAGGTGCTAACAGCAGCCACTGCCGCCAGACTGACATTACATTACCGGGGCTTCGTCTACACGACGTAAATCTGCCCTGTAAATAGCCGCGGCAAGGTGTGACACGGAATCGATACCCAGATAGCATGCTAGCCTCGAGACCCCCAGAGCCATTAGCAAATTAGCACAGTGCATCATCTCCTCCATGATCTGGAATGTGACTCGGCGTGCGTGCTTGGCACCAAGTCAGCCTGTCATTGGTGTGACCCGCCAAGATGCCGATTCCTTGGCGACTTGGCATCAACCGGCATGATGGGGATGTCCTGTCATATTAACCAATCAGGGCTGGGAGAAAAAGAACAAACTATCAAGTGGTTGCTGGGGGGATGAATAATGAGATCTGATGATTTTTGGGATGTCAGAATGTCCTAACATCCCCCCCCCCCACACACACACACATACATACGAGAGTACGCCTGACCACACCACACAGATGGCAGCCGAGAAGCTGCTCCCCCCATTTTACATGAGGCTTTTGTCACTCATGCATGTAAATTTTATATAAAGAGACCCATCTGGCCCAGGGGCTCTGTGGAATACACCATAACCCTTGTGGACCTTTTGTGTGCAGCAATGTGCAGAAACTTCCAGAAGGTGCGCCTACCGTGCTCTGCGGCGTGTGCGCTCGCTAAATCATTTCCGTGGTCAGCCTGGGCCGACAGGAAAACCACCCATGGAGCGGTGTAAGGTGCGGAGGTGCGAGCTCAAGCAGACGGCCTGTCAGCGGAGGGCACCCTGATACCCTCCCTTGTCTGGGGCAGAACGTGGTCAAGAGAGATGTCCGATTAAAAAGGATAAAAGACAGCAATACTTTGGCAATATTTAAAAAGGGGTTTTGAATTAACGCTGGCAATTATGATTACAGTTATAATGATCATTATTATTATGTGGACCCTTAAGGCAGCCCAGAACCTTGCAGGAGGGACCAAGTGGACAAACCTATCAGCCAAGGGTGCAGAGAGGAATGTAGGGCATCTCCAAACAGAAAAATAGGTTTCAGGGAAGAGAGAGGAATTAAAGGGATAAAATGTTGGATTTACTTCACAAAGTCCAGCTGTTTCCTGTGTGTATATTCCAGGTCACAGTCGCCATTAAAAAATCAAATGCAAATTTTATAGGTCTTGTTTAAAAATATAATGACTGCAAATGAGCAACAGCACCTGCTGTCTAACACTCATTGTTATGTGTATATTTCCCAAACATAACACTGCTGTGCTTTGTCACAGAGTTCAAAATACATATAATGCAATTACAATACAGAATATAGAATACAGAGTATAGAATGGAGTACACAGCAGAGTAAATAGAGTGAGGCTATAGTCCTATATGAAGGCAAAAAATAACACTATAGTGTGTAGTCCGGAGTATACTTCACAATAGAATGGGGTTGCAATTCTATACAAAGGCATAAAGTAACAGTAGGTCTATAGCATATATTATAAATGTGAGTAAATATATTGGAGCTATAGCACCATTCTTCTGATTATAATTGGCCTCATGATATACTGTAAGCCTGCTCTGTTTATTAATGTCTTTGACCTGTGCAGTATTTTTCCTGTGTTTATTAGAGCTGAATTGATCAATACACATTTTTTAGTTGCTGAGTCTAGGTAGAAGTTTAGATACCTGTACATTACCTTCTACTGGAGGACACTCCTATCACGCACTCACTCCAAATACATTCAACACTCGCGTGTTTTATTGTTTCTTGTTCAAATAGCTTGCTTGTGATTCAGAAACTGGAAAACAATGTGACTCACCATCTAATAAGTACGAAACAGGATTTTTTTTCCCTCCGACAATAAGAAAGTCACTTATTGTGACACAGTGTTATATTGACTGCAAAATGATTTATGAATGACATCAAAGAAATAGTACGTGTCAGATCACATAATAGCATTCATTTAAGAAAAATGTGAGGTTTAATCACCAACTTTCAACATCAGAGGAAAAGAAAAGGTCAATAAGTGGGAGGAATTTCGCCCTAACACTTTTTTTACTTAGAAAAGATTTCACATTATTTTTTATGTTGGAGACTCACTTGAAAGGGAGGTGTTCTGCAAACAGGAATGCTCCTACACAAGTCCGACAGGACTGCTGCTCAAGCTATTGTGTAAAGCATGCAAAACTACAAGAAAGAGTATGTCTATTTGCATTTTCATTGCTTGGTTAAGGAAGGGGTGTGAGGGGAGGGAAAGAACACACAACGTTCTGGTGTTTACCTCCTTTAAACAACCCATAAAGTTGTTGCTAACGGGCGATCCGGGCAGATCTGCAGTACTGGGACTGCCTCCAACATAGAAAAAGTCGTCGGACCCTAGCATGGTGTAGTCCTCCTGCGTATATCCCGTGGTGGTCAGAATCCCATCCACAGATATTGTTACCTAGGCGACAAAGCACAGGGATAGGACACGCTACTCAGAACCTATATCACAAATTTGCCTCTCTGTGTTTTTTTCCTGCTCTCACCAACGAGCTTCGTTCATCTTTCGATTCGTTTTTTTTTTTTTGTCTGAAACCCATTTTCATGTCTGTTTAATTAATTTTCTGGTTTTGATTCTCTTTTTCTTTTTTCCCAGTTTGATATTGAATTCCTAGTCTGCCAGTCCACCGTGGAGACACCAATCCGGTTAGTTACCGATTGCCCAGACTATAGTGTTAGTATTGTCCCTACTGCAACTCAAAAGTAATTTAGCAGACACAAAAATGGTGTTAGTAGAATGTATTCTAGGTTAGTTTTTAACTTACATATTAGTAAGGTTTAGCTTTTTCTACTTAAAAAAATAACAAAAAATAAAATTTTGGCGTGCGTCTGGGTTAGGGTTAAAGCGCAGGCAATTATAGGCACAAACCACAAATTGGGCTAATTAGTAAACCAAATCATGCCTTGGGTTTTGTTTTCCTTTTTGCATGTGTACACGCAAAAGGAAAACCTCACAAAATCGGTTAACTTGACAAACAGAATGTGTTAAAAGGAAAAACAGGACAGGACACCACATCATGTGCATGCGCAAGCATGATGGCGGTGTCAAAACAAAGAGGTGGGATCAAAAGGGAAAAAAGCCAGTGAACAACAAGCACGTGTCTCATGTAGACAAATGAGCAGCTGGGCCATCAGCGCGGCAGCCAATCAGAACTCATGCCATGCAGGGTGAATGGGGGAGGGGGGCAGAACTGGCTGAGCCAATGAGAAAAGGGGCCAGCCAGCCAGGAGCGTCCTCCTCGTGAACCACTCCTTGATGCAAAAGGCTTGAAACGATGCTCCTAAGGGGTCAACCAAACAGAAGTGGACAGGAAACAGGAAGGGGAGGGAAATAAGGAAGGTGAAACCAACAGATGAGAAGACAAAATTGGAAAAAAAAAAGAGTTGAAAAAGTAGCAGAAGTGTACCAACCGCAGTTCCTTTATGTTATTTTTTTGGTTAATGATGTCTACGGTAAAAAAAAAAAAAAGAAAAGAAAAAGAACACACGGCAAACCCAAACTAAGAAACAATTAGAATGATATCTACCGAACAATGTAGTTTGTTTACCATAGCGTGTCCAATGCCTGAGTGCTTTGTGGAAAAGGGGGAGAAAGGAAAATAAAAAACTGTGAACAGAATAACGGCTGTCACTCAAAAAAGATATGATGGTCATCTACCAGGTTAGTACATCATCTCCTCGGACGTTAGAGGGCAAAAAACGGTTAGTAGAATGACACATTCCATGGATGACAGGGTTAGTTTCCGAAGCATGTTAGTAACATGGGCAAAAAGGAGGTTTTACGGGAAAGAAGCAGACTGATAAGGAGTGCCTGGCGGCCTCACGACTGGCGGCGAGACCTCCGACCCCCTCAGGATCTTGTATAGCTATCATCATGTTTTTGTTGACTGGACTTAAAATCTCTAGCAACACATCCATCCCCAATGAGACTGACAGACATCAAAGGCAGGGCCTCTTAGGAGGAATTGCCCAGAGCACATCAGGAGACCCTCTCCGTCGTAAGGACGCTTTCTCATCCATCATTGGAATGTTTTTTGTTTTGTCATTTCTAGTTAATTTGCCATCGGTTCTGTGCAGGTGGCCGCTCGACCCAGGGGCTGGCTAGAGCGCAAGGGAGCCCCAGCGACCCCCCCCCCCAGCACCTTCCGGCCGGGGGCCAAAATGATGGACTTTAGGACCGCTTGACGGCAATGGGACAAAGCAAAGCAGAACCTGACACAGAATGGGTAAATGGGACTCTGCTGCGTCTCTGCCGGGCATGCACCTGAATAAGCACTCTGCACGCTGGCTCACACCCTCCCCTCATTCGCTGGCTGAGCTGCTTCTAACGTCAGCCCATCTTCTAAGAATCCGTTCCCTCGGTTTCTGGATTTGTTCCTAATTAATGGTATTTTCCCACCATCTGAGCAGGAACAAATCTAGAGGTGGATTTTTCAGAGACCTCCACACCTCTAGAGGGAGCTCTGTAATCCACTATCCTATTTGTGCCTGTTACTGTTCTGCTGTCACCCAGATAACAGCAAGGCGACACATTAGTAACATCTCTGGAATGATATAATGGGAGAGATTCAGGACTGGCATTCCCCATTCCATTCTTGGAGCTACAGGCTTATGCTAACAGAGCAGCTCATGCTAAGAAATGTTAAGCATTTCAGCAACTGATAAAAACAACATCAAAGTTGACAGATAAAAGCCGATGTTTGACTGTTTGCACCTTTTTTTAAGCTCCCAATCTGGCAGGAGCCTTTCTGGTCCTCAGTATTGGCACAATTTGTCTCGGACCGACTAAGCCCTACATTGTCAGACCAATGAGAGTACGTCTCAGACAAAGACCCGGAGGTCACCGGCAAGCATCTGCTAATTGCACAGAGGTTGAAACTGAAGTTCTGCCGCTCGTTAGTGGAAAGACATAATTAAAAATGTCAGACTGAAGATAGACCTAGAAGACGAAAATCTGGCAGAGGGGGGCATCATGCATTTAAAAGAATGACCAGTTTATAACTAGGTGATTTTATGTCCCTTATATTTGTCTAGGAGAGATATACAGGTAAATCCAGGTCAACTGGAAACATTCTGCCATTAAATGCTATTGAAGTACTAAGGCTCCACTAGCCTCCAAGCAGAATTCCTTAAAATGCCATCATCATTAACCCAGCTGAATGATTCTTCCAAGCCACCTGTTGGCTCAACATTCTCCCTAACCCCCAAGATTACTGGTCTAGATATGCCCCTGCTCAAATGAGGTACTTCAGTGTTTCACTCACTAGATTCCCATCAATCAGGCTTAGCATTTCTATCTGGAAATACATTCATTGCTTCCCATCATCCTTGCACCGTTACCTGACGAAGATTCCTGGTTACTTTGACATCATGCCAATCATTGTCATTAAACTTCCCATTGACAGGCTCCACGAGGGCTTCAAAGGCCCCCGAGCCCAGATTAATGACAAGTGAGACCGCCCCGTTTTTCAGAGCGAGGTTGACGTAGTCGGCCGATTTGCCCGTGTGCAGCATCAGTCCGTTCCTCTGCAGGGTCTTGAAGGAGAGCGTGATCTCGTCGCTGCTGCTCTGGATGGGGTTCGTGGACAGGTCGTAGCAGAAGTATTCAGAGCCCCTGAAGGTAGCTACATATTCTTCTTTTCCTGGAGAGAGGGTGAAAGGGAAACAAAGGAAAGGAATTCACATCAGTCCAAAGTTGGGGAATGGAACAAGGAAGTAAAGTCACATGGTGTCACTGCAGAGCTACAAACTGTCCCGAAAGTCTTTGGTCGACTAGAAAGACATTCTTTACCTGCAAGCTCTTCAGAAAGGCATGGAAAAGGCCAGTAACCTTAACTGAAATAACCCAAGAAGAAAACTTCATATAACACAACAAAAGCCAGCCACAGGCTAATCCACAGAGTAGAGACTTCATTAATTTCATGGCTTACAGTTACTGGGTTATATGAGTTACAGCCTGCGGTTACAATATGACCATTATAATGGGACATAAGCATGTTGTAGCATGTTGGAAGGACTCATGAGTCTATGTGAACAAACATCATATTATCATTCAGAGCCAAACACACCAATGTAATCCCACCATGGGTGGACCCAGTGCCTCTCCACTGAGCTCATCGCATTGAGAGGGTCAACAAGTTCTCCGCCCAGCCGACTTTGGGATATTATCAGGACAGAAAGCTACAGGCTGGTTGGCAGCGTACAGGGGCTGATCCACAGCTCTGTTACCCCCGGTACCGGACACAAATAAGAAAACACATAAAAAAAGCTATCTCCCAACGGGGTGTATCAACCAAAACGAGAGCATTCGGTTCCTGGGAAAAGGGCCTGCGATAAAGCAGGAATGCTGCCAAGTGGCTGAATGCACCGACCATGTCAATATCCGCTCATGGTCCCTGGGTAGGAAAGCAATGCTCGGGATTGATCAGTGACCCGGAGAAGAGCCAGAGGCAGCGTGGGTAATGAAACCCCTGTCCCTGCAAGAAACGCCCCATCCTGCCCGAACTATCATACCTATAAGACGGGGACTCAGTGACCCTAGCATGAAAAAAGAGACTGATTTTCTTTTTACCCCAGGGCTTTGCTATCTCCTGATAGCGCAGGAAGGGCTTGACCTTCGCTGGAGTCCAGATCCTGCCCTCCCATAAGCCTTTGCAGCACTGCCAGATTCCACGGAGTCAGTTTTTCAGTAATCAGCAAAACATCTCCGCGAGCAGTCTGTTGCAAAGCCCAGCCAAGAAGCCACGGCCCCAGTGAGCTCCGCTTCCCATCATGCTGCTGGCCTCCCACACAAACACAACCCAAAAAAAAATAGCCTGTTTACAGTACCCACCTCTACCCCTGACTTAATATAGCAGCAATATAAAGCATGCAGGGAGTCATCTAGCAGATCTTAAAAATATAACAAAGCAAATGAGACAAACAGGGAGCATGAGTCAGGCTCCCGGGGGAGGCTCCAAATAATCACATGCAGGTAAAGCGCCTTCGATGGCCCCCTGCACCTTCACTCCCGAGCTCTTCAAATCCCAACAGAGAGTTGCCTAGCAGTGCCATTCTGGAAGCGACCCTGGTGCCGAAGCACGGCCTTCATCCCCAGAACCTGATGTGGAGCAGTCATCGCCACAATCTGGAACCACGACTCCAGCACAAGTCATTCCCTCCCACTCACGGTTGGCGAAAAGAGGTTGGAAGTGAAGGCAACGCCCCATGCTATCTTTGGCCGCTTCACAAGTTCCGTTTCAGTTGATTATATAGCACCAAAGCCTCCCTTTGCCATATCGATTAATGCTGATTACAATTTAATAACATTTACAATTAGAGGTGGTACATTCTGTCCCCATTATTAATGCCTGCAAGATAGAGGAAGTAGCCACTCCGACAGAAACACGTTTTGATTGAGCAGAAATGGCAAAATTATGCACTTTTCAAATCCAATTATGAATGCAAATAAAACATTAGGGTGTGGGGGGTACTACCTCTGGGCCTGAATAACTTACTCACCCCCCACCACCCCCAAAGGAGAGTAAAATAATTCAGAGCAAAATCATTCCGAAAAAGAGAAAATATGTTTTCTTAAAGGGGCATCCACGACAAAATGCAAATACCATGGCTATGGACGTACATTTAAAGTGACCTCATTATCAACCAGCATGATAAGCTCTAGCAGTTCAGAGAGGTGGATAAGAACCTGAGCAATGGTTGGCGGTTCAGAACCTTGAAAAACCCCGGACCTAAATGTGCAAAAACAGACTGCATGATGCTGCAAATTTGCCGGCCGGGCTATGGTATGTCAGTCAACCGCCTGCTAAGCTAATTAGCGATTCTGTGCGACCTGTTGAAGCACCCCCAGGTGGACCAGGCCCCCCGAAGGCATCCCTGTTCCGGAAAGCCTCCTCATCACTCACCCGGCAGTGACAGTTATGTGAATTACACCTGGGGGACAGGCAGCACATTGTGGGCACACAAAGGCAGGCGTGGATGGCCGACGGAGATGCCGCAGTCACTGATCGTGATCATTACAGAGAACAAAAACAACCAGCCAGCTCTGCCTGCCTCTTCTTATTCTTCTGTTCCAGCTGCTCATGAAAAAAACGTCAAGAGATTTTTCTTTCCCCCTCCCTCCCCTCCTAATGGCTTACAAATTAAGTGTCACATTATATCGTAAGGCGCTACAGGGGAGAAGGTAACAGTAACACACAAAAGCCATAATTAATTATTTACCCGGATACAGTGTAATTTACAGCATGCTATCAAACACGGTCGCCACCTGACTTACTGCCAGGGAACTCACGAGGCTAAATACTGAACTAGAGTTTCAGCTCCCATCGTCAAGTTCCAGCCATGGCTACAGCAATTATGATTGGAAAAAGAACCTTACCGCGGTAGCTTAGCTACGGGAACACTAATCCGACCTTACATGTAGCACACAGGCGTAATTAAAACCCCTGAGATGCCTTCGACACCAAGGTAAAGGTTAAAGAATGTTGTTTAGCTGCACACTAAGCCCTCTCCTGTTGAGGGGAACCACTTGGCATTCTGGGAAAGCGAATGAGGATCTCAAGACATGACACACAAAATAATATATATTCTCTTCAGGAGTCTGTAGTCTATGTAGCAATACCTGCCAAAGGCAACATGAAATGAACCGATAAACTGTCAATAGACATGCTTCTTCAAATCAACTGCTTCAAGGGAAAATGCAGAAGATCCTCCTTAGAGCGGGTCCTTCTGTTAAAACATTGTACTAAACCACCTTCCAAGTAGAGAAGTGGACAAAAATTAATTCCCTTCCCTTCCGGCAGGCCTTGGGTTTAACGAGGGCCCTTCCAGGAGAAACTCTTTCCCTGGCGAATAAGCATTTTAGTAGCTGGCACAGATCCAACAATGGACCTGTAATAATTTTTAGCCATGCACCCCCATCATGCCAAGCTCTTCAGGCCTGAAAAACTGGGATTTCTGAGGTCATCTGTAGGTATCCAGGTGGCAGCTCTATTATGGGATAGTGGGAGGCAGCTTAGGCCTCGAGGTGGTAGAGGCCAATCTGTGGCGAGGTAATTAGAGTTACCCTACACGTTCCGCACAGCCCCCGGCGGATGTTCAGGTTTCATTTTCCCGTGCCTTTAAATAACGTCCTTATGAGTAGAAAGTGCCCCCCCCCAATTCTCAGAGTCTCCCGCTGATCCTCTAAGAAGTCTTTTACAACCATCACGGGCCCAAAAGAGTGAACCGGTGGTGAAACTCTTCAGTGAACAATCCAACCTTAGACGAAGTACCAGAGAAGTTCAACACCCCAAAATTACATAGATTGACACTGATATTAATATTTATGCCATGCTATTGAACTGCCTCTAATCTTTTGACTGGGATGCTATTAAAAAAATATGCAAAGAAGTGTCCTTCTGGAATAGTACTGTGCCTAGTGAATCATCTTTTATCACCTAGGAATCAAAACCAGCACATCTTCGGGGCAAAAATATGCTGTGATATGCTTTTCTCCTTGACACTTCCTCTGGACTGGAACGGTGCAAGGTGGGTGGTGTGATGTCACTTCCTGCCTCCAACATAGAGCAGAAATGGGCTTAGTGTGTGGTCGAGAGTAGCTGGAGCACAGGTTTAACTTGCCATTAAACTGCCTCACCAGTCCCCAGCTGATGGCAAAGCACCTCAGGCTAAGACAAAATGAGGACTCGTTAAGGAATCATTCTGTACACCGTTTGGGGGCCAGGCAGCTGGTGTCCTGAGGAGGGGTTTACTATGTGCCGGTTTGACCGAGTCGGCCCTGCTCTGAATTCCCAGGCTGTCACTACCATGCGGCTCAGGTGCTAATAAACCCTCTGGCCAGCGCGAATGGACCGCCAGGCTTTCTGCCAAAACGCTCTGTTTGAGGGAGGCAGTGCACGGGCCAGGTATGCTCTCTCACGCCTTGCCTCTACCTCCTCTTTTTGAATTATTCATTTGTTCCTTGTTTGTGCTTGGAGCTCAGAAGGGAGGCTCATAGAAGACACCCAGACAGCAAGACAGAGCCGTGATTACCCGCAGCTTTCACAAGCTACGCACGCAGGCTCACACTCACTCACATGGATTAGGTATCTATATCTCTGCGAAGACTCTCCATTCACTTAATTTGGCAAAACCCCAATGCCAACGTTAACCCCATACCCAGACGCAACACTGTTTGCTAGCACACAACATCTCATAACATCACAGAAATGAACATTCAGCAAATCATGTGGTAGTCTTTGAAGAACAGGCAACCTTTGCCCAACAAGCACAGAACAAGGTTGGTTGAGTTAGTGTAGCACACTACATTTTGCTGTTTAGTTAATATCATGCAAGAGATAAGAGTTCCCTCAGAGGAAACTTCAAGTGAAAAAAGCAACTGCTTATAAGCCACATCTTTTAACAAAGGAGATATTTCTTGTGGATAAACAAGGTAAAAGGACGTTGGTGGTGTGGAGGTACTTTGGCAATTTGAAGGATTAAACACAACAGACTGCAGGTGTCTTTCGCAAACTCTGCCGGAACCTTGTGCCAACTAAACCTGGAAATAGTATTAATTTATTCTACCACTCGAAGCACTGCCATGCAGTAGGACACACAGACCAGCAATTAGTGCTCCCCCTTTCAATCGGAAAAAATATGGAAAAAAGATCACGTCCTGTACCGCTTAAAAATGGAACACAGCATTTCATTTTTCACTGTGGTATGGGTGATAAATGTATCAGCAATGTCAAACCAGCCCCCTATAAAAAGCAGCGAGGCAGTCAGAAAAAAAAAACTCAGCAAAAAAACATACTGGCGACATTTTCTAGTGTTAGTGCTTTGACTTTTTTTTTTTAATTAAAATTTGGTTTAAGTTTGCAGTCCATTCAGTTTGTCACCATTTTAAATGTTCTGAATCTCTTTAGGTAAGAGGAATCTCTTTTGTTAAGGTTAGGACTGGGCAGGGTTTAAGATTATCATTGTTGGCATTACGATTATATCCACAGAAATAAATGGATGGACCCTGCAAAGACAAATGTTTGTGTGTGTGTGGGGGGGCATGTGTGAGAAAATCCCCCAAGTAAATGGAGAAACACCAGAACACTTCAAACACTGGTTGCTGGCACCTCGAAAGGGTCAACCCCCCTAACCTGGAGGGAGGCACTACATGACCTTCTCCTGATGATGATGATGATGATGATGCATTTTGGGATAACAGTGCAGGCCACTGAAGAGCTCTTCTCTATCCTGAGCTATTTGCAGGACTCATAAAAAATTAATATGGTTGCACATAATTAAGTAACTGCAGGAATTTCACAGCCAAGAGAAACATTAAGAAATCCATCCAGCTGCACCCGGCTCACTGTCCCCAAGTCAGAGATGTAAAAACAGCCACATGGCAAAGATGATGTCATTCTGAAGGACCGTGTGAATGAAAATAGGTCCTGATTAGAGTAAGGAGGCTGTCAAGGTGAGGATGGAGAGGTGAGGGTACCACTGGCTGGAAGCCAATGGGAGTGGCGGCATGAGCGAAATGAAAGACAGGTTCCCACTGGCTGCACACTGCACATTCTGGATGACAGAACCAGTGTGCCATTTACACTGGTCAAATTGTTGATTCACTAAGGGGGTATTAATTCCTATATACACTCAATACATACACTAGTACACTGTGAATCATCAGCGTCAAACAAATTATCTTCAGCAAGCCAATCAAAAGCAGAGGCTCTTTACCAAATCAAAAAGGCAGACACTTGTCTCCCATATGAGGTCGCTCGGGTGACACTTCATCACCGTGACGATAACAAGGCTGGGGGGGGGAGCGTCTAACATCTGTGAGGCCTAAAGAGACGTGAGTACCCGAACGTGAAGGAATACACAAACAGGAAGAAGAAAGAGGCAAGTGTAAATACTATAGAGTACACGAGGAAATGGAAAGAGGTTCTACATGAGGCACTTAAGATCAAATATATACCAGAGATAAAACTCTGACATTTATAGCCGACATTAAAGCTATTAAACTGGGACTTGGGGTAATCCTCTGCAGCAAATGGGGAATATCTGTAAAGAGATTTAATAACGGGCAAAACAAAGCAGCTTCCCAGGGATTTGACATTCCTGGGTCCAAATGCCAAAAGGGACCCAAAAGGCGAACGTGAAGCTGTCATCAGGAAGTCGAGGAGACGCCATCGGGAGCAAGCTGGTTCTGTGCCCCTAACCAGAGAACCTGCGACTCTGCATTCCCACCACATCCCCCCTCAGGCCTCTCCTCCACAGCCTCACATTGAGAATCCGGCTGGATCCCTGACCCATGGGAGCAAGAGAGGGGGGCGGGGAATCTTTTATTATTAACCAGTGGGAGCCAACACCACAGACTTCCGGATCCTCCTGCAATGGATATCACTGCGATGCAGAACCCCAGCAAGTCCTCTGTTTCTCCTCTCTGCATTGTTAATGATAACTGTTATTATTATTATCGTTATTATTATTATTATTATTATTATTGGTTTTCAACCCCCACAACCCTGTGATTCGAAAATGCACAGATGTATTTTATAGACAATTTTATTGGTTATTAGTTATTTTTGTGAAAAAGATCCTTCAGACCGCTCACATCGCATCACCGTGGGCTCCTTATCACACCTGGATCTGTTCATATCTGATTTGGGGTTGAATAAATGATATGACAGCGATACATTAATGTGCCTTTTGAGTGCCACACATCAGACACACACGCTGCTTTAATGGCCCATACTTCACGATGCGATCCTGTATGCCTCCACCTATCAGCTTTCAGCCTGTTACATTCAACATGCACCCCAGGTCCCAGGAAAGCTTCCTGCTGTGCAGCAGCTTCGGCCGAGCGGCCTTGGCGGGGGTTCAATAAAATGGGTCCTTTATTGAGGTCAGCAAAGCCCTAATGGAATAAAAGTGGGACGTTGATGTGAACCCCGAAAGGGGAGCATGCATTATTCACACACTGCCCATCTTGCCACTGTAGCCCCACCCATTCCCAAGACCCAGCCCCCCATGACCTAATGTGGCTGTTCCACTCTCAAGTCTCTTTGGTGCTCTTTGGTTGATGGACTTAGGTGAGACTTCCCACTATGGAATTCGAATCCACATATTTCCAAACACTGGCACAGATCCTTTCCAAGTTAAGCTCTACATCGCCCCCTAGGGGACATCACTTAGCTAAGCAGCCTCCCACTAAACACAGGCTTGAAAGCTGGTAGTGTGTAGCGTAGAGGGTGCGCAATCAGTGTCACACACTGTCACAGAGTCTGTGTCACAGAGCCACTTGGTGACAGGGAGAAGGAGGCGTCAGGAGATGTAAGGCGCCCCCACAGGACACAGCCCAATCACACAAACACGTGACGTGCGACATCGCTGTCAATGTCA
Source organism: Stomatorhinus walkeri (assembly GCA_026784285.1). Lineage (NCBI taxonomy): Eukaryota > Metazoa > Chordata > Actinopteri > Osteoglossiformes > Mormyridae > Stomatorhinus > Stomatorhinus walkeri. The sequence goes on along the minus strand of JAODUD010000062.1, from coordinate 19,764,954 downwards.
CCTCATGTGCCAACAGAACTTCTTCACGCTGTTGCTCCCTGGCGTTGCTCAAGTCAGCAAGCATGTGACACGAAAAAGTCTCCCATCCACCCATGGTGGGCATGCGTGCGCTCAAACAGGATGCGTGGAGATAATTGGCTCCACGAGTCAGACATGGCAGGCCGATTACAGCACTGTGGATAGTGATGTTTATGAAAGCACAGAGTGCTCCTCGTCTCCTGGAAGAGGGGGCCTTACACAGTCAGAAAATTCGGCAAAGCCATAGTGTTTAGGAATTCCAGACCACCGCAGTGCAGACTGACAGGCAGACCCAGCGAGGGACAGACAGGCATAGAGATTCAGGTTCCTGCAGCCTATCTACGCGGCTCAGCCCCTGGTCACCGTGAACAGAGGGAGCTCTTTCTGTGCTGAACTGACACTCCAGCTCTACCCGCCCCCCGACCGTCAAACATACACAAAGCTTTTGTTGGTATAACGGCCGGCAGCAGCTTCAGGCTGCTTCAATTGTGCCAGGTGACAAGTTCAACTGTTTTGTGATTCTGAAATTAGGCAGATATGGTACCTGGCCCCGCCAGCATCGGGGGTGTTCCCCCGGACACAGACAACAATGCAAATCGGCCACGGAATAATTCATCGGAAGTTAACGCGCAGTAATTATGCAGATGCAGTCTTGAGCTTCCTTGTTGCACCATGTAAGCACGGAAGTTCCGTTGACAGTCCTTTGCCTGCAGATACATGAGTTACTTCATAACGGGAGATAAGATTGTGGCAGGCCTGTAGGTTGGAAGCGTCGTCAGATTCCTTGCCAAGACTTGGGAACGCCCTCCTGCTGAGGGGTGAGCAGTCAGCAAGCCGATATAACTAGTGCTGTCCTGAACAACTAATAAACAATTAAAAAGGGTAAAAAGTAATAGACCAACTGGCAGGAAGCGACATCCGTGCTCCACAAAGCAGAATACGCCTCTTCTGAGAGGGAGAGTCCGATTGGAAGCTTCTATAGGATGACAAGGTCACGCCTCCAGCTGCAGGTATCCAACCAGACTGCAGCTGCGTTGCCAGCAGGTGACTATGACTGGGTATGCTGAGCCGACGGCACATAAAGGTGGTACTGAGGGCGCATGGGTACGTGGAGGGGTTTGGGGATCGAAGGCAGGCCACCGGCAGAAAGTGCATCACCTGAAAAGAACCCACTCAACTCCCCCCACCCCATAAATGCAAAGAGGGGTGCTCAAAACGATTTCATGTTACCACTTTGGCGCTCCCCGCACTCTCCATGCAGGATAAATAAAATGGAATGGGAAGCCATTCCAGCAAAGATTTATTTTTAAGAGACGGCCTATGCGGACGACAAAAGCCACACCTTTTTATTTATATTATCCAGCACGAGTCGGGGGAAGATAATGGCTGAGAGGAACCTGGAAAATGCTGAATGACTTCATACATTTGCAGAATGTGACTCTAATTGCTGCATTAAGGAACTCGTTTTGCAAAGGGGGGGGAGGGGGCGTTTAGTGAAATAGGAGCAATTGTGGGGCAATTATAACTGCCTCAGTCGTCCTTATTAGAGGTTCTCCCCACAGCAAGGAGTGGTTACGGCAGCTCCTGTATCCCCCTTCTGCACACGTGCAGCACGTTGTGGCAGCCGTTCTCTTGCGCCCCCTGCTGCACACTCGCAGCGTTTTGTGGTGGCAGGTCATGTGCACCCCCTGCTGAATTGTTTTGCTGTTGTGCTGTTCACTGGGATCCAAACCAGATTCGAGAAACAAGGCGCGCCATTCTACTTCAAAGGGAAACACGATCTTCTGAAGGCAGCTAAACATGAATGTTTAACCTGGCGGTTTCTTGAGCCGTCCCTAGCACATCTTCATGGCTTTATTCAGGGGTGTTTCGAGGATCTTTTATGGTGGGGGTATACAAGGGATGTTAATTCATACACAGGAGACAACCTAATTAGCTGAAGATATATGTTGAAATGACATGGGAGCAGGCGCTCCAGGGGGCCAATCAGCTCTCAGCTGGAGTCAGTCCCCTGTGTCTCTGCGCCTCTGTGTTGAACTGGTCTTGCTGCTCATCACTCTGTTGAACTGGGTGGCCCCTGGCGTCTCACTGCCGGGGCGAGGGGCATCTAAAAAACGCTGACCCAGGAGAAAGTATTACTCACTCTGTCATGTTACAGTTTCAGCAGGAAGGAGGGAGAGTGGGGGGGGGGGCTGTGTGAAGGTCACACTCACCGCATCAGTGCTGTCAGTGTGATGTGGATGGGAAAGGTGCTTTTCTATGGGGGGGAGGGGGTGGGGGTAGGATATCAAAGATCAATGCCAAAGTAACCTGAAAAAAAAAATAAGACCGCAGAAAGTTCCAGAAACCTGAATACGGTAAATGCCAAATACTGTAAAGTTTGA
>JAODUD010000062.1:19745369-19755531 GCA_026784285.1 Stomatorhinus walkeri | reverse complement strand
CCAAAACCCTTGAGCCCCAGGACACGTTTCATCTAATATGGACAGCTGAGACAGCAGTGAAAGGTTAGCGACCCCCCAGACACACGCAATTCACAAGCGCTCCTTAAAGGCAGCAAGCCATCGTCAACAGGCTATGGGTGGACGGGTGACAAGTACCGCCAGTTATTGTGATGTAATTATGAGAGATGTCATGTCTCATACGTGCATCCAGGGGGAGGGTCACACGAGGTTAATGGAAAAAGTACCACAAATGCTGAGGCTTGTCAGCCATCTCCGTGCAGGCGAATGACTCAGGAGCCCCAAGGCAATTAAAAACCAGGAGGTGATATTGTGCTTATTTTGATTAATCTAATGGGTTCAGTTAATGCACAGTTCATGAGATCTCAGACCTCGTTTGTCTACGGCAGAAATCTAATTAGATTATTAGAGGACTAATTACACTCCCGCTCATTAACAAAAACCATTGGAAGGTTAAGTAACTGTGGATGATCGTGGTGATGCGGCCCAATCTCGCCCAGGGCTGAAACGCGGTTCTGCGTTTTTGCTGCAAAAAGCAAGCATCAGCTCCCACTACAAAGGAATCCGGCGAGGAGTCACAGCCGCAGGCATTAGTGTGAGACAGGAGGGATGTGGTGGGAGGTGCAGAACGTGCCCATGCCGCCCCACACAGGCTCATCCAAATCCTTCCATTTCATTCCCTCTTCTCCTTCCTCAAGGTGAGGAGGTTCTCCATCTTGGACGGCTCATGACTGTTGGAATACTAGCAGCACAAAGTACGGTGAGGGAGTAGATGCCCACCTTGCATGACATGGACACCCATGGTCATTCATGCGCGATCCAGGCTCCTGAGATGGCCAGTCCCCATAGAGATTCACTGTGGGTACCTCTAACGCGCCACGTCCAGGTGAAGAAGCCTGTCTGTGTTCAACGCGGCCACGCGACTGGAGCCTATCTCCGACCAGTCGACCTTGGCACTATGGGCGCGGACGGAAAGGGGCTGAAGGAATTAGTCACTGCCGAGCATTCCAGAATGCTGACACTGGTACGCTCGGTTTTAAATGAGAGGAGTTTGGTAACTCTTTGGCACCATTTTGAGAGATAAAGGGGGAAAATGGCACAGAAAATCAGCCGTGAGTGTGTATTTAGGGAGTGAGAGACAGAGCAGGGGGGAGGAGGGGAAATGAGACAGTCACATTTTGACGCACATAACGAAAGATGGCAGCGGCCCACAGGTAAACAAACCTGATGCGTGTGCGTATGAATCTCTCTGGTTCTCTCTCAGCAGTCCGTGGGAGACGCCGCTCAGCCCATGAGGCTGCGAGAGACACTGGCACACCACTAATGACACACAGTTGTGGGACGGAAACACGAGTCACAGCTCGGCCGGGCCGGCTAATTGGGAAATATGACCGGGAGCTCAGTGTTTGTGTGGGGAATCGCTTTGTGACTAATGAGGGGTTTGAAAATCAGTAAACAATTTAAAAATTAAAGGTTGGTTGGAGGAGGGAAGGCCCACTCTGCTACAACAACTGAGCGGGTGGCATTTCGGGGGTGTTAAATCTGTGAGACTACATTACATTTGGGGGGGACCATCAGGTTGCTGGGAGGATAGATTCGGGGGCGGGGGACTCCAGCTCAGTTGGAGGATGTTAGGGGAAGGTTAATTCCATGGCTGCCCCCCAGATAGTGCCTGGCCAGTAGGTTGGACCCAGGAGCCATGGCAGGGAGTAGGGAGGTTACTATGGCCTTATGTACTTTGAAAAGGCCGCTGACGTCCACTAACTTCTGCGGCGTACTCAAAGACTAAATGAAGAAGAGGCGGCATTAACACTCTTTGCTCTCCCTTCCCCCTCGCCGTCATCTGCAGGGCACACTTTAAGGTGAGAGTGTGACGTGGCAAGCGTGACACGGTCCTTAAGACCCCCATGAGATCGGCGCAGTGGTAGGGAAGCAACATAACTAGGCTACTAATAGGCAGCGGTGGGAGGAAGGATGTTCCCAGCACCATGGGGGCTGAATCACCTTAAAGCCATCTTATTGGTTCCCACTGGATTTTACTCGGACGTGATTGGTAGAGGATGGTAATCCATCCCCTGTGAGTCTTTCAGCCTCATTTACCCCAAAACTGATGGCTAAAACAAAACTTGATAACCTGGCCCACTTATCAAACAGGCATATTGTTTGAAAAGCTGAGGAACAGGGACAGGGCAGTTATTGCACTGGCTGTATTTGAGGCAGATTATATTAATTTGTTTATATGAATTTCCAGAAGGATTGTCAGGGAAATGGATGAGCACAAATAAACTGTGACATTCCTCCCTTCAGACTGCTGGAGTCTGGTCCCCCAAGAGTCTAGACTATTCCTAAAAGAGATTTCAGGATGAGTGGAGGTGAGGAGATCTTCAATGCCTTCGATCGTTTTAAATGTATGAATCGCATCCGTCACAGAAGTCCGCTTGGCGTAGAAGGATTGGAAAGTGTGGTCGTCTGATGATACGGAAGTCGCGGCACGTTGTGTTGTTTTCACCATCACGCACGGCTGCTGAGACATCCCAGGGGACCAGATAAACAACCAATTCCAATGGCTGGGAAAACAGAACACTTACTGTACTTGACCATTCCCTAGGTTCTGATGCATCTCTCAGGGGAACCCATCAACCATCTCTGGGACCCAAACTCTCTCATCTTCTGTAAGGAAACCCGAGACATTCCCACACCATCCCCTGCCTCTTCCACACCTCTAGCCCCTCTCCATGTCCGATCCTGAGTTCTGCTAATGTTAGCATGAGGCACTATCAGTTCTATCCGCCATTTTGAGCTTGTAATCATCATGGTCCCACCTTGGGTCTTCACTATCTCATCACATTTACCTACTGGCCAGGCAGGCTCCCAGGGGCCCTTGGCTTCCAGCCATTTCTGGGGCCATTCTCTCAGTCCAGGTGCCCAGCTAGGCAGGTGTTAAGGCTTTGGATATCGTTATCACACTAAATGTATTAAAAAAGACTCGATCGCTGTTCACAAGCAGATAGTCTCTGCTGACGCAGCTGGCTCCTCTATCCCCTCTGGATTAAAGCACCCCCATCCCTCCTCATCCTCACCCCCTCTCACCCATGTCTCTCTATCTAGCAGCTGTCTTAGTTTTACTCCTCCTCCCTGCATCACCCTCCTTCGCTCCTCATCTATCCACCTTCAAGCATACTGACTTCTGAAAAACCAATAAGCCCTGTTGACATGCCCATTGGCTCAGCTGCCTTGACATGCGTCCAGTAACCTGCAGCCCTCCGAAAGGAGTCAAACAGTGATTGGGTGAGTTGATTTCAATCCAGAGCTTTATTGCAGGTCATAATCACAAGCTTTGCAAAACCTTTTCAGAGTACTAACTTTTCCTACATTCTCTCTCATCCCACCATCTTGCATCTTTCTCTTTACTGTCCCTGTTTTTTTTCCTGGTAACTATCTTCCCATTCCTCTCCTGGTCACACCCTCCACAGTTCTTTCCTTACACTACTTTTCCTTTTCATTTATCTGCCTGATTTCCTTCATCTCACTCTCCCCTCGACTCAGCTGTCCTCTATTGGCTTCACTCTACAGCACCCCCTCCCCCCCACACCTGGCCTCCACCACACCTCCCAGACAGGGAGCGGAGAGACGACTCCCCACCTACTGCTACAAGGAAATCAATTTGGGTCACCCTCTGAAGTCGGACCGTCTCTATAGCAACCGCATCCGAGACACAGTGTGCGGTTAGCCCGTCTTTCAGAGGTGCTGATAGGCATTTCTGCTGAAGTTAAACACAACACCCCCCCCCTTCCAACCACATACATATGGGACAACACATCACCACCACAACAACACCCCCTCAAGCCTGACAGATGTGCTGAAACCCAATAACACACAGTACACTCTGGGGATAAGTAGCTATAATTAGCAGGCAAGAGGGGAAAAGGGGATGGAGGAAAAGCAAGTGCTGAGGGCTTACAGACTGAGAGCACAGCAGTTAAGCTGCGGCCAGTGAAAGAAGGGAAGACACTGACACTCACACTCACTCACAGAGACACCGATACAGACTTATACTGACAGTCACTGACACACACACAAACACTGACACAAAGACACTGACACTCACACACACACACAGATACAGACTTACACTAATAGTCCCATAACTGTGCGTGTGTGTGTGTGTGCGTATGAGAGGTCATAACAGTGTGTGTGCGTGTGTGTATGAGAGGTCATAACAGTGTGTGTGTGTGTGAGAGAGGTCATAACAGTGTGTGTGTGTGTGTATGTGTGTGTGTGAGAGGCCATAAGTGTGTGTGTGTGTATAAGAGGTCATAATAGTGTGTGTGTGTGTGTGTGTGTATAAGAGGTCATAATACACGTGTGTGCGTGTGTGTGTGTATAAGAGGTCATAATAGTGTGTGTGTGTGTCAGTGTGAGAAGCTATAAGTGTGTGTCTGTGTGAGAGTGGCAAAGTAAGCAGCTGTGTGTGAGTCTCAGTGTCTGTGAATGTCTGTGTCAGTGTCTGTGTGTGAGCTGGCTGCTATTTCATTAGGTGAGTAACCCCTGGTGGAGTGTATTTAGTGAATATTAATTCCCCCCCAGGACCTTATTAGCGAAGCGCCACACTAATGACCCAATTCCCTTCGTCAGTGTCTTCCAGGAGTCTCTAATGCAGCCAGGAGTCTCTAATGCAGCCAGGAGTCCCTGCACTCCTCTCACCCTGCCCCCTGTCCAGCCTTGCCATGTGTGTTGTGACCTCATCAATCCTACCGCACCCCCCTCCTTAACAGAAATGTCAGTAGGAATGTTTTGGATGGTGAGCATGGTAAGGGGTCGTCCCACACCCCTAGATCACAGAGGAATGTTTCAAGCCACAGGAGGACTTATGCAGGTTGGATATGTTACCTCATTTGGCTTCACCTTTAGCCATTTTACCCATTTACGCAGCCAAATATTTCACTGAACCTGGATACTTTACTGACGTGATGTGCAGTAGGGCCCCTCCCGGGGCTCGACCCAACAACCCCCAGGTCGTGAGCCAGTACTCTTCAGCGTTCTTCACTCTTCAGCGTCGATGATCCCCATTTCTCCTCTCCATTCTGTTTCCACTACATTCACTAGCCACCTGCCCCGGCCACCCTGTCCTCAGTCTCTGCAGTCACAACGGGTAACTAGGTTCGGGGGGACACGGGATGTCAATGATCACTATGGTTACGGAAACAGACCATGGCCAGGGTGCCACCACACATCAGATCTCAGATTAGTGCCAATAATGGCAGTGGTGATGTTTCAGGAGCTGTTTTCCGGGTTAATATTCTGTATAATGGCTTTGTTTTGGGGGGGTTGACTTTTCTGGCCCTCTCACACTAATGGCTCAGGTTATCTATTTTGACCTGTTTGTGCCAACTGGTAGTAATAAATATACATAAACCCATTAAGCATGTTTATAATTCACTATTCATGAGAATATTATTGCTTTCCCGCTTCACTTCCCATAACTGCCCTGACACCCCCCCCCACCCCCCTAGGATCCACAAGTGCAGGAAACACAAGGGAAGTTATGAACATCATGAATAAAAAATGACTTAATGCCACCAGCTCAGAGAAACAAAGCCCACGACCAGCCACACACATACATATGCAAGCACGCATGTGCTCACGCACACCATGCTACGGTACCGAGCACAGGGACACCAGCTGCCGTCTCTGCACGCTAACAGCAATGTCACATGCTCACTCTTCATGAGAAGCGACCCCTCTGTCCTTTTTCGCGGGTATTCTTCTTCCAGGGAAAGTTCAGCCTTAGCATTAGCATCGTAGCCCAGTATCAGCTGGTGAATGTGATTCCCATCGAAGGTAACAGTTACAGCTTCTCCATTAGGGGACTCCATCCACAAACCTTGCTCCGCACCGCTTCATAATCTCTAACGAGGCAACCATGTCCATCAACTAAACATCAGTCTGTTCACATAGCACGATCACTCAGAAAAAAAGAAAGACTAACACCTGGCCGGTAACCATGGTGATTTGATTGACCCTCAATGCGGAGTTCACCCTAGTAGATACAGATAGAACCATGAAGATACTTCTCCAGTTGTCCTCAGTCACATACAGACGTACAGCAGTACACAGACACTGGCCCCCCCTCACAGAGACACCACATACGGCTAACTGGCTGGAAGGGGACTAAAAGGCTCAGCTCTAGGGCCCACAATAGCAGCCTGCCGCCCCACCTGCCAGTACCTCCACATGGTGCAAAGGGCCACACGCAGACGTGTTAAACCAAAACCCTTCACCAGAAGTGGAAAGTTCTGGTCCAGAAAGTACAAACACGGTTTTGATTCAACCAACCAGGTGAGTATAAAGAGTCACAAACACAGAGTACTCAACTGGTTGGTTGAAACAAAACCTTGGTCTGGATTTGTACTTCCTGGACCCGAACATTCCATTGCTGTCCTTCACGGCCTCATCATTGCCGCTCATCTAGGGTTTAGTGACTTAGCAAGTTAATGACCTGTTCGTCATTAAGTCGGGGGAAGTCTAATTCATCTTTCCAGTCAAATTTCACGGCATGTCATCCCAGTTAAAACATGAGAGGACTATCAATCCAAATGGAAAGCAAATGGAAAGGAAACAATGAAGAGGCTCCCTGCACACCCGTCCAACTCCCAGCTGACAGAGGGCCTTCACTTGGGCGGGACGCTACGTGATGCCAAACACACCCAAGATGTGTGGTGCCGGGCAGACAAGGAAACAGGCCCTAGTCAGCTTGGAGAGGAGGAAGAGGAGGAGAGGGATGCAGAGGATGGGAAGAGAGAAAGATGGAAACAGTGGGAAATAGTGACTGGGGTGGTGTGGATGAGGAAATTTATGTGTAGAAGGTGTGGCTTGCTCAAGGCATTACAAAATGTGGGGGTGTGCCATAGGGTACCACTGGAGCCACAGCAGAAGTCCAGCCAATCGCGAGGAGACTTACATAGTCTACCCAATTAGATAATACGTCAATAAGTCCTTGAACTCCATAAGATTACTATTCTGCTAAATTACTCACAAATAATGATACATCCACACTGCTACATTTTTCTTAAATAATGAAGTTTTCAAATGAAAACTGTTCAAATGTTCATTAGAAAGGACCGAAGGTGATACCTGTAACTGACCAGCCCACTGACATAATAACTGATGCTGAATTTCTGACATTGTGAGAATGTCTAACGTGAGCCGTCCCTTCCTGGGAATGATGGGCTGCTGTACCTCCATGTATGAAGATGTTGCAATAGTCTGGTTGGGTCCTTTATTCTACAATTAACAGGAGTCCCATTGCCGATTTAGGCCTGGTCGAGTTCTGGACTCCAAGAGAAAGGGCTGAACGTGTGTATGTGTGTGTGTGTGTGTAAGCCTAGGAAGAACACATCTTACCTGATATTAATAATACACATGCACATGAACCCGGTATCACATCATTCACGTTCAATTGTACATAGCAAATACAGATTCAGCAAAAGCATTTGCATTGTTTCCTTAAAATAAAATGCCCCACCTCAACAACGTATTATTATTCATGGAGGGAGACTCATTTGGCCTCTTGTTTTCTTAAATGCATTTCTCAAAACGTTTCCCCACAACTGAACGAAACAATCACAAAGAAAACCATAAAAGACTTCACGGCTCTGTAAGAGCTAACTTCCCAAAGACCTAAGCTAACCCAATTCTTTAACAAAATCACACAGCGTTTTAAAAACATTTAAATTAAACCGCACAACTGATGTACTATTAGATATTAGCAGGTCTAAATTACGCAAAGGAGGATTGTTTATCTACACGGTGAGAATGACTGTTTTTTTGTTATATTAACTGCTGAATTCTGATTGGTTGGCTTCTAAGATGTTTTTATAAGTGTTGTTTTCCCCCAAATGTGACAGAGCCCCCCCATCCTGGAAAGCAGCACCTCATCTGCCAATATGTGACGATCTGAAATGCCGATCGACCATCCCCAGGACGAAGGTGGCGACCAAACACGCAGGGCGCCAAAGCTCCATGTAATTTTAATAGCCAATCACTGGCCAGAGCCTCACTTGTTACGAGTTATCGATCTTCCCCCAACAAGCGGAGAGCGAGCTCCAACCAAATGGGGGTGAGGGAACAGGGTGGCGGCAGTCGGTTTAAATTGCAAAGATTTGACATTTAACTACAGAACACGCTCCCTAGGGGTCACAATTTGGTTTGGTTAGCCCATGTATGGGTCCATTTGGCATGGCAAATTTGTCGCTAGCACTCAAAAAAAGGGCCACGGGTCAGGGGAAGATGTTCGGTTCAGAAAGGCGCTCGAAGAAATCGGCAAACCAGATACACTTGTAAATAGGGCCCGATGCAATCCAGCAACATCAGCGTGGGGAAGCAGGCACCGGGGTGTCTGCGTGTGACAAATGACAGAATGCAGATTACATCAAAGCTCTGCCTATCATTTACAGAACCAACACGATTTTTAATTAATATTCTTCCATTTGCACATTAAGATGGAAGAAAACAAAAGATAAAAGAAGGAAAAAAAGGAAAAAATTAATACATTTTAATGGGCAGAAATTAAAGAGTAAAGCTGAACGTTTGCATTTAGATACTGCAGAAAATAAAATTCATTAAAATATAATCAAATAAACACAAGTGCTCTGATGCACACTGCTAATCGTATTTAGTGGGTCCGTCAGCTAGAAGAACAGTAGAGGAACTTGAAATGTAATAGTCCTTAAATCTGACATAGAGGGATGATTCCTGCAGCCCCAGAGCACAACTGTAGAAGGGAGGCTGTGCCTGTTTGTGTACCGTGCGTGTTTTATTGGGATTCTATTAGGGCATCTGGATTTATGGGGTCCTGCGACTTCCTGATACTCAGACACGATTTTATGGGGCCGCCAGTAAAGGGTGTAGGTTCTGAATTACGGCCAAACGAGGCGCACCATCCATCTCCATGACAGAGAGGGGGTGTGAAAACAAGTAACACTGTGTTACCCTGGTGCCCCCGTGACAAAGGCTGCCTGTCATGAGGAAGGTCCCCGAATGCAGTCTAGGGGATGAAATGGGAAGACGGAGCGATCCAGTGGCCGACGCTAATGTAAATTTAGCATCTGAATCATGGTGACCGTTCACATGGAAGAGGGAAACACAGTGAAACCGCCCCGCCATCCCATAAACCCTGGACATCACGCACAGGACAGCATGGCTCCCAGGGCCACCTGCTGGAAACATGCAGGAACCTCATCACCGCAGCAGGACAGGCCGCACGCCCCTCCCCTGCTTGTTAGCCAGGAAAAACACGAAACGTCAGGATGCTGGCCAAAGATGAAATTTCACAAAGAGAGCAATGAATCCTCAAATAGCGGCGGTTTCACCGACACTCTGGCATTTTAAAATGTAAACATACCTCGTTAATACAGCTCGCTGAAAGCGATGTTCAACCTGACCTTAAAGCCAAGTCTCCTTATTCAGCCTGCTCCCCCACGACCACACTGCAACAAGGGTGTATGAGAATGGCATCACATCCCGATATTCAATCTCGGTGTCCACGGCGCATCAGCAGCTTAGCGTACGGAGTCTTTCACGTGGGCGTCGCTAGCCAGACAAAGCAGGGGCAACCTAACTGGGCTTTGAACCCACAACCTTCTGGCACCCACGCACTACAAGAACGTGAAGAGAAATATTTCCTTTGAAAAGACACTTCGTAAGGGCTGCAGGAACCTCGAGGAACTGAACACCATCCCTTTTCCACCCACACCTCGAGACTGCACCTTTACGCAGACCGATAGAGACACAGGATCTGCGATGCAGAGCTTTCACCCGCACAAGCTCCCTGGCTGATTTTCCATTTTATCGCCAATTCAGTTTCTTCCCACCAACCTAGGACTGTGCTAATTTATGCAGGCTGTGCTGAAGTACCTTCTCCAGGGTTCAACAGTGGCCCTTCCCTGCCAGGTCAGCACCCTCTCACCCCACACCACCCTGCCACCTGTTCCTCATCTTGGAAAAAAAAACCTTGACTTACTGTACTTGTGTGCCAACATGATTAGCTGGAAAATTGCACTGGCATTAAGACTTCCTCTGTGAGCATATACAAACCATACAAGTGTTTCTATGTATTTAGTTACGTATCTATGGTGATTGCAGG
>JAODUD010000062.1:19716703-19730555 GCA_026784285.1 Stomatorhinus walkeri | reverse complement strand
CCCCCCCCCCCCCCCGGCCTCCCCAGGAAATATGTGTCTCCTATTCCATGTCACCAAGCTCATCCCTGCATGATACTAGTTGCATATACAGCCTGGCTATCATGATTCTGGGATGGCCTGTATGCCAAAGACACTTCAAAGGAAGCAAGCCTTTGAGCATACCAACAAAATGCATATACTGCACTTAAAAGGGAAGCTGACGGGCACACTCACAGATGGCCAACATCCTGGCCTCTTCCTGTAGGGTTCCTCATGACGGGATTCAGTTGAAAAAACTACAAGGCATCCGGTCTACCTCTCTGGCGTCCCTTCTGGAGTCTTTGAGCATTGCTGAAATGGAATCCTGATCTGCACCACCCTAACCGGAACGGGCTGAGTTGCCGGGGGCTCATCTGCCGGCGTCGGGGACACAAGTCGGGCTTACACAGGGCGGGGCAGCCCACCCATCTGAGCCTCACTTTCAAAGGGACAAGCGCTCAGACTGAGAAGACAAAGTAAAAGGAGAGGAAAGTGAGGTTGGGTGTTAACTCTTCAAAAGGCAGCTCCAAGTCTGGGGCAGCACAAAACAAGCATCAGTGCCGTCGCCTGGAAACAGCCACCCGCTGGCTGGGATTTACCGTGCGTTTTTCAAATTGCGTTGTGACATTTCATCACAAGCAGATTTTGTTTGCTGACCGCATCGATTTTCCTGCGAACAGTACTAGTAATTGAATATGTTGTTCAGATGACCAATCAGAGGGCCATTAACACTACGGGCAGACACTTCAACTATGGTACCCACCCACCCTCCCCAAAAAAAACAAAACATGGGCAAAAATTCTGAACCAAACCCACAACACATTCATTGAAGTCAAATATCTACCCATTGATGAGGATTTCTTTTCGTTAAATCAAACCAGAACCCCTCCTCCCATCATGCACAGCCACAAATTACAAAATCGCCCCGTGAACACGAGCACATGGGAACGCGAGCGCCTTCTGCACAAGTCAGCAGGATGTGGGATTTTAACCCTAAGATTGATGTCTCACCCGATCTGCCCCAGTGAAATATTGCAGTTGTAAAAATTCAGGTAAAATTCATTCCTCTGCAGCCAATCAAAATGAAAAATGTTCAAAAAAATAAGTATAACCTTTTCAAGATGCAGGAGAAGGTTTGACTCAGCGTTTTGACATATGTCACGGCAACACCGGCGACTGCAGACAAGGAAATAGCGCCCTGCCACTGCCTTTCCCACAGCCCCGTCCTCTCCCTCTCAATCCTTCCTTCACATTCAGCACAGGTTTGAGAAAAACAAATACAGTACACCTGACATGCTGTGTGTTGTGTCCTCCAAATCCCAGAGTTACACACAATCGAAGCATTGTTTATGGTAAACTCCAGCAGAAACCGAAATGTGCGACACTGTACCACAGGAAGTGCAATGTGAATGGAAGCAAAAAGCACAAGTATCATAACTAGGGAGAAATCATCAGAGCCATTCATAAACTCAGAGCCCTTCAGCGTTTGTAAAGCAGCATATTCAGGCCTCAGCAGTGTCTCGTCACATAATAACGATGCCTAGGACAGCATCATGCGCTCTCAGTCCCCTCACAACGAAGATAAGCGCCAGCTTTGGGCCGTCCATCCATATAGAAACGGTAACTCCACCTGGGAGTCGGGGGGGGCACCACATCGGCAACCCGCTCGAGAGGAAGCCAGTGTATAGGTTGGGAACGGAACCCTCCGGGAGACGGGTTAAATGGCAACGGGCTGTCCTGACCACTTAATTCCCACCACAAAGAGTGACGTTGCTGTGCCCTTGATGGGACACAGCTGATCCAGCTGCGCTGCTAACAATCCCCAATCTAAGCACTTATGGAAACACACGGCACCAACACTCAGGGGAAAAGTCGACAAATTAACTAGCACAGCTTAGCTCTAGCAATGCAGCACATATTAGGCGTCAAGGGCATGACCTCCGTAACCATGGCTGCTTCTGTCTTCCCAGAGGAGTGCTTCCATGGAGAAAAGTGGAACCTCAAAGAAAGACTGGTCTCGCCATCATCACCATGACAACACAATACGAAGAAGAGGCAGACAATCAGCTAGATAGAAGAAAACACTGCTGCTAAATAATCCATTTTTGCAAGCACGCCCAATACAGTCTCCTGCACAAAGACAAAGAGTGGCTCTCACTTGGGGGGTGACGCACACACAATCACGTTGGTGTAGGCGCTTCACACCCTAAAGAGGCTGCTTGGTAGAATCGAGATTCAGGTAAGCTCATTTAAACCTACCTACCCCCCAGCACTCACGCCCTCTGGCCTGGACAGCCTCCCTGGAGAAGAATAATGATGTTGGTGGCAGCTGAGAAAGCTTTACCCACTAATCTGCATTCTATCTGAATGCCTCCTCTACCTAAATGACCATGTATTGATTGGTGTTCAGCCTTTACCAAGGTGAGACCCCAACACAACAGCCACATTACCTCCGGGAAAAATCCCTGCCCACTCCGCTATGCGCTGGGGGGGGGGTCTGTATTATCTGCCCATAGAAAAAAAGGAGAGAATGTATAATACACCACCTGGACAATTAGTTAAGTAGCTCTCTGTCCAGAAATTCAAAGAGAATATCCACTCTATCGACCCTCACCCACCCCACTGTGTTAGCCGAATTTATAGAACATGCACCTTTCTGCCGTTTTCATTAGCGGCCCATTTTCATAAATGATCTATAAAATCTTCAGATCTTCCCCATATCTTACGCTGGAAATGAGTGCAAATTATTCCAATCAATATCGCTGCATCTTCCCCACCTGTGACTTATGGCCCTTCAAACCCCAGCTGGACTGATATTCATCTCCACACCACCAGCACAGCTAACGGACACTTTGTTGGCGATTAAACGGGCGAGATGGGCTGCGTTTATCTCCCGGAAAAGCCAGAGGTTAATAGGAATACCACTTTGTTATGACAGGGGCAAAGGCGCAATTATCCCCACACAATTGTGCATGAAGCAAACATACATAACGTTAAATATGTGATACAGCGTGATACACAGAGAGGCGCAGCACCGCTTAATAACCTGAACTTTGAAATCATACTCGTTTCGTCTTTAACCGTAACTGGAACTGCACGCTGTGACAATTTAAGCGATTAATATTTCCTGAGCCGGCACATTACATTCTGTTCTTAAAAGACAATCAAAAGACAACCTCTCATAACCCTACACTGGCCTCTCAGGGGAGGGGGGAGGGCGCAAAACACAGCCCCCAAACAATTACCAGCAACCTCTGGAGGCGCAGGCCCCCCGGTAAACATGATTTCACTTTGATACGTCCCTCTTGAGACTAATTGGCGGGTGACCTCAGTGTTACCCAGAGGGAATCAACCATAATATGGGATATTCCAATTGGGGGGGGGGTGGTGTCCCTGTCGTGCAGCTACCTCAGTGTACAGGTGGATTGTGGAGCGATGACTTCCTTTCTTGGAGCCTACAGCCTGTTAATCATCCCCACGCCTACCCCCCATATGGTAAAGTGAAGCAGGGAGGATACCCCCACAATGGATATTCCCTTCTCCCTGATGATTCACACTTTTAAAAATGAATCACTGCCTGCTTTAGACAGGCCTCCTTATGCCCACTGTCTTATGCACAGTGTCTCCACAAAGGTGGCCATCTTAAAGCAGGATCTTCCACTTAAGTCCCCCATGTCACTCAGCTCCTAGCATACCGACCCCCCCCCCGCCGGTGAGAGACCCCCAAAAGTCCCCCACCTGTCACCCACAAGCACTGTAGCTTTGCCTGTGAGCCAGCAGACCATGTTACAATTGGTGCACAGCACAGGAGGGCGTGGCTCAAAGGTGGGCGAGTTTCTGACACCCTCCCCATCGGTTTCCCCCGCCCTCCACTAGAAACCGACCAGAAGCATCGATCACACGTACTTCCCCCACAGCGCCACCCAGGGGGTTGGGTCCCCCACCTCCTATCGATCCGTTCCTTTCTGATCTTAACACTCCTTTCTCGCTCACTCTCTCCTTCACCGGCTTGTTATGCATTTCAATGAAAAGCATCGGAAATGGAAAAAAAAAGGTTTTCACTGACCACCCACCATTTTTAACAACCAGCTAGAGCCATGCTAGTCATACAAAGGACCAGGCTGTTCAATTTTATCCAATTTTCAATTTTAATCGATTTTCCCCTCTCCTACTCAAAATCCAACTACAGATGACATCTAAATTGTATATTTATTTATTTACTTATTTACTTACTTACTTTAAGTTGCAATCTGACAAGCCAAAAAAGATGCAGACCACGCCATTGTAAACACTTTTAGAAACTTTTAGCATGTTAATGAATCCCGGCTTTTCCACAGTATGTATGGTCACCATGTCTTTTGCAATATACATTGCGACAGTGAAGAATGGTACGTCGCATTAGCTTTTGGCGCTCGCGTGTAAAATGTTATAAAATCGATTTTTATAAAATTCTGTAACTGTAAATTCGAATGAATTGATAAAATCGATGTATCGCCCACCTCTACGAACAGCCCTCGTTTGGAATTGCTACTAAACCTGAATTTGCTGACAGAACTTGGAACCAACTGCCCCGGCATGACAGGAAACACGGGTCCAGACTCAAAGTGCTTCCATGAACAAATGGGACCATTTGGCACAGAGCAGACCATCCATCTTCCAACCACTTATCCGGCTTGGGAGCCCCTCCCAGGACGCATGGGACACACGGCGGGGGGAACATCACGGCCGGGATGATGGTCCACAACAGGCACACACTCACGCATGCTAATATTTAAATTACGATTTAAAGATCCCAATTCATCTAGCGGCATGTTTCTGGACTGAGCACAATACAGGGATTCAAACCAAAATCCTGCGGGTGTGAGATGATGGTAAAAAGCCAGCTAAGCCACCATACCCCCCCTCCATAACAAGCTTCTTACAATTCCTTCTTTTACATGTCCAAGTCCTTTGTTTCCAAATGTGTGAAGTGTTCTCCACAGATGGGGATTCTCATCGGTCCGCGGCCTCGTTTGAGGACAGGTACCAAAACTGTCACTGTCGGTGGCTGCCTGCACAGCGCCGGACTGGGAGCCTAAAAGCACTCATGGGAATTTTGCATTTTCTCTTACTGCTTCTTGGAGTGTCAATCATTCCTGGGCTTGTGGCAACAGGAAGAGAAGAGGCCTTACCTGGCACCATGGAACTGGACAGAGGCAGATCTGATTCACTGAGAGCCAGAAAGGCCTTTGCATAACAGTCCTCCTGAAAGGAAGGTGTGGCTGCACTTGAATACCCAAATATTCTCATTCCCCCCCCCCCACCACCCCAATATATACCGTCTAACTCCAGAGAGTAAAAATATGCTGCACCTGAAATAATACCCAGATTGAGAGAGAGAGAGAGAGAGAGAGAGAGTCTCGAAAGATAGCAGGAAGGGGAGCGAACAGATTGAAGGGGAGCAGGAAGCGAGTGGGATTTGTGGCAATGCCACTCTGAGCCATGGTGTTCAGGAATACATATTAAAAGACCAACTCAGCTTCACCACTCAGATTAAATGTCCTCCTTCCTGCTCTGCCTCCACGCTCAAGTCCTGTTTAAAGCTGAATTCCCTCCCCCCCAAAAAAACTGCAAGCTCTGGTCCAGACTGGGAGATATGGAATGAGTCTTCCTCGGAGCAAGGACGCCACACACCTGCCGCTCTCGCGTGGAATGCTGGTAAATTTTTATCCACTTGTTTACCCGGATAAGCAGAGACTGCATTTAAGTCTTACACACCGCCCCCCTTCACTTTTACATTTTTGATGTTCCTTTCTGATGAAATTCAGAAGAAAAAGTTCTACATTGTACCATTTCCAGATAAAAATCAAAGAACTAATTTGGTATCCAAATTATATCTGTGACTTCATTTGAAATATGTCTGGAAAGTCGGGGAGTGGATTACCTGTGAACTTAATGGTGAGAGGAAATTACAAATGCATTCCTATAAATTCCAATCACTTTAAATGTAACTATATATTTTCAGGCATTTCTAAACTTGGTATAGAGCTAAAGTGATGGGATTACACAGCTGTCACGGCACCCCCCCCAAAGGGCATTTGTTACAGGTCTCCGCGCATGGATCACAGCTTCCTGTTGGCGCCTCACACTTGCGCACTTGGAGCGTTAAGAGGAAGTTTACACTTTTTTTTGGCATATCCTTTTACTGTCAGCGAGTGTGAGGCAGTAAACGTGACTGAGGTTTAGGGACGCGTTTGCTACAAAGACACTTAATGTCCCCCCCCATAAGAACACGTTTGTTGTGGGAGACGTGTCATAAGCGCACCAATTGAAGTCTATTTGCCAGTAAAGGACTGTCAAAGAGTGCTCCGTGGACGCTACTTAGACAGCAGTGCCATCTCGTCATGGATACATCATCTCCATGGCGACGCAGCCCGTGGCATTAATGACGCCTTCCTGCAGGAATTCAAGCTCGGCTAAGTTCCACACGGCCTCGCGTCAAGCAGGCAGCAGGATCTAACAAAAGCAGAAGTGTGAGGAGAAGGTTTATAACACCCCCCCATCTGCATATAGAGCTGTCTCAGTTCCAGGAGCTCCACCAATCAAAGCGGGAGGGGCGCTGCCACCTGTGCCCCAAAATGCTCGCTACAGCCGGACTCATCTCCCCCAGCGTGACTGCAGACAGCTCTGCTCTTAGAGCAATGGATAAATAGCAGGAGTACTATAAGCGTAGAAAGGAAAGTCATGGCCCGGGAGGGGCGGGGGGGGCTCCGCATAGAGGATTGACGATGGCCGCTAATGGGGCATGGGCAGCGTGCGATGGATGGCAGGGCAGGGCAGGATTTGTCACGTTCTTGTCTCGGGTGGAATACGACAAGATCCCTACACACGTCTTCCCTGCCCGCCGACCATGACCCACACCCTGTAAATGCTACTCTTCAAACATGGAGACTTCACTCTTCTAATAGAAGAGGGGTAGATCTGCTGATCAAACTTGCTAGGTTATGTTCATGATCCAGATCATTCTCCACAGAAGAGAAGGCCCTTAAAAGCGCACGTCGACATTGTTTGCTGAGAGGTCCATTAAAACCAACAGGACATAAAAGATATAATGGGGTAAACTCTCTCATTACAATCCCAACCTCATTACAAGACCATGTCTGTAGTATGACATTTACGAGTCCCACAATCACTGGGGCACATTTCAATCTCACAAGTTACGATGATCAAACGACTATAACCAATGTTTCCAAACCCAGTCCTCAGGTACCCCAGACAGTCCACATTATTTTCTGCTTCCCAGCTTCCAACCAAATCACGAACTCAGAATATCTGGCATGGGTATGTTGGGAGAAAACAAAAATATGGACTGTCTGGGGTCCCTGAAGACTGGGTTGGGAAACACTGCTATAACCAGTGCAGAAGTGAACACTCCCATTACACAGCAGGACGTACAGGCAGTCCTCGGGGTGAGAACATCACACTTATGAACAACAATGGTTCAGAATAACAAATTCACACACTTTTTAACGCTTATAAAAACATTGCCTATTACATACTATATTATTGTTCTGCCTAACCCACAAATTCAACTTGAGACAGACTGATTCCCAACCTGGGGACTGCCCGTACCTACTTGCTATTAAACACTGCCTTCCAAAAAATTCTACTGTCCTGGGGGAAGTCACTGTGTCCCTGGGGCACTCTGAAGACCATTTATATTGACCTGTCACTTCATGTTTTCACATATGTTTCTTCCATTGGGCTCTTCTGGACTTAACATAGAGGCCTACATACACAGACAGCCTTAGCCGTACCCCCTAAAAAAGCACCCCCCCCCTGGACTCAATTGAAGACTGAACACCATTTCAGAATCTTTTTTTTTTGCCGTGTAAAGAATTCCATAAAAAATGAAAGCCCAGGGGACGTGTGAAAGAAGGTCTTAAGATAGATCCCCCTGAGCCAGAGAAAGAACCTTCTGGAAGAATAAGGGAATTTTACTGCATACTTAAGCAAAACCAAGCCACCGCTGACAACTGTAATCCAAACAAGCTGAACGATATCTCCGAGGCAAACCCTGCATGCGCAGCAAGCCCACAACGAACACCGGGAACTTTAATCATTTTAGCCATTTGGACTCGATTGGACAGGCAGGTTGAAAGGTTACACACACACACACACACACACACTAATCTTCTTTATAAGATGTGAAAGATTACAGCACGTGGTTTAATATTTCAGGGTTGCATGAGTGGACAAGCAGAAATAAACCTACTGAACACCAATGATACAAACATAGCTTAAGACTTGGGATGTTCATAGAATCAACAGAACATTCCGCGATGTTAAGGCGTGGTTTTCTGGATTGTTCTACTGCAGGATACACGTCTCTGTATATGTTCGTGGCTGGCCAGGCTGAGAGAAATGACCTTCTGTGACATGTCCAAGAGCAATCTCATCCAGGTACACCACGGGGCATTAAAGATGCATAAACGCTTTCCAGCGACCACAATAGCAGTAGGTGGGGTGTTGCTGAACTGGCTTGTATTGTAAAACTGGGGGCTGTGTCTGGGGGTAGGGCAAAGCCCATTAATTAATTTTTCCTAGGCGTTAGTAGCAGTACAAGACAAGGTTCTGCTTTGCCATCCCTGCTGGAACCACCCCTAGCACTGTGCTGAGCCCAAAGTGGTTTTGCTTGCATTCCTCTCCATTTTACCAAGCCTGTCTCATCTCCTGTCCATGAATAAAATCCCAATTCCATCCCCCATCCATGTGGAGGGCACTCTGCAGAACACTCTCTCACTGCCCTCAAGACTTCCTGGCTCGTGTGGGGATGGAACTGGAGGGTAGGTGGTGGTATCCCGTCAAACTGCTCAAAAATGGAGAAAGTCATCGTAAAAATGGTGTTCCTGTTAAAATACTGCCTCTGCTTCAAAAACACAGACACACAAGGTAGGTAAAACACAATTACCTAATAGCAGCCAACAATGGCTGCTAAGAGGTTTGGGTCCTCAGGTAGATTTTAAATCAAACGTTAGCTTGTTCAGCGTAATGTCATTTTGGGCACGCCGCCCGATCTGAACGCTCTTCCACGGCGAGTCGGGGGCTCGCTGCCCGTCACGATCCAGGGAATGAAATAAATAAAGCAGACGTGCCGGTTAAGAGGGGCTCAGCGCACGCTCAAAATCAGAACGCTTAATTCAATAAGAGATAATCGTATTGGATTGTTCTTTTTCTCATTTGCAGCCACTGTAATTCCATTAAGATCGACCAGCTCGGCTTGGACAGGCAGAGGAAAGATGAAAATCATCTGGATTTCTGCCTCATGCTCCAGCCTTCCTACAGTCTTTCAGCGGTTTATATAAAATGACCCAGAGGGGATTAAAACATCCCCGTTTATGTTTGGCATAATCTGGAGTGGCCGTGCCTAACCAGAGAGGGGGGCCATCTCCACCCAGACCCTACATCAAGCCCCATTTCTACATCACTCCACCTCCGATACTGCCCTCAACACCATGTGCGCCATTTACCTGTGTAACTAAGCTGCACGCCTGTGTCCCGTGACTCGACAACCGAAATAAGAACACCACTTCACATGGTGCATACACATGGCCTAAAGACCAAAGGCCAATTTTACTCATCCAGAATTTCATTAAAAATAAATAAATAAAAACAAGTTAGGCTGCTCAATTCAAGTCTGACAGCAATGTCTTCAGCAAATCAGCCTCATTTTTACAGTGCAAGCCCAATCTGCAATTATGCTGAAAAAACATACTACTATCCCGTAAAAAAAGACTCTTGTCATGGGAATAATTTCCTCATTGCTTTATGAGGCTGTACAGCAATTGCAGTTAATTAAAGTTATTTATAAAACAAACAAAAAAACATTCATGAATGTGCTCATCCAATGATTACGTCTGGGCAAGAAATGGAAATGTAACCATGGTATTTGCATACTGTTTGCATATGAAATTAAAACTAAAAATTAATTCTCATTAGCACTGGGTTGTAGGATCCTCACAGCAATGCACGTGACAGCTAAAAGTGTGGAATTGTTTTTGCTACTTCAGAAAGGCACAGGTGTGAAAGACCTTCTCATGGAACGGTCAACTTCTGTGTGATGAGGCTGATGCACGCCCCCACGCCCCCTCCAAAGAACCAGGTCGGTGTTACGGTGGTAATCATTCACTTAGCACCGTTCTGCCATCCTTCAAAGTGCCATCACGTCATCACTAGCCGCAGTTCTTCATGAAGGGCACACATCTCCTAGGCTCAAAATTTTTGTATGCTTTTTCCCTTATTGTACTCTAAAATGACACACTGCAAGCTGAATAAATGACAATTATTTACTAAATACTAAAAATAATGACACAGTATCTATTTTTGGATGTTCATGGGCTTAAAGGCAATAAAAACACTGGACATTAATGCATGATGTTTGGCTATATTCATTTCACCTTCTCAGCCAGCATCACTTGAACATGTTAATGGCTATTTCACAGATGGTCATTTTGTCACCTTAAAATAATTTCCATTAATATTAGCTCACTGTGGTCAACTACTAACAGCAAACCTTCAATTTAACATGTCACTCCACAGAAGATTTTCAACCCTGAGTCACCTGCTTATTCTCTAAACATTAAAATGAACTGAGATTAAAGTTATGTCTTTAGTTATCTTCGTATATTTACCGCAGCAAATTAAAGCTAAACATAAAGAGCCAATTTGGATTTGCCAAATAGGAACCAGCAGCATGCACTGTGTGACAGGCACTGCTAACTTGCATTTAATGGCAGCTTATTGCCTTAAAAGGTTTAATAATTAAACAAAAATCTGATTTTAATCATATGCAGAAGCATTTGCACCTAAGCAGAAATGTATTTTAGGTGGGTGAGGGAAGAAGGCTTGATTTTATTTCCGATTCAAATGTTATCCTTCCATCCCTCTGACACTGGTCAAGGTACCGAGGACATTGAATTTTTTCCCCTAATTACATATCTGTGTAACTACCAAAACTAATATGTTTTTTTAATTTCCCATTTTATTATTAATATACAATGATCCATGAAGATGGGTATGATGGCCTCTCCTGCAGTTTGCCACAACGAGTCTGTAAAGACTCATTTCTCCATGGCTTCCTGCATCTCCAGTAATAATTTGCCACACTCATTTGCCTGCTGAACACACACACAAACAAACACATTTCAGAGGCAAACGAAACAGTGCCATCGCGCTTATTAATAAGGAGAGACGTCTCTAGTGCTGTCAGACACTGGAGGGGTCCAGGAATATGACGAGGCAGCTAACCATTAAAGCTCAGGATTAAAATCCAGCTCTTCGGTCTAACGACAGCCAGCCTTTATAATAAACACACACACCTACAGAAACGCCAAGCCACAGGTACCCTCAAATCCACGAGACAAATATTTGCTGCCCATTAAGTTTAGTAAATGCAAAAATAAAAAGTTACTGAACCAATTAACCTCAAATAAGAAATGTTCACTAAAAACAACCCCATTCAGACTCCTAATTAAAAGTGGAAACATCTTTCAAATTGTTGACACTCGCCTGCTTGTTTTCCTAAGATCCATCCAGATCCGGTCTGTTTACATGTTTAATTGAATTCCGTAGCGTAAAATTATGCGGAACAGCGCCCAGGAAGCGGACGAGTGCGATAAGCAGGAGCCGCCACTCACGAGAGTGACGCGTCGGCCTGCCTCGTCTGGTGAGCTCATTTCCTGCCAGTTACCTGGCCGCTTCACAGCCAGCCAGGTCCGGGCTGGCCAGCAACGGCAGTCAAATTAAGGAGGGGTCAAATAGAAAAAAAACAGGAACTTGCCTTTGAAGTTTACAATGGGCTGTGAGCCGGGAAACGACCATGGGATGGCAGGGAGGGGGAGAGAAGAGGAGAGGTCGAACGGAGCGAGAGCACTCCAGGCTGCGAATGTAGGTCAGAGAGATAAATATTCCCCTAGCTGTTCATTTTGTGTATGGCTCTAAACAAATTACGACAGCCAGCGAGCTCCTTCAAACACCCGAGAGACATGAAACTCAAAATCACCCCCCCCCCCCCAGATTATTTACAGGAGACGAACAGTAGTGCTCCTATAGACAGGGAAACCAGGACGGGACAAGGAGACTGACCTTTGCGGATGTCAGTCAATGGCAGGCTGCCACCTCTGCCGCAGCAAGGGGTTACTTGGACAGCTTGGGGGACCGTGACCGCTGGCCAGCACACTGGCCCATTATGGCCTACAATCCCTAGCACCAGCTTGTGTGTGCATCTGCTTGGGTTATGTATATATTATGCTGTGGTGGCCAAACGTCCCCACAATGTGATAAAAACAGTTATCTTGATGTTGTGGGACCATTTTTTCAGTCCCCACAATATTAAACTCAATTTTCTAAAAATCTGTGACTGCAGACAAAAAACTAAAAATATCTTGTATTTTACTTATGGTTAAGGTTATGTTACTTATGGTTAAGGTTAGGGCTGGGTTGTCACGGTTGAGTTTTCCCCTTAGAAATGAATGGAGAGTCCCCATAAAGATTACAAATCTGTGTGTGTGTGTGTCTGTCTGTCACTGCATCTTGTGGATCTCCCCTGGGCATTCCAGCTTCCTCTCACTATCCAGCATCATGTGCCTCTGTACCGGCTGATTAGTTTCTTGGATACTATGTGGGTGTGTGTTTTCAATGAAGGACTTGCATCACCTCCGGACCGCACCGAGCTCAGCGCACCGTGCCTGTAACCTCACCACAACCCTGCGCTCGATACGCAATTATGGAAAGACAAACGAATTGCTTCTAGAATCGTACACCCTCTCCCCCCACCCCCACACATACTTTCAAAATAATCTCTTCACTGTGACTTCTTTGATCGTTTATTCAAAACACTCGATCTCCAAGACTAAACTAATAGACTAATACAGATGAGGTGATTTACTACATCTATACTGATGTGCTTTGAGAATGAATTTATCTTTATTTCTATATTTATGATGCTCAGGTCCCCCTAAGGCTGTGTGTATGTCCTTTAATCACAATAAAGAGCATTTATCTTTAAATAATTCACATTTAAGTACACAAACTGTTTATTATCTCTCACTAAAGCGGCATCGTCAGGCTCATAAGCAACAATTTATTGCCAGCCCTGACCTGTCCTCAAACGAGTATTTCCGATTCATCTGCACATGAAACAAAAAATAAAAACCAATAAATTAAAAGGTACAGGGAGGAAAACACCCTGCGATGGCAACACAAAGTGACCGAGAGTTGGTCCATTCTGCCGACCTCGGTGAGCCCTCGGCTAACAACTGAAGAGACACCATTCTCATTTGTGATAGGAGCAGAGGCAGCTGTTCAAGAATCAGTGCGGCGACGGGACAGCACACATCCACTGACACACTGGAGACACTTCCGGAAACATCTCCAAAGACAGAATTGACAAATGAATCAGAGGACATGGTAACCCCCACCTTCTCCACTGTGTGATGAGGACAGTGTGCGTGTGTGCATGTGTGTGTGTGTGGGGGGGGGTCGGAATTCACATACACACACACATACACACACAGACCTGTACTCCTGTGTTTGCGCAGAGCGCTTATTCATCTCCATGGGAAACACCTTAATCTAGACAATGACAACCCTAACCCTACCCAGCCCTAACATTCACCATAAGCAACCAAATTTTGGCATTTTTGGTTTTTTTGACTGTAGTGACAGATTTCTTAATGAAGTTTCCCCTTATGCAGACTGAAAAGGTGGTCCTCACAATGTCAAAATAACAGGTTTTTAATCACATATGGGTAAATACATTTGGTCCACACAATGTAATATAAACATAATTCACCAA
>JAODUD010000062.1:19684954-19695283 GCA_026784285.1 Stomatorhinus walkeri | reverse complement strand
GCCTAGGCGGCACCAGTCCCCCCCCCCCCCCGCCCCCAAGATGGTGTATAATGCGAGATGCCGAGAGTCAGGACCAAGATCGCAGGGCTGTGAGTTGAGTGCGCTCCTTCTTCTAAGGATGACCTGTTATCTGGCTGCTTAGTGACATTACCGAGAAGTTAAAATCAATGAGAGGCCCTTTTCAATACAGCAATGCATGAAAGATGCCTGCAAGAGACTTCATGACTACGTAAAGCAATTTGCCTTCAGCTTTCGCCCCCATTTTCTAAAGTCGATTTCTTATTAACCTGAGAACTTATGGGAAACAAACACCACTGTTAAACCACAGAGACACAAGAGCAGGACAAACCAGGGACAGGAGCAACTACAACGATCGTTTCTTAGCTCAGAGCACTACATACCAGGATTGCTCCTTTCTTATATTATAATCCTTTGGTTGGGCTGATTCATTAAAAAGTAATAATAAATTAATTTAAAGACTAAAAACACTAAACTAGCCCCTGGTTAAAAAGCAATCCCCAGGAGTAAAGTGAAAAAATAAAAAAGACTGACTGATGAGACTGCACTTCAAAAGTGAATCATCCACAAGGAAAGAAAAAAAAACTAAGCATTAACATCCAAACAAGATTTCTCACTTTAAAATTAAATAAGAGATGAATTATTGATCCTTGTGAGCTACAAAAATCCCTGAATCAAAGCATCTGAGGAACAGGCTGAAGACCTGCACAAAACCTCAGGAGACAAAAGTTATAAATCTCCCCTCACGTGGACACGATTGTCACTATGCCAGGCATAAATATCACAGGACAGAATCTACTGATGGACACACGCTGCAAGAAAGGGTCTCCCAAACCCTGCAGTGCAGATGTGAACCTCTCCGTGGGCCCTGTCAGGTCATCATTCTGATAAGCACATGAAAGACAGCTGCCTTGTGCTTTCCACACACATTCGAGTTAAAACAAAGCAGATGGGCCGAAGAGCCTGAAAGCTACAAAAAAAATTAAATATCAGTCCCCCTTGGCATGGAAACCTGGCTATCGTTAATTGGTTTCTAGAAAGCTCTAAGCATATTTGCATTCTGAAACAATGTGTATACACAACTGTAAATGAACCCTATGGTAATGAAATCATTCGCCTCAGAGTCCCTCACTATATATGTAAACATGCATATTTCACTTAGACCACACTGTATCTGTCTTAGACCATTAACTTTGTGCATCTCTTGTATGGTCAACAAGTGTTTTACTTTTTAAAGGCACATTTTTTTCCAAAATTTTAATGCAAAAGGTAACACTGTAATTATGCATCACAAAACATTCTCTGCAGTTCACATGTTGCTCACTTTAATATGGTTGTTGGGGTGAACCCCTGCAGCTTTGGGAGTGAATGAGTGCAGTTCAAACCAGCAGAGAGAAAGACTTCATAGGTCAAACGATCCCTGGTTACCTGCACAGGTGACTTGTAGACACCTTGGAGAACAAGGAACACCTGAATGCATTGCTAATGAGGTCTTGCAGGAACCTGCTGTCTGTAATTATCCATACAAACAACTCTGACGACATCCGTAATGTTTGCACAATACCACGTATGGGACCGGACCGTCTGCTGGTGGAGTTGCAACAAAGGAAATTGTGTGTTTGTTCAGATAAATAAATAAAGATTAGATAGATAGATAGATAGATAGATAGATAGATAAGCAAACAAACAAATAATAAAAATAATAATAACAATAATTATAAATGCATGCGAGACATGTTGATGTTTTTTGTAGTACAGGTTCTTCAAGGTACAGAGATGCCTGGAAAGCATTACATGAGAAGGAGAAACCAGTCAAACACACACACACACACACACACACAGACACACACTCACACGGGTACGTGTAGAGATATAGCCAAACGTCTTACCTTCACTGCAGTCCTTTCCCTGGTATCCCGTCTGCGAGCAGTCACAGGTAGGCTCATCATTGACGACGCTGCAGACTCCTCCGTTCAAGCACACGTTCTCAGCACCGCAGATATCATCTTTGACCCCTTCGCTGCTCAAGAGGACCGGCTCCGAGTTATTCACTCTCAAGTCTCTTAACCATCCATTGAAGGGGACCTGATCCTTTACCGTAGAAGAGGTGAGTTTTAAGGCCAGAGAGCGCAGTTCAGGCGGTATTCCGCCCAAAAACAGGTGGCTGAAGACAGTCATATCCCGTCGCCGCGATTTAACCTCCACCCACTTCACCTCCTTGTCCACCATCAGGGTCGTGTTTTTGAAGTTCCTCCTTATCGTCACAGCGTGCCACTCTTTGTCATTGACGGCTGTGTCAGAGAGCACAGTGGCCGGCTCGGCACAGAAGATGGAGAAGCGCAGGCTCAGCTTGCCCTTGTGCAAAAGCAGCTCCAGAAAATCGCAGAAGCCTTCGTCGTCGAAATAGACCAGCAGCCCGTCCGAGCTCTTGGTCTTCATGTTGAAGCTCATCTCACTCTCACAACAAGCGTTCCACATGGGGAAGCGAGCCCACTGTCCCTCAGCACCTGTGAACTCCAAGCTAGCCCCGAGGTCCACCGTGCAGCACACCAGCAGGCCCAACCATATTAAACGAGCCCCTTGCCTAATCACAAGCACCATGGTCGTAGGTCTGATGAAGGCTTTTTTTTTTTAATGGACGGATGAAAAAATGAGGGGTTCTAAAGGAAGACGTGCTCAACTAAAACGATGCACAACTGTACTCCCGGCTCACTATGGAAAACAAATCATTTGCTTTTACGCATCGTTGACATGGATTAAGGACTCCGTTTGCATAACTGCAGTCTACTCGTCCGTAAGTCTCCGGTAGTAAAAGACATGACCGTGCAGCATCCTTTCAGACCTTAAAAAGTTTGGCAGCATTCGTAAAATTCGTTAAAAAAAAAAAGTACGAGTTTTCTCTCCGCTCTGCCCTCTTTCTGTTCTCTTCCAGTTTATAATCCGGGTTCCTTAGAAGCGACATATGTTGATGATATCCATCAGTTCTCTTCCTCGTTTTTGGAACATCGTGGAGTCCCTTGTATCTATCTATCTATCTATCTATCTATCTATTTATTTATATTTATTTTGTTTATTTTTTTGGTACCATCTAAGGGGACGTAGGAGGCAGGCAGCCGTCAGATCCACTGTATCGCGCTGAAGCAGAAGAACAGAGTCATTGCTTATGGCTTCTGGCGTTGCTTCCTTCACCAGCAATGCTGAAAAACACAAACTGTCAAACACACGGTGCCCGGCAGGCCCTTCCGGCTGATCAAGGCCGACCTTGGATCCCAAAGCTTACAACCATTTCAACATAATGAACATAATGACGGGCAATCTGTAAGAAATAGAAAATAGTGGTAGTGACTTTGCCCAGGTTTCAGTTGTTAAAGAGATCTTTGCATATAACTTTACGTGTTTTTAATCGAAACTGTAACATGAAACACAATGATTAAATAACAAACCAATTTCCAAGAAAAAGCCTGGAATAATGCCGTTTATTCTTATAATACTAGTATCCATTTTAATTTACCTAATAAATAATTTTAAATGCCTATTTAAATTGCCCCGGCCGAAGCTACATATAATGATTAAATATTACTGTGACATTTTAGCTCGTTTCTAAAAAAAATAAGACTAGATCAAATAGCTAATGACTCAGTTTAAAATTAGAAAATATGAATGCCTTGGATATGGCCGATAAACAGACTCCGAAACATTTGCTTCGTCACGTGTAACCTTTCTTTACACAGAAAACACATAGGGGCCTAATTCGTGTCGGCATTTAAATAACTACAGATTTTCATCATCCAATGTTTTAATGATCAATTAATTAATAAATAAATCCGAGATCAAACGTGATTCTACGTCCAAAAGCACATCAAAGATCTTATCAATTAACATGCAACTATTCGCTGCACGGAGGGCTTCCTAATTAAAATCGCTGAAAATACTGATGTAAAATTATTTATTATGCTACGATACAATGCCACTTCGCCCTCTAACAAGAGACAGAAGAAAGTCGCCTTCCTAAGCTCACGCCAGTTGTCAGCATTATTCACAGAAAATCCCGCAAATCAGATCTACGCCTGGGTATAAACTGTGCTCCGCAAGCTCCCCTCATTACACGTTAAGTTTTAACACATACACACATCACAATATCCGCCGTTTAAAGCCGCTGTACGTGTAAATCCGCCTGCCAGCGTAAGAGTAACTAACTGCTAGATAGGGGTGTGTAAAGGCGGGGGTGAGTCGCGATCATATGGTGATCACTGCAAAACGGTCGTGGCATATAGTGTTTCCCCCTTCATCGACAAAAAAATACAACATATATTTAACACCTGATTCGTTTTCCAGGACAGTTAAGATAGTTAAATTATCGATTTACCGACTATGTATCTGTTTCTGTACGGTATCCTAATGTACAAGTAAGGCTCCTCTGTGTGCGTGTGTGTGTGTGTCTGCGTGTGTGTTTGTGTGTGGATCGGATCTCAAAAAAAAAAAACAGCAGATACATAGGTCTAAATGTACATCTGTATCAAATCGAAGCCGTGACACCTCCCGCATTTAAAGGATTTAATTAAATCGGACATTAAGAAACCTACACGCAGAAACTGCATGCAGGGAACAAGCAGTCTTCTCAATGCCGTTTTTTTTCTCTTGAAACAAGCAATGCATTCAATGCACACGATCACTGAAATCCATCAAAGCATCCAAACCTGCCCTTACTGGTTTCCAGCAATAGAGATCCAGAGGGCAAACAACTGGACGATAGGAGCTTTTCAAGTAGGCTAATTACTTTAACAAAATGATCCATTCTTATAAAAGGGTAGCCTATTTTTAAACACCGACAATAATGTATCGCGCAACTCTAACGCACCGTTTCCAATAAAATATCAAGCAGGTTAACTGTAAGCACAGTTAGGCTCCAATCCTTTAAATCTTTGTCTTCATCACCTTTTCACTGATAGCCTAGAACGAGGAAAAATATTCCCTGCTACAATCAGAGCGATCTGTAAAATAAATAAAAACAACTCTTGGAATTTCTATAAAAGCAGGTATTGTTCATCACTACATAAATTATACTACAAATTATATCTTCAGACCATTTCTGATCGAAGAACTCGTATAAATCCATGCAGGAAAACAGCTTCTCTATTACCTGCACTACAGTCCAGCACTGGATCATCACAACATCTCCAAATCATTCTTCAGCATCGCACAGCAGATATTTATAATCATCTACAAACCATGCAAAACAGGATAAGATCAACGCAAAGAAAGCTATCAAAGCTTAAACTTCTATTACCTCTAAAGAACCATTTCGCGATCTTAGTCCAGTCTACTTCTTTAAGGATGCTCCGCGTAGCCCTCCTCGTTTTTTTTACTAGAATCACTGCATCACTGATAGGGGAAAAGAAAAAAAGATCTTCAGCGTTTCCAACACTGCCCCCTCCCAAAAAAAAACTCAAGCACTGGTGAAAATATTTTTAAAGAAAAATAAAAATCGAGGTTTATGCTCCTTTACCTGAAGCAATCTTCCCCCTTGGTCCTAGCAAAAAGTACAAATAGTAGAATAAACGGAATTGTTGGGGGAGAGAGAGGGGTAAAAAAAAACCCGGTATCTTTTGGGAGAGGAGAGGTGCAGCCTGTTTCGCCCGCTGAGCACTGCCAGCGACTGTCAGGAGGCAGGGACAGCGGGTCACGTGGTCCGCGTGCCGTCTGCCCGCGAGGGGCGGGGCCGCGCGCTGCAGCACCTCGGACAGCGGCGCCGCCGGACGCATGTCACCGGGACCTCTGCATCTCAAAGCATCACGCCCGTTTGCAAACGCAGATCATTTTAAAGGAATTCATTAGCACAAGAACGACGAATAACCCATTGTCTTTCCTGCTATGGCTAACGAGAGAAGTGGTGGGAGTGTTGGGGGCCAGTAATGGGGACGCAGATTTCGCGAAGTGGTTAGTGAAGCCAATAGGGTTCTTTGCGTCGCAGCAAGATTGATTTTCTCCTGTGTCATTTTTAAAATATTAATTGGTTCTTCTATATTCATAAGTTCCATAAGATTTGTCTGGGTGGGGGCGGTCGTCGGCAGATTTAATACTGCGCGGTAAGCGGCAGGTAGCGAAAGTAATGTTTATAAAAATCATCTGACATATAAACCAAACCAAAACGGGACATTAAAGTTAAAGTGATCGACATGCCAGCGCTCCCACGATGGATTATAACTTACATACGTTATTTTTCATGAATATTGCATGAACTTAACGGAAATTAGTCCACATGAATTTACTCGTATTTTTATTCTTTGTGCATTGTATACTCCCTTACATAGATCACAGAAAAAAAAAACAAGTTAAATGGGCAGGTTGGTATCATCCAGTATAAGTTAAAGACTCACTGGCTAGTTTTTCCGTCATTGACTGGGACCCATGCCACAGATATCCCATGAGGTTTGTGAGTAAGAACCCCAGAATGAACCACTGACTGGTTCTGCGTGTCAAGTCCCCCTTTTGTTGCCAGTTTACAATACTCAGATGTAGGTGTG
This sequence comes from Stomatorhinus walkeri, assembly GCA_026784285.1. Taxonomy (NCBI): domain Eukaryota; kingdom Metazoa; phylum Chordata; class Actinopteri; order Osteoglossiformes; family Mormyridae; genus Stomatorhinus; species Stomatorhinus walkeri. Next base: position 19,688,741 of record JAODUD010000062.1, on the reverse strand, counting down.
TGTGTGGGTGTGTGTGAGTTCCTCTGTGTCCTCCTGCTTGTTCTGTATATTCCCCAGTGATAACATAATCCTTAGCACGTTGCCCTAAGTGCTTTCAGAGTCGAGCACTTTTTTTTTTTTTCAAGTTTCATTCATGGCGAAATCATCAAATCTTCAGTCAGAATTACAGCGATTATTGCAAAGTGGGCTTCTGAAGGACATTCATTTCAAACACCTGGGTGCTCATGAATTCAGTTCTTTGAAATACAGCTGGATGAGCCCTGACTGGGAAATTATAATCTACTTTTCCATGGTTTGTTAGACTTGCCGAGAAATGTAAAATAGGCATAAAGTCTATGGAAAAGCTGATGTCGCTCATGGGTAACTAACTTACCTCCTGTATATCCCGTCAGTCAATTGTGTTTATGTAGGGATATTAAATATGAGTGTTCTATGTGTCGTGCAACAACACCGGAGAGATCACAATATTTAGGTTTTGTCAAAACAAAACTTTGGCTGCCCAGCAACCGTCCACAAATGAGAGGGCAGAAGGGCAAGGCTGAGGTCAACAGCATCTTTGTGGGCCCAGTAGGGGGCAGTCATTTTCCCTCAGGGCCATTACAGGGATGCTGGGCCCTCTGGTGCTGAGGCTCTTCCATCAAAAGCATGTGATGCTGTGATGCGTATTAATCAAAAACTATAATTAAAGACTTGCTTTTTCCTGTAATATTATCATATGATGGTAACTGATGTAAATTAGCATTGCAAAATGTTCCTATTTCAGTGTCTCATTTAAGGTAAAGTTTAACTGCAAACAGAGATGAAAAATGCATGTTTAAACATTCTAAAGACAACCTATGGGTCCTTGGCTATAATGATAAATGGAAGTTCACTTTTATTAAAAGGGTTTTATATATCATATTACATCATGCAGACCTGGGAAATGATCTTCCTTGGTCCCGGAGAAATTTCTACCTACAATTTATTAAACATTGCCAGATAGCTGACCATGTGTGGCTCAGCAACCCCTGAGATACTCCTCTGTTAAAATTAAGCAGTTTTGCAGGAATCTCACATCGTCACCTCATTGAGGACACTGAAGCAATACATCTTCTTGGCAGATTAAGTGATCTGGCATAAATGTGCTTTCAGAAATTCTGTGACTTATGGAAACCCAGTTGTCCTAAAGCATTGAGGCTCACAACATATTTCATTTGACCCTTGACGTCGGTGTTACGCTTAAAAATGCCAAACGTGCATATAATGAATGTAATATATGTACAGACATTACTAGAGGGGTGTATTAGCTCAATAAAGGTTACATAAAATGGCCCCTATTTTAAAATTTCTCTTGTTCCGTCTCAGTGGCAGCATTCAATTGGTTTGAATGTCATGCTTGTGTAGCTCATATTAAACTTAAAAGGCACGTTCAGACACTTGGGTTTGACGGACCAGGGCTCAGCGCTCCCCTAAGTCAGTAGCGCACGTCATGCGTCATGCAAGCTTTTTCCGTGGGATTTCCTGGAGCACTGGAAATCCAAGAAAGAATGGGGAAAAGATGCCAGCAGAACTCATGCTGATTTAGGACTCAACCAGTGCTAATTCTCATATCAATTTATGGAAGTCATTGTCAATCTTAAGATGTCGTTCTGCCATTCATACTAGGATATATATAAATCATTTTTTTCATTTCCAAGGTAGTTATGTATCAAAAGAACATGATACCATAGATCATTCCAGACCCCAATATAGGGGCTCCAGTATTTCCCAAAGGGTGAAATCCTAGAATCAGCCATGAATTAACCCCTCCACCTATATTATAAGGTCAGGCTTCTCCAACGTGTCAGACTCATGGTTTAAGGTGCCACCGGCACCAGGGTTCCTTTCTCCTTAAAGTAACATCATTTTAACCGGTCTCCTCCCACAACTCCTGGTCTTCCCAATGTGGCTGCCCCTACCCGCCTACATTCCCTTACTAGAATGGTACCTGTGCAGACACACAGAAGTCCTTCCTGAAATGATGTGGCATTTCAGGTCTCTTCTGAGTAAATACCAACCATGTCTAGCACCTGAACACTGCACTTCAACAGCAGAGATGATAGAGGTGGAGAAAAAGGACATGGAAGAATATTTCATCCATCCATTCATCCTCAGAATAAATTAATAATAATGAACAATTACCTTTACTTGACTGTGATATTTTCCCATATTAAGTGAGCTGTACTGTTTTAGCATACACACTTTGTTTCTCCTGGAAGGTGATGCCTGAGCTGTAATGGCATGGGACTGAGAGACTGACTGCTGAAATGTGAAATGGGAAGCAGGGATGGTGCAGCTTGGCCCTCTACTGCAGACTAAAGGAGTGCCTCAGTCGGGCATCTTGTCTTGCTAACAAAGAGGATGTGAAGTCAGGAAAGGCTGGTATGTAGAGGCCAGCTCTTATTCCTTTGTCCACAACACATCTTGTGGTCGTCATCCAGAGCCCCTGTGACCCCGGAATCTTTGTGCTGCTCTCCACCTGCTCATGATTCCTGCCTTTACTCACTTACTATTTTGTTTTTTAAACTTGCTGTTTCACCCAATCTTGATTCCTATGTGGACATGTTAGAGCAGAACAGGTTGATTTATTTGTATTGAGAGACCCATTCTTGGGTCTTGAACCCATAACCTGCTGGATATTAAGTTTACTATTACATTTATGAAGTCAAAGTTTTGCACTTAAATGTCCTGCAAATGTGACATCATTGGTTTATATCGGACAAAATCTTCAGCTTTTGAAAAAACATGCAACGTTCACATTTCGACATTTAAAGGAGGTTTGTTTTTATGGTTAACGTGCAGATTGGGAATAGAAAGTCTGAAATGCCAAATGGCGTATTTCAGCAGTAATTAGGTGGACGTAGGCTCAACCACCTTTAAAACTGGGCCCAAACACACAGAACGTAAAGGCAGTTCATTGAGTGCAAAGTGCAGAATAAACACAAACAGGGACGTTTTGATTTTATCAGCAAGCAGCTGAAACATGCTATGATCCTCCTCTGTTCACAGCAGGCAGACTCATGAGCAGAACGCGTCAGGAACGTCGCCCCATATCTGCTCCCCCCTCACTATAAAAGGTGACAAGATGAGGGATGAGGTAATCAGAGGGGGCTGAGATCCCTCGCTGGACCTCTCTTGTCACGTGGGCATGAGCCCTGTGCTACCAATTGCTTCTATTAACCGACAGCCAATGGGATCTCACATAACATCTGACATCCAACAGTCAGCCAATGTCACTGAGGGATAAAAATCACCTCATCTTATGTTTTTTTTTTTTTGCTTCTTCATTATTAGGATGTTGCTGATTTTTTTGTGTGCATGTGTGACAATTTGGGGAATGGGAGTTTTCATTTCTCAGCTGTAATTAACACCATCAGTCAGGGTGGTGGCGAGGCACTCCAAGACTTGTACTCTGACTGCGTAGTAAATTAATTGAATTGGGAAAGAGTGAGCTGGGGAGGTGTTTGTTGTGGGACGTGGGACTTTCAGATAAGAGCTCGGGATGGGATTGAAACAGTGATGAGAAGAAACTGAATGCGGGAGCTCCTGTGCATTTCACGGGCCAGTTGCTGCATGGAATTTTGAGTAGCTTGTAACAGTGCCCTGTGAAGTGTGCTGCATAGTGTGCTGCATAGTTTGCTGCATAGTGTGCTGCATAGTTTGCTGCATAGTGTGCTGCGTAGTGTGCTGCGTAGTGTGCTGCTTAGTGTGCTGCATAGTGTGCTGCATAGTTTTCTGCGTAGTGTGCTGCATAGTGTGCTGCGTAGTG
>JAODUD010000062.1:19668735-19684854 GCA_026784285.1 Stomatorhinus walkeri | reverse complement strand
TAGTGTGCTGCTTAGTGTGCTGCATAGTGTGCTGCATAGTTTTCTGCGTAGTGTGCTGCATAGTGTGCTGCGTAGTGTGCTACATAGGGTGCTGCATAGTGTGCTGCATAGTGTGCTGCATAGGGTGCTGTGTAGTGTGCTACATAGGGTGCTGCGTAGTGTGCCGCATAGTGTGCTGCATAGTGTGCTGCGTAGTGTGCTACATAGGGTGCTGCATAGGGTGCTGCGTAGTGTGCTACATAGGGTGCTGCATAGTGTGCTGCAAAGGGTGCTGCATAGTGTGCTGTGTAGTGTGCTGCGTAGTGTGCTGCATAGTGTGCTGCGTAGTGTGCTGCATAGTGTGCTGCGCAGTGTGCTGCATAGTATCCTGCATAGTGTACTGCGTAGTGTGCTGCATAGTATCCTGCGTAGTGTGCTGCATAGTGTACTGCGCAGTGTGCTGCATAGTGTCCTGCATAGTGTGCTGCATAGTGTGCTGCATAGGGTGCTGCATAGTGTGCTGCTTAGTGTCCTGCGTAGTGTGCTGCATAGTATCCTGCGTAGTGTGCTGCATAGTGTACTGCGTAGTGTGCTGCATAGGGTGCTGCATAGTGTGCTGCATAGTGTCCTGCGTAGTGTGCTGCATAATATCCTGCATAGTGTGCTGCATAGTGTACTGCGTAGTGTGCTGCATAGGGTGCTGCATAGTGTGCTGCTTAGTGTCCTGTGTAGTGTGCTGCATAGTGTACTGCGTAGTGTGCTGCATAGGGTGCTGCATAGTGTGCTGCTTAGTGTCCTGCGTAGTGTGCTGCATAGTGTACTGCGTAGTGTGCTGCATAGCACACACTCCGGCATGGGACCATTGTGGGCGTGGTTAAGTGTGCTACATTCCTCTATTCGACGCCTAGTCTCTCCAGCTAAAAGATGGGAATCCAAACACTTTAGACTGTAAATGGGGAGGGGGCGTCTTGGAGGACTAGAATTGGGAGGGGGACGAGAAGGGCGAATAATTGACCTCTTCATCAGTTACCCTCTTCTGCGATGGACAGATGGTACTGAGAGGATGAACAGGTGCTAGATACACTTCCTGCTGTGAGAACGGAACAGGTGACTCAGTGGCTGACATACGCTTGCCCCGCCCGTATCTGGGCTCCGTGCATAGCGGCATAGCATTTATAAGGCAGCGACGGACTCCTTCTGGTTTTCATTGAACTAAAATGAAATCCGCGGTGCTGTTTGGCCAGCCTGTTAGATCGCCGTCCACCAGCCAATGGGTTTTGCTATTTTAGTGCTGGCCAGAACCTTGCCGGCTTGAATCGCTCTTATCTGCACGAGTGTGATCTGCACCTCCACACAGCAACCGGCTGCGTCCTGCGACATCGCATTACGCTGAGGAGGGAACTATATTCAAGATATTTTTGTAAGAATTGAATTTTATAGAAAATAATTTAAAAAAAATCCATTTCTCAGTCTAAGTAATATAAAAGCAAAATGTTCACATGCTTTTGAATGCAAATTTTGGGATTTATTGCATTACAAAAAAAGACAGGAAATAACTTATCAGTCTAAAACAAACGGCTCTCCCTTAATTCTGATCTAAGATTATTAACCCCCCACCCTGAACACTGACCAACAGTGCTGATCCTCAGCGTTCTGTGGACCTAGGGGAGATTCTGCTGACCGCAACCCCCCCACCCCCCAAAGCAGAAGAAAACAAATTTTGTCGATTTATTTATATAAAAAACATTTCAGTTGCACAGGTATCTGGCTGATAACTAGCTAGCGCATTTCTGTTTCACAAGAAAAAATAGTAAAGTATTAAAGCAATTGTTAATAATTGTGCTGTTATAGAATCCAACCCCAGAGACATTTCTCTTGATTTTTTTCACACGCTTTTTTGCGCCCCCTTATCACAGGTTGGCGACCTAGGTGGGATGCCCAGACTAAGGGGATAGAAAAGGGGTTGATAGATGGATAACCATGTTAATATTCACGGTTATTTTCCCACCCTTTAATGCTTGGGAAAAGCCCATGAACTACTTTTCTTTAAATTTATTAAATTCTTGTAATGTAAATATATAAATTTACAATACATATTCCGAGCTTTAATTCTTCAGGTGTCCTCTGGTCACTATAGTTACCACAGATCCCGCCTCTGTTTTTCCCGGCACGATTGTTTCAGGCGATTATAAATGCATTTAAAGTTAATAGCATGCTTGCAGACGCCCACAGGAAACACTGAAGAAATCTCCCTGGTAGATTGAATTCTGTTTAGTCAATTCTCGTTGTCAGCCCCGCAGTGCAATTTCTGAGAGGCTCTGGAAGCTGCTAAATTAAAAACGTTTTAGATGGCATTTATTTTAATCTTTTTACTTTCTTTTTTTATAAAGTTACTGCTTTGTAAACATTATAAATATGATTCCTTTACAGTAATTGGGAAACACATTCAATACCAGCATTGAGTACTGGTCATACAACACTGTGTAGATTAAAACATGCATATTATCTTAAAATATAAAATTAAATATTACATTATCAATCCATCCATCCATCCACAGATGCCTCCAGGGCAGGGTCACCATGCCCCTTGAGCTCACCCCATAGGGTAGCATTGGTTACGAGGCAGGGGACACCCTGGGTGTGATTCACTGCAGGTCAACAAACAAGGATATATTTATTAAATATCTGATATGCTGATATGCAATGCAAGATGGTAATTATGCATTTATCGGTGCTGATTTTGAGCTGGAAGATTTCATTTCAAGGTTAAGGAAAATCCCTGCTTTCCTAGCTACAGAAATGTGTGAAACTTAAAGCCATGTAAAATATATAATAAGCAATAACAATATTAATATGCATTTATTGGTATAATTGGGAAGCCCAAGAGGTTACTAATACCTAAATACCAGAGTGCATAAAATCCAATTGATATTCCGCACATGCAAATCCCAAATTCCTATTGAAAAAAAATGATTTTATCAATGCAAACTTATACCACACTACCATTTCTGAGGTAAAAAGCACCTTTTTAATAAATGCATAAAACTGCAAGCTAATCTTCCACTGGTTATTGCATTTCACTTTTTTAAAAAACATTGTGTTAAGGGAGATATTGAAAATGTTGCTGAGAGGCTGCTGAAGCTTAGGGTTTGGGATGCAGTCCTCAAATGACCCAGTCAAAGCCCCAACTCGAGTCTATGAAGAATCCATGAAAAAACTTGAAAACCTGGTGTCTGACAAACTGAAAGGGACCAGGAGTCTGAATTCTGCCAAGTTAAAAGTGACACAAACTCATCTTGATGGAGACTTAAAGCTGTAATTACTGCCAAGGGGCTGCATGGCTTATAGAAAATCAGCACAGGCTTGGCCCCCAAGTTGGGTCGTCGCATTAGTTTCCATCTCTGGGTGGCGGCATCTCTGTGTGCCACCATCTCCGTGTGGCAACTTCTCCATGCGCCTATTGTTTATCTCATCCCACAGCAGGCCTGCACAAACTCCACCCATCCATGGAGGGAACTGGGCAGCAGGGTAACTTCCTCCAAACCCCAGCTACACCCATCGGAGTGGCAGTAATTCCACCTTAATGGGAAGGCCGCGGGGTCAGACACACACTCCCTGAAACATTAAAGATTGATTTTTTTTTCCCATCTTCCCCACTGCGCTGCACATGTGATGAAACCTCGGGTCTGAGAGACCTTGAAAAACCCCCCTAATGTCTCTCCTTATTGACCGGAGCGAATACTAATATCCTGTGTTTTTTTTTTTATTTATCCGCATACATGCTGCTTTTGTGTGTACACTTGCATGCAACTGATCCTGTCTCCTGATTAGTTATTCATTCAAACAGGAAGCGTTCCTCGCTCAAAGGGGAAGCCCTGAGAAAGGGGCATTAATCCTCATTACGGCAGAGTAGAAATACATCGCGTGTTGTTCTGCTACACAGTGTGTCTGGGATAGGTCTCTGTGTGCTGATTTACAGGCTGAATCTCATCAAAGTGCCTGCACATGCACATGCAGAGCACCACCTACAGAGAGCCTCTGGAATAGCAAGGAGAGCAGCTACAAGCTAGCCGAATTCATACAATTTCTCAGAAACCTTGGAATGGCACCTGTAACTCCTTTCACGTGACATGGTATTGGGAGGAATTTTATTTTGGTGAGAATTTAATTCCGAATGTGGAACAGAAGTGAAATTTATTTCATTGGTACTTCACTCGACCTTGTCCCACTGAAAACATCCACGCCCTTCCTGTACAGAAGCATATAGGCTCTGTGTATGTGGAGTATGCGTGGTTCGTCTGGATGTTCTCCCGGTACTAAGGTTTCCCCCCCCAAGTCCAAAAACATGTAGTTAGGTGGACTGTAGTCCCCAGGTTTCCAATAGTGAATGACAGAGCCAGGGTGCCAGGCTGCTGTCCCATTTATACCTGAGACGGTCTTCATGCTTGTCCAGGATAAGCAGTACGCAAGATGGAAGGATATAAGATTCCCTTCGCATACATTTCTGAATCACGACTTACATAACTATCTTCATCTTCCGTTCCTCGACCCCGCTGAGTTGGAGTCCTCATAGGTGGGATGTGGGTTTCACTCGTGAGTGAGAAAGTTTCTCTGTCTCTCTGAGCTCCCTCAGCCGGCGCCCAGCTGCAGATGTGGCAGATACAGGACAGTGCTGAGGCGGCCGATCTGACCTGGCAGGTGAGTTAACGAGGGCAAAGGCACTGTGAGTGATTCGACAGGGAAGACTGCATGAAACGGAGATGTGTAATGTGACTGGTGGCCGGCGGGTTCAGTTCCGAGTCTCACAAAGCCGCCGTGTGGATACGCTCCCTTTTTTGGACTTGCTCTCTGGGGGCAGGACATTTTTGAGATGAGTGCTCCATGCATCACCCGAGTAGGCTGATCGCTGGATAAAGCTCACCAGCAAAGGCTCACAGTGGTGGGAGAAGCAGCATCTCGTGTCTGAGTGTGTCACCGAGGCGTGTCACCAGTACAGTTTGTGTCTGGAGGGAGATGCCACATCATATCACTAGTTATCTTGGCCTTATAAGAGATGCTGCATTGCATTAAGAAGTCCTTGTTTGGTGTGGGGAAACAGCAATGTGTCACTGGTTAGGGTCAAACATGGAGGAGGAGATGGTGTGGTGTCACTGGATAGATCTCGCAGTGTCGTGTCATTGGTTATTCCTGGGTTTGGAAGGATAAAGTTTTGTGTCATTGGTTATGCTTGTGTTTGAAGGGAGAAAAAGCAGTGTGCTATTGGTTAGGATTGTTTGGGGGTGGGGAAACACTGACCTCATTGGGTAGTGCTGGGTTTAGAGGGAGGAGCAATAGCTTGTCGTTGGTTAGCAATGTATTTGGATCGGGAATAGGTGATGCCTCAGTGGCCAGTGTGGAGCGGAGGCACGGGGAGGAGAAATGCAGCCGTGGGCTGCCGTCTGCATGTGGCAGCTTGTCACCAGTGACGACTGCACGGAGGAACGAAAGCAGTGCTCGTCCGTCACCTGACGGGACCGCCGAGCCGCCCGCAGCCCTGATTAGTGGCAAACAGGCTTCTCCACGCGCGCTATAATGGATTTCTTGTCTTTCACCTCATTAAACAGTTTGATCAGAGGTTCTCTGGTAGGGAGGAGATGCAGAAGCTGGTGTTGAGGTAGGGGGGGGGGTGAGGTGAGCAGTTAGAATAAGCGGGAGGGACGCCCCATGCTAAGTGTTGGAATGGGACGAGTGTAGGACCAGCAAGAGACCCACGGAGACCTACAGTTGCTCTTCAAAGACCAGCTGTGATCAGCTAACAGGTGGCTGTCCAATGGTAGGGACATGTCTCCTGAGAGGTCTTAGGTCAGGGGCATCAAAATCAGTCCATGAGTGTAATCATATCTCTGAGCTATCTGATAATGAAAGACTGCTAATTCAGCAGTGTTTCTGGCTTATCTATTATTTAGTGCCAGAGAATCTAGTACACAGAGAAATCGGGAAAAAATCCATTCCAAGGTTTGTCATTTGTGAATGAGCTGGAGGTCCACTGATCACTTCGACAAGGTGTGAGAGAAGCCCTGCTTGGCGGGCGGATGATAAGGGGAGACGTTCTCGAGCTTGAGATGGAGGTCACGGTCCTCCATGGACCGCATCACTAATCCATAACTTTTTGACAAATCTGACCAATAAAGGGAATTCTGCTTCCACATCCGCAGACCGGAATCTCTTTCCTACCCGCTTTATTCTCCACTTTCCCGCTCGCGGCACGGATATGATCCTTCCTGAACCTGGCGGCGAGCAGCCAAGAAAAGGCTTGATTCCCTTAGACCCTGCGATTCCCTCGACTGTCCCTGAAAAGCTCTGGCAATTGCCGACCTAAAGAGGAAATTGCTTTTCCCATTTTTCGGACCTGACAGACGGTGCTGCAGGATTGAAGGGCTACGGATGACATTTACATCCACACTTTTCCTTTCGCATAAATTGTTTCAAAACGATTTGTATGTATATATATTTTTTTCTGAAAATAAATTTACATCCATTTAGCCAGTAAATGGATATTGAGCTGAAATAATGAACGTTTTGAAACTCAATCTTCCTAATTGAATGTTAGTGGTTTTATATGTCAGTAGATGCTGAGATGAAATGGGTTCTCGGCAACAGTAGAATCAAGCTTAATTACTGTGTATTTTAATCACCGTCATAAAGGGAGCAACAGCATCTTATGATGTAAAACTTCCCATTCCTCTAATTTCCCTGCTGTAGAAAATGTAACTATTTGTAAAAAAATGTAAATGAAACTAGTGTACATCCATGTTTATTAACTGCATTGACAGTATTTAAGAAAAATCACACCGTAAGTGTATAAGATCATAATGAATTTACTCATACCATAAAAATCCCTCATAAGATGCATTTCTGCTGAATAATAATTTCTCCTTCATTATTAAAATATAGTGGTGCCAGGCGGAGCAGAGAAAGACACGGAGACTTGCTTGCCGGGGAAATCACACTTTATTAACAGTCCTTAAAAGGAGTACAACAGGCACCCAACACGCACCATACTCAAACACATAATGGGGAACACAAGGTTGTCAGATGCCAAACTGCAAGATGCACACAAGACACAGACAAACACGCGTGCGACAATAAGGAAATGCCAACAATAATATTAACATTAACGACAACAATACAACAAGGGGTACTTGCAATTCCACGCAGGGCATGCTAGAACATGCGCCCCGCCGGTGCTGGTGCTACAATATGAGTCTGGATGTAGCTCTGCCTGTGCTTTCTTGCAGGATTTGTGAGCAACCCTCCTAAGCCTCTTCTCCCTTACGCACCGGATTCTGCCCTTCTGACTTGAAGCAGGACAGATCACCAGTTGTCAGGAATTCTGCCAGACCAGTCCTGTCATTTAACATGCCTTATCAACAATGTGGAAAGAACAGATTCATAATAAAGAAGCTTAGATGTGGAAATTATTCTACATACAAGTAGCAAATAGTTTTAGCAAATGAACAAGGAAGCCTTTTCTATTACTACTTTTAATTTTTAAAACTTTAGTTTTAGTTTTGTTCCCAGTACTAATCTCTATACAGTACTTACCTTATCTTTCAGACTGCGCAGTTCCCGCATTTGTGATTGAGCCTAAAAAAAACAGTCTGAATGTTTTCACCTGAGATAGTGTCCATGAAGCTTGTTAGCAATATGTGGTCTTTGTGTGACCCTGAACTACATTTCGCTACACTTGCAAGGTGGTTTACCCCACAGAATTACAATGCCTGCTCCTGCAGCATTTTAACATGTCATTTGTGTGCTGTCATTGCTGGTATTTGTCCCGTTTCGGAGGCCCAAGAGCTCCTGCAGCAAGGGGGAAACACCTCTTGGAGACAGAACTGTGCATCTCTGCTTTTCTCATTAGACTGCAAAGCCTGGCTCAATCCTGTGGGGGGAGGAGATATTTTGTGGGGGGTGGGCATCATCGAGGGGTTCCTTAATGATTTACCAATATTGCATTCCTTTTTTTATCCATGTCTCTCATCAGCAGAGGCCAGTGATAGCAGAGTAAATCACACAGGGCCTCTGAAATAATGAAAAGGGCCTTTTTACAGAATATACGACCCCATTAAACAGTTTTTTAATGGGTTGAGCTTGTCTTACAACCATATCTGTCGCGGTTCCAGTGACTCAGGCATTGCTCTAAATCGACACTCAGCCGAGTAATTGGCTGCCCTCGTGCTCGAACCCGTGAGTGCAGCCTCCTGATGGTCCATAGCAAGGCTGACAAGGTAGGGGACGAGTGAAAATGTCACCTGGGGGGCACCGGCAAAATTGCCTCCAGGAGATGCTACAAGAAAAAATTGCCTCAAAGCGGCTGCCTAGAAATACCCCTCTGCCACCCTGACGTCGGTTAATGCTTGACCTGGGTCACCAGAATGGGTAAGAAGATTAAAAAAAAATCAGAAATCAATCCATCTCACTGCTCATCCAGTAAAAAGGCCATGCATCATGGGATACAAGGAATGGAAGATCTTGGATGAGATGCCAGCCAGTCACATAGCAGACTGTTTCTCACATGTGTATCCTGATAGTAGGAGGGCGCAAGTCAAACACAGGTCAAACATGTGCACCAAACAAAAGGGGGATTCAAACACATGACCCTGCTGTGACAATACAGTGCTATCCACTGAACCTCTGTATGAAGTACAGATATGCTAGCCAAAGATCTTCTTCAGAGGATACAGATGAGAGGTGAATGTGCTGCTATAGCTTCAGTAACAAACTGTCTGCACAGATACCTGCACTGAATGGGCTGATTTCTCACAATTGGCTTGGTCATTAGACTCATGCTCGCTCCCATTATTGAGTAGCTCGTCTGGTCCCATCAAAAACATTAATGCAGAGTCCAGGCTGATTGTTTTGTTGACCTGCCATGACTCTGTTTATTGCTATTTTACTTCTTACAGAGTCTATCTGCATCTCCAGACATCTCTGGCTGCTACCTGCATAATTCACACCCATGGCAGTGGAACTATTGAAGCTAACAAGGTGTCTGTGGAGAAGAAGCTGGGGTTTCATTTTGCCGTGGGGAGGTCGCACTTCCGCTTTTATCACCCACGGGCACCTGTCTCCCTCAGAGTAAGGTGCTTTCAGCTCTGGTGCAATGCTGAACAAAGTGTGTTTGTGTCGGGGGGTGGATTCCAGTAGTCAGGATCTTAGCATGTTCAGGTAACAGCACAGGCTAAGCGTTATATTCGGTCTGGCTTTGCTCCTGGGGCTTGCTAACTTCACAGATTAATATTGCCGATTCTTATTATGTGAAAGGTACGTAGCATCTGTGCCTCCTTTAAAAATCATCACTGAGGAAATAATCAGGACAATAAGATCCTTTGCTGTGATTATGTGTTTGTGTTTGTGTGTGTTAGTCTTGAATAATCAGCTGGTTTCACTAGAATTTTTGTGCTTTTGTTCTGCACCAATGGCTCCGACACACTTTGAACGGTTGTAAACATTAATGCGGCTGCGTTTAGAAGGATTTCAGAAGCATCACACATCTCCTTTTGCTACTGAGCCACCTCTCAACCGCCCTCCTTTTGCTCTCCCATCCCTTGCTTTTTCAGACTCATCCATGACCCCCCCATTCGGAGAGGCAGCAGATGCTATGGTTGTAGCATTATATTCCACAAGCAGAATTATTAGGTAAATGCTACTTCTGATGATAATTTTCAGGAAAACCTAGGCAGAGTGATAAAAGTGAATTTGTATGTTACATTAATCTGTCACAAGCAAAAGTAAAAGAAAAACAATCAATTATCAGTGTGGAGGATTATGAGGCAATCAGAAAGAAAGTGGATTTTATTCACTTCATCATCCGCAGAAATAATTATTTGATCAACAGGTGTAGTTATTCATTCTGTATAGTCCACTTTACCAAATTTAATGTTTCTTCTCAATGACCATCATGAGCCCATTATCCATTGAACCTGTCGAATTTTTGATTTGATCACATTTCATATTAATTGACACAGCCAGGTCCCACTCTCAGATGCTGCTCTGATTAGTGCACTGCTCGCCATTTTGGAAAACCTCACACTTTAGCAACAAAGAGTTTTCAATGGGGGTTAAGTCAGGCGATGAAGGGGGGTGAATTATCATGAGGTCACCTTTCTTGGTCAAGCTATGGAAGGCTTTGATGCATCGGATGGGGCATTGACCTGCATGCATATCATAACCTTTTGAAAGTTGCAGACCTCTTCTGTCATGCCCCGCATCACTTCCCCTCTCCCTCGTGTCTAAAGAAGGTGTCTTCTCAAAGTTGGCAGTTAATTTTTATGTCATCTGTAAGTTGGAAAGGTCCTGCAAGTTCATCACTGATAATTGCAGCCCACATCATCACTCCTCAGCCGCCTTGTTGGTGCTTGAAGAAGGTGTCCATCCACTGGACCATCCATCTGCTCCATCAAGAGTCACTGTCATCTCATCTATACACAAGTCTGTTGCAGAATCAGTCTTGAAACATGTTAATTCCCATTCTTGACATTTGAACTTTGTTCTTACTGAGTGGAGGTTGTAGTTGAGCCTTTGCGACCTTGTCACTTGGTACATTGCATGATGTACTTGTCACTTGGTACATTGCATGTAGTACTTGTCACTTGGTACATTGCATGTAGTACTTGTCACCTAGTACATTGCATGTAGTACTTGTCACTTGGTACATTGCATGCAGGACTTACAGAGGTTCCATTCAGATTGCAGTTTTGGAAAATGATGGCACTTGTTGCTAAAGGGTATCTGGAAGACTTCCATTTAATTCACCGCAAATCTTTGGTAGTTAATTTGCTTCTTATTTTCTCAACATGCTTCTTCTGTCCTCTTTGGCTGTCGGCCACAAAACACTCGATTGCACAGTGATCATGTTTAAAAGTCTAGCAGTTTCAATTGTTTTGAATTTCCCTGACAGGCACTTTACTATTTTCTTTTTATTGCTCTCTGTAATGTCCTTTTTTGGCCCATTTTTATGGTAGTAACAATTTGCCTAATAATTCTGCATAGGGAAGCATCCACCAAATACTGATCATGCTCTAGTTTTAGTATCTTTAATTGGATTGAAATCAAAATTAATTTATTGGAAATATTGGTGTGAAGAAAAGAAGTAAATTACACACTTCTAATTCTCAACTCCGTATATGTTTACACCTGGGATTGGTCAGTTTGTTGGGCAAATGGATGACCAGTTATTTCCAGGGTCTCAGCTGGGTCCCCTGACACAGTAACAAGGACATAATTGTGCTGTTATGTCCAGATCTGCCACTGAGTTGAGATTTTACTTATTTGGCCCGGTTCTGAGGCCAAGGGGGTTGTGAGGGGACAATTAATCTCAAACCGAGGAGTAGAAAATGTGGCGGCTGCATTCATTCACCATCCCTGATCATTCCCATTGTGCTTTACGGTAAATGGCAAGAAAAGCAGGAATGCGGACGCCGAGCAACACTGCCTCCTTCAGCCCACCTTCCTGTGCCGACCCGATAGAATCCAGCTTCACTCATTTCACGTACGTTAATGTAGGGTTTGAGGATTACAGCTGGGAAACATCTGGATAGCTTCTGTATATTATCCATTAATACTTGCACACCCTTAACCTCAACCTATAACAGTCTGCGAGCCTGAACGACTCTTTATTTTATTGTACTGTACACATTGCATGTTAGATTACTCTGCCATTTCCCATCAAGACCTTTTTATAAATATACAAACCATCTAAATCATGCCTGTCTATGTATAAAGTTACTACAGTAGTTGCTGAGACAAAGATGTGCAGCGTATCCAGACTTTTAATATTAATGATAGTACGCACTTTCACTAACAAATATTGCATTTTAATTATATTTATATATTATATGATTTTATGCAATCCAAATAATTTTTAGTGTAGTTTTTTGATTATGCGTTGTCTGCAAATAACCAAAATTTACAAATAACCAAAACTGCCAATGTAAAAAATGCAAATGTGATGGGGGTCACTGTATTTTGTAAGGAATTACATTGAATTAATTAACAGTTAATCTCCTTCTATCCTGCAATGGATGGGTGGATAGATGGATGGATGGATGCTTGCTTGGGTGGTTGGAGTTGTGTCTAGGCTTCAGCTGGACTGACCATCTGGCATGCCAAGCTTTTTCCTGGTGGGCCAAATGGGTTTGTGGGCCAGCAGAATCTATCATAGGTATTTATGTGTGGTGGGTCTGGGAAAAAGTCCAGGGCTGATTTTAATCCCAGTCAAGCCCTGGTCTGGCCTGAAGGGTGACCTAGGTCACTTCAATAGCTGAGTCAACAGTTACCCCACGGTTGAACTAGGGGGGGGCAATGGACAGGGACCCCAACCAAAGTGCCCCCTGCCTTGTGTTTTGTGTCTCCTGAAATACAATACAGGCTCACTTGGATTCTGTAATGGACAAGTTAGGTAGAAAATGCATGGATGGATGGATGGATGAGTTGGATGGACAGGTGGGTGGATTTGTGTCTGGAACTAGATGGTAACTTGAACACTTCACGAGTTGAGTCACCCCTTGGCTGAAGCGAGGCTGCCCGTATCACTCTGCATCTAAGCACTTGCAAGAGCTACAGTATAACACCAAGCCCCTGCTCCCCACCTCCATCCACACCCTCTTATCTGATGTCGAATAGGCTGGAGGCACCGTTTGCCTCTCCTCGTCAAAATGTGACCGGGGTAATCATTGCACGCAGACGGTGTGCCTCTCTTCCAGCTATCTTGGTGGGTGAAGCCAGGAGGGGGGAATGTCTGTCTAATGACTCGGAGTGCGACTCATATTCTGACATGGTAGTGTGCAGTGACAGAGTCGGGTAACAAGAGTGGCAGTGAAAACACGCCTTTTTTGTTATTAAATCCAGTACAGTCTTATTTTTATGAAGGCCTCTTCACAGCCACTGCAAAATTCCAAACAAGGTTTAGCAATGCTCTTACCTAAGTTGATTTGACAAAAAAAATGAAGAACAGCATTTGTGATGGAGGGTGAGGGGGCGGCCCAGTGGGCCTCGGCACCCTGGTATTACACCCCCAGCACTGAGGGTTTGATGCCCACCCCCGGTTCTGTATGTTTGGAGTTCGCTTGTTCTCTCTCTGCATGTTTCCTCGCCCCATCCAAAAACATGCGGCTAGGTTGCTCAGACTGAGTGTGTGCCCAGTGAAGGACTCCCACCCTACCCTGGGTCAACCCCACATCATGCTCTGTGCTGCCTGTTAAAATACAAACTATGACCTTCGCCATGACCTTCCGGAGTATTCAAACTCCACTAGATTCTGCTACAGCTCTTTACCTCATGCCATCAGACTCCTCATCACACTTCTACCTCAGCACTCCTGCCTGGAATTCCACTGAACCACTTAAACTGGTAACTGTTTATCAACCATCTGCACCAGCCAATGTCTATATCAGAGGCACATAATGTTGGAAGAACTGCCTGAAACTGTGCTTTACTGTATATATCCACTAATCCCTCACTGAACACTGTTTACATTTCTACACCGATAATGTACAAACACACTGCACAGCTCTAATATAACTGTCTTATACTGTGCTTTACTGTATACACCCACTGATCTCTCACTGTACGCTGTTTACATTTCTACATTGATAATGTACAAACACACTGCACAGCTCTAATATAACTGCCTTATACTGTGTTTTACTGTATACACCCACTGATCTCTCACTGTAAGCTGTTTACATTTTTACAGAGATAAAGTATCAACACACTGCACAGCTCTAATATAACTGTCTTATACTGTGCTTTACTGTATGCACCCACTGATCTCTCACTGTAAGCTGTTTACATTTTTACACGGATAATGTACAAACAAACTTCACAGCTCTAATATAACTGCCTTATACTGTGCTTTACTGTATAAACCCAACGTTACATTTTTACACTGATAATGTACAACCATGAAAAATCAAACAAATTTGAAAAATTTTATTTCATTGTATGCCTGCATATCCTGACCTGACCAGAAAGTTTGATTTGACTTAATCTTGTATTGAAACAAAGTCTAGATTTTTTCTTTCTGGACCAGGGCTGCCAACTTTGCTTCTGGCCTGAGCTGGGTACAGAAAAGCAGAGGGTGGTCTGCTTTGGACAACAGCTGTCAGAGCAACTATGGGGAAAACAGTGCAGGATTAAGGGTTGGAGCCTGCTGTTATCGATACAGTGTTTTCTGCCCGGGATTGATGCAGAGATGACTTTTTGCATGCCTGGATAACCTGGTGCATTAGTAGGAATGACTTTGTCAAAGAAAAAAAAATGAAATGACTAATTTTTTCCCTCAACCCAGTGAAAGTTATGCAATGACAGAGAAAGAATAATTTGCTTCTTTCGGGTGTTTTGAATATTTACGAGCGGATCATGCATCCAATGTAAGATCATTCAAAGGATAACATACTGGGAGGAAAGAGGAACATGTCAGAGGGGCCTGGGATCAAAAAACTGAAAAAAACACACAAGGAGATGAAAATATATTCCGGTTATGAATTCTTTCCGAACTTTGCTCTTAAAATAAATTACGGGGCAAAGCCACATGCAAATTAAAAGTCATAAAATCAAAACTGGATAACAGTTTTGCGTAAATGTCGAGACGTTATTTTAAAGCACTGGGAAGCGAGATGGGTCTACAATTAAAATGCGGGAAAACAGCTGCGATGTTAAGGCTGACTGCACCCTAAAATGTGCCCCCGACGGAATGGAAAATTTATACTGTCACAAATATCGTTATTGGGCACGCAAACAAGCAGAGGCAAACTCCAGGGCTGCATCAAGCTGTCACCCGGCGCGCCGCGGAAAAATAACTCTCTGTAATGGACGTCTCAGTTTTGGGAAGCCACCTCTGACCGAACCCATTTGCCCAAAGCCAAGGTGTGAGGCGAGCTGGGGGGGGGGGGGCAGGTCAGGTGGCGAGCTCCCTCGTTTATCTCTAATAATATAAAACAGTCCCTGTTTGTCCCCTGACCGGTAGAATAAACCAGACAGCCAGACCTTCTGATCCCATTTGTAAACTCGACGTCCGTCTCATTTTTTCAGTGCCTGAGCCAAAACCTGCTGTCTCTTCAGTCTGTTTCTCATCTCCGCTTTAAGTTCCCAAGCTCCTGATAAAGTCCGTCCTCCACCTTCCAGTCCCCATGTCACATGTACACGCTCCCGTGACCCGGCTGTTAAACATGTCAGACACACAGGCTGACAACGATCCATTATAAACGCTGTCCCAGTGTGTTAAGTAACGGCGCACCTTTTTGCTACAGTGTACATGGAATCTCCTCGCGCGTCTGAGGGCTTTGAGGAGCATTGCACTGAGTATACCTCACATGTCTGCAAATATACAGACAGGCAGCTCTGCGGATGAAACTCCAGCCATATCTTACATTCCACCATAAATACTATGTAGCTCTGGGACCTAAAAAAAACAAACGATAAATAAGAGATTGGCCTGATTGTCCTTGAGAAGCCAGGAGACTCATGCTTGCTGTTCAAGCATCCCTTCTTCCTCAGACATACCACTACAAACTCATGTTCATATTTGGGGTCATATACCCTAAAAAAGGCTGTTAGGCGATAGCCCTGGCTGTGACACCAAATGTAAGATGTAGGCTGTAATCGCAGAATCACCTCAGAGTCACGCCTTCACTGACATACAGCCCCTTCTCACAAGTGCAGACCGTCCCAGGGCTGGATTTCCTGGGCTTTCACAGCAAAAACAACATTTGTTTCATTGATATGGAGGTACAGCAAACTTGCTTTGATGCTGTAGGTGTGTTTATCTTAACGTGCAAAGATTTGGTGCATTTATATAAGGATTTGAAGCCCACACCACATTGGCCAAATGCCATTTTAATGGCTTCTCATTTCAGCTGCAATGGCTGGATTTGTACTGGTTTTTTTTTTACTGGTGAGTTCTGAAATGGGTAATTAAGTTTGCTCTGATGCTGCCACGGTAAAAAAGCAACTGTGAAGCCTTAATTACCTCTCTCATAATGGAGCATCTTTACTGATCTCTCCAGACAGCGTAACTCTCGACCTCTTTCAAAGCCCCCAGTCAGGACCAGCTGCTAAAGCGTGAAGATTCACAGAGAGGAATGACTTGCTCCAGAAGCC
>JAODUD010000062.1:19653770-19666610 GCA_026784285.1 Stomatorhinus walkeri | reverse complement strand
CAGGTGAAGACATCCGGTAAGCAAATGCAGCCGCTGCCAAGTAACATTAATTATGCCACTTTGCTCTTTGACAGGACTCTGTAATTACATTTTTGCTGCAGGGCAGGAATGAGAAAAAAAGGAGGGAGGTGTTGTGAAAAAGTCCATCTTCAGTGGTGAGTGTTAATTTTAGCTACACTCTTCTGTGTTTCCTCCCCATGCCTATAAAATTTGATTAGTTCTCTAAAGACACTGTGCTTCCCTTAAATTATTCAGTTCTTCATTATTATAATCAGGACTAAGAGTGCGGTAATGAGGGGCTGTCTGAAAATGGGGGTTGGGGGGTGAGGGGTGCCTGGGATGGACAAATCAGGGGAAATACAAACAAGGGTGTTTATTAGCATAGAGACGGGGTAGGAGGAAGGATAGATGGATGGCTGGGTAGGATGGTAGAAGGACGGATGGGGTCCTCTGCAAGGAGACACCAAATCAGTCGCATGCATTCCACAGCAACCAGAGGACATAGAGATTCAGCCAGGTAAAGATGCGTGGATTTAAATAAAGGGGGAACCTTAATATGGAGAGAGGGGTGTGGCCTTCTGCTCTGGAGCAGAAGGCCTGATGGACAAAGCAGGGCTGCCAACTTTGGTCAGCTGGCTGGCACGAGATTTTCAATTCGAGACAAGTCTGCACGCACATGCACACGCATTTACACACTTCTGATGTGGCTGATATTAGGTTTATAATGAATAATATAGATTTCTTGAAAGTTTTCTTGTGTGAGCGTGAGTCTGAAAGCACGTGTGTCATGCCAGGTAAGTGAGAGTTGGCTGCTCTGATAAGGGGGTGCCCTGCACACATGGATTTTGTCCCAGAGACGGGCATTGATTCTGCTACCAGGTACAGAAGCTATAGAGGCCCTCTGTCTTTTATGCCTTCAGTCAAGACTGCTTAGGCTGGGTTCAGCCTGCAAACACCCTCCCTGTGGATTTTGAGCAAAGCTCTCTCCACCATAAATCCAGGAGCCCAGTGGCCCAAGTGCCTGTCCCCCCATGTGACTCATGGCTGGCCCTTTCATCCTCCTCAATGGCATGGCAGGTCAGGAGGTGGGGGGAGCAGGTCCTCAATTAGCGAAATTAGCCGCGCTTTTATGTGCGAGTGGCTGACGACGTGCCAAGGTTAATGACGTCTGGGCTTCGCATCGACCCGCGCCTTGTCTTTAATGTCGGTGATGGAAATGGGATTAGTGGGCATGAGGCAAGACCTCCGGCACGGCAACGGGGGCACGGGTACTGTGGGTGGGTGCTCCCCATATGGGCATCTTACTGCTCTGAGAAACTGTTCTTGACACCCAAACAAAGCCAGAGAGCAACCTGGGTATTACAAATCCCTGGGTGTTACAGTAATTCTTATCAAATGTCACAAACTCGCATCGAGCGCAGTAATCCAGTAAACTCTCCTGATAAGTGGCTCTATATAAATAAATAACTGCAAGATGTACAGTAATAACAAAACGTACTCTGTACCTGCTTTGTGAGTAAACCAGAACGCGTCCTAAATTGGCAGTTGTGCTTGTTTAAAAACAGCACAGTGTTCCAGGTAACGTACCCTTGGAAGGCGGAGGGGCGCTGAGATCACTACCCCACTCCCCAACCTCTGCATTATGCCGGATATCATCACCTAACCAGTTTCCTAACTAGTTTGCTATCCCATTAACCATTCTGGCTCTTCTGTGCTCATTGGTGGTTATGTCCCTTCTATATTCCACTGAATATAGTCTAAAAATGTAGTCAAGAACAATGTAGGTTTAAAAATGGAACAATTTCTGTGGCAGAAATACAGATTAAGGTATTTTTGCAAGATAAATAATGGTACATAATTAAAACTCTCGCAAGACATTACAATGTCCCAGATATTGGCTTTATATTAGGTGCGATTACAGCATTGGGAATACCTTACTTTACAGGTATGTTCTATTTTCTAAGTAAAGAAAACAAAATAATGCATAAAATGTGAGTTGTTTTACTGGATAATAAGGAAATGTGATGTGATTAGCTGTCCATTTACAGACTCTCGCTAATTTTGTTAGCAGAAGCTTGGTGTCAAACAAAAGCTGAAAAAATCGATTTGAAAACACTCTCAAAAATGTGATAATATACTGTATGCTTCACATAAATCGAATTCCTATGCAACATACACTACCAGTCAAAAGTATTTCTACACAGATTTTTTTTTTTTACCACTTTTCCATTTATTTCATAAACTGCAGATTTTTTATTCTTGTTAAGCCTTGTAATGCTGAGTGAGTAAATGAAAATATAGGTCAAATAAAACAAGTTCCCTTTATAACATGGAGAGAGAATGTAACAGTGCATGTCTGACATCCTGTTAACGGGTTGTGTGGTGATGGCACAGTCACATTCTAGGTTGTCTATTGATTTTAAATGCATTAGTTATTTGTTTTATCCCACCAAATTTTATTTATTTAATGTCCCTTGTAGAAAGAATGCCTCAAATTTTCTCTGCTGCTATAACTGCTGTTACTGTGATTAATCAAACAATCAAATTTTTCTTGCTAATAAAGGTACTCAAATGGTGAACATACTGTAAATTCTTTTGTTAGCAAAGAATATTGAGTGCATTTTTAGTGACACAAAATGCAACTTGGTGGTCATTGTGGGAAGAGTGCGAAATTTTCACTACGGAATGGCGATGGGGTCACTTATCCCACTCTGTTGATGCTCCAATTCCTTTTAGATCAGTGTTTGCCTATAACTCTGTGATCTAACGTCACTGCGACAGTTAGGGATTCCCTGCTCCCAGAATGCACCTCTTCCCGCTTTCGGAGTAAACAGCAGAAGGAGAAGCCACACTGACTTCCTAAGAGCCTGGCTGAGGCCCTGATCCCCAGAGCCGTCCATGGCCTCCTGCTCAAATCCCAGTTCCTCCTTATTTCTGTGAAGAAATGCATCAAGGCTTCTTGCTATGTGATTTCTCTCTGTTTTCTCAATGTGTACCTTGGCCCTCAGCTCCATATCATGACTGGATGTCACATTCTATACAGATTTTCTTAAATAAAAAGACACAATCCAATGTTTTCTAAGGCTCTATTTATACCAACAGCCATTTTGTATGTAGGCTTAATACTATCATCTCCATCCAGTCACTTTCTGACTTCCTCGGTTCCCCAAACTCCTGGCTCCAAGTCTTCACAGCATTGCTGTGCGTATAATGGTACTTCCGCAAGATTTAATTTGAAGTATTTAATGAGTACTATCTATCCATCTTCCATACTACTTACTCTGTATGGGGTCACTGTGAGCCTGCAGCCTCTGTCAGAAGGACAGAGGTGGAGGCAGGGGACCACGGCTCAGTGAGCCCGCAGTGGTTGCGTTTGTCAGGTTCCTTTCCCCTCACTCACTGCTGTCCCTCCACACTTAATGACCCACAATGCGTCCATGCCTATGATTCCTATTGTATTTCCGATGATGTTATATACCCTGGAACTGAACCTTTACTGTCTACTTAAGAGGTCCCTACCGCGATGTGGATATAAAGGGATCCCTCACCAGCCATCACTGCTCGATAGATAGCCCAGCTAACACTACGGATGGTTGGCGCTCATGTGAAATATACCACAGGGATTGTGGGCCTTACTCTGAGCAGCCTCTCTGTCTAAGCTTTGTAGTTACTCCCATTATCAATAAAAAGACAAAGGCTTTTGTTACATGTATGAACTATACCTGACAGTGTAAGGGCTTTGCCTTTTGCAGAAATAAATAAATACTCATTTTCTCAAAAGGAGTGTTTGGCTGTAATTTAATAAACACTGTTGGGTTTCTCAAAAAGGAAATGTCAGGAGTGATAATAACGTGTAAACAATGGTTTCATAAATTACTAAACAAAAATTGCTAATTGATAATTTTAGGTATTTGACAGCTCCAGGTTCGCTGTCATCCAGAAATTGATATATTGATAAAGCGTATAATATCTCATTAATTGGCTGATTAGACCCAGCTATTCAGGTTCTGGATCAGTTTTGGATGACTTAAGGAGTAAATCAAGTGGCTCTCACAAATCAATCAATCAATCAATCCATCCATCCTTCCGCCCATCATCCATCTGCACCTCTTGTCCTATACAGGGGCATGAAGAGCCTGGAGCCTGTCCCTACACAGGATGTCACCCATTGCAGTGTTTACAGAGTGATGTATGATACATCTTATTACATGTCGTGCTGTATATTCATGACACATTCACATAGGAATAATATTTGGGACATTCCACTGAAATGACCATGTTGTGTGACAGCATAATGACTGTGTCCTCGGGCACAGAGAGGAGCCCCTCCTGCAGAAAAGGGGGGAGTTAATGTGCTCAGAATGTCTCCATTATTTTATTTTCTCCCCTCATTAACCACTCCTTCACAGGGTGCCCCTGCAAGCTGATTCGCTAATGAAAGGAAAGGTTTAGGGTGATGGACCGGGACTGGCCAGTCAGCAGCCTCGGACAGATTGACGGTCTGTGAGAAGAGTCAGTGAGCTGATCCCTGTAACATGGAGTTTGTTGACTGAGTAGGACTTTCAGTATGTGGTGAAGAGTTGAGGAAGAGCTGAGAATCGACATCATCTTTATGGCAGCCATTGTACTTCCTTAGCAGACACTTTCATCCAAAGCGACACTCATTTTTTGAGGAAGCAGGGGTCAGATGCTCCTTGGAGCAACTGGGGTGCAGCATCCTGCTGCTCAGAAGCACATTATCCTAAAATCCGCTGAGGCCGCTGCTAGGAGACGCTTCTGGGTGGAGGGGAAAGGACACACTGGGAATGGTCTGATAATGGGCTTCCTCACCTGACACTGCCCTGCCCTAGGGAGTCCTCCTCCAATATTACAGGGTAATTTATCTCACTCTGAGGTCTGTAAAGGTGGCCTCCACCTGCGCTGCCCCTGTCCGTGCTGCCCCCCCCGACCAGGACGAGGTTCCCAAGCGGGTTTCAGGTGGAGCAGCAGCATGCGAATGTGCGAGTCACTTGCTTAAAGGGGCAGGTCTCAAAAGCGGCGCCGGATTCCACGGAACACACACGCAGAAAACAGCGTGCACTTCGTCATGTGTGAAATGCCAAATCTGTCTTAGATTATTGTCGTAGATATTGCAAGATACGTGTACATATAAAGTATCTTTATTCCTCTATATAATCTCCACATAAAGTGCTAAAATCAATTAAGTGTACATATTTGAAGATGTAGAACATTTATAACAATAATTCTCCAGTGTCACTGGGACCCTGCAGCAGCTGGATGAGTGAAGGGTTTTGACCCACCTCTATTGCTATGTTACATTTTGTCTATAGGGGGCAGAATCCCATTCTCTGAACCATATTGGAAACCGTATTGACTTGTCAGCAAAGGACAGCAGGATCCTGGCTGACGTGCCATTGCTGTAGGTGCAATGTCCTATAAGTTTGAATTGAGAATCATGGTTTAAACATGGTTTACCTACCTGGTGATTCAACATGTGACCACATGTCATTTCTTCCCTGCAGTAGGCATCCATTTACCCCCAATACATGGGATTTCATTCCCTGTGTCAAGGTGGCATAGTGGCAGGTAGGGAGCCCTGCTGAATCCATTAGCATTGATCCATCCATCTCCCATAACTGCTCATCCAGTACAGTGTCACTGTGAGCACGGAAGCTATCCCAGAACTCATAGGGTGGCATGGGCCCCCTTGATGGACTGTCAGTCTACTTCCAGGCCCAAGCCTGGTCATTGAGAGGCAAGTATAAGGTCCCGCGTTTGAACTGTTGAGAGAAACCCATGCAACACATAAAAACTTCATACATGGTGCATGGAGCTACATTCAAACCCCAGTCTGGGAGGTCTGAAGAAACAGTGTGAGCCATCATGGAAGACTTCTACGTTAACTGGCGCTCGTCCTCAAATCCTTTGCTCCTGGGTGTAGAGACCTCGTACCCCTCTCTGAATGATTTCGCCTTGACGTGTACGTGCCACATGGGGGGGGGGGGCACTCGCGAAAATGGCTCAGTCACCCTCCTACGTGGCGGTCCCACGCGCCCTGGGCATGGGCTCGTGTCGGCACCGTCATCACGGCTCTCCCACTCCCGCTGCCGCTGGGGTAGGCAGGTGTCACACTTAGGCTATTTATGGCACCCAAATTTACATGATATTTACCGAAAAAGTGGCAGATGGTCCTTGTGAGGGAGGTTTTGGAGACGTGCTCTTCAGTTTAAATGTTCTCTGTTTCATTTTCGTTTCCTCTCACATAGCGAGGGTGCGGGTGGGGGTCATGGGGCCAGCAGGGGGTAGAGACATTCAAAAAGCTGCTCGCCCAACCGGAGATGATGACACCCCCCCCCCCCACACACTTCGTCCCACGTGAGCCGCTTCTCTGCACACCCTCATCTACATTTACCCGTACAGTAGGAGGTGCTATTACACCCCCCCTCCTCCCACCCACCGCTGATGATACCCTGAGATTCCTGAACGCCCATCCGTTTGCTACAGGAAGCATGGAGACCAAGATGTTGTTTGCCGGCTTTTAGCTAAAAGCTTCTTTAATTCTGTGTTTTTAATCAATATTTAATGTGCACAGTCCCAGCAGTCTCCTAGACGGAAGGACACCGTGTAAAACTAATCTTGGAACTATGATATTGTGGCTTTTTACTGTTATCTGCAGATTGGCAGCGAGTCTGAGATCCTCTCTCCCGCTCCCCGAACTTTCTGCTCATTCATGACCAGCCACCCTCACCTTTCCAGGAGTCCACCCCAACCCCCAAAATAGGAACCTTGTTCACAAAATGAAAATTGCAAACTTGGGGGGGGGGGGTCCATCTGGTTTTTCAAAAATGATTAGCTGGTTTCATTGGATGCTACCCGAGAGGGAGGCAATGACTTGCTTGGTACAGAGCAGGGGGCTTGGGGTTGGGCACCAGCAGGAGATGACAACTGTTACTATGGTTGGACAGACCAGTTTCTCCCATTGGAGCTGATACAAAATTGGAACAGGAGACGGGAGCTGGACATATTCTGCATTTCTTCACAAAACCTGTAGTAACTGGGTTTTAATTTCTATTAAAGGATTAGTTGGGTTACATATCCATTGACTTCATGGTTACACAGTCATTCTAAAGATACCAAATAAAACAATGTGATTTGATGCAATCAAAGATCACTTATCTAACTAGTCACCATGGTGATGTGGAAATGGAAGCCCCCTGTTCAAATCAGGGTAGGTAAACAAAAATAAATTCTTAAAATTGGAGAAGCAGAGATGAGGTTCTTTGCCCCCCCACACGCCCCCCAAGGCTGGAGCCGCCGGAGCCCCAGAGTGGGCTGACCGCATTCAGGCTCCGTGGTTCTGCCTGCTGGATGGGTCAGAGGCACGTCCCTCGGGGCCGCTAACGCGTTCCTCACAGCCGGATCGATTCCTGCAGCTAGGGTTAATGCGCTGACAGTGCGGGGACTGTAACAACCCCAAAGTCAGCTCCCTTTGTCGCTCCAGCACCCCCCCCCCCACCTCTCACCCCCACCATATTGCCTCCTCCTAGTTTTGGGTTAACAGTCATCGGTGTGAAACGAAGCATTGTCTTAGGTACACGCTTCAACATGCCTGCGAGTGCATCTGTTTACGGGAGGAAAGTATTTAAAACCTACTTTAAACCACTAATACATCCATCTGGCAAAATACATGGGGCCTGCCCTCGCCAGGCCTGGGGGACACACTAACGGATGGTTGAGTCACCGGGGGGTGGGCTGACGTCATTCTCAGCAATTTGGGGTGGGGGGAGGTGGAAATGCGGAGTGGCACCTTAACTGCTGCGCATCGATCTGAGACATGTGATTTGGGCTGCGTTTTCGACTCACTTCCGTTTATGAGTCACGGTCCAGTCATTCTCAAGATAACCAGGTGTGGCGCCGCTGAGATCCAGCCGTTTGCGCTTCACTCAGGTTACCGGGCCACAAGATGCTCTGCGTTCCAGGGCCTCGCACCTTAGGCTGAGTCGCATTAGCTGTGCTTCCAGCTTAAAAACGTTATCTTGTCTGTGTCTTTTGGAGCGGTGCATTGACAACAATCCGTATCAGGAAAGAGCCTTATTTTTCAAAAGAAGATTTATTTGTTTTGGCAGTCTGTGAGTCTAACTTATTTGTGTGTTCTGTGATATCCCAGGCTGTCCCAGTGCTTCTTGGAATACCCCCTTGGCTTGCCCTGTGCTGAATAAGCAGTATGGAAGAAGAATAGATGAATGGACAAATATACATTACATGTTATATTATATACTATACACTCAGTGACCAGTTTATTAGATACGCCTACTTGTTAATGCAGACAGATGCAACAAAATGCGCACAGTAGACAGACAGGGTCGAGCAGTTCAGTCACTGTGTATATGTTTATATCCATACAGTATAAGTCTGTTTTCTTTCCTGTCTATAAAGGTCATTACTTTATGCAATTCAGCTCAATGCAATAAAAGCACTAAAACAAAAGTTTAAAAGAAACATACATTTATTTTGACTGCCCATGAACATGATCCTTTAAAATATGCATGGCTTTTCTTCCTCTTTCATATACAGGGAGAGTTATATTGCAGGCAAATATCTGCGATCTCTGCTGAAATGGAGACAAAGGTCACTGTAGAATGATATGGATAAAGATGAAGCGGGAACCGGGTGCTAATTCTCCAAAAGACGACGCACCAAGTCATGGAGATGAGGGGCTGCTGGATGAAGGTCAGGAGCCTTTGAGCTGACTGTCATGTCCTTTGCTGTCATAATTAACATTTGAACCCACATGGCTCATGTTTGCATCGTTAAGGGAATAGGTATTATCGTAAAGGAAAAATGGTCCAAGAACTGTCTAATGTCATGTGGCATATTGTGTATGATTAAGATTTTGAGTTAATTTACTGACCCAAATGCTGAAGTTTTGGATTGAGTTTCTGTAGTGGTGAGCTTTTATCCTATTAATATGTGAATAAAGTTCTTATTATATCAGTTGTTCAGGGCTATATAAGAGAAGAGTGTTTCCAACAATATGAATATCCATGCAAGCTTGCTGTTAACCAAGAGCAAAAAGACTTTTTGTGTATATGGATTTGTCAGCCTAACAACTCTGTGTGTACACTGTAACTGATTAGACTTGGCCTTTAAATTACTGCGCATCTTCAGATGAGACTATTGGAAGGTCACCACCGATAAACACTGCTAACTAGGTCTGTCAGGCACACCTAGCCATGATAGTGCACACTTGTATAGAATTGAAAATGCACACTTGAGCTTATGAAGTGCACACTTGAGCTTATGAAGTGCACACTTGAGCTTATGAAGTGCACACTTGAGCTTATGAAGTGCACACTTGTGTTTACGATGCTTATGTGCAGCGTGACAGTGCCTTTCACCGGGAACATTAATTTGGTGCATAAACATCAAAACACAAGCAAAATCAGGATACTCAGACCTCCATGCTTTCATTACTATCAGACTGGCCGCAGCTCACAACCGAAATAAGAAAAAAAGAATGAATAGACTTCATGTTGCGGTAAGATGAACAGTAAATTAATCTATATTAGAGGTGATCTTTTGGTAAACAATGGTGCATTAGCTACTCTGAAGAGATGGGGGGGCACATGCATGGGGGAGGGGGTTGCAGTTATTCTTGGATTGGGATGATATATTGTTTTCAGAGGCCTGTGACGTGATGCGTTCTCCGGTTCTCGATAATGTATCCTGGTGATTCAACGTTCAGCATGTGTGTGTGTGTGTGTGTGTGTGTGGTGGGGGGGGGTGGGGGGCGCTGAATGGGTGCTCCTCCCACAACCACTCCCCCCCCGCCCACACCCCAAGACTCTCCGTGGACAATGCAGCCGAATGTGAAATTGAAATTCTGCAGCTGGGAGTCTATAAGGCAGCCGTGAACATTGATTTTTCCATTCCTTGAATAAAAGCTGGATGCTGAAGGGGGGGGGGGGATAAATAAGCAATGGTGTCGGTCAGTTACAGTGCAGCCCTTTGTGCTCCAGGTACAAGATATCTAATTACACAGCGATGTGTTCGGCCTCAAGTGGGACGGCGATAATGCGCAGAGAGACACGGGTCACGTGCTGCTTTATCCGGATGGCTTTTTTAACGATGTGAGAGCTGTACGTGTAAAATGGACAGACGCCATTAACCAGGAGATCAGCCTCTGCTGCCAGCACACATCACACAGAGCTGTGAAAGGCACTTCCTGAAACTGCTTGGACTTTTAATTATGAGAAGCTCCATTCAAAGTCTGCTGGGTTCTGGGAAAACAATCTGTTGGACTGAATCGGGATTGTTGATTCTTTGGTTTTGACTGTCCATGCAGTAACGGAGACTAAGATCTTTCTCAGTATGTTCAGCTCCACTGGTCCAGAGGTACCAGGGCAGCTGTTCCAGGCCCATCGGACATCCCTCTGTTGCACGGGATGTCCCTCCCCAGAGACACAGAAAACGTCAAGGGCACGCCTGACGTTTTTGGGAAACGCTCATGTTGCGAACTTTTCCACCACCACCCCCGGCTCTGCCAGCCTCGAGCAGTTTTGCTAAAATCGCTGATGAGCTAATTAACAAATTAAGCAAGAGCGCCAGCTAACATCCCTCCTGCTAAATTGATTAATTACTGTGCCGACAAGGAAGCGGCAGCGAATGCTTCTCCTCCGCATTGCTGCGCAGTTTCTTCCCCAGCCAGCGGCACGGTTGCAGCCTGCTTGGGGCCTGGCGACGCCCATGGGAAGATGCTGAGGCAGGGCATCCCTGGATTACTGGCCCTCCTTGTGCCACATTAAGCCCTTCTTTGTTCTAATGCAATAAACCCCCGGGACATAAATGGCCTCCCAACTAAAACAACACAAACGCATGGTGCGAGTACAGCATCCCGGACCAGGGGGGAGCGATCCGTGGAGGTGCCATGTTTTTTTTGCCATCCAGTTGGATCTGGATCAATGGTTCTCGCTGGGAGATTACAGTAATCCGGCCAATAGGGCACCGCAACATACTCCAAGATTTCAGGCCATGACTGGGAGCGGAGCAGCGATGTAATCTCCTGTTTATTATGCGTAGGCAACTACCATATAAACCGGCTCTGAAGTTATGATGCAGAGGGCGTACGGATCTGGAGCAGAGCACCACCTAACCTTCTGACTTTGGGAACATGTTGCAGGAATATTTTGCAGCAGCCTATGGATTCATGCCAGAATGTGGGAGTGACAATTAGCAGCGGTTTCTGGGCCGTAAGACAGCGTTTCCACGCAGGCCCCAAGACAGACAGCTCGTCCAAGCCTTGGAGAAGATTCCAGAAGCAGATTTTCCTGTCAGCACGAGCGCGGACCATCTCTGTG
Source organism: Stomatorhinus walkeri (assembly GCA_026784285.1). Lineage (NCBI taxonomy): Eukaryota > Metazoa > Chordata > Actinopteri > Osteoglossiformes > Mormyridae > Stomatorhinus > Stomatorhinus walkeri. Next base: position 19,655,253 of record JAODUD010000062.1, on the reverse strand, counting down.
GTAACTGCTATTTTTCCTTTTTTTTCTGTGCAGCAGCAGGTGAGGTTTCAGCTTGGCAGATTTCATCATTAAACGTGGTCTCACAGGCAGCCGTGAGTCATGGAGGCATGAGACTTTGTTCCACCCCGGTCCGCTGAAACTCCTCTCTTTCTCTGATGGATACTGCCTGCCCCCCTCCTAGCCTGAGGCGGTGTTTAAGGCCTTTGCCTCTATGGTTGTATTCTGATCATTCAGGTGGGGAGGGGTTCTGTTCATCCCCAACTTCAGCATGTCCAACGATATACTGCTTAATGTTCATTACATGGCATCGGATTTCTGTTGTCTACCTTTTTTCTCCATGCACAAAGGCCGCATTATCCATTCAACCATTGTTATTATTTTTTTTACCTATTTTGAACCCATGGAATTATATTGATAATAATCTTAAAAACACTGATACAAAAGGATAAAAATCTGTATCACTTACAGCTTAGAGGAAAAACTAGTCTTTATGTCAAAAAACATAACCAAGATTAGTTCAATTGTCAAGTCAGTTCACAGAGTTTAGAATACGGTGTTCTAGATAGTGTTCAATTTCATTGTTTAGTCTTCCTAACGGTACCCCCCCCCCCCCCCGCACACCACAAATTTTCTACCCTGTTGCCCATAATATCTTTTCTGGCCTGATTATAATGGCATTATGCTGGTCAGAAATGACACAGCAGTTCACTGTTTGAGTCACTGCTTCAGGGCAGAGGGGTTCTGCCAGGCAGGACACACTGGGGGAAAGGTCAGACACAGGATATCAGAGGTCGCATTCTCAGCTTTTGATGAACAGTTTGTTGGAAGACAGGAACAAAAACAAAGAATTTCAGAAATGAAAGCCAAACAAGCCGAAATCACCAAGCAGCGCACACCGAAGCCGTGGCGGGCAGCCACTTCCCCCAGCCTCTTTTGCACATGACTGGTCACACCTGAGCCAGATTGGGACATGGACACACCCAGGTAGGGCCATATGGAGGGGGGGGGGGGATCATTGTGAGCTGTCTGAAAGCCTAAAGATAGAACACAAGGCCAGGCCCTTTACAACAACAGCCACACGAGACTCAGCGACTCTTATTTTCCTACTTATCAGAAAAAACAACAGAACGGCTGATGTGATATCTGGGGAGGAACTGGACGTATATATAGAGCTTCATATTTATAGAAGTCCTGTCGAATGTCTCATTATGTGAGCAAGATAGAAAAACCAACAGAAGATCTTTCTGCAGCCCATGAGTCAAAGAGACTATGATGTTTTTCAACTCTTTCTGGGATTTTTTTAATGCAGCGGAGGTAGAATCTATCTACCTGTCTCTATTCCTCAGATAAAATCTAATGGTGATGAACTCTTTCTCTCTCTATTGCTATCTGATGGTGATGAACTCTGTCTGTCTGTTGAAATCTGATGGTGATGAACCTTGTCTGTCTGTTGAAATCTGATGGTGATGAACCTTGTCTGTCT
>JAODUD010000062.1:19603498-19619352 GCA_026784285.1 Stomatorhinus walkeri | reverse complement strand
CCCCCCCCCACTGAGTCTCGAGGAGCTCTGAGCTGTAATTTACTTGAAAGCCGACAGGAACAAGAGCGGCAGAAACTGCAGACTGATGGCTTGTGGTTATGAGGAGAATCGAACATCAGTTATCTGCCGGCTAAGTGACAATCCGCGCCGATCGGGCGCAGCACAGCTGAGGCTCTTTGAAGAAGAACGGCGAGTTTTAAATCAAAGGAAAATTCCTGTTGTTTATCTCCTCTCTCTCTCTCTCTGTCTCTCTCTCTCTCGTTCTCTCTCTCACTACTTCCCATTCTACCTTCCCACAACTTCCTGTGAACTCTCCCCCGCTGCTGCAACATGGTGTCTTGTCCAGATGGTTTAAAACATGTTTATGAAATGTATGAAATTACTAATATACCTGGATTGAACGAGGGAACAGCGGAAGAGCACAAAGGAAACCTAATACTGCCATCCTGATAGCAGTCATTATTACTCCTGGCGTGGATTTTAGTGACATCAGACACTATGAATGAGACACTCAAAGGGAAAAATCCATACATAATTTAAGTTATGTCTGAACTATTTCATGAAGAAAAAATCTGTTTCTTCATTTTCTGAGTCATGCATTTGTAGATTGATGACATCGAGTTGATTTCTGTTCTAATTTGAATTTTAATTAATTAATTAATTAATTAATTAATTCCCTTCTTAAATACACACAGTCCATACTTATACATACTTAATTGTGTGTTAAGCATGTTTAGTTAAATTTGCTGATGTGGATTTTATCTGCATAGATTGTGAGTGGGGGGGTATTAGTACTGTAATACTCACAGAAAACGCTTTTTTCTCCCCTCAGCTTTTTATAAACGTTTACCGAGGAACATAATTGGTTTTTCAGCAGCTTCAATTAATAGTGTGGTCGCAGAGCATGCGATCTGAGATCAGCTTTTGAGGTGAACGCCATTAGGAGGTCATTTTCAATCATGCTCAATGGCTGAGCCATCATTATGTGTGCATATAGATCAGGAGCATTAAAGCGACAGCATTGTGGGTATTTAACATAACGCCCTTGGGTCCATGACAACTAGACAGAGGATCTACTGGTATGGCCTTTGGGTAAGGGCAACCATGGATGCTAAGGAAAGTGCAGCTCTCCCTGTAATCTAACAGAATGTGGTCCTACGTGGTCCCTGGGAAGTGTATACTAACAGCCTAAGGTGGAACTCAGTCGCAATGGACCCCGAGCAGAATGACACAGCAGCTAGCTGAGAAGTGGAGCAGCGAAATGGCGTCCCCCAAATACACGCCGTGCTTTGGGTCTCTGCTCAGTTTATCTCTGTTCCTCTTTCGAAACACCCTTGCTACTCATGGACTTTGCGTCTGCCTCATTACCTCGCTCGATAATGATAACGATGATGTCCATAACATCCCAGGCCAAGCTGAACGACGTTAATGAGCGCGGGAATCATCGGGAGAAACTCTCAGAACCACGCGGAGCAGAGACACATACACACATTGGTAATATTCGGTAATGTTATATCAATACAAAACAACATATAGTAATGAACACAAATGCAGTTTAATGTGAAGCAGACAGCCGATGAATATTAATTATTAGAAAAACTGAACGTCCTCCATATTCCACCATTAATGTTCTATGATAGCAGATAGAGCACACAGGTACCGATGTATTGTATATCATCGCTAATGCATCGTTTGACTGTGTCTGCTCTATTATTGAAAGCTGATACTGTCTTGCTAGGTAAATGTTTTATGTTTTAGAACATTAAATTGAAGTATGACAGAATTTTTTTAGTGGAAAAATATTTAAGCAACTGATCTGCACTGGAAAATATATCCACTCAGTTCACACACTCTGGTTTAATGTGCCATTTTCTGCTTACCACTCTGCACAGTGAGGTGCATTTAGGCTGGTAATAAGCCTGGAACTTCAAGCAGTGAGTCTTAAGCGAGACCAATAAATCCATAGGAAACTACCACCTTCATCATCTCCACCAGCTTCACCCACTTCTTCACCCATTCCTCCATCTACCCCCCGTTCCACGGATTCCTGAACCTTAATCTCCACCCTATTCCTCCACCCACCCCCCATCCATTCCTCCACCTACATATCTACCGACTCCTCCACCTTCATCTCCAGCTTTCGTTTTCCCTATGGGGGCTTCACGGCTAAGTAGGAATGCTCCATCGACTTCCTGGCCACTGAAAGGCCTGCACTAGCCATGCCCCTGACAACCGCCGACCGGCAGGATTGAACATGTCTGCCAGCTGAATTTGCCTAATAGACTAAAGTCAGAGAATTGCAACCCCAAAGCTATTTCAGCGGTACCACCAACTCTAGCAGGTCTGTAATTTATTAGCGTGATCCAGCTCTGTAGAGTGCTGTGTCCTCACTGCTTCCCTGGCAACACCTTAATACTGATGTTATTAAATGATCAATGGCATGTCAAAATGACTAAGTGAATTAGCCGAAGAAGTATATTATGCTAATTTCATCAAAAGGCCACTTTTGATTACATTGCAAATACATCCCCCTTGGTCGTGGCGTGCTGTTCAAAAGGCGAATCTCATTAGAAATATATGAAAGTGCAGTGGGATTTCGCTGCCAGTCTAAGCAGTCATCAGCAACGGGCCACAAGCAAAGAAAACAAGCACGGGAATGTAACGGTGGATGGATAGCCCAGTCGGGGGGTTTCGAGGGGATGTGGGGCACTCTCTCAGGCGGGGGGGCTAGAAACGAAGTCCGGGAAACGTGAGCTGACCGTAATGAGACCGTGACGCCTTTCTAGCACGGAATGTTGTCTTGATGCACTGGTACATTAGGAAGAAGCAGGAGGCACTGATGAGAAATATACTGCCCCCCCCCCCCCCGATCCCCCGGGAGGCCACAGGTCACCAGCCCCCCGAAAGGTCCACCTCAGTGCACTACACCTCTGCATGTAATGTGAGGGAAATGGGGGGGCAACAAGCTTTTAAATTGATACCTTATTATAAGAGACCCTCCCCCCCCCCGCTATGAACTAAACCATTCTGCCATCAGGGACCTAACAGCGCGGCTGGCTCCATTACAGACGCCGACGGGGACCAGAACATCTCAGGCCTGCAGATGAAGGCTACAGGTGAGCCGTGGGTGGTGAAGGCCATCGATTTATGTGTGTGAAGCACATGCTGCGAGTACATGGGCTCTCTCAGGCCTCTACCACCTCACTGTTATGTTATTAAACCACCATTTCATAGTCTTCTGGAAATTCTCAGGATATATGCTGACTAGTGCAGAGATATTTGGTTAGTAAGATAGGGACAGGGGAATAATTTACTTACAAATATCCATAATATTGCATAGCACATTTAGGAGAGTCACAAAGACTGAGGGCATATGGAGTAGCTTTGGGGTACCGCGATATTACCACGCTCATTCACTCACAATGTATAGGTATGACAATTAGAGCATAAAACCTTTTTGAGACAATAGTATATCTACTCTGTTGACCAATGAGGTCACAGCTCCCTTGGACTTTAACATGGAAATACTTATTGTATGATGCACCCCTGACAGAGAATGACCTCAAAAGCCATTACTATGAAGGGGAGAGGAAGATGGCTTGGTTCTTACTGGTTGTCATTGGCTTATTTTTCTTCAGCTCCACCTTTCAATGAGGAAAAACTTTGAAAACCACATGGAACATGAGGAGGTTTGCAAGAAGAACTGGCAATATTCAGCAGCCATGATTTTAAAGTTTAGATAAGGACCACATCTGAGGGCGGGGGTTCCTCTTCCTACCCTTCCCCGTGTCCTCGTGCCTGAGTCAGCAATATCCGTCCAGATAAGCGTGGACCTACTTCCTTCGAAAATGTGTATCAGGGAGATTGAAATAAAAGGAAGTTCACGATAAACAGCTTGAACATATGCTGCAGTGTGTCAGCTGAGAAGGCACCTCAGAATCTATGAAGGAGTGAATAAATCACAGCAGATTGCATTGCACAACATTTGGACCAATGAAGCCACCGTATGATTAATTTCTGGAGTTTTCTCTGACAAGTGCAAACAGTCACACTTAACGTCAAAGGGAACATAATTAACAGTGGAAGTGATTTGTGACCGTGAGTCGTTCTGTGACTGGATTCGATTTCAGATATTATAATACTGGCTGAATTACAAAAACGCAATCAACGCAGTAGTCGTACAGGGCACTTAACTGTGGGAGGAGAGACAGCTGATTGGCCAGAGACAGAGCCAGAGCCCAGCAGTGGCACAGATTACCCAGATCATGACAGCCTGCTGGCCCATTAAATACCATGTTAGTGCCAGACAGGAGGAGGGTGTCAGCATGTTCAGAGCTACACACTTTCTGCTGTGTGTTTCTTTGCTTGTCAGATGTGTAGTTACCCTTTTTAGTTGTTTTCATTTATCCATGATTTAAACAGGCCTTCCCTCCTCTGAGCTCTTGTTTAATAAATCCTTTTTCAATCCGGTTAAAGCTCTGGTGTCCTGTGCTGCCATCCTGCCTCAAGGCAGCCCCGCACCCCCTAAGCACTCTCATTGTTTACTAAATTAAGTGATAAGCGTTAGAAGAAGGAAAGCAGGAAAGGGTGACGATGTATGAGGATGCCACCAGGGATAATCTGCCCAGCGACGCACGCAGAGATGCATTTAGCCCTCTTACCTCATTTAATAACATTTAAAAAATCAGCTTTTCGTTCTTTTACAGTTTTCCCTCAATAATGTCACACTTAAGCAAATTAAATACATGATTGTTTAGTTGGTAATATCAGTTACGTAAATCACAAAGACACTGCGGGGGGAAATTTCCAGTGGGGTTTTAGCTTTTAAAAGGGTTTATAGATAACAACTTAGGTTTACAAACAGAATCTGTATTCCAGCGGTAGCTGTACATAAGCATCTGCTGAGACTGTAGACCACTTCATACCATTAGCAACAGCTTGGTAAGGTTCACTGGTTTATCTGCAATTTCCACTTAGGATCTGTAACTGTATAGCTTTGGAGGAAACTTCTAGCCAGATAACTTCATTGGGAAGAGTTTGTCTCACATAATTCCCATGTAAGCTAAAATGGACACTAAAACCTTTTTTTTTCTTTATTTAAAGTCATGCAGTATTTTATTGATTGTTTCATTAATGTTTATTTTGTATGGCTTGGCTCAGATTGTGTTTGGAACGGGCAGAGAAAGGAGTCTTGTAAAGACAACCAAATTGATGAGTGAGAGGTGGAAGGAGTTATTTTCTCAGGTAGGTGGGTAGAGTTATAACTTCAGAATCACAATCACAAGCGCCTTTCATATTGTCAGTGGTAGAGTTTTTCCCATCATGCTTAGTGTGATGTTGTCCAACATGTCTTTCAAATGAAATCAGTCTCCTCTATCCACAAAAATTTAATAAATTCTAATCAAACAATTTTCAATAACCATTTATCCAGTGCAAGGTCAATGGAGATTCTGGAGACTATTCCAAAGAGCATGAGGCAGTGGACTCCCTGGAAGGGGTGTTAGTCTATCACAGGACACACTCACAGTCACATACACACCAACACACACACACACACATATTAACTACCTATATCATTGTGGGGACTCTCCATTTCTACTGCCAAAACCCTAATCTAAACTATGACAACCATAGCCTCCTACCCAGCCCTAACCTCAACTATAAGAAGCCAAACAAAATAAACAACTTTGGGAATTTTACATTTTTTGATTGCAGATTATTATAACAATTGAGTTTACCCTTTTGGTCCCCATGATGTGGTATTTATATGACCCACACGCACACACACAGAGCGCAAAGCAGTAACTGAACCCACGATGCTGGAGGCGTGAGATGGTGATGTATCCCCTCAGTCATGTGCTATCTCAGGAATGACATCACTTTTTATTATTTATGTTTTTTTTTTTTTGTTTACTCCTCAAAGTTTTGATGAGGGGAAATCCGTTATCAAAATGAAATCACAAATGGACAGAATGAAACTGGAAAAAAAACAATTAAATGAATAAATAATTAAATAACCTACCTGATAAATAAGGGAATTTGAGAGGACAGCAGTGAATGCTTCCACTTCTCAGGGTACCTAGACACCTGGCAGGGTCTACCCGCATGAGCTTTATTACTGCTGCCATGCAATGCATGGATTCCTCTCAGCGGCAGTGACACTCAGAAGTCACGACCCCGGCATCTGCTGGTCCCTCCCCCTCAGGCGACCGTCAGTATGGCTGTGATGGAACCAGGGCTGGAAAGCCTTTGACGTTTAATTGCATGTTGGTGCTACCTGGCGGGCTCAATGACAGAAGCCCACAGAAGGCTATGGTCAGGTTTCAGGAGGCCTGCAGACATGGATTTCATGAAACAAAGTTGTGATGAATCGGCTGATGAATGTAGAGATGACGGAGGTGTGCCTTCGCATCCTGCTTCTCAGGCGCACTGGATTTACAACCTCCTCCATGTCAAGCTACCCACCATGGATCAATAGTGGTCAGTGGCTTCGGAGTTCAACTTCATACGGGCCCACGTGTGGCACGTTCTAATAACCAAATATCCTCAACTACCTACACGGTCACATTATCTTATCTTATATAGTATTGTGCAAAATTCTTATGCAGTCAAAGGACATATTTAAGCATTTTTATCTGTGTAGGAAGTGTATACGTGCTCAGAACAAGAAACACAATATAACATTAAAACATATGCAAATTAAGAGTTGCACAATAAAAAACTTAAAGGAACTGGAACATTTTCCAAAAATTAAGTGAAGTCTATTTAGACGATTAGATGAATGCCACATCAGTTCCTAAAACTCTCCTCAGGGGCACTGTCAGTCGGTCCGTTAGTAGTTAACGAATCAGTTACTTAGTTAGTTACAGAATTAGACCAATTTAAAAACCAATGAGGTATTGATTAGCCATATGAAGTTTTCTAGTGGTCAAACAACAAATACATCGGTAAACTTGATGCAAATACTGGAGTGACTTAGGAGTGGTTTTGAAATGCTTAAGTTTACAGACATAAAATCAAACCAAAAAGCACAAGAAGTAGGGGAGCATTTAAACATTTTCTTTGATTGCCTAAGACATGCGCATTAATGAAACACGTGTCTAATGCACTAGGAATTCAACTTTCAGGAATATACTAGAACTCATTTCAAATTTCAGTATGGTTCTCTATATAGATAGATAGACAGACAGATAGACAGGCAGGCAGGTAGACAGATGAACAGATACTGTAGGCTCATCATTGTAATCTTATTAAAATATTTCTTTGGATGTCTGTTAAAAACAAACACGCACCTTAAGTATATTGTGTGATTTAGGTTCCCACTGGTTCCCACCTCCCACTGGTCTTTGGGCTCTGGGGTTGTGTCTTTCACAGAGATTTCTGAGTTGCCAATTGAATGTTGGATGTGTCTGTAATCCCTCTCTCAGATTATGCAACTTCTAGAAATGGGAATCAGTGATTTAAAAAAACAAATAAATAAATAAAACATGATTTTTTTTTTTTTCCTCCTGTGGGGTTTAACTTAAATCCCTCACAGGCACACTGAGATTAAAGTACGAAGGCACAGATAGCCACCGTAACAATATGCAAGGCAAGAAAGGAAAGAGTTTGTCTCCCATGGACAGATAAGAAACACAGAGTACTAAGTAACCTGAATTAGTAATCTGGTAATCTGCGGCAGGTTGCATTAACCAGTGACAGATGGTCCTCATCAAAAGAGTCCCGTGTCTGTGATGTTTATGAAGACCACAGCGCAGCACCTTGCAAATATCCCTTAGGAGTGAGATCACAAGCATATTAGTTTAACATTAATTGCGACATAAGGAATCAATGAGTCTGCAAGCAGCGTGCAGAGAGCAGTGATCCTGGGCCAGCTTGGCCGTTTTTATGTGGTAAATCAGCACCACAGAAAGTGCGTCATTCAATGTGTGTGTATGCATGTAATCACAATGCCACAAGCCCACCATGGCTTGCAAACGAGGCATCGAGCTTTTATTTTTGAACCAGCCAGCATGTGATGAGCCATGTGTGATTTCAAATATGTGAGAGAAATAGTGTTTGCGTGTATATATACGCTTAGTGGGAAGGTGAGCCTGCGTCATTGTCCAAGAACGTGACTGAAAGGGCTGCTTTGTGGGATGCAGAGGTGAGGTGAGCAGATTAGTCACAGGCTGCCATGTCACGAATAAGACCTCACCCCTCTGCCACTTGTAACCTAGAAGATCAACAAAGCTATACTTCACTCCTCTCATTTTTGAAATGCATAAAATTTCTGTTCCCCTGGAAACAATTCTGTATAGATACAATACAACATAATTTTCCCTTGTTCTGAGAAAACACCCCAGCAATCAAGGTATAAGAAACTTCTTGAGAACCCCCCCACTCACAGTTGCTATAAGTGCATTGAAAGTGTTTCCACACAAGACATTTGTAAAGACAGATGATCGCCCCCTACTGGTGCCACCAGTACCAGACAGCTGGTATGGAAGACCTGCAATTACAATTACAATTACAATGCTCTGCCAAGCATAAATGAGGTCACCAACTAGCCAGTTGTGTCAGGCAGCCAGGGTAGTTATCAGCAGAGACATTATTATGGGATTAACGAACACAATCTGGAGCTGACATGTTTGGAATTGAGCCAGATTCTATGGAAAGCCATAGATTAAGACACAAACGTGTCAATTTCAAAGGCTTCCTTGTTTTGGTAGCTGTTTCCCATTTATGTTTTTAAGTCTGCTGCAGGCAGTAGCTGGTGAAAGCAGGAGAAAAAGACTGGTCTGCCTGCCTTCATTAAAACAAGGCGCTCACTTTCCCAGGAATAGAAAACTAAATTGGAATTAATTACACCAAATGTCACATGCCCAAAGATTAGGTAGAGGAGCACTCATCGAGCTGGGGATAACGAGAAAAGCTAAATAATTAGTCCCAGAGGAAGGGATCTATCAAAAAAGGAACACTTCTTGGATCATCAGCTTTTAACTATGCACATTTTAAATGAAATGTCCCTAATTCCTCACCACACATATTCCTGCTGTATAAACAATGATGCTTATACCTTTTCATCTTGGAAGTATTTATGCATTGTAGCTGTATTGTTTCTACCTTTGAAATTTATTTTAAACACCTGCTGCTCATTGTCTGACTTGCAGCTTCAGAATACTCCAGAATATTGTAGTCCTCATCTGTCAAACTCTGAGTTACAGTTTATGTTGGATTTTACGTCGAAAATAAAAGCCATCATGGTACGAGTACCGGCGTGTCTCCGAAGAAGGAAATTCTTCATTAGGCTCAAGAAGAGATGCGTAATTTCCCATTCTGATCAGGCACTCCTGTGGACGACTAACAGAAACAAACATTAAACAACAAAATCGCTATAATCCCCAGAATCCCACAGGCTGGCTTTCTTTGAGGAAACACAGATTTCAGTCATGAAGATGCCGTAAAAACAAATGAATGGTAGACGAAGACAATTGTGTCAACCATGCAAAATCTTTCAACAGAAAAATGTTGGATGAATAGTCTAATGAAGATAAAAGAAAATGAAATTCTATTTTATTTCATTCAGACAGATGGTCTAGGATTATGGGTTGTATTAGTTGTTGGAGATGGTCCAAAAGAGAAAGTATACCATAGTGAATTGCTGACTTTACATGTTGGAGGTCTTCTTTGATACAAAGCGAAAGACAAAGAAAAAGGCTCTTTAACATGGAGGGAACCTCTGGTCCCAAAACATCCAGGTCAGAACTTGTCAGTACTTCTGGGAATTATTGGTAATTATTTTCTGGACTGATAAATAAATAATTTATTTTAGAGTTATTTAAAAGATAAGGTCACCAGGATTGCGGCGGATGGCCTGCTAGTGTTCCTTGTTATTAAAAACAGTGCCTTCCCTGTCAGAGTCGAAAGGCACCCCCAGTGGGACACCAAGAGGTGCCCCTCATTAGCACGTTCCTCTAATGACAGCGTGACTGTGAAATGGGGGTCATGTGCCTGCAGAAGCTCCAGTCACATGACCTGGCACCATGTGACCCCCAGCATAAGGTATAGGAGCATATGGCTGGATTGTTTGATCCTTATGGTGCCTCTTTACAATCAGCCTGACAGACACTGCTCCCAGCTTTCCGTCTACCTCCATTCACCTCCAAAGGGGCTCTGTATAGACACGCTTTATGCCCCTAACTCAAGATACCCTTAATTGAACAAGGAAACTCTATCTGTCTCTATCATCCCTTGACCATGACGCACTCTAGTGAGGTTTGATTCCAATGATGTACGGGTTATTTTGATTGAAAAGCTCAAGCTTTCTCAGGAAGATCAAGTATAATGAAGGATCAGAAAAAATATTGGAGGTATTCTCTTAACAACCGTGGGGCCAAAGAAAGAATGGGACTATCATGGAACAGCAACAGCCTGCATGAGTAGGTCACCATGGTCTTGTCATCATCACTGCCATAAAGTACAGTAACTTAATGCTTCATTTTATAGAAATATGATCAGGCCTTTCAGTCAGACTTTACAAAATAAAGATAGGAGACCCCATTTCTCCCAGATACACAATAATGAGCCTTCCAAATAGGGTTGGGACCATTCTGGAATACATTTATCAGTTCCAATCCAAATCAGGAAATGGAACTGAGTTGGAATTTAAATCTCCATTAAATTTGAATTTAATTCCAGTTCGGTTCCCCATAGATTTTTTTTCCATTCCCAGCTGCAGTTCCATTTGCTGATTTGGATTGGAAGTGATGAATGCATAGAGTCTTCACTGAGTTCCCATATGGGAATGTTTTTTAAAATAACACATAACCCTTATGTGTTTTACCCAAATCATATAAGCTCTTTATATGACACTCAAAATAAATATACACTGCATATTAACTTTATGTGTCATTACTCATAAATGTCCTTTATTCATGTCAAATACATATGGAATGTACTGTTACACATACATGTCGGACAAACAATCTGTATTAACTGAATGTGCTGTTAATCATGAATGTCCTTTATTTATGTAAAATGCATATTATATTAATGTTTTGCCGAACATATATGTTCTACATTCATGTACAATGCATATTAAGTTAATGTTTTATCAGTATTAGTTTTTATGCATTATTCTTTTAATAAACTCAGTTGTATCATGGACAGTGGCTCCACACAACAAGAAGGAGTAAACATTCTTATTCAGTTGATGAATTTGCTTTGTGTTCTGAACACATAACATAGTTTAATTAAACCAACTGAATGTAGAGAGGTCATACATAATAATAATAATCGATGCTTTTTTAATCCCTGTAGGAAAGCTGTCTTTATGCCTCCCTCAACTTGCTCTTTGTGGAGTAAGCTGTCCGCAAAGGGCAGCCACCCGTAGCAGCACCCAGGCAGCTGGTGGTTAAGGACCTTGCTCAAGGACCTGCAGACGTACTGAGGCTGGGTTTGAACCTGCGATTACAGGCACACAGGCTTAGCTCACTGAGCCACACGCTGCCCCATGATGCCTTCCATTAGAATAATATAAAAGCAATATAAAACTTTTTAAAGAAATAACGAGCAATAAACACGCACTTCCTACTAAAGCCGTATGTTATCTCGCATCGTAAAATGTATGATTCATGTAAAAGTATATATTTTTCTTTTGAGTGCCTTACATGTGAAGAATGTGTTCGGTATAAGTGTCGCCATAATCATACAAGATAAAACACTGACTTCTACTTTAAGTACAAAAAACAATAGGCTTGATAACTTATATGAGCCACATTTTTTTCATACGGGTTAAGAAGTTTATAAGCATGAGAAGACAAACAGCCTGGCTTTGCTCTCGCCCTGATGATGCTCCAGCATCAATTGTGTGCTGCCTTTTTAAAACCCATTAACATACAGCTCCGGTGATGTATAGCTCACCTGCAGCCACCCCTGCGAGACTAATGGCCACCTATACCGCTCTATAGGAAAATCAGCTTGATTAATACCCAGTATGTCCCACATCTTTTTAACCTTAAATATGACTTAAAAGTTGGATTAAAATGCATCAGTGATGCTGGCAGGAATTACATATTCAAAGGGACTCACTTGCAGTGTCTGTAAAGCCTTTGTTTTGGGAGAGCTGCTATTCTATTTGTGCTTTTTTCGAAACTTTGACCTTTAGCACGAGTCAGAGAGAACTGTTAGGGGAGGTCCCTATGCAACAGAATACTAGGAGCAGACCCCCTGACCTCCTCACTCTGGATGATGAGCCCTGGCCCAGCATTGACCTTGCATGTATATTACAGGTTTTCCTGGTCAGATGGTTGCATGCATGTTGGAGTAGCTGCGCTTTCACCACTGGTGCATTGCAGGTATTGCGTGACTACATCCCTTATCAGGTAGAATGATGTCAGAGGTAGTAACACTGGACAGACTGAAGGAAGGCAGCGGAGAGGAGGCCTGGCTGCTATTAGAATCTAGCAAGAAATATCAGGGAAGAAGAACCTGTCATGAATGAGACTGATAAGTTAACTTCAGAATAAAGCTGCTATGTGAAGAAAGGAGACCAAGGATGGACAAATGATGTCCAAACCCAGTAGCCTAGCCTGGGATTTTTTGTCCACTAGTGAATGGTTCTCAACCTTCTGGATCTAGTTTTTACCATGCTGCATCATCCAGGACGCTATATGAAGTATAGGTTTAAATTAACGCTATGGTCACTCTGCACTCTGCAGTTTATGTCAATGAATACCTGTCACGCAAATCTGATTGGATGTGCCAGTGAATTTAATCTTAGTCCTATATTAGCTTCCTGTTCCTATCACTTATGTTAAACGGGTCGGTGCTGACTTGTATCTTAAATCAGCCATAAAATACCCTCAGAGCATTTATAATTTAGCGGTTTTTTACATTTATTTTTTTTATAGAGGTTCCTGACAAAGTCAAAAATCCTTGATGCAATACAGAAATTTTTGTGGTGCTTTTATGCATTTTAAACTTACAAACACATCGGTACCATCCTGAACACAATAGCAAGGTTAAATTTAGCATCTGTGGTTTGGCTTCTTGGATTGGTTCAGTGTTCATTAGTTTTGCGCTAAGCAGTTCGAGCCCCATTTATATAGGTTAATTCTAGGATTGGGGCTGGGAAATCTGATTGAGGATCAGCATAGGAGCTTGCTTTTTAAAAATACTTATTGTTATTGTTCCAGATCTGCCTCATGACCCTTTCAGAACTTGAGAATTGCTGCTCTAGGGGAACCACCAGCTAGACTTACAATGTTGGGAGTTAAACAAAACAAAGTTAACAATTTACATTTCCATCATCATTACATGCCCCTTAGTGAGACATGGTGCCTAGAACTTTTGCCAGATGGTCCACAATATCCATGCCCAACCACAGGAATCCAAGGCTTGTGGCGTTTCAGTCAGCTGCCTGCAATGCTAAACATGGTCAGTAGGGGATGCTGTGCTGTGAAACTGTCATCCACATATTCCTTCTCATAAAGATCATTTTTTTAACAATAGCACACAATTTTCTCATTCAATTAAATCCACAGGCCCATAATATTCACCCAGCCATATTCTTAGCATCCATAAAGCTGATTAGCCTTGACGTTAGTATTAGTCTATGATGTTTCTATAAACTCCTAAATATGGTGAAGGTTTTTCATAGAAGATGCATTGCTTTATGGTTATTTAATAAAAGGTTCAAAGTCCCCAAGACCTTGATGTCAAGAAAAACACCCTAATCCTTAAAAAATAAAAGCCACCTACATAAGAAGATGACGTTAAAGACTGGATTTTGCACATATATATCAATGCATCTGTCATGCCCCGATCGTGCCAATCCTCTTGTGTGCCACGCCGCCTCTTCTACGCCATGTGGAATCCCATGTTACCAGCTGTTTCTTGTTGTGTATAATTAGTCCAGTGCATTGAATTGCGTGTCAGTGTATGTTTCCCCAGTCCGGTCATTGACGTCGTTTCATGCTGCTAAGTGTGTCTCTTCATAATAAACCCCGTGTTCACCTGATTTCCCCGGCTCCTGTGCTTGCTTCCCTGCTTCATGTCAAGACAGCATCGATGGCAATTTAGACCAGTGTTTTCCAACCCAATCCTCAGAGACCTCCGGGCAGTCCACATTTTCGCTCCCTCCCAGTAGCAAAAATGTGGACTGTCTGGGGTCCCCGAGGACCAGGTTGGGAAACACTTTTGGAGAACATTTTACTCCCTAACAGGATAAACTAAGCTTGTGTGTACATGTTTCTGTACATACAATTTCAGTTTGTGCTTTCATGCCAAACTGATTTCCTTTGTATGTGGCACGCCCCCATTCGTGTTTTTGCCTGGTTTCACATTTCACCCTATCCATCTTCCTGGGGTGGGGGTGGGGGGTTCCTAGCCCATAGCTGTGATTAAAAATCCAGGCTTCCACCCTGCAGGGTTGAATTCATTACATCATCCTCCCGTTTCACCTTTCCTGAATCCTGAGATTTGTCTGCTACCTCAATGGGATGAAGCTTAACCGGAGAATGTCCTCAGCTTGCTGGAGTGTCCTTAGCTGGCCTAGGGCATGTTTACTGTCCAGGGAGAGGCCCAAATACTGACCATACTGACCCAACAAATGCCCGGGCCCTGGGGGGTGGGGTTTCACATCCATTTTAATTTAATTTCATCAGTATATAATGACACACTGATCAATCAACAGGAGTGCCAAGCATCCTCTGCAGGGTAGAAAGCAAGGGATGCTGGGTAACAGAATAGCTGCCCACGATTAAGCAAAAAATAATTTATGCACTTATAAAGTAATTTTTAAAACAAAGTTTACAGAAACATTATTGGTAATTATAATTATGCTAATCCATTGAATATAAGTATTACCATTGCTAATTAATGAGAGGAGTGGAAAAGAATCACACAATTTGTTTAATTTGGAATGGTAATGAGCGAAAGCATGAATAGCATTCAGTAGCACATGTTTAAGATGGGGAAGGGAAAACATGAGAGAAGGGGGAAGGAATCACAACGGGACAGTAGCCGTTAATGTCACCATTTAACCCTAAGGTATTCAAATAAGGGTATTTTTAAAAAAACGTATCCTGATTGTTTCTTCCCTGCAATCACCATAATTTTGATACACTGTCCTGTGCCATGACTATTGTACAGTCAAACACCCCAGGCTTCTGGCTCAGCGTGACAGGGTTATTACCATGGTTAGTCACTTGGTTAATAGATGCCCTCATCTAGAGGAACTGGTTTGTGTTTTCAGTAGCTGGAAGCAGTTGTAAATTCCATGTAAGTGACTTCAGGGTTCTTGCCAGAGCTTGAACGTGCGACTCAGTGTTTACCCATAAGTCATCGCTGTACCTCAGTGTTTCCTAAGCCGGGCCTGCAAGACAGTCCATTCTGCAGACAGTCGATGTTTTTATGTGGACTGTCTGGTAGGGAGCTCGGAGGGAACAAAATCACGGACCGTGTGTGAGTTCCCAAGGACTGGCTTGGAAGACATTGCTACAGCCTAACAAACTTCAGTGAGCAGTAATTAACCTCAAACGAGCCACAGCAATAACACATAAGTGACCTTTTAGTAAAAAGATAACACTTTTTTTACATAACTGGTCTTCACGTGACTCCTTGCGCACCCATGTGGCAGGTGCTGTGTGGTTTGAGGGGCACTGGTACAATAAGAGCAGCGGATGCCAGGGCGGCAGTTGAATTGGCGGAATGTGATGTTACTATGCAAAGTGCAGTGAGTGGCAGCTCCTGCCTGGATCACACAGCCCATCACTGCAAATCACGCACATGGTCTTATCTAAATTAGCGGAGTTACAGAGGGGAACAAAGTTTGGAGTACAACACCTTCAAAGTAAATTATTTATGGATGA
>JAODUD010000062.1:19532388-19551017 GCA_026784285.1 Stomatorhinus walkeri | reverse complement strand
TTTTAACTAATTCAGCACCTTGACTGTGGTCAGCGGCTCGTAATGTCGGACGTAAGAGGCAGAGTCTTAAGAAGCTTCCTAAGAGATAGTTCGGGAAACACACTTAGAAATGTAAACAACTTTGGTAAGATATATCTTAAGAATCTACTTAGCGCGCTAAGAGTGTTCGTTATCGAGAAACCAGGTCCAGTATAGCAGTACGGATTTGGTGAGGGGTACAAGAGCACAATATACAATGTAGATCAGGATGCGAGATGCAATGGCATGTCCAGGTTCAGAAACCTTATGGTCTGGGTGTATAAACCAAACTTAACAATGGTGTTGGAGCTATGATTGGCCTTACAGTCATGAGTGTAGACTGCATACAGTAATGGACTCAGTACACTCCCTTGTGAAGATCCTGTGTTAATGGTGATGCTGTTGGAGACACAGTTCCCAACTATCACCACCTGTGAGCTACCGGTGAGAAAGTCCAGCACCCATGCACAGTCGGTTATTTACTCCTAAACTCCTCAGTTTAGTGAACAGTCTGCTGGGCACTGTTGTGTTAAATGTTGAACTATAATCAATGAACAGCAATCGCACATAGTTGCCCAGTTTCTTGTCCACATGGCTGTGGGTCATGTGCAGGATGTGGGAGATGGTGTCCTCTGTTGATCTGTTGGAGCGGTAGGTGAACTGCAGGGGGTCAGTGTTGCTGGGGATGGAAGAGGAGATGGTGTCCTTCAGGAGCCTCTCAAACACTTTCATGGCCACCGGTGTAAATGCAACAGGCCGGTAATCATTCAGGCATGAGGGCCTATTATATAATAATAATTACTGTTACTGTCTATCATTGTCTAAATGTATTTTTACTGTCTAAATATATGCACGGTGCTATCACAACTAATGCAAGGCTGAGACTGAAGTCGTACCCTTTGTTTCCACTGAGAGACATGCCGCGTGACTCATTTCCCCGCAAGTACAACTTATCTTAAGTCGGCGTTCAGGGTTTAACTTCTGAGATTCATATTGAGCACTAGGTAATTTTTTTTCAAACTGGTTGGTTCAACTTTTAAGAAATTCAAGTTCTAATGAGTTCGAGAACTGAGGTACCACTGTACACAGAATCTATTAACACCAACTCGACACAGCTGAGAACACCAGGATTCCACATGAGGTAACAAAAAACAGTCATTGTCATTAATGTGGTAAATAGTAAGGATAGATGGATGTTTGGTGGTATAACAGTGAAATATTTGTCACGTGAGGGTTGCTGGTTCAAGTCCCACATGTGGTATTGCTACAATAAGACATCAGGCTGCAAGAATGGATCTCTTTTTCGACAATAGCTTTCATCAGCCGCACAGGAAAGGAGCTCAGTCTGATGCTCAGGGTTCGGCTCTGTTTAAGAGGCGCCACTTTCTTCTAACGCACATAGAGTGGCATTCAAACATGTCGCCATGTCACGATGACATGGTGCTGCGGGGCTGTTCCCAGGCAACGACAGGTAAGAAACTGCAGACGCTCTCTTTAGCCGAACATCAGCAGCTAGCGTGGACAACAGGACGCGCTCCTTTTGCAGCTTCAGCTGACAAACCTCCACCTGCAAGCTCTAATGCAGTAATGGGCTGGCCCATGCATGAACCGGGTGGAGCTGCTCGACGTGGTAGGCGGGACTGACAGTAAGTATGGAAGGTAGAGTTGGGGAAAGAATTAAGCTGAGGCATGGTTCCAACAGTCACTCAGGTTGTGCCTGCAGATGATCCTAAGTACTGCGAAACATTATACTGAATAACTTTTTATAGCACTCAATGGCAAACATGACACACAGCTGGATAGTAAAAATAATAATGAATAAATGATGGTCATAGTGATTATGGGCTTGGTGATAAAAATCCCATATGCTTCAGGTGATTAAGTGTTTATGGTGATACTGGCAATTACCTTGAACTATAAACAAGGCTGATGATGACAGTCCTTTGAGTCACAGATGCAGAGCGAGAAGAAGAGGCACCATGTGTCGAGTGTACTCTGGCCATAGCTCACCCCCGCAGACCCCACAGAAATGGTGTCTGACCATCAAAGCAACTGAGAAAACGCGACAGGAATCACAAAGACGGTCAGTCAGTTTCAGCAATGAAGACGCAGAGCTTCTCTTCACTACCAGGTATGAAAGTAGGTACAGATTGAAGGGAGGTAAAATTTCCTCACTGCAGAGAGAGGCTAGTAATGTAACACAGCAAAAATCTCACCCCCCCCCCCCCCCCCACATACAGTACACACACACAGAATGAAAAACAAACATGTACTATGAGGACAAAGTGTTGTATGCATTGCTATTCTGTAGAGCAAAGGCTACTAGATAACTCCTCTCTTCAGAGACAATTATCCCTAATTGTATTTTCTGTTTGTATTCATTTATTGTAATATATTGTTCATTCCGTATCGCTATAGCTGGTAATGTATTCCTCTTTTTGCTTATTCCGTTCCTTTTCAGCACCTCCAGTTCATCTGCAATAAACGGTAGCGCCCGGTTAAATTGGCTGGCATTTGTGTCAGTGATTTAGAATACGTTACATGATTCTCTACACGTCACTGCATTTCCTGCTACCATTTTTTGTGCTATATTTACCATTGATACCTTTTCTATTAACAACCATAAAAATGGCATTCCTCCTATTGTGTCATGTGAATATTGACTTGTCAGGTACCTTCGTCATGGAAAAGCCTCGCAGAATCAGAATGTGAATTCAGACCTGTGGGGGGGTCCGAATGGGAATAATTTGTGAGTGCATGAGACATGGCCCTGGGTGACACTACTGGCCGTGTGAGATTCTTGGAAGCCAAATGTGACAGGTGCCTCACTTCAGGTGCCACTACCGCTTAAAGACCCTCGGCCCACTTTTACATACCCCCCCCCCCGCCCAATACAGAGTGCAAGACAGAGAGCCACTCCAGCAGCTAATTGAAATGCCAGGATCTCCTTCCCTCGCCACGCCGACCCAGATACCCCAAATGAGGGGCTCGCGAGCTGAAAATGTGCCAACTCCCCACAATGTGACATTGCAGTCCCCCATCCAGGCCCAAAGATGCTGCCACTAACATTGGTGGCGTGGGGACCATTGAGAAAATGGTGCTATTCACATGTGGCTGAAAATGGACCGGTATGGGAAAAAAACAGCACTTATTATGGCAATTGCCTCTCGCTCTGCAAGGACAGAGCTAACTCACACGTTTATCGGTAATTGCAGGGCAATACATAATGCATTGAGCAGCTCGACCCCCTAATGTATCAGACGTATCATTTAACCCTGCTAACATATGCTTTATTAAATACTTTACATAATAATACAGCAGTTATAGCACTTCACTTCCATATTTTACTTATTTTACTATTGACCCAAGTGTTTCTTTCAATGTTTTAAACTGACAATATGTACAGTAGGATATCTTTCTTACTGCACAATAGATATATCTTCTGGGTGTACTGTAGGTGATGGCTACATTCATTATGGATCGAGTCACATGATTCAGTTGATCAGTACCAAACATTATTGCCAAGATAAAATCTGCCATCGGAAAGCTCATCCTGAAGTTTGACTGTGGCCAGACAGGTGGTACCAGAACCTCACACCACCTGGATTGTGGGATCCCGGCCTCATGTGCAGAGTTTCTAGTGCCAATGTGGTATTAGTGTGTGAGTGTGTGCCCTGCGATGGGTTGAGGTTCCGTCAAATGTGTTCCCCTGCCTCCTGGGGGATACCCTCCGGGTTCGATACATCTCCGTGCTGGATAAGTATTTATGCAGAAAAAGAGGTATGGATAGACAGAAGTACGGACAGCTTAATAAAGTTGTAAGTGACACTGAAACTGGGGAGCGAATGCTGACATGAGACAATGGGCCACACAGGAAAAAGGGAGCAGGGCCCTACCAGGGCTGACTGCACTAGGCGGGTGGATGAAAAGAGCACCCGGGGTGGTATGTCACACACACCTCTGCAGCACCCTGGGCCATACCCCTGGTGCTTTCTGCTGGCCTCGTCCCTGGACTGGGTGTCGAGGCTTTTTCAGATATTGCTCATCACCTCAGCTTCCCTAGCTGTCAACCAGTAGCCCCCCTCCATGTCGCTCTCCCCCACTGGGACCCCAAACAGTGCATGAAAAGAAAAGCCACTGCCATCTGGGAAAACGTTCCCATTTTCTGTCTGAACGGGAGAAAGCAGACCTGGGATTTCTGCAGTTTTCCGTTTATAAATCCCCAAAATATTCCATTAGCCTTTCACTGTCCGCACCTTTGTTTGTTCACTGCCGATCTTTCTGTTACCCTGGGGGGCATTAAATTTCTGTTTCGGAAAATATTAACAGATATCTTGGCTCAGTTCCGGGCATCAATAATTCAGCCCCTTTCTGACCTCCAGGCGGACAGTGATGAATGGGCCATGTTAGGGTAAGACCTTTGCTAACTGGCTTCGCTGAGTTTCTCTGCGTGTGTATTTCTTTAAGAACATACTGACAAGAATGTTTCAGAAAAAACATATAACCTGAAGTATAAATTACAGGATTGATGCTTCTTGTGATCAATATATCTAATAATTAGCCATTTTGATAACTCCTCCATAAATAAAATAGTTTGTCCTTAATGTTCTTAAATAACTAATTAAACTCCATGCCCACGTTATCCTCCCTGTTTGCTCATCCTCTGAAAGCAGTTGGCATCTTCCAGAAGTGGACCTTCACACGCCTAGAAACTAAGTATAATTCTGTGTGTCTGGCAGACACAGTTCCATACCACACACTCTCTGTCAGGGAATCAGCAACAGTCGATGGCTGTATTTTTCTGTGACGCTCGATGATGGGGACAGGAAAGGTGGGCTAGTTCTACGTCGTTTAAATATGAGATACAAACTTGAACCCCTGCCCTTCAGCTAAAGTAACCTTGCTGACTGAGACGCCCATTTTAACGCATATGATTGACAGGCAGAAATCGGCCTCAGAACAGAGGCAAACCGACTCATTTCATCCTTTGACGTAAATTAGCATTTACTCATGTTTTAAATACAGTTTATTGCATAACTCTCCCTTTAGATTCACAGTGGGTGGTTACAGCTTCCACGCACAGCGCGGTTTATATGTTCTAATCCTTGTCTTCGGCATGTAGAGGAGCATTGAGGAGCATGAATCTGGGGCATGAGTCATTTTGGTGCCCCAGAGGAAAGTGGTAACACTTCTGACTTCAGAGCAGCTCACACAACGAGATGTCAGAGCTACGCACCACCCCCCACAATATAATGAACCAGAGACAATTAGAGAGGGAGCTGAGGTCTTTATTATGAAAATAAAACACAGGGCACATGTGGTAAGAGAACCAGAGGATGGGGGGGAAATGGAAAACATTTCCAGAACGTGTCTCAGTGCTTGGTGGGGAAGCAATTAATTTTCAAATGATATCATTAACAAATAATTATGTGCGTTCATCAACAATTTGGTCCACTCCTTGCGATGACTGTATCCACGGTGACATGAGGACTAGTTCTTCACCAGAACCGGGACACCGAACCGTGTGGCGCCATTTGCCTTGTTCATGCGCCGCCATCGATCACAAATCCGGGGGTCGGCAAAGCCGCCGATTCGGGCCCTTCCTTGCAGTCCGCTGTGCCTGGGGGGGGGCCATCTGTCTGACCTGTTTACTGCTGTCACCGTGGCACTGTCTGCGGCACCTAACTGAGTTATCCATCTCTCAGCCAAGCCCTGCGCCCCACCCTCCTCAACTCTCCCTCTCTCTGGGTAATTATTTCCCAGAAGTATTAAACAAACAATGGTGGGGGGGCTTAGATTTCTTTCCTTCCTTAGATTTCATGGTTTCTATTAAAATCAGGCAAAAGCTCAGGGGAGGGTTACAAAAATCATTAATCATAGTAACTCAAAAATCCAGCCACGTACGCTACAGCAGGAGAAAGGATTATTCGCACGTATAAACAGAGCACAGAGATGTATGGCAGCCCATAGCGAATCCTATTAATGATTCGGACACATCGCAGATTCAGATCTCACTGCCTCCTCCCTCACAAGTTCTCATTGAGATGCTGGAGCACCTTCTTCTGGTCTATGTGACAGCTGGATGGGGCTCTGAAGCTGAGAGATGGAGGTGGGGGACAGGGAAAGGCAGCACTAGTAGTCAAACCATTTGCAGCGATGTCTTACTCCGCCTTCCTGAGGTCCGCAAGTATCATGCATGGATCACCTCTCTTATTCCATCAATCCAATTTTTTTATAGGTTTTTTTTTAAATATACTTTTTTTGCAGTGCAGATAAAGATGGCCAACTTGTTCTGAGGAGCTTTATCTATTATAAAACCAATTTAAAAATGAAGAATGCCCTGGATACTACTCTAACAGTATCATGAATAATGTGAGGCTTGCATTATCTCCCAAGTAATAATATCTGAGTCAAACCACATAGTTTTTGTTGTCAAAGGTGATTCCTCTTTGTAGAGACAGCGATGGACATATGTTTCTCTGCTAATCATGTAAGCATTTGGATTGACACAAATGATGAATCTTCTAGAAGGTTCTCCATTCATACCCGATTTGGACCGACTTTCAGAGTTTAGTTCAGTCAGTTGATTTTGACTTGTGGTGAGCTGTGTTATCTGGGAGAAGCCATCAAGGAAAACACTGCACAGGCTAAATGCCTGAATAATTAAACACCTAACGGAGGCACCATTAAGCACAGTGATGCTTCAGCTCACCGCTACCATTGCTAATCCACACCACAGTAGCTTATCTGCACCACAATATAGTTGGTGTAGCTGATGTAATAGTTCTGGCTATTGGTAAATTTGATGTATCTGATGTACTACACTTGGCCATTGATATAGTTTTTTTTTCATTTATTGCCCACCACCCCACCCCCTTCAGAGGACAACTTTATTTTACATTAAATTAAAGGTACAGTGTAAAGACTGTTGCTGCACCAAACTCACCCATCCTAGTATTATAAAAAAAGGAAAGAAAAAAATGGGGGGGGGGGGGAGATATAGAAACAACAATTATAACAATAACAGACATTAATCACCATGGGGAGAGGGGGAAAAAACAAACGTATACAGAAATAATAATTATCAATAGACATTGATGTAGTTGATGTAGCTAATGTAGTTGATCTGACCATTGATGTAGTTGATGTAGCTGAAGTAGTAGATTTGGCCATTGATGTTATTGATTCTACTGTTGATATAGTTGATCTGGCTATCGATGAAATTGATCTGGCTGTTGATATAGTTGGCCAATGATGTAGCTGATGTTGTCTGTGTGGCCTGACTGAAGCAAACGGGACAACAGAAACATGCAAAGTGGCACCTCTTCTATTTGAGAATGTAGCAAGGAGGACTCTTAACCCTTTGATCCCTATCTATTTCTGACCGATTTCTATCCCTTTGATTTTAGGCTTATTACATAGTATCTACATAAGTTAGCCACATGTCCTTTATGTTTTTGTTTTCAGGACATTCTGGACTACGGAGATATGTCATAATTTGATGTGTAAATGCTGACACAGCCTGTTATGGAAAACCTACTTGCACCTATTGAAATTTCTCAATTTAGTCTCATCTAATATAAACTTTTGCAGGCACTACAAATATAATCTTATGAATGTTGAGATTAGAGCCTCTGTGATGTGGGAATGCAGGGGTTTCATTGGAGACCTTTCTATGGCTTAGTATTGTGAAGGAATACATGGTTAGTGCCAGGTGGAAATGAATATCTTCAATTTTGCATCCATTTGCATCCACTTGTTGAAGTTATCTGATAGACAGCAATGCATGGTTTTATACTTTCAAATGTTTTATTTATATTTTAATTTATAACATCTGAAAGAAATAGAAATTGAAAAGCAATGTTTAGTTTATGATCCACTGGATGAACACAAGTATTTCAGACGGTTTTGGAGTCTAATGCTGAAATCTTACCACTATCATTTTTCCACCTATTCACTATATGATTGGTAAAGTGAAATTTGAGAATGAAACATTTATTCTGCATTTTAACCTCAAATAGTAAAGCAACACTGTAGCATGTCATTCTGTTTACGTGTCGGAGGTGTTCCATTTACACGTTGGGCATGTTCTACTTTTTTGACAGTAGCTCTACATCAAACATTAATATACAAACTTTTGTGAATAAACATCACAAAAATGTTAGTAATTGTCTTCCTAATGAACAAAATTCTTTGTTTTGTTGTTATTTCTAGTAAAACCCCAGCCCATTTTGAGTGTTTTTCTATGCCTTTATTTATAGGCTTATAATAATAAATTATAAAATAAATATTTTTCACCCAAAAGGCTAGTGCGTGGATCACTGCAGAAGTGAATATGTGCTTGGTTTTCCATCAAATGTGAATAAGATCAATGTTTTATGGATTATTAGGGGTGCATTTTGGTGGAAAATGTTTTAAATATATGCCTCATTGAGCACAGGATTATTCTGGATTATTTCAAGGCACAACCAGATCACTGGAATGAGTAAATTCTCTCGATTCCAACGATATGCGATTCATGTCTGTGTGTTACACCAATCAAAAGTTACGAGCCTGAGATTGATGGGTGTGACAATCAACACATTTTGCGTTTATCAGGTTCTAAGGGTTAAACATTATGACACACGCAGACAGTGTGAAAAGCAGATGGTCCCACATACTGACCTCGTCAACCTACAACAGCTAGCACCACCCCTCCTTGCTCCGCCCATGAGCCACACCACGCTATCAGAATTCCCTGGTTCTGATGGGCCCTGTGAATGCGTCTACCTGCCACTTGGACCCAAAGGAGACCTCATTTGTCAGGCCTCACTGACAGAATGCCGCTGTGTCCAAGACGGGGAAGACAAGACCAGAACATTTGCTATGCAGATTCGGCACCGTGACCATTTGGTCCAGGGAGATTAAAGCACTTCCAGTTTCTCCAAAAATGTGTGGCAGAAGGCAAGACTGATTAAAAAATACTACTATAAATACATTTTAACCGTGCAAACTATCCAGCAGCCGTTTGGGAGATGGGAGAGTTTTCCTGAGTTTTAATCACTCACACGACTGAGGCTTGTTTTGTTTCGGCAGATGTTCAGGCCCATCTCATTCCTCTGGATATTCCCACACCTGCCCCCTCGAGGTGACACATAACGCTTTTCAAAACCAACAAAAATGTAATGCTAAGTAAACACCATATGACCGCCAACCCCATTGCCTCTCATGGGGGAATTAATTCCTGTAAAAAAAAGTATATGTAGGACTTTCGATTGGTCATAAATCAGTCTGTATGCTTACTTTTCTTTTGTGTGTTCAGGCTCCACTGGTTCCAATTCGCGGTTTGCAGGAGGCGTGTAATTTTACACTGTGCTTATTAATGTGGTCCCCATGGCCTCCAGTATTTACCAGGCCAGTAATCTCCCTTTCAAAAGCTAAAGCATAAAGCCCTTCATTCTAGCTGAATTTAATGTGTTTCGCATACTGTCAGACATGCTCATGTTGTTTAATTATTGGTGCACACACAAAATCAGGCTCACATCGTCTTGGTTTACACACAGAGACAGGTAATGGGTGGATCTATTGGTGACAGTTTTGTGGGTGGCGGTACCCTGTCATTGGAGAACGAGAAATGAAAACGTAATGAATTCAGCCCATTTCCTCAGGCAGTGGGAGATATTTATGTGGGAGCCCAACTGGAGGGGTGGCAGGAACAATGCTTGTGTCATTCATCCCTCAACACGTCCCTCAGCATTCGGCTCACTGTGAGAATTACATAATCATACAGCAAGGAATTCATCTCCATTGCTTTTCCTTATTTAGGTTTTGGGTGTTTGTGAAGGGGACGTGTCATGTGATGTTGTCATGTGACTGTGTCATGTTACAGTTTGGACTTGTGATTCAATGACAAATTGAACTGAAACACAAGAGAAGGGTCGCAGACTTTAGTTGGGTCCCATTACAGCCGGAAAGCTGATCAGCACCAGAGGCTCAGATCTGCAGCACCAGACCCAGATGGTCAGATTCCTGACTCTGTGTCAGCCCAGAGGTCTTGAGACATGAGACTCGGAGTGGTTTAAAATATAATCCTTTACAGCTAAGTAATTACCACCAGCAGCCCCTACTCACTTCTGCCATAAAAGAGGCCTTCAGCAAAATTCACAGGAAACAATGACAATGCACACATCCCCATCTGTTCTGCTCAGCTGAGCTTCTTTTCCCTAAACTGTGACACGTTCCTGTTCGAACAATGGACACTTATAAAACCAGAGATCCACCGAGGAACATCAGAAGGCCACCAGACAGTTTTCTGGACAGCTATCTTAAAGAAATGTGCAAGGCAACATCACAGCGCAGGTGACAGACGCCAACGAGGCTGACTGTTAGCCTCTTTCTATCTGTTGATGCCTCCTCACCAGATTCAGGGCCGTTTTTGATCCTTCTCTGTATATGAGCAATAACATAAATCCTCCCAAAGTAACTTCTTATAAAGGGAACAGGGAGCTCAGGCACCAATTAAGGATCCATCTCCAGGATTCATTTACCGCAGGCCATTGCCTGTCGTGAGGTGGAAGGGAGACAATTAGGTCACTTTTGTGTAAATGTAAAATGTCATAATGTGTGGACTATTTTAGCATCTGTATTTTGAGCTGAGCGTGTCTTCTAACCTTGTGTTCTGTGTAATTTATTTAAAATTTCAAGAAGCCATTTGTTACCATAACAACATCGTTCTTAAAGTGCCCTACGCGATGGCTGTCTTTTTTAGCCCTGTGAGCCTTGGCGGTTGGAAATATCACAGCTATCACCCTGGATTGTACTAAGGAGACTTTCCATCATTTTAATGAGGAAATAAGTGCCTTTCACCCTTAATTATTCTGCCGTGACGCCCTCATAACACTGTAAGCACAGGCACACACGACACCTCCATAATAGGTGTTTGCTTCTGCTAGAACACCTGGTTCGGCCCTGGAAATGGTTATGCTGTGAAATGCAAATAAGCCCTGATCCCAGGGTCGACGGTGCCACTCAGCACTGATCCCAGAGCAGTCATAGTACTGAAATAGCTAATTAAGGTAAATTGTTATTATTTCCCCCACAGTATTAAACTACTATTTAGCAATGTTGCACTTGCTAATTTTTTTCGCTTGTTTCCCAAACAACTTAAATGTGACAATGGAAATAAGTGCAGGAATCTGTGACAAAGTTCTATTCAGGACTGGAGCAGAACCTGCCCCCTAGGGCATTGGCAGGGAGTTATCAGAGCTTGCTGGTTTGTGTCCCATATTATAATCTGAATTTAATTTTTGTTTTATTAAGTCAGGAATGGTTTGTTGCTTTGTGACTGAAAAGTAACCATGGTGTGAAGCCTTGTTTGTTCAGGGTCTCGGGGCCACTAAGGTAAAATGAACAGCTCCAACCGTAGTAATATTAACCCACCATCAGTTTTGGTTTTATATTTATTACATAAAGGATATATAACTCAAATGAGCCTTAAGCATTCTATGCAAACTAATTCTGGCAACTAAATTTTACTCATTAATAATAACTAATTAAATAATTAATTATTAAAATTGCCTTGTGACGGACCTTGGGCCCTGTGCTGCCTGAGTCTCCAGTGCCCCCTAGTACCCTGTCAAGCACTTGGAATGGGATAACATGAAGCCTATGTTCACACTGTCAAAGCTAATGGTACATTCAGGATGTATTTTTATTCCCGGTAAACTCACTACAATAAAATGGCAACACTTCTCACTACATACTGGAGGTGTTGAAACAGCAGCCGCAGAGCAGCATTGCAATAGAGAATCCTTGGAATATGTAACATACTTAGAGTTTGGCAACTCATTCAAGTCACTGCATGTGGGCCTTAGCCTTTTGCTCTCCATTTCCTCAAGATAGCCTTGAACACTTAATTGAAATACATGTAGCTGCACCAGCAAACTCCAGGTTAACACCAGCCCTGCCACTGCTGCATTCCGCTTCACCTGACATACCGTCAACAGCCTTCAGTATGCGGACGACAGTGCGCTTATGGATTAAAGAGAAAACAGTTTTGAGACATTCACAAAAAGAGTTTAAGAATAGAGGGAAAACATGACTGAGGCTAAAATGTGTGAAGAAAACTAAATGTTGTGACATGGAGTCTAAGACATATAAAGTGCAGACTGCTCCTTCCTCCTTGGAATAATGATGTCCAACAAAGGTCCCAGGAAGGCAAAGAGATGTGGAGCTGCATCGAATGACCTAGAAAAAAAACACACTTTCAAATGTACTGACATATCTCTAAGAACAAAGATCAGTATTGTTCAAAATATGCAGCTTTCCTGTGACTCTTTATGGATGTGAAAGCGAGACAATAAAGGGGCTGGATAGGAAGACTATTGATGCCTTTAAACATTGGCGCTGGTGAATATTATGGACTACAAAAAAGGCAAGATGGATGGACCAGCAAGACAGATGGAGAGTGATTAGAACAATAAAGCTGCCTTTGGGAAGCCTGAAGACCTGAAGAGAAACCAAAAAATTCAGGAGGAATCAAGTCAAGTCACTTTATTGTCATTTCACTCACAAAATGAAATAGTGATGTTGTCTATATGATTGCCATCGGGGTGTAAATATAGACGGAGCCCAGCTCCACCTCCTTATATCCAAATAGAACCTTGTAGGAGAGCAGCTCCACCTCCTTACATCCAAATAGAACCTTGTTGTAATGCAGCTCCACCTCCTTACATCCAAATAGCACCTTGTTGGAGTGCAGCTCCACCTCCTTACATACAAATAGAACCATCTTGGAGTGCAGCTCCACCTCCTTACATCCAAATAGAACCTTGTTGGAGTGCAGCTCCACCTCCTTACATCCAAATAGAACCTTGTTGGATTGCAGCTCCACCTCCTTACATCCAAATAGAACCTTGTTGGATTGCAGCTCCACCTCCTTACGTTCAAATAGAACCTTGTTGGAGTGCAGCTCTACCTCCTTATGTCCAAATCTCACCTTGCCGAAGTGCAGCCCTACCTCCTTATGTCCAAATCTCACCTTGCTGGAGCTCAGCTTGGCCTCCGTCTATGTTAAACTTCATTCTTAATGTCTCAAAATCTACTCAAAGACTCAAAGTAAATGGCTTTGTGCTAAAATTAATGTTTTTTCACCAGCCTCATTCATATATGCCACCTTAATTTCAGTCTCATGTTTTTGTATTTTGAATTACTGGCAATCCCCACGTTACAAACAAGAACCACTCCCTAAGTCTGTCCTTAAACTAGGTACAGTAAGTCAGAAAAAATAATAATACAGTACAAAATAGCCATTAGTATTATGCAATAGTAATTAAAGTACCTATATATGGTACTGTACTGTACCTTGAGCTGACAAACTTCCAAAGCTGCACAAAGATTTCACAAGCGTCACAAAGTAGCATGTGTAAATAACGAGCCGCTGTATTAACCCAAATTTTTTATAGGCTTTATGACACTCCATTTAAAAGTATGAGTTTTCCACGAGTTGCATGTTCTTAACCTGGGGACTCCCTGCATTTCACTTACCACACTGCTGCCAAAGTTTCACTTACTAGCTAGACTCTGTAAGCAGTGCTTAATTTGTAAACTCTGAGGTGACCGAGATTACAATGATCATATTGACGTTATATGCACAAATTGGTCTTCAACAACAATTGTGTTTTTTTTATTCATACAACACAAGCAATTTAAGTATACATTTCTTTAGTCAATTTTGTATTTAAGCCAAAGTTTAACTCAAGACTATCTTAAGTGCAATTACATTGGTTGTTGGCGAAGTGCAGACTGCTCTTAGCCTGAGGTGCCAGAGCTGAGCTCCGGTACAATTGAAGCACAACATGCTGGAGCAGAGGTTTCCCAACCGGATCCCCCAGGACCCGCAGACAGGCCACATGGAGCTGGGAAGGAGCAAAAATGTAGTAGCACAACATGCCGACAAATGAGCATTCTGCGTCTTTAAGATTGTGATCGTAAATACATTTGATAACTAATAAACTAATTTACAGTGTGGCTTATTCAGGAAACCTAATAACTATACCTCATCCATCCACCCTTTTAACCACTCATTGTGGTGAGGGTCATACAGAAATGATAATAAATATATAAAAAAGACAAGAGAAAATAGGGAAGAATGAAAGGGGAAATTATTTTGGCATGGGAGCAGAGGGGGCTGAATTAAAACTGTTGAGATTAAAAACAAACAAAACAAAAAGACGTCTGTGTTGTCAACACAGGGGAAAGAGCAGATCGAAGGCCATGGAAAAGGTTACAGGAGGCTGGTCTTCCTGTCCGGGTGTGTGCTCTGGAAATTAATCTCATACAGTTAGAATATATCCATCTCACATACACACACTGATGCAGATAGTAAATGACAGTAAATTAATGTGATCGGCATTTGAGACGCGTCCTACAAGTGTGTTTGCAAGCCAAGGACATCGCTTCAATCCATCTCCGAAGGTTTGTTTCCTCAATAGACGTTCCTCACTTTCCATACCTATCAGGCATCCTCAGCCAGTGAATTCATCAACAATTAAGTACATATAGGGAAAGAAATTTAAAATTGCTGCCAGTTACCACAGAACAATAGCCAGGCTGTGCTGAGAGACGGAGCTGCATTTCCCAACAAGCGATTCTCTAATGACAGCCTGAGAGACACCCGTCCACATTCAGACCATTCCAGCTGAGGCCTGACTCACAAAGCTGGGGGATTTTGAGAGAAATGGGGTATTGCAGCAGCAAAGCTGTGGTTCTCATGCTCACAGGCTTAAAAAAGAGGAAGGCCTTCGTTCAGCTACAACTGCAGGCGGAACAGGCCGGTGATCAGCAAGGACCTTGTCCACCGCCACATCCCATCTTTGCTGCTTCAGTGGTCACTAATTGTGATGGTCTTCAAAAGACTCCCTCTGAGGCCCAGAACAAAAGTGCTGAGGAACAACTGAAGTACTGGGGGAACTACTTTCCTTGACCACCCCCTCCCCACCCAGGTTTTTTTTCTCCATTTTGAAGCTCAAACAGGAAGCTCTCAAGAAGGATGTCCACGGTGATGTTCCCACCGACAGCCGGGCTGGAGGGCAAAGGGGACACTGACGTTAAGCTGTGGTCACATGGTCTGGCTGGATGACGTCACATTCCCGTGGTCTTCAGCTTCTTCGCAGCGTGGGTTGCTTAAGTGCTCTGCTCAGCTTGGTGAGGCATGCAGCCCTCTCACTGCAGGGCACATCAAGTTAATAACCAAGCTCAGGTCCATTGTACATGCCCCAGCCCCC
The DNA here is from genome assembly GCA_026784285.1 of Stomatorhinus walkeri. Lineage (NCBI taxonomy): Eukaryota > Metazoa > Chordata > Actinopteri > Osteoglossiformes > Mormyridae > Stomatorhinus > Stomatorhinus walkeri. Next base: position 19,535,736 of record JAODUD010000062.1, on the reverse strand, counting down.
AGGACCTCCAGATAACTTAGGCTACATGTCAGTTTGGACTTGGGCTGCATCATTTCGACCCAAAGAATGTTCTGGAACAAGTTCCTGCTCTTCTGTTGAGGGGAAAAAAAACACTAATAACAAGACGCGACAAGACGTCACCATCAGATACTGCTTTGGCTTTACTGACCAGTCAGGTGGATGTCAGTTTCCACTTTTTCTTACTGCGAGAATTGGATGACAACTCCAATGATTCCTGAGTTTTCCTGTCTGGCTCCTGTAAAGCTGGACAATGGGAGACTGGAGCAGAATGGTCACCAAAACAACCTGATGCTACTGTAACACGCACAGACGTTTGAGTTCATACTTACAGACTTCCTCAAACCAGAGGCACAGACAGATGCACACCACAGAGATGTAAGATTATAAACACTTATGTGGTAAACGTACGCATGTATCAGTATCCCTGGTGATGGTTTAAAGCAACACACCTATCTTTCAAGCAATCGCAAGCAAAATAAAATGCTCTTCGTAACATAGCCCTTTGGAAGAGGCGATTATTCTGTGGCGCCATCTGGCTTTTTGAAAAGCGACAGTGACCAGCGAGCGGCTGCATGGAAATGCAAAAGCCTCTTTCTGCAAGGATCAGAACTGGAACAAAGGATGTTTAGCTGCATTTTCCCTTTTCTTTCTCTCGCCTTCTCTCTGTCTCCCTTCGTCTCCGAGTCGGACTGCAAGGCATCGCTAGGATCACGTCTGCTGGACGCGTTTTTAAAAAATGTTGTGCCGTGATGGTAGAACCAAGTCTCCCTTTCATCCACTCTCTCCCCCCGCATCCCTGTTACCACAGCAACAGCCTCCTCCTATGGCGTACACCAGAAGCAGCCGAAAATCTGGCTTTCGACTTGCTTATTCCATCGTCTTTGTGGTTCTGTCTGAGAGGAGGGGCCAGGCAGCCACTCCCAGAATCCTCTCATTCCGCCATCAGCAACTCCTACATCTTGCATGTGGCAGAAACGGGTAAAAAGCTTTTTTTCATTGGCACCTCTGAAAAATTAAAGAGAGCTTGTTTCAATTTGGTCAGGACATCTAGTGACCTCTTGGTATTCATCACAATGAAAGAGACTATCAACCATTTACTAAGCAATATGTCAGGAGAGTAGACTAATTGCATAATAGGAAAAGCAGGGCTAAAACCTGCAGAAATTCATTACCTTTACTTTTGTCTGTAGCAAAAGGCTTCTGTTGGCTGTTGCATGTCATTTTGCCACACAATGTTTTGTTTTTATCGATTCAGATATGGGTGACAAAATATGTGTAACATTTCATTAGTAAGAGCCACAGACTTCATTATATTAAAGTTTTCGCATTGTGAGACAACTGAAGAAGTTTACTCAGCCACTAAGATGATAACTGCAGTTTGAAAACACCATTCTGCATTTTCACGAAGACTTGAGAAACAGTTTATCTTTAAATATGCATTTTATTTGCTTGCAGAATATTTCACCTTTAAATTAAGTAGTTACTGAATATTCAGATTCAGCATTCAACCAATAACAGTTATGCTCCATGTATGTAAACACATTAATACAAATTAAACTAATTTCATTGAGGCCACTTTAACATTTTTCCCCTTTCAATGCAAATCACGCAACCATACTCCTGTACTCCCTTCACCTTTAAAGATCGGCATTGCTAAAACGAGGTGGGGGCGGGGACCTGACCACACACGATCCCCGGAGGATTAATGTGAAGACACAGCGTGAATGTAAATGCCCAGTTCGAAAGCACAACAAATGGAGAGCCTTTAGAGACAGGAACACCCCTGTGATGTTAAGCATTAGCAGCCTGGCTGCAGCAGGCTGAACCTGCAGTGAAATATGGCATTGAGCCATCCAACCCGCCTGTAAGATATAATGTCCTTCACTTTGCAGAGATAGTTCAAGAGGTATTAAAAAAAGACAGATATGTCAAGATAGGTGGCTGTAATTTACAAGGGTTTAGATCCTACTATAGGTGTGGGGGGGGGGGGGTGAATCAATGCAGGGGGCCAGGGCACAAAGCCATTACAGATGACCGGGTGTCCGAGATCAGTTCTGTGAATGATTGAGAAGTGGGATATGAATACCTGCAGGGAGAGTGACATGCTGAAGGCAAAGCTCTAGTACAGATTGACAGGGTGTACTGACACAGCAACCAACCAATGGGTGGTTGTCTGGGAGGAGAGGGGGAGGGCTCTATGGAGCAAACTACCAGTAGTGTTGGGGCTGAAGGTGCAGGAGACCTACTGAACACAAGGTTGCAGTGCCAAACGGAAGTCAATACCCTGAAAAGGAAACGATGTCATTTTGCTCTTACACCATGACCACATAGTAATAATTTCTGGAATAAAAGCACTGACTTTTCTTTTCCTGGCATCCAGTCATGGTACAGAGCTAGACTTGGTAGCCGGCCTAGTTCTCTAATTAAATGACCTAGCTGACCTTGTCTCTCTGTGCAGCAATAATAAGGAAGCACGATTTAATAATTAGTCTTGGATGGCTGGGTATGACATACAGCCAGTGATCAATTTTCCAACATGAAACCAGTTGCAATGCCAGGAATAGAAATAAAAGAGGCCAGTAAAACTATTTTATTAAAACTTTAGATGCAAGAAAACATGGTTAATTTAAAGAGAGACATGAAAATTAAAGAAGAGGCAACAATCCTGGTGTTGGAGAGGTCAAAGTTCATGGCAGCTTTCATCACCAAATGCTTCCTATCCCATCCGTTGGGGGGCTGTTGTCAACAGAGCTATAATATGGAGATAGATATTGCTTTTGGCTAGCTACGTCTCTGCTCTTCTCACTACTCTATATTTACAGCAGAATCGCTGCATGAAGAAGAGGCAATGAATAAATAATGTTAAGTAAGCCAATGGACTGACAATATAATATAACTGACATGACTCTAAAACAGCTTATTGTCAGAACATCCACATCCCTACATATACAGTACGCGGTTAAAGCAAATGGTTATTTATATGGCTTGCAAGTGTATATTTTCGGAGGAAACACAGTTTAACATTGAAATATATGAAATGTAAAAGTAACACAATAAATACTAACAAGAATTTCTTCTGTTTTCCCAAAAGTTGCTGATATGTTGGTGGTTGACTAGAAGATTCATTTCCCTAACCTCTGCTCAGAAGCACCTCAGCCATTCCATGCATTTGTTAAATTTCAGCAATAGCTGAATTACGTAATAAACTTAATTAGTTAACTCAATGAGTCAAATATGATGGCATACTGATCAGGGCCCGGTTTCTCGATAACGAACACTCTTAGCGCGCTAAGTAGATTCTTAAGATATATCTTACCAAAGTTGTTT
>JAODUD010000062.1:19494114-19507084 GCA_026784285.1 Stomatorhinus walkeri | reverse complement strand
GGGAACAGAAAGACGAGGACCCAGGTATGCGGGCAATCGGAGGATTTTAATGCAGACAGGTGTCTGGGGCTCGGGCTTACCTTCGTGTTACCAGTTATGCAAATTTAACCAGTTTACTGTATGTCAATATCATTAATCTAAATTAGGAACAATAGTGGTCCTAAAATTGAACCCTGTGGTACCCCACTATGAACGCAGGCCCACTATGACATTGTGCCTCTAATAACTACTTGCTGCTTCCTGTCTGTTAGCCAGTTTTCGATCCAAGCTGCTACAGTTACTAAACTCCCTGCAGCTTTGAGCTTAAGCAAGAGCCGTTTGTGGGGGACAACATCAAAGACCTTCTGGAAATCTAAGTAGATCACATCGTATGCATTTTTGTGATCAATTTCTCTTGTAGCTTCTTCAAAGAACTCAAGTAAATTAGACAATTGGGGTGTGACGAGATCTTGTGTCAGGAGATCTCACAATATCACAACATGACAAGATTTCTTGTCTGAGTGAAAAGCAGTCTTGCAAAGGCACTGCAAATCAGCTGCTGTAAGCATGTCTGACGAAATTACCATAGTAGTTGCCCCAGATACTTTTCAATCTTTTGTGCGGCAGCATTTTGTGTACACAGCAGAAAATATAAACGGCGAAAGGGTGACAGACAAAACACAAACCATCTGTAAGCACCGGTGAAGAAAACATTTTTAAAAAGTTTTATGTTTGTTCATTATATTATTTTATTTATATTCTATTTTATGTTCAATTGAGAAGTCAAATAGGAGAGAAACCTATCATTTGACTTTATATATCATTTGAAATATTTAATGGTGCTAGATATTTCTTCTTTGAAATTTTTCTTAAAATATTGTTAAAATATTGTTGTCACGCCCTCAGGGGTGGGTCCCGACAGGTGCCATGACTTGACCACGGATGGAGTCCCTGATACAAGCGCAGCAGTCACACCAGTCAAGTGCAAAGTATTGCGCTGAATGTCTGAAGCCTATACCAAGCGTTTGATTGTCTATCGTGAGATCCCCGTTCCCGATTCCGACCTGTATTCCCGGTGTGCTTCTCCTGACCTTCTCCTTTGCCTCCCTAGCCCGGACCCAGACCCTGACCTGTCATCCTCGCCTGCCCCCTCTGTGTTCGCTGCTCCTCGCCTCCTGTGCCCCGTCCCGTGTGATTCCCTCGGACTGACCCCCCCGGATTCGACCCACGCCTGGATACCCGACCTCTTCTATAGCCCGAGCCCCAGACACCTGTCTGCATTAAAATCCTCCGATTGCCCGCATACCTGGGTCCTCGTCTTTCTGTTCCCACGACAATTGTCTCATCTTGTTCCCGTGAACTCAGTATTGTGTCTCCTCTCGTGGGCTAAGTATATCATTGCACCCCTATTAAACAAGATGTTGGCTATCCCTCAGAATATTATTTGAATCCATGTAATTTATCATTTTCACTTGGATTATAGCTTCTATTACTTTTCCAATTATGCAAGTTAAACTGATTGGCCTATAGTTTGCTGGATTACTTCTATCCCCTATTTTGAATATGGGTATTAGCATACTTCCAATCAGAAGGTACCACACCAGCAGATAATGATTTCTGGAATAGTAAAGTTAAAGGTTGGCTAATAATATCCCTCATCTCTTTTAAAACTATAGGTAAGATGCCATCAGTGTTACGCCCTGCTCATCCGATCCTCCTGTGTGCCACGCCCCCCTCATTACCTTGTGTTAATTCCCGATTGTGCCTGTTATTTTCTGCGTGTCTTGTGTATTTACTCTGCATCTGAGTTAGTATTCCCCAGATCGGTCATTGATGTTTGTCACTGTCTGCCCTGTTTTCTCCATTAACACCCTGTTTCTGACTTCACGGCTTGACTGCCTTCCTGCCCACTGGGCAAACCTAACAGAATGACCGATCTCCCAAACACGCCTCTTCAGACCGAGAATCAACACCTTGGCCCTCCTACAGGAGGCCATATCCTGGCTGAATCTGCCCAAGGTCCAGGATGACCCCGCCGCCCTGGATTTGGCCAGCCGTTGCGGGACTCTCCTTAGCGAGTGAGACTGCATCACGGAAGTGCGCGATAACCTCCGGCAGCTGGTAACAAGGATAACAGAGAGGTGGCTCCAGCGGCTCGCTCCCTCCTCTTGGTTGCCGTTCGTCGTTCTCGAAATGACACCGCCGCCCGCCACCCACCGGAGAAAAAAGAAGAGGCGTAAGGAGAGGGCACCAGGAGATGAACTGGCCATCTTCCTGGGGGTCTGCTCTCTCTCTGCAGGGCTCACCTCGGACAGCCCTACCACCTCACTTTTACAGGTGCCTAAAGCCCGCCTAGCTACCGTATAGCAGCCACCTTTGGTGGATTTTCCCTTTAGGGAAGCGCGTCTAGTTCTTAAAGGGGCCAGCGTGGTATGGGACACTCTCCTGCGGGTTCCGCGGGCTCTTAAAGGGGCAACGCCAGCTTTCCCGTCACCTGTCCTGCCCGTCCTGCAGGTTCCGGTGGCTATACCACCTAGTGAGGCTCTGGCTGCTATGGCACCTCTTGCTGGTACAGAGTCGGCGGTCGCTGCTATAGCTCTGCCTGATGCCGCCACTTTGTCCATGGGGGCCCCTGCTGCGGCCCTGCACCCAAGGTTCCTGCTGCACGGCCCGCTGCTACGCCTGAGGCTCTTGCTGCGCCGCCTCCTCCCATTGCTACTCCTGAGATCCTGGCGCTGCCTGCAGTCCCGCCTCTGCCTGCAGCTACACCTGGGGCTCCAGTGCTGGCCCTGCCTCCACCCATGCCTGAGGTCCTGCTGCCTGTCTTGTCGGCACCCCCCATCCCGCTTGTCTCAGCGATTGACACTCCGGCCCTGTGCTCACTCTCCCAGCTCCACCTGCAGCGCCCGAGGCTCCTAACCCCATCTCCTAACTCCTAACTCCATCACTGCCCGAGGTCCCAGCTGCACGATCACCTCCTACCCCGTCTGAGGCTCCTAGGTCTCTGCCTCCTGCTCCACCCGAGGCCCCGGCTCTGCCTACCCCAGAAATTTCTGTCCCCGAGGAGGTCCCGGACTGTTTTACCATTGCTCCTCCTCCCTTGGTGGAGGGAGAGGAGGAACTCGAATGGAACTGCTTGGGGATCTACCTACTGGGCCCCAGGAACTCAGGTGGTGGAAGGACTCCTCCACTGTCGCCCCTACATGGTGGAGCCCAACCGGGTCCAAGATTAACTGTGTCCCCCTGGCTCGCCCGTGCATCCCCTGGCTGTGGCTCGGTGGCTGCCTGTGGATCCTGCGGCTCTGGCTTGGCTGTCGTCTCCGGGTCCCCCTCCGGTGCCTCGTCGCCTGCCTGCAGTCCCTCCGCCAACACCTTGTCAGCTGCCTCTGGGTCCCCCTGCTTCGGCTTGGCGTCAGATAGTGCCTTCCCCGGCTCCAGCTGCACCGTCATCTGCCGCAGCTTCCCCCTCCTACTTGCCTGCACTAGTGTGCCCTCCTGCTCCCTCCTTGTCTCCTCTGTCGGTCTGTCTTCTCGTCCCCTGTGTGGTCCCCTCCAGCTCCATCCTCACGTCCACCTGTGGCCCCTGCAGCTACCTTCCCTCGCCTGCCCGCGTTCTCCCCCCCATTGTCCTGCCGCCTTTGTTCCGCCTCCTTCCTTCGTCCCTCCTGTTTCGGCTTCTCGTCCCTCTGTATCTCCTCTGTTCACTCCTGGTCCTTTTGTTCCTCCGTTCTTTGTGCCCTCTGTGTCTCCCTTCCTGGTCTGCCTGTCTGTGTTCCCTGTTTTATGTCAGGTCTTGTTGTACTTCGTGTCCTTGTGCTTGTTCAGCCTCAGTTATACATATATTAGTCATAGATGATGCTGTATTCGTACTAAATGGTGGCAAGTTATTCGTGTTCTCCACTGTGAACACTCATGTAAAATAATCATTGAACTCATTTACTATATCAATTTCATTTTCAATTATAAGGCTCTTACTATCCTGCAAATTAGTGATTTCAGCTTTTGGAGTTAAAATATTGGAATAAACTCTTAATGTCATCCTTAGCCTCCAATGAAATCTTCCCTTCTATAACCCTCTTGGTTAGTCTAATGATATTTTTAACTCAAGCTGTAGACTTAGATATTCCTGCTTTATTTTGAAATCATTAGTTATTTTCCATTTGTGGAACAGAGCCCTTTTCCTCCTGACTCACAATAATCACTCTGCATTTTTTACCATTGTTTTCTGTCCAGTATCTTTCTTGTTTAAGCTGCATTGCTCATTTATATTTAAGCTGTATGTCTTTGGTGGTGAACTGAACTTCTTTTGGACAAAAAGGCAGCTGTAAAGGGACAGAAAGAATCCCTTTGTGAGCAGTGACTCAGTTGACATGGTTATTTTTATCCAGGGGACAACTGCTGAGATTATGACACCTTGTGGCATAGGGTGATGGACACACAGCCAGAAGCAGAAGGGTCATAGTATGCAACTATTTGTATGATGTTTAACCAAGCTATAATCCTTCTTGCGTCACACTGAAAACAGCCAATCCTATTCTTCCTCGGTCCGGTCATGTGCCCCTATACTATTTTGCATCATCACCCAGTGTTTACATATTCCCATATTCACAAGGTTTCTGTATTTTCCATATCATTTTCCATATTATCCCTCTAACACTTTCAAAACAGGTTATCAGGAATTGCCAAGTTACCATTTGTAAGAAAAGTCCTGGCAAATTAATAAACAAAACCAGGAGATTGTTTATTATATGCAGTGCACATTTTGAACATTGGCCAATGATACTTGAATTATGCTTTATTGAATTGCAACAGCTTTTAAATGATCCCATGAATGCTAGAAAGCCTTTGAAGGAACAATAATGGCATTTTTGGTGGATGTAAGGAATGAAAAATGGAACAATAGTCAGGTCCTCTGGGGACTTTTATACAAGACTAGCCATTATTTTACATTCTTTATGAAGCTTAGACGATGTCAGCTCCCAAAGGATATTCTTCTGAAGATATTTTATATTAATCACAAAGGCTGGCAATAAAGGTTTATGAAGGAGGCAAAATGAATAATTAACATTTAAATGCTCTGACAGATTTCTGCCATGGCTGACATATAACCGCCTTCTTTATTGCTCTTCATTCAGATTTTTTGTTGCTCTCCCCAGGTCCTCCTGGAAACAAAAAGCGAGACGTCACATGAGGAGAGCTGAACCTCTCGCCAGCGCCAAAGTCAGGCATGTGGTCACAGGGGTGTCTGAGAAAGGCATGATGAGGCTGGGCCGCGTGACGTTGGCGAGCCATTCGAGCGTCCAGCAGGGAGCGGCGCTGGGAGACTCGGGAAATGAGGTCGCGCAGGAATGAGATCACTGCACATTCATGCCGGCCGCATCCGGCACGCAGAGGAGCTCCTCAGGAGAACATCCACCAATCACAGCATCAAGCGTCTCCACCCATGAAGCCATTTGCTATTTTTACATTGACTTGCGTGTCTTTGAAGCCTTGGTCATGGTCAGTATTGCCCCATCAGAGACACGGTGTAAGTGGTGCTTGGTATTAATCATTTTTAACTAAAGAATAAATTAATTGTAAACAAAAATGTGGGTTGTGCAACAGTAGCACAGTGAAATAGGAAAGAAAGATACTATAAAGTGTAATAATTTAAGAAAGGAGTGTAACTGCAATCAAAAAACCATCAACAAAATTGTTAGTGTATCAAGGACACTGTGTCTGTGATCAGAAGGTCACCACTTCAAATGTCAGAGTTAACAGAGGGATTTCATCATTGGGCCCTTGAGCAAGGCCTTTAACCCTAGGTACTGGCTGACCCTGATATTTTAATTGTTCATCACTTCAGATAAATGCATCTGGTAAATAATTAAAATGAAAGATATGTCAGCTACGACTGACTGTTGGTCTAAGCCCCCGAATAATGTAAGCCAGGTGGATGTTTCGGCATATTTGGGGGGGGGGTTGGTCCTCAGCAGATCTGAGTGAGCTCCCAATCTCTGCTTTCTGTCCTTCGCCCATCAAAAGGCCAGTGTCTGCAGCTACTTCTCAGCACTGCACCCCCTCCCCGTCCTCTCACCCGGCTCTGCTCCCCCTGTGTGGCCTCTGACTCTGTCTTAGCACTGCCTCCCTCCCTCACTGGAAGCCCTGACTCACCATGTGTGCTCCCCCTACCAACCTTTCTTGAAGGTTCTTCACTATAACAGCACTACATCCGAACATTTGCGCTTGCTAAAACTGCCCTTTGTAATAATGCTTTAGTGTTTTAATTAAAGAGCCCAGTCTTGATTTTCAAGAGGCTATTGCCTACAACAACAAACACTTAAATGGCTGGCATGGGAGGCTGTGACCAGGCTAAATCTAATAACCCCATCTCTTCATCTTCCTTTAGTTAGCATGGTTCAAAAAACAACAAAAGCAGCAGAACAGCTGGAGGACAATGAAAATGACATGTAGTTTAACCTTCCAAAGGATTATGGGTAAACAGTTCTAAGGTTAGCAGTTACTGGTTCATTCTTGTAATTTAAATGGTCAATAGCATAAACACTGATATTGCACATATGCACAAACACAGATATGCGATATTATAGTTGGCTGTTTTTTTTCCACAGTTAAAAAGTGGTTTATGACATTTGGAATCACACTCAAATAGGGAATCCCAGGTCTGTGCTGAGAGGCGTCCAAACTGCACCCATCTGCAGGCACCTCGCATCATTACAGCCCCAGCTCAAAATGGAGGCGGGAGGGACTCCAGCTCTTCTGTTGCGCCACTTCCCCCCCGGCCATGGATGAGAGCGTTTTGGAAGGCGGGCACTTGTACCCGCAAGCTGGGAAAGCCACCCAGGAGCTTGGTGGACCTGCCAGGCACTAACAAGACGAAGGCTTCCTTTTGTCTCCCAACGCTACGCCGACTAGAGGGAAACAAAGCTAATGTGAGCCAGATCCATTGCTAAAGGCCTACAAGGGAAACAGGATGACTGGACATCTTGGTACAGGAATGTAAACAGAGCGTTTGTACAGTCCCAGGATGCCACACACTATGTGCATGTTCAATTAACAGAAGACAGATTAAACATTCTTGACCCAAAGCCTCCCATTTTGTAATCTGGTGTTTGCATACCATATGGGGAATATTCCATTCCTGTCCCTTCTGCTGAAAGTTACCTGCCCATTAATTACATGTACATATGCTGTGACTGCTGTGAGTAATGACAGATATTTCAGCTTGATGAATTGAAAGAAGCATGACCCTGGACTAGATAATTGGTTGGAAGATGGATGGATGGATAGAAAGACTAAGCTCAGGATGAAGAGTAGCATGGAAATTTAGATGTTTAGTGGTTTTTTAAAGATGACTGCTGGCTAGCAATCATTATGCATGATAGCACTTAGCCACAGCAGAGTGGCGAGGTCTTGGTGCCACCTCAAGGACAAACACATGCCATCTTTTGGGCAAATGTCCAGTTCTTTATCCTGAGGCACCATGCAGTGAATGACCACTGTGGTATCTGGGTTCTTGCAGAGACGGGTTCGTTGTTCCTGGTGCCCCATTAAAAAAGCCACTTTGGTATCCTTAAACACTGCCACTGAGTCCCTCTACCCAATTTTTCTAGCATTTTATCTGAATGGGTCAAATGATTTTTGTTCCTTTTTTCTTCTGCAAAAATGTACCATTCCAAATATTTTCATGAGAGTCTTGTTACATCTCGTCCCTTTGGACATCTCCAGCAATCAGACTCCACTGGAACATTCTGCATTTCAGCGGAAATGCTGTGCAGATATTTTAAATGGTTCCTATCGCCCCTTTGACACTATCAGCCGAGCAGCTACCCGATGGACAGACGCACACTAACCAAAATCTGAAAAACAAACCCCTCCGTCTTCTTTCATGGCGGAAGTGACGGAGGGTGGCAGGTGAGCGCGAGACAGGCTGGAGACGACTCCCCGGGGAAGAAGGATGACGATCGCTGCACTTTTTGGCAGGGAGTCGGACCAGGGACCGTTTGTCTTTAACCGATACCCATAAACACGGCAGCTATTTGTCTGGACCTCGACGCCAAGGTCCCCCTGTGGATGGGTGAGCCAGGAGGAGGGGTCGCAGCATAGCAATGACCGGGAGATTGATCTTTTTCCAGTGCTGAGGGATTTGGGGGGGAGGGCTGGCTAAAACACCGGCTTGTAGCCACCTCTTCCAGGCTAATTTGGAGGAGCAAACGCAAGACCGATGTTTTTTTGAGAATGACGGAGGGTAATTCCAATGGAATGATGGCAAACGTTCTGGCCCAGGAAGCACAAACTTCTGGTTCTCAGGTCGGAAGCAGGTAAAAGTGAAGAATAATTTGTTGGTGGATGGAGGAAAATAGAGAGAGAGAGAGCGAGACGGACTGACAGAAGGAGAGAGGTGACCAAGGAGCAAAAAGGGGCCCAGAGGCCACTGGCAGATTGATCCAGCTCACAGAGACAAAGTCAGGAGCCGCGAGATGGGTACCCGGAATTGCTGTTGCTATGCCAACATCACTAAGCAGTTAGGTTTCCTTCTTCCACCACTTTACTGACATCTCCAATCTACCCAGATGCCAAAATAATATTATCGCATTTCATCAATGGTTTGAGACACAACTTAATCAGAATAACCCTCTCAAAAGATATCCAAAAAATATCTGGAATGTATTTGCAAAATATTTAGCAACATTGTAGCTTGTGCATACTATGACCACAAAGGCTGATATATGGCATTGGCTTTTTAAAGTCCACACAAATGGTCTAAGCAGAAATAAAATGCCAATTTTTGTCTTTTTTTTAAACAAAGACTCTCTCTGATTAAAAGGGATGCATTAAGTGAACTGTTTTGGGGGGAGAGTCGATGGGGTGGGGAAAGTGTTGGGGGGGGTGATATCATGCTATTTTTAACGGAGTGGGATTGTAACCATCTGTTCGTGATGTTCATGTGGTACAGAGGGAGCCTGGAGATGAGGGAGGTGAGGGGAGAAGGGGAACGTAATTAAAAACTAAAAGCAGCATACAGCTAAGCAATCAATCATATCAAAATCCACCTCCCCTCATGGTCTCCTCCCTCCTCATATCCACGGGCCAATCAAGATCTCAGAGTAGAGGCTGTACTGCTGCAGGACACAGTGGCTTGTTTAGACATAAATTCAGTATGAGGTCTTTGATAGAATAAGCATCACTGCAGCTTAAAGGGAAGCACAGAATGCAATTTTGGGGAGATTTCTGGGAGCAGACTCTTCGGGACTGAGCTGCCCCCCCCCCACCCCCCCACGAAATATCTTACATTCCTTTAGCCCTTCTGTCTACCTCACTGGTGGCCCATCCTGCAGTAACGACACAGGGGGTGATCTGACTCGGGTGTGAGCAGGGGAGCTCAGTTCCCCAGTGGCTCAGTATTTGTGTGTATCCATAAAGAATCAGCAGGTGTTTCCCTGGAGCTCTTGGGGGCGGAGCCTATGAGAAATCAATAAAGGACGGCAATGGGTCGGCCATGGCCATGAGGAGTACGCTGGCTGGGAGCTCGTGGCTCACAAATGCACTGCTGAATACATCTCCTGCCTAATAACTCTCAACAGTGAAGCAATATGAAGCAGCAATATGATGAGGGGTTCCTGATAAACTTAAGGGACACGACTAGACATTATCTGTAGGCTAACCATCTTCAGCGACTATACTGTCAGTCACATTGATGGATGACGGTTCAAGATATTTATTCCATGCTGGTATTATGAGCTTTAGAGCCAAATGCATGTAAAAACTGCATATAACCAATAATAATAATAATAATTATTATTATTATTATTATTATTATTATTCAGTAAAGGTTTACTATTATAAAAGATTTCATGGCTGAGAAACAGAACAGAAAGAGTTCACAGTAAAGGAGCTTCTGGTATAGTTTACTGCTTCAGTAAGCTCTCAGCTTCAAAAACTGGAAATGTGGTAAACTGTTTACATCCCCCAGCAATTTAAAAAAAAGCCGTTTATGTTTGTCTTGTTAGCTCTGGGCTATTGCATGTAGTACTTCCACATTTCTTTATATCTGATAATAATGCATTCTGCACTTCTACAAGGTGAAATATATATAGCATATTTATAACCCATTCCTGCGTCTCATGTTGTACCCAGTTCCGCACTTTAGGCCACTTGAAATAGAATCTTTTTGTTAAACAGATGGATAATAACAGTAATAAATCTGAAAGAAAAGAACACTCAAATCCACATATTTCCCTCAAGATCACTTGGTGGTACAGTTAGAGCTGCTAACCTGAACTACCGGAGTTGATCCTATTCTTTTAAGCCCTCTGATGTAGCACATTGAGAGGGTCTCTCAGATGCCTCAAGGGTGACACCTGTAGGACACACAAGGGATGGTTTCCTGGGGGAAAAAAAACTTAAGAAATTGGGACGGCAGAACAGTGTTTACAGACCAGCAGGCAATGTGAACTCCTACTGTAGCTTACCCAGCTGCTCATGAGGCGAAGGCGCAGCCCCGCCCCTTTAGCACGTCATGCATGTTACATCCCATGATGTACGCCTTCCCATCCTGCCTTGTTGTGTGGTAATTACACTAACGGGTTCCAAAGCACACTCTGACCAGCCGGCCTGCTGCTCCGGGCGACTGACGCCTGTCACTTCGACAGAACGTGTCCCAACACAGACGGCCGTGAAAAATGCCCACTTGATCCCTCTCACTGCTGACAACCTGTTTGTTCTGTCCAATTCCTGTTTGTGTAGTGCCCCCCTCCCCCCCGATTCAGCCATGCCCATCATCTTTTGGTGAAGGATCAGCCTTCTAAGGTCTCCTTGCTCAACCAGGACACATTTGTGTATTTGTGTGTATGTTTTTGGGTGCACACATACACACATAGGACACACCTCACATCCATCTTTCTGTGTTTTTGCCAAAGCTGATGCCTCTTTGATGTCCATTGTCATGTGGGTGGAATGTTCCTATGATTCATGGATATAAAAACAAAAATGTACGCATTAGCTTTAAAAAAAATAGCAAGACACTATTTTTGTCTTTTATCAACATACCAGAGACATTTTATAATGTTAAGTATGAAAAAAGCACTTATATTATGGAATGAATTTTATAACAAAGCTTGCAATAACACACAGTAAACATTTGGCTTCAGAAATATCCACTCCGGACGTTTGCCTAGCAAAAACAGACCTTTAACATTTTACAGTAGATTAAGTCCGCCAGTGAATTTTGGGGTGATTCCTTTCCTTCATGGCAACTGATTGCTTCATTACGGAGATGGTTTGATAATTTGGGACTGTCCTCTCGGGAAATAATGTCTGCCTTTCATTGGTCATTTATCCATAAAGGCCATCTGGATTCAAGCAATTAGCACACAATAACCCGAACACAAACTCTGGCCAATCATCGTCAGATGATTTGCCCCCCCCCCCCCTGCATCTCTTGAATTTATTGACAAGCAACACGCCGGTTAAGGAATATACAGCTTGTGATCAATAGCTGACAATAGACAGACCTGATCGGAGGGTCTAAACAAGCTGCAAGTGTGGGATCGTCACCGGAATACATCCATAGCTGAAAGATACCATGAAAGTTTTTCTTTGCTTTTATTGTCTTGTATGGTTTTGTATTTTGTTGTATTCAGAATGTATTATCTTTGTATGTGCTCTTCTCTTAATAAAAAGGCAAATCCAAGGATCACAGATAAAAACTATCCTTTTGACGTATTTACAGCTATCAATATGCATTATCACTGTCAAACAAACGGACAGACAAACAAGGAAAAAAAGGAAAGGTCTTTGTAAGAACAATGTTCCAAGCAGGCTATGAGAGCCATTGCAAGGAAGCTTTGTGTGTTTTTATGATTTATATACTGCTGCCTTTATCCTGCCGTCTCGGTTTGTTTTCCTTCTGCTTTTGGCGATTCAGGGGCCGTGCCCTCCATGGTATTCTCCAGCTGCCGGGTTGCCAGATCCAGCACTTGATGACTGTAAAGACCCGAGAGGATAACGGGAAGTCCCCACCCCCGCTGAGAGAGACGAAAGATCACGATGGAAGCCAGAGGCACCCCTCCTCCCGTCAATGCCTGATATGTTGCTGTATTTGATATCAGTCAGAACAGGTCAGAGGGCTGTGTCAAGCCCGAGGCACATATTCATCGGGTTCCGGAGTCCGGCAGAGACCAGGGACTGACTGCCTTGTCCCACTTTTTTTCCCCAGGTTGCTGCACAAACTGAGACAAGGTATTGGTGTCTATGACCCCCAGGGCACCAGGAAAGGAAACGCACCGTATTGAAACGACGTCGCTACCAACCACTTCCTGACCAGCCCAATGCAGCATTTACGGGTTGCAGGGATTGCATACGCGATGGCCGTAAGACCTGTTACCTTGAGTTAAACTCTCAGAGATGCTGAGTGGATTTGCCTTTTCCTTAAACTGCTCGCACGTTATTGGTCTGTCACGACTTACACATCTCACATGCGTTTATCACGTGTTGTGTGCGCCTGCTTCCTGTATGTGAGCTTGCCTAGGAGACGAGCAGGTCACGCCACAGATGCTTTCTGCAGCCACTGCTCTGCAGTGGGCAGCATGATGCGGTTTCAATGTCCCCTGTGGACCCTGTGCTTTGTGTGTCTCTTCACGTCACTCTGTTTACTTTCCAGTATCTGTACA
This sequence comes from Stomatorhinus walkeri, assembly GCA_026784285.1. Taxonomy (NCBI): domain Eukaryota; kingdom Metazoa; phylum Chordata; class Actinopteri; order Osteoglossiformes; family Mormyridae; genus Stomatorhinus; species Stomatorhinus walkeri. The sequence continues at coordinate 19,494,437 of JAODUD010000062.1, read as the reverse complement.
TATTTACGAAGACAAATGTGCAAAAATGCCACGGGCCAGAGATCAGACTTAAAGCTCAGCATCAGTGGCGTTTCTGCCTTTCTTCTGCTCCCATCCACATTCTCAGGTGCGTCTCGCAGTTATTCGCCGTAATGAGCATCTGGCGTCAGCTAAGGAGGCTTGTGGTCACACAGAAAGTGCCTGTTTTCTTCATGCCCCACAGCCTATCACTTGGTTAGAGCAATTATTCTGATTACAAATTAACAAGATTATTTGTTTTCCGATGTAATTACAAGGTTTTGTCACAAGCATTCACATGTTTTGTCTGTCACATAACGGGGGGG
>JAODUD010000062.1:19467277-19482628 GCA_026784285.1 Stomatorhinus walkeri | reverse complement strand
ATTGTAATGTATTGTAATGATACATATATCATTATATATATAATGACATGTCTGTATCGTTACAATTGGTAATATTGTTGGTAACTGTTAATCTCATTATTGTACATTAATGTAATGCATGGTAATACATGCTAGTTAGTCTACAAGGAAGTGTTTTTGTGTTTTGTGTGTGTGTGTGTGTTTCATCACACACTGTAGGGCTCACTCAGAGTATGTGACCTCTCTGATAAATACTCAATACAGTTAATTGTGAGGACTGGCAGAATGAGCGTCAGCTGACACAGTAGTTAAAGACTGAGAAAAAGTTTGTGCATTTCCAAGCTCCAGGTTCACAGAAGCTGAACTTCAATGTCCGCACAATGGTCCTGCTTCGATACCCTTGAGCAAGGAGCTTAATCTTGCATAGGTGGGTAAATGTCACCTAAGACACTAAATGTGGCTCCTTCTTAGTACCTAAAAGCATTTTAAGGTGAACTTACACTGCAACATTCTGGCAGTATAATGCTCAGAGTTTGTATTAATTATCATTTTATTCTGATTATCCACATTCTGTGCATTGCGGGCTAATCGCTTGGACACAGAGAGGTCAGCATTAGCACTGGGCAAACAGACATCCCATTTCCACAGCCCTGCACTCAGACTGGACATGCTTCAAGCCAGCAGTGTCTTGGGAGCTTGACTAAGGACACCAGCAGAATAGTAATGTTCTCCCAGACGTACAACGAGGCAGTCTCTTTGCACTTCAGTCACGTTTCGCTCTCTCCCATGTATTTGCTGTTTACTTGAGAAAGTATATTTTAAGTATCAATATGTGCATGCATAACAAAACACTGCGCATTCAATCAAAAAAAATATTTCATTTACTTGTAATATATTTGAATGTTTCTGAAATTATGATGGGCATACAGTAAATATTTTTATATACTAATATATTTGGTGCTCATTAATTGTATATTAATGAGGGTATACGATGAAACATCTTTAGTGCGACCATGGCCGATAGTTAATTACTTAAATTTTTCACTAGACTGTCTAGAGAGGCACACAATATGCTTACAAAAAATAGCAATTTCCTTCCTTGACATCAGCTCTTTATGAGCATCATTATCTGTTGAACTGACATTTTCCACACCATTGTTTGCATAGATTCTTCAACAGTGCCATCTAAACAATGCCATATCACCAGCTCCCCTTTGATCGCGCAACACTATGGGTATATACACCGTGTAATGAATCATAAACATCTTCCCGTGCCCCAGTCAATTTGCATGAACATACTGTACGGATTGTGGTGGGGCAGGCTCACCATATCATTGATGGAGGTAATTTAACTCAATTTCCCATTGAACAGGCCAGCTGTTAAATAGGTTACAGAATGTATAAAGGGCAATCACCAATGGCATTTTGAGCTGCCCAGAATAATAGTGTCTAGCAAGTGAATGTAGAAAGTTCTGTGCCTTGGCTGGGGGATTGGGGGGGGGGGGGCAGAATGAATCTTTCTGAGGGAGATAGATTTGTTATTAACGGGGAAGGTTCCCAACTGGCCTAGATATCCTCCACCAGGACAGCAATTAAGTGTTTAAAAGGGAGGCGGATTAAGTGTTGCCATGGTAAAAACTCTCGCCCCTCCAAGGGGACGACCTCTCTCATCACTGCTTCGTTCCTCTAATTAACAGCAGTGACGGCGCGAGGAATGGACAGGTCACGTTCTTGGACTCCAGCAGAGTCTTGTGCCCATCGTGTCGTACGGCATCAAAAGGAATAAGAAACGGATGGTGTCTGCCCTTTCGCTCCGGGGCTAACGTCAGAACACTGAGTTCGGCTATCTCACCCTGCGGCCCCCTCCGCTTTTTCTGCTCAGCCATAATTAGAGTAAATACAAGCACTGTGGAAAAAAACATTATGGGTTACCCTCTCCCAAAAAATGGGTACCTTCTATTCTTGTGGCTACCATTTGGTTTCTCTTTAGGTATAAAATGTTCTGTTCCGTGCCCAAAGTGTAATGTGTACACTGGTATAAATGGCACATTAACCTTAGCTCTGTGCAGCCGATCAGTACTGTAAAAATGTCTGATATATTTTTACTGTTTTGTCTGGATCTGTCCCAGTTCACTCTGCAGACTCTGTGCAACAAAATGGCTGCCGTACCCACAAGGTTAGGTCTGTGGTACAGAACATGCAGAGAGCTGTCCTTCATTCTCCCATGGCCCCAGATTTGAAAATCACACTGAAGGGTCTTTCTGCTGTGTTTTGCTGTCTACTTTCATTTAGCAGCTGTGTGTGTGTGTTGAGTGCGTCTGTGTGTGTGTGTGTGTGGATGCATGTTACCCATTGCTCTCTCTTTTGTGCCGAAAATTGCTTTCATGTCAGTCTCTAGACAGACAGGTTTTTCACAAAACTGCTCCCATGGTCCCCAGTGCACTTTGCGGTCTGTTTGTATCACTCCATCCCCCTCGTACCTTATTCAAGGGGAAAAAAAAGACTGCTTGCATGAAAGTCAATGTAGCCACCCAGTTTTACTAGGCTGAGACATACATGTCAGTGTGCTAAACCTTGCTAGCAGTGAGCTTAAGTTAATGTGTTTCTCTACTCATCCGATTCAATATTTTCTTGTTAATCTTCCTAACAGCAATATGAATATTAAATGGTTTACTGATGAATACATTTAAACGTGTGTGCTGTGCATGTTCATGATTAATATCTGAGCTACAGGATTAAGGGTCACCAGCTTTGCTTGGATGTTCAGGAGGAGCTTCGGGTTGGCAGCAGGATGGTGGAGAGAGGAGCAAGAAGAAGGATTTATATATTTCTGTGGATTGTTTAGAGGTAGAATCAAACGAGACTCACTTGTGAGTCGTCCACTCCATCACGGGCTCCTCTTACCTGCATATATTTAACTTAAGAGACTTAACAATTTTCAGCGCTGCAGTCAGACATTATTTCATTTAATTATGACGCAGGGCTACAAATCAATTCCTTGTCTTGCAGCCTTGTTGAGCTTTTAGGAGCTCAAGAAGCTTACGATGATTTAACACTGTGGTCATTCAAGATCAGAAGTCTCTAACTTATTATAATAATACAATTAATTTCCCTTTTTAGGTGTGTTTTTTGCACTGCTATTTCATGGCTGGCTGAGTCCAGTTTTATACGAGTTTTTGCACTATGTCCCTTATCCCCAACCTAAGAAACTATGAATGTTTTCAAACTGCTACCTCATTGGTAATTAACAATGACCATAATCTGAATCATGGCTTTAACAGCAGTCAGTTACGAATTTAACTATTTTTAGATATGATCTCTTCTCTTAGAAATTAAGCTTATTTTCTTCATGAAATTTTCAAGTTGTATAACTGGAAATTGCATTGTATTTTATTTTACATGCATCGCATATAAATGATGGACAAGCCAACAAATAAATAGAGCCATCTATAACTAGAATAAGAGAAATGCTTTGGGAAATGTGCAATCCTGGAGAAAAGGAAGCCATTTGTTTTGTTATTTAGTCTATTTTATATAAAGCAGAGTTGCCCCTGTAAAGCGTGAAAAATGAAGAAGAGTAAAGACGTAAAAGATTTAATAAAACAAAGATGATTGGGACAATTTTCCATGCAATCCATTTGGCCCAGAGCTGTGGCCCGAGAGCGCACAACCAGGCAGTTCAGGTCTGGAGGCTTGATGGAGGAGATTAGGGGCATGACAGAATCATTGCTTTTCCAAGTCTGATATTTTTGCCCCCCCCATTGTTGAACCTCTGGTAAAGTCAGCAAAAAAGACCCCCGGACTTAATCACAGATGCCGGGAAGAGAGAAGCACCCTCTTTCCGTCTCAGCACAATGAGAAATTGGAGCCCCCAAAAGTCTCAGTCAGATATTAATTACAAGACGCCCAGATCATTATTCTTGCGTGGGACATGATCCCTCAGGCCCACTGTGTGGGAGAGGAGGAGGGGTCGACAGTAAGAGCATGAGAGGTGCACTGTGGGAAATCCTGACAAATGGTCAGACGTGTTTCTCAGTGTGGTTCTTTTTAATTCAGGCTGATGCCAGAGCTGCTGCTGTTATTGCCTTTCCACTGGGGAAATAAACATCGGGAAAGCAAGGTGGGCTATCACCATCCATTTCTCAGGTCAGAGGTTTGGGGATGGACCTATGAGCACAGTAGCTAAAAAGAGTGATTTCTTATGACGACAGCAAGATGGCAACATGCACAACTTCTATCTACCTAAATACCTTCACAGTTTGAAGTAAAAGTTGTCACACATATAACATGTGGGGTTTGGCAGTGATTTTAGTGACTATTTTCTGCCTGCTGTTAATCAGAAACACAAGGCATCAAACACAAACGCTCTACACCCCTAATAGGTGCCTGACATGAGATGGACAATCTGGGGAAAATAACTAACAGCGTAACAGTGTAATATAAGTTCCCATTACGGGGACGGTGGCAGACATTCGATCAGATTCCTCACTACAAATAACCTCTTATTTCATTGCTGATGGCTGTGCTGTTTCGCCTTTTTTCCCAGGGACGTCCTGAGAAGGACATGATAAAACCGACTGTGGGCAACGTCATTACTCCAGCTTTGTTCCGAAGCAGCCACAGGAGTGGGACCCCGGTAAAAGCTGAGGAAACATCAAGTATGGAGGCTCATCTGAAAAGGCAAACAAATGCAAGGAAGTATCTCTTCACACAGCAGACAGGTTACTTCCAAAAAGCCAGAACAGGTAGAGCGGTGATGAAATCGCCTGGAGTTTCAGATGCAAAGAGGAAGAAGATCTCTTAATCTCCATGTCGATCTTGGGGTTTAAGGATGCCTGATGACTGCCTCAAAGCTGTACCTCTTTCAGGCTCAGAGGCTATTTTATATGCCACACTCAAAGCTCTGTGCTCTGCCTACATCAGCATTCAAGATGCCACCATCCCCACGCACTTAACTCATGTTTGTGCACCGTGAAAGTCGGATGAGGTGGAGAATGATATGGGCCTTGTCAACACAAGTCGTCCAGAAGATACTGCACTGTGAGTTGCATAAACAGTCAAGCCCGCCTCAGTTGGTAGCATTCCTACTTCTCCTGTTTGCCACTAGTCATGACACTTTTAATACTCACTTTCTTTGGTCCAGTTTAGGCATTAATTGCTGGGGGTCTCCAGTAAGTGTGGGGTTCAGATTCTGCAATGACTTCAAAATTCAATAGCTACAAGACAAGCAATTGTTTCCCCAGAGAAGCAGCTTGAGAGTAATTATTAATTTGCACAAGTGTGGCTCTTCACCTCATGTGTCACGATCCGGCAAGGAAGGAGGCAGGAGTGGGCAAGAGGAAAAACAAATGAGGAGTTTATTAAAGGAACCGGGAACAAAGCAAATAAAAGCAGACTGCATGGGGTCAGACAGAAGGCACAACTAGCAACAGGGGAAAACACTGGAGGACACACTAGGGTGGCATCAATGACTGAACTGGCGAAGCACATGACTGGAAGGCATTCTTATGCTGGAATAACGAGGGAGCAGACGAGGGGCTACTGGAGTGATCCACACTAGGGCTGAAAAGAGAGGTAAGACAAATGATCAACAGGTGTGGCTTGTTAGAGCCACACTAAGGAGAGAACGAGGGGGCAGGATTGCAAGGTGTGACATCATAATCCGTCTCATGCAAGTTCTGCTTTAATGTTCATGATCAATTCACTGGCAGTGTATTGCTTAGTGATGGATGGCATTTGTGTTTGTTATAGTTCTGCTGGGGGCGGCATGGTGGTGCAGTGGTTAGCACTGTTGCCTTACAGCTCTGGGACCTCGGTTCAAGTCTCCACCTGGGTTCCATGTGTGTGGAGTTTGCATGTTCTCCCTGTGTCATCGTGGGGTTTCCTCCAGGTACTCTGGCTTCCCCCCACAGTCCAAAGACATGCTGAGGCTGATTGGAGTTACTAAATTGCCCATAGGTGTGTGTGAATGGTGTGTGGGTGTGCCCTGCGATGGGCTGGCCCCCCGTCCAGGGTTGTTCCCTGCCTCGTGCCCATTGCTTCCAGGTAGGCCCTGGGACCCAGTAGGATAAGTGGGTATAGATAATGGATGGATGGATAGTTCTGCTGCTATGTTTAACCCCCAGTCTCCTCGTCACCCCCCTACATCAAGTTTCATTATATCAACACCAGAAGTGCCTGGGGAGTCACTGCGTTGTGGCTGATTAAATCTGTGAAGATAAGGAATCACGACAGAATACCCTCATTGGCTACATGTGAATGAGATCTTCGCGGAGCCATTCAGCCTTGTTACCTCAGCCCCTGGTCCAGTGGCAGGTCCGTACCGCTGATCAAAGTGGGCTGGAAGCCAACAGCTTCAGGTTCATCACCCTGCTGATCAGGGTCAACCGTTGGCTTCCAGCTATCTGTCAAGGGACCATCCAGGTACCTGAAGAGTGACATTTAATCCTCTCCTTCCTCCCCTATCAGCCAAAACACTCCCATATCATCCATGTGAAGATGACATGTTCCTATTTGACATTTGCATGAGTACAGGTACATTGGAATGTTTCTTTTAACATATCCCATCTGGCAGTCCTTTGAGACACACACACTCACACACACACAGCTGAGAGTGAAGCTTGGGTCCAAGCACAGGACCAGCCATTTACCCAGCACCAATGGGGCATTTCGGGGAGTTAACAGCCCAATTGGCATGTGACTGTTCTGCAGAGGATGAGATTGAAACCAGCAAATTTTTGATCACAGACCCCAACGCCTACGTCGAAGCGCACCCCACTCCCCAGAGAGAGGGCAATCCCTGTCGGGGAATCTCAGGCTGTACTCCTGCATGACAGGTGAGGACATTCACCACTACACTAACAAGGAAACGATGAGTCAAAATACCACTTATGAGTCACATGACCACACATTCAGCAAACTCTAAAAATATTTGTATGCTCAGTATGTCATAAAACCCCACATAGACAGACACGGAAAGCACAGCACTGTTGTTTTTACATTGCTCTTAATATTTTGGTGCTTCCCAACCGCTAAAGCTATGCCTTTTAGTGTTCCCCACAGCTTTCATCACATCGCTATTAGATTTTTATCAGTCTTTTCATGTGGGGTGAAAAAATACTTTGAAAGCCTCCTAATTTCAGGCTGTACAAGCGCAACCTCCACACCGCTCTCCCCCTTGAGTCCAGTCAAAATCAGAAAATATGTTGTAGCTGCAATCTGCAGAAAAAATGTAGACACCCTGATTCCAATTTGCACTGTAACCCAATCAGGCAGGACAGCCAGTGAGATCAGGCTGTATGTGTGTTAGTCACGGCCTGAGGATTGCACTATAAAACATTGCTGAGTGGTACTTCAGTCTGTCTGCGTTGAGCATGTTGCAAAATGCAATGAATTGGCATAGCAGTATGCTATAATAACCTGCCGCCTTTGGCAGTGTTACTGCAGGCAAGGTGTCAGTAATTCAATCAAAACTAAGTGCTTGCGTTGGGTAACAAGATCTTATTTATGCTACCACACTAAATCACAACACGAGGACTGACCCGGAGGCATCTGAGGATACTAATGCCCGAGCAGTGTAGAAAAAGTGGGTCATTAAATATGTTGAAGATGTTTTGAAGAGTTCAAACCATATGAAACAATTTGTGAAAACATAGAAGAACACAAGAGGAGGCTTATGCCATTCAATAACTGAACAACTGGGAGTAGAGTAAGACCGCAAAGATGACAAACTGTAGAGGATTGAGATCATTTGCACCTGCCTTATTATGCTTGGATCAATTAAGCTGCAAGAATAACCAGGGTCAGCAGCTGAAACCATCAGGGGAATCTGGCCTACTGCAGAAGAGGGGTTTTGCATTTCCTCTGGGGTGCATTCGCTTAGTCAAGGTTCTAACAGTGTCGACTAAACAAAGCCCTGCAACAACTGACGTCACCTCCACTGGCTTGCCATACGCCGAATCATATTCTCTTCCCCTCATTTATTAGAAAATAATGTATTTAACAGTTGCCATTGCTCAGCATGATTTATATATGAAATGTGGGTTTTCATGCCCTATCATTCACCTGAAGCCTGTCACTGATAGCACAAGACGGTCTATTTTGGGTCTCCTAGCCAGACAGCCCAGTCCTCCCTGCACAACCCAATGCCTGTTTTTCTAAAATGATTCTCTTGGGGTTCGTTCCACTCCCTCAGCTTTTTAAACCTTAAACTTATAAATAAAGCCCCTGTCTTGTCCAACCGCCCTCATTTGATGTGCATCTGTTTGCTTTCTCAACCAAAGCAAGTCCTTTAATACACCTTAACCCTGACTAGAAGTATTGTCAACCAAAGTAAATCCCTTCATCAAGGGTCCTGCTTCATTATCGTCTCATTTTTCTGTAGGGTATATAACCTCTATTTCACTGCCACTTTGTGGTTTGTAGAGCAAGAAAATAGTGGTTATGTTGAATATATCCTTTAGGTGGATATTTTCCACACTTGAAATGCGCATTTTGGCTTGTACAGATGGGATTCTCCTGTGGACCCAGAGAGTACTACTGATCGGGGCCAATGGAATGTCTGTATTATTGCACATGGCACCGGCGTGGGGTTAGTTTATGCACCTACCCTAGAACTTCCCTGGGAACAAATGGGTATAGAGCAGCAGAGTCCCAAAAGGAAGAGTGTGTGGGAGAGAGATAAGGCACCAATGAGGATGTCTCTCAAGCCAAGCGTGAGACGTGGAGTGGGTGTCGGGCAAACGGACACAATCAGCACCGTGTGGAGAAAGTGTGAGGAGCCTCACGAAAGGATTCACAGCACTGAAGCAGCAAGCTCATCTTACACCCATCAATTCATCCACCCATCTTCTTGCACATGCTCAGCTCTGCCTGACCCGGAGACATCAATGCAAGACATACTTTAACTGTAAACTGCCTTACATTGGGGATACATAAGCAGAGAAAAATGAATCCACAAATGCACATTTAGGCATGAGCATTAATTATCACAGTTACACCGTATTCAATTCTTTACAACATTCTTCTGCAGAAACACCGGACGAATCTGTAACATACAATATGAATTGCCGTCAGACAAATTGTCAATGGAGACATTAACAAGATACAAAAACACTGAAAATTAGATATTAGGGAATCACACAAGAAATAAACGAGTGAAAAGAAAAACACTCCTTTCATTATCAGCTCGGTGTGTCTTCATAGATGTAGAAAGAGGAAGCAGTCTTCTCTCAGAAAACTCTGGGGATTTGCTTTTCAGATGCAGGCAAGAATAATCAGTAAAATGTGAGCTTGAGCAGTAAGTCTCGTTTGTGTTGCTACAATCTCATTTTTGTCAAGGAGACAATACCCTAAAAACTTGAAGCTAATGGTAGAATGGAATATCTCCTCTGGGTGAGCTGGGCTGCTTTGAAAAATAATGATAGAGCCCAGCAACTATCCTCACCAGACTCACCCGTGTTCTGTGGAGGGGCAGAAAACAGTAGACAGGCCAGAAACCTATGAGAATGATCAGTGGTGTGGACACCATCACTATCCAAAGATCACCAGGCACTGGTGCAGCTCTTGGCACGTTTCTATTGGTACTGTATGGGATGCGGTTGTAACGGTCGGTCAAGGGGCAAAAACTCCATGGATGATAAACCATGGTAACCATTTTAAATCCCAGTATGACCCTTAAGAATCAGTGATTCAGTCAGTGTCCTTGAGGTAAAGTTAGGATTCAATGCTAGAGTTGATATACTCATAGCCGAAAGGATGTGTTTACTGTTATTGTGAAGGTAAGATAAATTACCCCAACTTTACTAATTCATGCAACTTTAATATGTAAAACTTGTGCTGTATGTCATTGTCTTCCCAAGACTGATGCACAGATATTAACTTGCTGTAAATGCATACTAGCTTATCAATTATCATTCTCCCTTTGTCAGCATTATTACAGAAGATGCACACAGCCTGATATATGCACTCAAAATAATGTCCTGCTCACAGATAGAGCATTTAAACACCTACACTGTTGCCTGAAAATTGCCCTGGATTTGCTCTCCTTTCCACGGCTGAACAAAACCCTGATCAATGATAAACACCCATTACGCTTGGCATTTCATAATTCAAAGCCCGCTTCATTTGACCTCGCTTTACCTGGTGTAACAGTGATTTCATTTTCATTACAAGCCTCACAGGCTTGCAGACTAGCTGGGTCCGATTCTGCCTTTTCTTCTCTGTAGTTAATGCCGTGAGGTTTGAGTTTCGCATTGCCTGTGAAAGCTGTATGGCTTTTTCCCCCAGCACGCATTTCCTTGTAGGAGAACAAATGGAATAATTTTAAAAGCGGACACATTTTCATTCAATTAATTAGCAAGAGCTCTGGGTGTCAACACTGAATGCAGGCAAAAAAAATAGTCAGTGAAGCTTGTTTTCAAAATGGTGCTCAAAACTACACACATATATATTTGTTAGTGGAGTAGAGAATTCACACACACACACACACACACACACACACACACATATATATATATATATATATATATATAATTGCCCCTTTTCGATCAAACAAAGTAGTCCGAGTAATCTTGTCCATAAAGACTTTGATCGACTCCTATAGAGATGATATTAAGTTCTCCACAAAGCTTATAATAAGCTCATATGAGGCTCCTATTTCCTGATTGTTTGATGAAAAAAATAAATAATCAATGTACTGCCTTTGACGAAAGTGACAAAAAGAACAAGTAAGAAAGATGACTGTGTCTTTGCAGGAATAGGATCCAGATGTGAAGGCAGTTTGTCCATGGGGTGCCCTGCCAGCACCTCTAATTAAAGCCTTAACGGGATTCGAGCTCGTTAAGCGGCAAGACCCTCTCTGCAAGAAGCTGTGGAATACAGACTCCCAGTGTTCTGACCAATGAGACTGGCAGGAGCTGATGGTCTAGCTTTTCTGACAGTAGATATCACATAATCAACGATTTATTGTCAGAATTAAATAGGTTGGGGATTAAACTGGTTTCCAAACAAACCAGATCATTTGTTTTTCTTTTGTTTGTTTGTTTGTTCTGTTAATGCCACAAGATAAGTTTAATGACAAAGGTGTAACGAGAGACACCACAACTAAAGTCAAGAGGTTTTCAAAAACCGAATAACTTTGTTATTAGTCACTAGGTGGTAACTTGTGATGTGCGTTTTATGAGACTATCTCAGGCAGCGTTCCTGGTCCTTAGCAGTATGGCTGGGACCCTCCTGATTCGGGCTCACTGTCAGGAGGTAACATGCATGAGTGGTTCATACCCAGTTTAAATTAGAAATGAGAGCTTTTTCTGTTCCTACCAGAAGATAAAGGAGGGTGTCTTTAATGAGTTGCCTTTGATCATCATTTCTGAAAGAAAAACAGCCCTGTTTTTCTGGCCACTACCATTTATTTAGAGCACAAGGCCAACTCTGGCTGTTAGCGGTATCATCACCTGACACCCAGTAGCCACTTGGGGGGGTCTCCTCACCAGCAGCTCCAGGCCCGGCTCCCCAGAATATATTTGGATTTTGGTTGAAGTGACATTTTGCAGATTGAGGCAATGGGAAAGCACACATGTTAGAGACTGAAGACTGTGCTGGGTGTCAATATAACCACTTTCCTTTGAGCGTATGACTCAGAAAGAGATCTGTGTGTGAGTGATATAGTGTAAGGTTCACTACAACACGATTGGGAACGGAGTCACTTCAACTCCTATTCCGTTACACTGCAATCTATCTGTAGAAGCAACATTAGGCACGCATCTGCCTGCGTATGTATCGTGCATGCTTTTTTATTCATTCATCTTGTAAGCATTTTGTTTTAAATGGTCTTTCACAGCAGCCATTTAGCTCCGCTGACATTATGCTACGGTTCGGGCGACCTGTCATACTATTCTTTTGCTTCGTTCCACTTCCAGAATTCTGGATATTCATGGTGGCTCCTGTTCAAAAGGGCCACACATTGGACTGCCTGTTAGTGGCAACAGCAGCCCATAATTACCTCAACCCCCCCGCCCCCACAGCACGGATTAACAGCAAGCCACGGACTCATTTCGGCTTCACAAACAATCCTTATTCACAAACGCTGGAGAGTAGCACTCACATTAATCCTGAATTGAGGATCGCTTACACATACAATGTATGAATATACAATGAAATAACATATTGATCTCCTCCTTAATGTCCCTGATTAGCTAACGCAGATGTAAGTGGCCACCGTTCCTGGGTACAGTCGGCTCCCCCATCGAAATGCTGACGGTGGGAAACCTCCAGCCCATCGAGCGGTGTCATGGTGGAGAATCACGGCAGGTGGCAGCCTGATCCATCATCGACTGTGATGGAGCCGCTGTCCCTGGATCAGACGAATGTTACCTCTCTCCATGTTCTTAACCTTATGTAATGGGCCACACGCTTCAGAGCGCTAAAGGCCGAAGCAGTGTTTCCCCATCAAAAACTACATTTTAATATATCGTTTGCTTGTCAATGGAATGGCTTTTCTTTTTTTTTTTCCTGGTTTATTGTTGTTACTCTCTATATTTCTGGGGGTTAAGGGGAAAAGGTGATTACCCCTCTTACTCTGACAATGTGAAATATGTTTCACATTTCACCAGGGCACCAATAAAACTAGTGTTACAGCGTGTGAGAGTTTTAATGTGTTCACTGATATCAAATACAGAAATTCAATGTGGAACAAGCAATAATATATTCATCTGAGGTGAGGCACTGTTTTGCTAATGTGTTTTTGGATAATTAGCTTTCAAAAGACGTCACACTGGGATTCTACCCACTTAGCATCTGCTGTTGGTGTTGCCATACCCTGCGCTAGAATTTTCTGCATTTAAGTTGGCTTATCAACCATACCAAATATGGATGCTGATGCATAGAGCAGAACAGGCCAAATAACCAACTAAACGTATATATATAGCGTTCCAGTGAACATTCACCGCTTCTACTAGCACATCAGGAAGAGGAGGGCTGTCACTCTGACCTGACTCCTGCCCTCCCCCCCCAAGCTGGGAGTAACCCTGACAGCAGGAGCAGTTATGGAAGATGGTTGAATGTAGATGGGAAGGTCTCTGGGGTTCTGGTATTACACTCACATTTGCTTTCTGGGTCTGCTGGGGTTTTTGCACCCACACACACTGCCTGGTCTCTGCCTCTGCACTGTGCCACACTGGCTCACTTTCCACCTACACGCCCCAGACGGGCCTCTGGATGACTGGGTGCGATTGATATTTTGATTTCTGGGAGCACAGGGTATAGCCCAAAGCATTGCCTCTAAAGACCAACTAAAGGATGATGTTTTATAATACCTTTACATCCAAGAGTCAGAATGGTAGTGCGCCACATGACTATTGCAGGGAACGCTCAGCAGGCCATTGAGAAACACCAATTCACCAGGCCTGTGTCTGAACTGCTGGGAAGAACCTGAGGACCTGAGAGTTTACAGAGTAAGAACATGCAAACTGCACACAGAAAGCCTGGGGCAGGACTCGAACCTCTAACCCTGGGGGTGTGAATCCACAATACTAACTGCCACACTGCCCCATCTCACCCGCAACCCCAGCATAGCCCAGCCTCTGTACCCCATCTCACCTCAAACCCTGGCATACCCCTCCCTCTGTACCCCCTCTCATCTCCCAACCCCGGCATACCCCTCCCTCTGTGCCCCCTCTCATCCCCCAACCCCGGCATACCCCACCCACTGTTCCCCTCATTTGCTTTTCCACAACCAGGTCTTATTTCAAAAGATCCAGCACCAGTCCTTGCACAGGGTTCAAGTGCAAATGTGTCACTGTCCATGCTCAGTGTGGTCATTTAAATGTCTCACATTTTCAATACAACCCTAAATACGGCAGTCAGCATCCATCTGTACACTGCAGCTGCAGCATGATGGTGGTATCAGTACACATTATAAGTGGCAATTTACTGAAACAGCGACCTCCTATTTTGAGCTGTCGGGCCCCATAGACTCTTGGGTATCATTTAAATACTGGTAGATTTTTGCATCTGGTCCTGGTTTAGGAACCTATCCTTAGGTCTTTTACATCCGCGAAGCCTATAGAGACACTACTGCCATCTTGATGCACCTATTCATACCCACACACATCTCTGCAGTTCCTGTTTCAGATTTCTGCCAGTAGCAGCATAATTTCCTGATGGCATCCCTGCTGTCGCTGAAGGTTTGCTCACAGCCCTCGCCTCCATTCCACACATTCACGAAGCCCACGTCAACGTGACCACCACCTCACCACACCTCCAGGTACCACATCCTGTCCAGGTACCTCTACAGGAAGTGACCAGCAGTGCTCTGAGCTGGCCAGACTGGACGGTGACCCAACGGAACCTTTCTTTAAACACTTAAAGTCAAGTCAAAAGCTGCTCCAGTCAATGAACTTACAAGCCAATTAAAAGATTACATGTTTTGCAGACAAGGCCTAACAGCGCCATTAACCTAAAAGCTTCCATCACTCTGAGGTGGAAAGAGGGATTCCACCAGACAGGGTGAGATACTGCCATCCTACCTCTGTTAGCACTATATTAGCACCAAAACCAACACCTACCCCACTCTGTGCGACATCAGCAACAGGTGACAGAGTGCCCCTTGTTTTTCCAGCCCGTCTGTGATTTGCCATTTAAAAGCAATTAAGACTTGACAAACCGTGTTTCAGTTTGGATTGGGCACAAGGTACCTAAATGGCAGAAGAGAGAAATGCATGGCCTACGTGGGCCTGCTAGGCCTCACCTACAGGCGGAGTTTAGGGGAACCGCTAATAATCTCCTGTATTTGATACGCTGGAAACACAGCAAAGTCTATGACTGGCATTCAGCATCTGATGCTTTATAATTTGATGAGCCTGCAGAAATGCAAATATAAAAGTAGCATCAAGTCAGGTAGGGGGAGAATGCCTGTAAATGGACTTCTGCTGCTAACTTTTCACAAATTTGCAACAGAATCAAAATGAGATTCTCTCTAATGAATCATCCTAACTGTATTTATACCCCCACACTACTTTGGATGGAATTACAACTGCATGCATGTCAGCAGAAACTGTCAACAGATTGTGAAGATAAATGTTTTAATGCACTTTCAGTTAATTCTTATGTAGAGGTTTAATATTGACACATGAAACTATTTGACAAGCATAATGGAAAAAATATGCTATTGAGAAATGTGATTTCACATCACTGGCTATATTACTTGTAAAATTAAGTAATTAATATAATTAAACTACGCAGATTACGGTTGTTTGGGGGCTGCAGCATTTCAGCAATGAGAGAACTATTTTCTGGTAAAGAACTGATTGCCTCAAAAACCAGTGCAATGGGAAGGAAAGGAGGCTGCCTCGAGCAGCAGGAGAGGAAAGGAGG
>JAODUD010000062.1:19450633-19460830 GCA_026784285.1 Stomatorhinus walkeri | reverse complement strand
CAGAATATGCTCTATAGGCCCCCCTTTTTGCATGTTCAGTTATTATTATTCATGATGAGCCAAAGATCTCTCCTGCTGGATGGGGAAAGGAAACATGGCTGACAAACAGGACGAAACAGCCTTGATGTAACTACATCACAACCTCATTATGCTATTTAATGAACTAGCTGGAACATCATTATGAATATTGCTGATATTAATATTATCTTAACTGCCTTTTTTGATGTGGCAGCAGATAGCATTGTCGCTAACGCTAGAGACTTCTGCTCCTGGGCGATATCCTTACAATGAAGCAGTTCAGTAAATGCCCAGCTATACAAATGGACAGAATTGAGCTTTGCTCCAACTAAAAGGTTCAGTCGAGCCTCTACGACATACGACACTCCTGTGGCCCCGACATGAAGTGAACCGTGTCACTGTTATGCTCTTAAATGTCCATTTAAATGTCCAAGTTCAATAACAGATGGTCAGGGGTTATGTTTTTCGGACTGATCTCAACCAGTGTCTGCAGCCCATTAGCATTGAGATCTATGCTTCATGGAGACGGAGCAACAAGCCTTGAGAGATAAGGGACAATAGGCCTTCAGGGAAAAAAACATGTTCAGGGATTTATGGCAAATCTATTGCCTGTACTGGGCATTTGCATTAAATTATCTGCCACATTAAATGCCGTGCCTTGACATGATATGTGTGGAAACCCTGTTAATCTATACTAGCCTTCCCATAACCCAGAGCTCAGAGAGGGAGTGGGAGCACAAAACGATGTCCATAGATCATTTACCATGGGGGTGGGCCACTGGCTTTGCTGTGTTTTTTTGCTGCGCACATTATCTACTTGACCCTGTGCTTTCTGTCTAAATAAGGTGGTAATTTAAATGTATCAGGACCTTGAATTGAACAGAACGCAATAAGAAATCCCCCCCCCCCCCTATTAAACTGTCAGTCTAACATGCTGCCAAAAGGCTTTTTTAGCTTCAGGCTAAGATTTCTAGAAGCAAAGTGACTCCCCAGGCACGCTTGAGATGGGGGGTGGGGGGGGGGGGGTGGAGTAATTCTAATCAAGAGGCCATTGATTGGGGCTGGAGAAACCAAGGCCTCAGGCAAGAGAACTAACTGTAACCTTGCTTCCCAGGATCTGCATTGGGGCACCTGATCACTGTGACCACATGGAGATCCATCAAGATGCAAGAAGTAGGTGATGCTGCAGCCGGAGGAAACACCACAAGAAGGAAGTAGAGGTGCCACACTCCTGACATGCCAGAACCGCTAGATGGCCATGAACTGGAAGATCAATCCCTGTGCAAACAGGTCAGCTGCTATGAGTTTATGTATTTGTCTTAATTGCTATTAAGTATTGGAATGTAGCAACAACAAAAAAAACCTAAGGCACCTAGCTATGTCAGGAAAAACCTCTCCACCTCAGCCTCCCCCACCCCAGCAATGAAAACCAGTCTGAGTAAATAATGCAGCCAGCTTATGCTTAACTGGGGGAGAAAACCCCACCCCTATACTCCTATTAGCATCTTTTACAGCACCCAGGGTGGCAAAGGCAGTGACAGCATGGGATAGAAAGCAACATTACCTCTTCCTCATGGATGGCCGGCAGAGGGAGGAAGAGGCAGATGCTCCCCCTGGCAGAAAGGGGGAGGGGGCATGAGGGGGCCGTAGCATGCCGACATGTAGCAGCCTACTGCATCTTCATCTTCATTCTCTGCGCATTTCCGCGGGCACAGAGCCACTGAACAACTGCACCACCATCACTAGAACGAGACATGCCAGGGTATTTGTTCCCCTCCATGCTACTGGTCCAGTAAGCAGAGTTAACATGTGTGTGTGTGTGTGTGTGTGTGCGCACGCACGCACGCATGCCCACAGTTGTCAGGAGGAACGGCTGAGATTGATGATTCTGGAATACAGGAGATCCCAGCTTCAGCACGCAGTTTCATGTATTTGCCAAAGTTCCCCAGCTGGTTGTTTTTTTTTCTGACTAAATAAGGTGTTAGAGGCAGATTAAAGCCAGCTGCACCGAGTGCAGGGAGGAGAGAGGTTATTAGGGAATGCAGGAGGGCAAGAAACAGCTGCCCTTCCATAGAACTTTCCATCACACAGACACGTGTTTGCTTTGATTTACTTTCCGTTTTTGGTTTTATCTCTCTATTATTAAAGCCCTTTTCCTGACATGAAAGCACAGACCTGTTTATAATGACCAGTATGGATACCGCTTCCTACAGGCAGCTACAGTCTGTGCTTGTTATGTAGCAGAAATCACAATACATTTCCATTTTATGTTTTGTTATATAATGTATATCACCTTGATAGGTACACCTGCTTGTTATTGAAAATAGCCTTATACAAACAGAAAATCATGTGAGGTAAGCTGGAACACATACAGCACGCAAACAGTGTCAGGAGATTCAGTTTTGGTGCGACTAAGCATTAAACAGCTGAGATACCTGATCTAAGGACTTTTGAATGTGTTGTCATTGTTGGTACCAGATATGGTGGTTCCGCCACCTCCTAAACAGCCACTATCCTGGGCTTTTCACAGACGATAGCGTCTAGGCTTTACAGAGAATAGTGCAATAAGCAAAAAATATCTACCAAGTGGCATTTCTGTGGGCCAAATCACCTCGTTAACGAGGAAGGCCAGAGGACAATGGCGGGACTCATTAAAGCCAACAGCAAGGCCACAATTGCCAAAATAACAGCTCAGTGCAGTCAAGCAGCCCTGAAAAACAATAGGAAACGCCTTCCCTCCCGAACAAGAAAAGGAGGTTGCAAGAATTTGAAAATAACAAAGATACAATAATAATAATAATACAATTTTAAATATTGTATATATATTTAATATATACACACATATATGTGTGTGTGTGTGTATACGTAGTGCATCATGCTACCACCGTGACGGCTGCAAGAAGTTGCACTCTAGTCCATATTGCAGGTGGAGATGAGGTATTGTATATGCAAAGAGAGAGATACAGTGTGGCCACAGTATTGCACAGAGTAACAGAGTTGCACAGTGACAGATTAGATGATCATTCATCCATTAAATCTTAAATCTGAGAAGTTATCCAGCTAAGCAAGAAATCCTACTTCATCACACAGCCCCTAGTTCTCCAGTGTTTTAGCAAATCAATCCAATATATGTCCCACTTTAGCTGATCTCACGTTGTTTAAAAAAACTTCCATTTTTTTGTTTTTTGTTTTTCATGGGGGGGGAATAGGTTCAATAGCAGTTCTAGCCATTGTTAGCAATACCAGTTGAAACACATTATTCAGTGTTTTGTGCATACAAACACTATAGCAACATGACATACAAATAAGGCGCAAGTGCTAATAAGCAGTATATAATTACAGCTTTCACTTCTGTAGATCAGCCATCTTGAATTCTGAAGTTGAGGTTGTAAAGGGTCCCTCCAGCTTTCCCAATCAGAACTCCAACTTCATGGAATTATGGACTTGGAAATTTTGACTCGAATGTTATGCATTCGAATTGGTGCAATACACCAAGATGGCATGCAAGGTGATTGTCACACTGTGCATTCCTGCCCCCTTGTTCTTTCCCCAGTGTGACTCTAATGTGCCTCTTACTAATTTGGTTTGCCCTCATACCTGCTCCGTCCTCCTTCACTGTTGGAATGTGACAGTGATCATGTGATACCATTGTTGTTATGACTGCCGCACAGACGGGCAGGCAAACAGGAGCGTGGAGCTAGTAATACGGGTAAACGGGGTTTATTTGGGGAGAGAGGAGCACGGAAGACAACATCAATGACAGATCTGGGGAAAACTGACTCAGACACGGACTAAATACACAAGACACGCAGAAAATAACAGGCAACAGGTGATCACAATCGGGAATTAACACGATGTAATGAGGGGGGTGTGGCACACAGGAGGATTGGACAAGAAGGTCATGACAATTGTAACCGTCCCAGTGTGCCCCTAATGGTCTGGTGCCCCCTGAAAAAGCCAGGTTTGCCTCAGCCACATGCCATCCCTGCCCATTTGGTTCAGAAAACAAAAGGTACCTGATACTATCTAGGGGTCTTAATGAGGAGGCCACTGAATATATGTGACAGAATATTAATAAAAGTTGTAGTACATCCAAGCAATGCTATTACCATGTACAGAAGCTGTTGAGAAACCCTGTAAAAATGTTACTCTCAAGCTCCAGCTAAATCCCATGCAAGCAGTTCTGGCAACAACACAATGGTGTCTTGGTGTTGACCGAATTCAGACTCCTCATGTTTTATTGCTCTTGGTCTCCATTGATCCAGACTAGGCCGGTATCAAAGCTCCCTCTGTCTGGCTGTCTCACAGATACCAGAGGCACTCATGGTTTCTTCCTACCAGGGGAGCTTGGCTCTCCACCCCCCTCACTGTCTCTTTGGTTCCTGCTTCTCCCTCACAGTTTCCCTGCTGTCCTTCCCATTTCAAAGTTACAAAGTCCCTCCAAGCTCCTGTCCCAGAATATTTGACTTGCACACCCCTAACGCGCCACATCCCGTGCTCTCACTCTCTATTCCCAAAGGCAGCTTCATTTCTCTTCTTGAAAATACTGAAAAATTAAGAGACTACAGCATATTTTTTTTCACTCATTTCTCAATTTATGGGTGTGCATCTGTAATTAATAGTTTTTGCAAACTGCAGGCTGGTTCTTCTCTGTTTCTCATTAATGAAGTGCTTTCTAGGAGCCTCATACAAACTGTTCTAGCAATGCAATTCACAGCTGTACTTAATGTTTCCCATTCTTTTTGAAGGCCACTTGATGTCATCCTCCGATTCATGAGAAACTGCCGGACAAGTTAACATCTCTGGCATTAGAATGTCACTTTTGCCCTTTACCTGGCTGGTTTCTGGTTGCCCCCAGTGTCTCTTGCGTCACCATGTTCTTGTGTACTGCTGTCTTAAAGATTTAGCACCTGGAAGCAGCCTGCTGCTCAGCAGGAACCACAATTAAACCAGGATTTAAAAATACAGATTTGTTTAACAATACAGAGTGGTCTCTTAATTTTTTCCATGGCTGTATATTTACCATGTTAATTTGATGAGGTCTTTCCCTTGTGGTCAGGCTGTCATGAAGGTGTCAAGATAAAAAAAAAAAATCAGAGGTGAAGACTCCCACAAATGTCAGTGTCCTTTGTCTATGTTAAAAATGCTTTATGTTATTCAAATAACATGCCCACGGCAACATGCTGAGAGTATAGACTCAGTGCAGGTGGTTCCAAGGAGAGCTGACAGAGATCAATTAGATTCCTGTGGATACCTGACCTTTAATCCACAGAAATGAGTGTCCTTTTTCCCAGTCACCTGGCACGAAGCTCAAATGGAAACTAAAAAGTTGAATGGCAGAGTATGGGGGGGGGGGGAGCGGTATGAAGATCCAGTTCAGAAAAACATAAGGCTTGGGTTTAGTCCGAAATAGAGTATCTTCTGAAAAACAGCCAGAAACAAGCAGGCACTGTGCTCTGAAGGCCATAAGACTGATCCTGCACCAGCTCCTCAGCTGATGAGAACACAGGGTACAGCACGACAAATGCCCTCGCTGTCTCTGGCAGGTAGGCGAGATGCAGCCTTGTCTCCATTCAGCCATTGCTTGGAAACATCTAAGCTATTGCATTTTGCATAATGGTTTAAAGTTCAATTTAGTCTCAGATATGTTATCGAAGCAAGTCACAGTAATAAGCTTGCGCAGTGTAACAGATTCAAAGCATCTTCCCACCCAAATGCATGTTCACTGGAAATACGCAAGTCTCGGGGACACTCCCAAGGTGGTGGCAAACATCCCAAAAGCAGGACATGATGCTCATCAAAGAGCCTTCCTGGCCTGGTGATTGCTTAAACGTTTCCTGATAGAGACTGAACGACAGACAATGGCGGCTATTATTCCAGAGTGGCAGCTCCCCTATCAGGGACGCCTATGTCTTTTCAAAAGTATACAACAGCACATTTTGGGGAAACGCTACACGATTTGTTTTCTTTATGCAGGTATTATATCACGCAAGTTTTCGCTTTCATTTCACATTCATAGTTTTGCTTATTCTCTCCTCTCTGGGGCTGGAGTGCAGCTCCAAATCAGATAGGCGGAGAGAAAATTTATTTGTTTGCCAAGCACAAAGTGATTTACAATATCACTGCCTTTCGGGGAAATTGACAGAGGAGATGAGAATGAGAAGACAAAGAGGATGAGATAAGGCCGACTGAGGAGAATTTGTAATAAATTGATCGCAGTCCAGCAAAGGCAAAGTCTCAATCAGATATACAGCCATGCTTCTAGTCCATGGTCAACTGTTCACATCAACCAGGCCTATGAATAGACACCTTCAGAACTTTCCTTCTGTTCATCACTCTTTGAGTTTGGGATCAGGTATAACAAATGCACACATACATACAATAATGCTTGGTCTTTTTACAAACCAGTCAGCAGACCGCAAAGATCATGTGTGTGATTATGTTTACAGATGTGACCTGTTGGCTGAACTATTAAGAATTTGCTTTCTTGAGTTAATTAAAAAATGATCTAATAAAATGAATTGCATACTACTGCTTATACTGTTACTATGGTTATTGTTAGTATTATGGTTGTTCTTTTTGTTGTATAGCGCGTAAAGTGAGTTTCAAAGGGACGCTTAAGAACAATCCCTGGATCAGAACCTGTTCAGTGTAGATCTTCTTCACCACCGTTATTATACTGCTTTGCACAGAGAGGTCCAGAGGTGCTAAAATAAATATTAAATTAATAATTAATAACACAGGTATAATACAACTCTCTGAGGAACACATCATTCATAGATCCAACCCATGATTAGATGTTTCCACTAGGTTCCATCTCTCTACTTCCATCTTCCACTAGGTTCTCTCTCTCTCTCTCTCTCTCCCTCCCTCACTCCCCTTTAGTTCTTGTTTTTGTCCTTTTCTCTGTCGTTCCTAAACAAAGCATCAATTCAGCTGCAAATGGTGTTTGAAAACATCAGAGGTTTGTCAAAAATCTTGACGATGTGGGAACAATAAATGAGAATCCTCCTCTATTTCTCCATTTGACAAATACACTAGAGAACCACATAATTTAGAGTATTCCTCTGCTCTCCTCCTGTCTTTAACTAAATGTCTAGCTTGTGGACAGACATTTCCGGGGAATTGTGACACACATCAAAATAAACCACAGAAACTTAATATCAAAGATTAAAAATACATCAATTGGGTTAACAGATGAAGACTGTCAACAAAAATATGTTCAAGTTTTTTGGGAATCTTTATTGATGCATGGTGTATATCTTCTGGAAGTTTGCGTGGATCATTTCAAATATGGTGAAATTATTTTAGAGATGAAAAACAGCAAGGGAGACATATTTAAATTTTGGAAAACAAGATGAAACGTTTCATTGCTAATTGTCTAAAGTAACTTTGTGAAGTAGATTTGATTTGATGAGTAAAAACTAAATACTGTGACCAAATAACTGCCCCCATCTGCCATCCTTCTTGAGGACCATTCTGATTGTAATACTCCCGTATTTCTTTCTCTTCTTCCCTCGCTCAACCCTGCCCCATAACTCTCACTGCCCTATAACAGAATGTTAGCTAGAAGCGCCCCCCCCCCCGACTTCTCAATACTATGCCTTTAAATCGCTCCACTCACACTTCCTGTGTCTCCTGTTTGTCTTCCTCTTGCTCCCTCTCCTTCTCCTACTTTCATTCTTAAGATAAATCACATCTTCATCACAGTGGCACCGTTGCAGGGGAAATTTGCAGGCGCTGCAGGGGAAATTTGCAGGAGAAGAACAAGTTTGCTCAGCCCCATGGAGTAACATTTGTATGTCAGTACTTTAAAGTGAGGATGGTGCATTTGTGTTTATGCGGTGCGGTCATCCCCAAATGCCCATATAAGGCGATTTACTGAAGATATGTTGCCAAGACTTGGTGATATGGAAATTAGTTACAGAGCAGAATTATGAGCAACCATTTTCAGTGCTTAACAAAGGCAGATATAAAAACATCTAAAACATTATCTCAAAATCATTTGAAGAGAGCCGTAATAAAGGTACAGTCAAAGGCACTCCCTGTGTCACCACAGTCAGCGATACCCCGAAAGTCAGCGAATCATGCTTCAGGTATGTCAGGCTGAACATGAAGGTTCTAGGTGACTCAGAATGGATTTAGGCTGTGCCCTGGGTAGACAGGGATGGGACTCCTTTGAGTACTGATCTCTTTCAAATTGTAAAGGGAGTCTGTAAGCTTCAGGCAAGACCTGCTACAGGCGGAATGACGAGAAGAGCCATGTATCAGAAGGAGGAAAAGAGGCTTAATTTACGTATTTGAGTGGAAACTGAACTAAACGAATGCGTTTGTCACATGATTTCAACAGACTTCCCCATACATGTTGACCACTTCCCATATGAGGGTCACATGGTTCTATAAACATAAGCAAAAATGGAATCCCTTGTAGAGAGCTTTAATGGCTTTCATTAATAGTCTACTATGACATAACTGTATTTTTGAACAACAGACAACATCTTCAAGACACCTTCAAGCCCTTTGGGGAAGTTTTAATTTCCCTCTGAGTTGGTGAGCTGAGTTTATTTTTGTTCATCGTCCAGGGGGACATGTTTCTTGTCTTTGTGGAGTGCCCTAGAGATGGCCAAGTCCACAGTGGGCCTGTGTCTAATGAAGCTAATGCTTACAGACAGCTCGTTATGGGTGCCTGAATGATGTGCGGCAGCTCCAGCAGCAAACCATGCGGGACGTCTTCCCGGACGACTTATCCTAGCTCGGGTCCATTCAAAACAGCCCAGCAAAAAGGTCAGACAAGAATATCCCAATCTGACCTTTACGTCTCCCAAAACATCCGCCCGAATTAAGCACCTTATGCCGTGTCTGGGGTACAGAAATTCTTCAGCGTAGAGTAAATGCTGTCTCCCCCATGACTGCAAGCTATAGGTCACAATGAAATATGAACCAATCGATATAGGATATATGAAGTCATACTTTCGCAAGCAATGTGTCCCCTCTGGTGTCTATACTGAAGCCTAAGTGCAGAATTAATTACTTATTAGACTGACACAAACAATAAAATATTAAAATCATTATGATAGTTGTAATAAGCAAAAGTTACAGAACAAATTAGCAGCCTTGAGAGTATCTGGCAGTACTGCTTAATATATATCCAGCACGTACTGCCTCAGTTATTTCCTCATGGAACATACTGTTACTCATAAACACCAGTGAATTGAATTCATCTTGGCCAAATTTCTTTTAAAGTACTCCCTGCTAATATCTCACTATGGGATCACCGTGAGCGCATGCGAGTGCGCGAGTGGGTGGGGATGTGATCCTCTGAACATTACTGGCATAAACAGGGTACCGTCAAACAACGAGGCTGTCCCCATTCAGGCTGGTGCTCTTTACTACGCAATTACCATTCGGGGTGAGGAAGCGCCCTTGGCATCTTATCGACCTTGAGGCTCGTGGCTGAGGGAGAAAAAAGGAGGAGTAGTGGCAGGGGGTGTGTGGGGGGGGGCAGTCTTCATCTCTGCTTAACGCTGTGCTATCTGTAGGGTGAAAATTGCTTCACGTAGCCCCAGAGAAAGAAGGAGAAAAAAAATACAGAACAAACAATCACAATGGTGCCAGGCTGCACAGCGACCTAGCGGCTTGCCCAGCAGCCAGGCTAAAATTGGAAGTGGAGTGACTGAGTCTCTGAGCTGCACCTCTTGGGGACGGGAAGCGCTCGGCACTTTACGACCAGGAGCCAGCACCCAAAAGACGCAGCTGATCACCGCAAGTGGGCCTGCGGCACTCACCAGGCTCAGGCTTGCGCCCCCCGGTGGAAAAAGGTCGGCGGATGAGATTGATTAGTTAGCCCCTCACTCCAGGAGCTGGCAGGCCGAAGCCTGGGGAGCGGGTTGGCGTTCAACCCCGACCTGGCTCACTGTATGGCAGAGACCAAGAGAGCAGCAGGGTCAGAACCCTCCTTCTGTCAGCAAAATTTCCTTCTCTGCACCCCTTACCACCTCTCAGCAGGCACCTTGGGGTAACACAGCTCAAACAGGAAGAGATGAACAATGTCTGAGGAGGAAAAAAAACTAAGTAACGTAACAAAATATCAGATCCTGAAAAGCCTGAGAGCGGCGTTTATGACCTGCACTTTTCATCTTACGGCCAGACGGAAAATTCATCGAGCTTCTGACTCCAGGA
>JAODUD010000062.1:19391572-19408330 GCA_026784285.1 Stomatorhinus walkeri | reverse complement strand
AAATGACTCCTTTCTTTTTAACACTATCCAAAGTGAAACTCCCCACAGGAAATATGATTTTTGTAATTCTGCACACTAATCCATATTCTATATCCTCTTGTCCCAGGCTCTGTCCGACTCTCCTCTGCGACCCCAGCGCCTCTCCCAGTTTGACAAGGAACAGGAGGAACTGGTGAAGCCCCCTTTTAGCGCCCCTCCAGAGAGGGAGGTGAGAGGCAGGGAGGGGTGCTGGAGGTCTTCAGGACCGTGTTTTAATCTTTATTTGATCTGTATCAGACCAACAACCGGCCTGTTGTTACCATAACCTTTGTCCATTGGCTCTTGCCCTAACAGGAAGAGATGTCTCCTGTGAGGGAAGACCTCTTTTCCACCACTCACAAGCCTCTTGCAGTCGGTGGCCAGACGCAGGTCGCCGTGGGAACCACCCACATCTCCCGCCTGACAGATGAACAGCTAATCAAGGAATTCCTGAGTGGCTCATATTGTCTGCATGGGGTAAGCACAGGGGAATTTCTGATATTTATTTAAGACTGCATATGGACCTGGCCTGTTCACCCTGAAATGAAAGCAGTGAACGGAGACAACATAAAATCTAGTGCAGGAACCCCTAATTTATAAGTCCAATTTTAAGCTCGAAGCCAAGGAAGTCATTGTGTTATTCCTGAATTAAGGACTTGTTTCTTGTCTTCCAGGGAGTGGGTTGGTGGAAATATGAGTTCTGTTACGGGAAGCATGTTCACCAATACCATGAGGTACATTAAACTTTAACATTTCATGTATGGGGTGTCTTAATGATCAACAGCAGAGGGGATTTACCATTACATTTTCAAATGTGGTTCTTTCAAGGTTACATTATTATATAAAATGTGTTTTTTAAAGTTTGTATTTTATTAAATTTTGCCCCAGATGTTTTTTTTGTGATCAAATTGATGCATAGCTATAATGTCACTCAAACCAATTTTTGTTTCACTAAATGTTAATGCCTCGATTAACCGGCAGACTGCATGTTTAGTTGGTGGGATGTTGGCTGGGGATTAAGTATCAGATGGACCTGTCTGAATACAGTTCATCCGGTCTTTTCCAGGACAAAGAGCAGGGCAAGAACATCGTGGTTGTGGGCAGTTGGACCCTGGAGGCCCACCTGGAGTGGGCCCAGAAGAACGTCGCTCGCTCCTATGCGCTGAAAGAGGACGGGGTCCAGAAAGTGAAGTATGCCCCGCCTACACAGTCCCAGTCCAATCGTCTGTGAGGCGTCTGATGGCTTTTTCTCTGGTTTTGTCTGAACTGCTGGTTTCTGGGTGGGTCCTACTAAGGATCCTGCGTTAGCCTGCATTGCTGCCAGTGTATGCAGCGAGAGGGATAACTTCGAGTGCTTATCAAATATTTACTTTCTCTCTACATTCCTACGTCCTTGAAAACCTGCTGTTTACAATTTTCATTCTGACTCTCTCACCACCGGGAAGTGATACAGGCCTTCCAGCAGGTGGTGTTTACACTGACCTCTGGCACGCACACACACACACCCTTGCGCTTTTTCCTTGTAGGTTGGTATCGCATTTTTACGGCCAGGGGGACATGTGTGACTTGACTGGAAAGCCTAGACAGGTCACCGTCAAGCTTAAGTGAGTCACCGGCAGCTGTTAAGCTAAAAAAATAATTAAAAACCCTTTTTTTTTTTTTTTTTTTTTTTTTTTTTAAGTCTTACAAAGGAAAATATCTCTATGTCCCCCCTCAGGTGCAAAGAGTCAGAATCCCCCCATGCTGTAACTGTTTACATGCTGGAGCCTCAGACCTGCCAGTACATCCTCGGGGTAAGGATCCTGTTTTCAGGGGTCACACCAGTACCTGTTACCTGCATCTGAGCTCCCAGTGAGGGGCTGTCCTCTAACTAGGATCCGCTTCCGTTTTCTCCACCAGGTGGAGTCTCCAGTCATCTGCAAGATCTTGGACACGGCAGATGAGAACGGCCTTCTGTCCATTCCCAGCTAACTGGAGGAAGGGGGGAGGAAAGTAAACAAGTGGGAAAGGGGAAGAGGAGAATGTGGACCTGAGGGGGGGGGGGGTGAGGGTGTTTTTGAGCTGTAGATGTTGGAAGGTGGTCTCCCATACAGCTCTGTGGGGAGAGGACACAAATGAGTCACCTTCCCGGCCGCCGGTCCCAAGAGCCCCGCCCTTTGTGCTAAGCCCCACCCACCACACTGCCTCTCTCCTTGGAGAAGCAGCGCAAGTCCAGGCTATGGAAATGAACGCAGTAGCAGGGAAACAGACAGCCCAGCTCTGCCTTTAGGATTCAGAAACTGAAGTGTTTTGATTTTTCCTCAAATGCTGGGAACAGCAAAGGAAATTATTGAAAGTTATGTTTTTTGAAGACTAGAGATGGTATCGTTCTGCTGCCACTCAACCGGAGTCATTCAGACGAGAATCAAGGAAGACGTTAACTTTTTTTTGCGCCATGTTTCGTATTTTTTAAAATTCTGTATTTATTTTTGCTAAGCTGGGCTGGTTAAATGTTTATCTGAGCACTAGAATCTGGTGATGATTTTTTTCCCCCTGGCTTAAGAAGATGAAGACTTGGAAATGAATTAACCTTCAGAATAAGGAAAATGAAATATTTTAATGTTGAAAGCTAGAGAACCGAATTAATGTTGCGCATCCCCAAGATAAAACTGAATAAAACCCATCGGGAAAATGTTTTTAAATTTCAACGTCTCTTTGTTTCAATTGAGGAAACCCAACAAATGTTTTTTTTTTTTTTTTTAAAGGTGAGGTATTATCTACAGGGAAGACTGATGCTATTCTATTTGGTATTTCCCCTGCACTACTAAAATTGGAGAACAATTCAAATGGCTCATTATAACAATGATGTCAAAGTAGCAAGAGAATACAACTGTGGATCAGCAGGTTTTGAAAAGTACACTAGGGGGTGCCAGACACATTTTGAACAACTTGACTTGGCATATTTTTGTATAGCCTCCAACATACGTATGTATTACATATAAAATGTTTGACATGTTTATCCCAAAATTCTATCATTTTACTCAATATACTTTATAGTTTGCAACTTAACCAGAAATATTTCTGTAGCTGTAAGTTGCATATCCCACCGAAAAATGTGTTACACGATCTTTAGTATAACAAGGTTGTTCATTTCCTTTCCCTGCATCCAGTTATCCTCTTAATCTGAGTTTTGGGGTCATTGCATTGACGGTTAATGACCTCTATTGATTCAGATGTGTTGTAAACACATTCACCTTATTTGTAACATTCAATGCAAATTTTTCCACATAATTTTTACCTTTAAAAAAGTGCAAAAAGGGAGATTAATGAGAGCCAAAAAATATTGCACTTGAAATACATTTAATACCTTATAAAACGTATGAGACTCTCACAAATACAGTATCTTTCATGAGAAAAAAGACAATCTCAAAGTCACACTGAAAAATGTAAGATCAGTCTAAAAAATAGGGTTCTGCCCGTCTGTGTAATAATGCAAAGGTGCTGCTTTGGGAATTTAACATCTGCCGGTTTTGTTGTCTTTTCTTTGAACAAGTTTGACAGCTTTCCCACTTTTTCTTCCTCATCAGAGCCTGTGAAGCCAAACAAGGAAACAAGAAAATAGTTCTTGTTTTGTTAATAGTTACTTGTCGTGTTAAAATCGTGCAGAGCACATAGCAAAGGTGTCACTTTTGAGGAAAGTGCCTTTTGTGCTATCTTATTCTTTTCCCCACTTTAATCCACTTCCCCTGCACATCAGAATAACTGCACAGATCAGTCAAACAGAGGGCATGGGGATCTGGCGGACAGAAGTGCTCTCAAAATCCTGCAGCGCCTCCTGGTGGGTGTGGTAGTGCATGGCAACATAGGATTTGGCAAAGCCAAAGGCAGAGTTGACGGGCAGGAGGCTGTTTGGCGAGCTGGGCCCCTCCGAAGGGCTGCTGTTGTAGATGCTGTAGTAGGGCTCGATCCGCGTGTTGATGGGCGTGGAGCTGCTTGGCGGTCGGGTCTGGCGCACCGTGGTGGCTCGGGGACTGGGCGCACTCTCACGAGCGCAGCTGGGCCCGCAGGCCTGGTCCACCAGCCGCCGCCGTGGCTTGGGCGAGAGCACATAGGCCGAGTTGGTCTCGTAGTGCGAGGACTTGTTGCGGTTTGCTTCCAGGCTGCCTTTGCCAACGGCGCGCAACCGGGTCTTGCGGCCGCAGCAGGGCACGCCTAGCGCCACGCACTGAAGGCACCAGAGCCCACGGCGGCGCAGCCCAGCGCTGTTGCGTGAGTACACGAAGGGGTTGATGCCTGACTTAAGGAAAACAAGGGTGAAGCCGCACAGCTGGAACTGGTAGAGTGCGAAACCACCTCCTGGTGCCAGTACGTCACGTGCCAGCAAAATGGCCATGGGGAGGCAGCAGAAGAGCAAGGAGAAGACGATCACCACGCAGGTGGCCACCGCCCGCGAGTCCTTAGCCGTGGCCAAGTTGACAGAGGAAGCCAACTGGCAGCAGGGGTTCCCAGGAGCCTCGGTTTGGGCCTGGGGGCCCCTCCGGGTGTAGGGGTGCGTCTGGACATGCTGCAGCTTGTTATAGGCCTGGTTTCGGTACAGGGCAGGCACTGCAACGGCGCACTGCATGCCCTCAAAGCCCGTGGCAATGATGGGAGGCGGGCGGGTGGCATCCACAGTGATCACAGGGCACTTACGGACCTGCGCATTCCTCCGTAGCGCCCGGGCGATCATCACGTAGGAGAGCGAGACGATGCCCACGCAGAAGGTGAAGTCAGCCAGGTACAGGCAGAGCGTGGCTCGGTCCTCGCCCCCAACCAGGCCGAGTCGGGGTAAGCAGGGCCTGGAAGTCCAGGGGTGGGCTCGCAGGGTGACAAGCGTGGCCAAAGCGAAGCTGGCTGCCCACAGCAGACCGGTTAGGGCCAGAGTGCAGGGCAGCGAGGCTGTACGGTTGGGCTGCTGGCCCAGGACCATGCGGAGCCGGTGGAGGGCGATTACGGCCACGGTCTTCAGCGACATGATGATGAAGCCAGAGCTGGTCAGGTGGAAAGCAAAGCAGAACTCCTTGGAGACACCGCTGGCCCCGCCCCCGGCGTCCAGGAAGAGCACCAGGGCAAACATGGGTGTCGTCACGCAGCAGACAAACAGGTCACAAAAGGAGAGGTTGAGGATCATGAAGTCGAAGTTGGTGCGAAACTTGCGGAAGGCCGGGTCGAAGAAGGAGAGAAACACCACGAGGTTCCCATAGGAGCCCAGACAGAAGATGAGGATGAGGAGGAGGGAGCAGGACACCAGCGTGGCCGTGTGGATCAAGGCCCACTTGGGGGACGGCATGGGGCCAAAGCTGCCGTTGTGCACCTCCGGCTGCACGATGCTCGCCAGCTCAGAGGGTAGCTTGGTGGTGTTCATCGTTCAGGGTGGCCTCTGTGTGTCAGAGTAACATTGAAATTCCCATACATGCTCTGGATTGATACTTCCCAAGGTCACCAAGGTCTGCCTTGGCTTTTTCGAGTCCACAGCAAACACCAGTTTGGTATGCGCAAGAAGGTCTGGAAGACAGCAGGAACACAAGCACCGTATCAGAGATTACAACCATTTCCTTTTAGGGCAGCCCGATGAGTGCATGACCATACACATTGAGAAGCAATCTCAAATTAATACATTAGCACTAATTAGTTGTTCATAGGGGTGATGTATGTGTTTGGGTGCTCATGAAGACACAGGTAAGATGGAGCACAAATTCCCCCACCAGGCCAACAGCGGATTCTTCAGGCAACAGTCACAAATTGTACCTTTAAAGGTTGTTTGGACTGGATTATGATCATATGTGGGATTACATAATTCAACTGTTTCTTAAAATAAATAAGTCCACTGGCCGTACTACGGACCATTTGGCGTTCACCAGATGTGCAATACCAAAGAGAATTATAGGTACGCTTTTACGACGATACCGTGCACGCATGAGTGTCTACCTACCTATGGTTATGTAATCGGTCTTTATGAGTTCATGTTATGGTGGTGTGAAGGAAAGTGAAAAAGAAAAAAAATCAAGCAAACAGATAACGGTACGCACTAATTTACTGCTGTCCTGTTTGCATTACCAGCTGATTAAATTAAACGCGAGTAGAAATGAATATTACCGTAACACAATGTGGTAAATATTAATTCATTACCACGTGCGCTAAGAATTATTGCGGCACATAATCTGAACCATTTGTATTACTATGATTCTGATGCTTATTATTGGCAGTAGGCTAGTACGAAATAGTAAAA
Organism: Stomatorhinus walkeri; assembly: GCA_026784285.1. NCBI lineage: Eukaryota > Metazoa > Chordata > Actinopteri > Osteoglossiformes > Mormyridae > Stomatorhinus > Stomatorhinus walkeri. Next base: position 19,402,065 of record JAODUD010000062.1, on the reverse strand, counting down.
CAAGAACAATATTTAATTATAACAAAAGATTTTATGTAACAGACTAGTCAACTATAGTATTCATTAGCAATAAATGTACTTACCATTAAGACCTCGAAATGAGCCATTTTACAGAACAGAGACGCCTACAATGTGAAATGTTTCTTTTATCGTGCAGTGATGTATTTCAGTCGCCTATCGTCCCCCCTCCCTCGTCTCTCATGCGGAGGACGACAGCCGCTGTATCCGTTTGCTGTAACAGACTGAGCCCGGATTCAGCCTCCGCCTCATCCGTACAGCCCGAAAAGCCGAGCCGAAAAAGCGTGTGCGGATGCCTGAGAAAAGATGTAGAAATCAGAAATGGGGGAGGGTGGGGGGTACAGGAGATGGAGGCAGAGAGGAGGGGGTGGGGGTTGTCTCTCGGGTCAATACACAAGCAAACAAGCTCATATTTGTAGAGTTTAACGCTGCAGTGATGGTTGCTTCTGTTTTTAATCGCCTGCGCTTGCATGAAAACTATACCTTGACTATATCATGGGTTTATCTAATATGGCATGCTAGGTGGAAAAGTAAGGTTGAAATAAAGAGTAGATGCAATTCAATCGGATAAAAACTGATGGACAGACGAAGGTAACCCTGCCCCCTCATCCACTCTCTCTTTCCCAGTGTCTTTCTATACCTCCACCTGACAGGGATAACACAAGTTATGTACACTCTCTTGTCTATTCCGGTCCTTGCTTGGTCAAACTAGCTCTCAGAATGAGAAGTGCAACAATGAGAAGGAAGGGGGAAAGCAGGTTACCCTGGAAACAGGGAAAAAATGACAGCTGGACGGGGCCTGGGGCTTGGCCTGGAATATATGTGTATCTACTGTATGTTCTAATTCACTCATTTCCTATTCATATTCTCAAGCAACAAGTGTAGATGATACAATTGTTTTTCTTTTCATTAAGATTTTAAGCCTTATGACTTCATACTTGAAGGGCATATAGATATTAATCATGCTTGAAAGGTCTATAAACAAAATGTGACTTTGTGCCCTGTGCTAGACTCCAGGACGCCAGCGAACATGACCAAAATAATTCACTCTGATGGACAGATGTCCCAGTTCATTTTTGCCAAGGGCGCAAGAGCCCCACTGCCGCCTTCCTCTTCTCTCCAATTTGATCTTCAACGAAACTGGCACATGGCAAGATTTGACTGTAAAGGCAATGCACTTCATCAGTCTTTGGCAGGGAGAGTGTAATCACAGACCACGGGGTAGAGGATACCTCATGTGGAAAAGATGACAGTCATAACTACAATACTTGTGAATAAACAAATTACACGTAAAAGTGCAGAAATAAAAGCTTTAATTCATATGGAAATCATTAAAAGATGAACACTCGACAGGGACTGATTCAAGGAAACAGCTTAGAGATTGGGATTCAGGTCATGAATTTCGGACTGAACCAAAAGGCTGAAGAGCAGCAGATCACCATGGGAACTGGAGAAGAGTGTGTTTTACAGCACTCTCTCTCTCTCTGTCTGTCCCTGGCTCAATGCATACCCCAGTCAGCACCTGGGGGGACGCCTAATAGCTCAGATTTGGATTGCTCTCAAATGACCAATATTAGGCGCTATGTTGACATACTTTCGTTGGCTAAATCTGTAAACCATTTGATTATATCAGCACTTAACATATTGAGAAATGCTCATTACATTCAATGCATTACACTGCTGAACTGAGTTATCTGTAAAATTTGCATTAGCCTAACGTTTAAAAGAAAGAACATGAACGCTAAGTGTGAGGTCACACATTACAATAAGAAAGAAGAGACATTCAAAATACGGCAAACGCTTCCCTGAGTTTGCTGTTCCCAGAGAGAAAGCCAACCTCAGTACACCAACAGATGCTACAGGAGGCCTCAGACTTTGTTACAAACAACCCTTTTATTGGCGCATTAAATATAAGTAAACATAACATCTAAAAACCATCCCAGCTTTGGCACTACACTACAGTGGTTCTGATTCTGTAAAGTATCACACTTCGTGAGGTGCTAAACTGAACTGGACTCAAAACTGCAGTGAAGATTACTCCCCCCTGCCCCCCTAACTCCCACCCCCAAAATAAAGAATCTGACAAGGAATCCCCTGCTCTCTCAGTGAAGTGACGACGATGATGATGACGACGGGATAGGTGAAAAGAGGAGCAGGAATCTACGTGAAGGCCAGTTCCTAGGGGAACATTTCAGTCATGCGCTGCAAGAAGCACGACACGATGGCCAGAGCAGAGAGGCAGGTGCGCTCACACATGCTCACGCGCTCACACATGCTCACACGCTCACACAAGCTCACACATGCTGACGCGCTCACATACTGTCAGGCTTGTCACGTGCACGCTCACAACAACCAAATTTAAACCATTAATATAATTGTGTAATAAAAAGCACTTCAAAAAATAAATATGCATCTGTGTCTTTATGCCATATACATGTAATATACACACATTACTACATATGTACATATTATATATATAAAATAAACACACAAATGTGTTTGTGCACGTTTGAAGTAATAAATGAGAGTGCATGTGTATGTGTGTGCGTGAAAATAAAAAAAATAAAAACTGCTACGATGGCATCTGTGGCCAGTAAACTACTCCAGCGGACTGACTAAAGGTTATGTTCACTCGGACAGAGCGATGAGGGTGAACGGGCCACGTGATGGAGCTGGGGGTCTGAGGTCTTTGAAAAGGGGTATGTGGGAAATCCACAGGTGAGGTTTCCAATCACTCTGCACCCATGCAAAAAAAAAAAAACTGTACAATAATATTACAAATTGCAGGCAAATCCATCCTGCTTCGGTTTACCTTAAATATTAAGTATATTAGAAATGTATACACGTGCTAAATAGATAAACAAAAACAACCACGCCCCCACCCCCCCTCCCATTTGGCTGGGTTCAATCAAGCTTCTCTTGTTCACACAGCGGGTTCAAATGTGTCCGCAGTCAGTCACAGAACAGCCCGGAACCCTTAAGTACTGAAGATATCTTCTGACTTCATTGGTTCCATCATCTTCCATAAAAAAAAAAAAAATCTGGATGGGTGAGAGACTGTCTCCATGCTCTAGGATCAGAAAGAAACAGGAAGTCAGCAGCAAACCCTGATATTCCACACCTCTGGACATCTGGATGTCAGCTGTCGTGAGGAAACCTGGGCTAGGCGTAGTAGCAGGGGGAGACCAGCAGGTCGGTCAGCACCAGGAGCTGGTCATCGGTGAACTGCTGTTTGTGCTCCTGCCAATTGTCATGATGAGTGCGTCGGAAGTTTGAAAGGGTTTTTTTCACCGTCATCTAAGTTTGGAGGAGGAAGAGAATGAACATGACATTATAATGGGAGGGAGAAAAAGAATAAAAAGGAAGCAACAAAAGCTAAAACAAAAAATAAAATCGCTCACTGGACTCTCCCGCTGTTACATGTCTGTATGCCGGAAAGCAACAAACCACTAAGACCTCAGCCAGCTATGAGTCTCCTCACTAGCCCCACCCTTGTGGTGTGTTGTGGTATTGCTGCATCCTCCTGTACCTCTATGGGCTGGGTGTCGTTGAGGTGGGCACTCATATCCATGAGCAGCTGGGGCATCCAGGTGGGAACGTCATACGGGCTGGAGAGGATGCAGGCGCTGAGGCCGAGCACCCCAGCATGTCGACGGACCAGGTCTGGGAAAGTACATGGCAAAGAACTCCATAAAGTTTCTCTACTGTTCCAAGTAAATCTATGCATCTAAATCCTGAGGAATACGCTGCGATAGGGTGTAGTGGGATATGTGAACAGGGAAAGGGGTGTAAACAGCAATGTGTGTGTTAAAAGTAGTGTGCGCTTTACTGGGAAAGAGTGCACGGGAGCCAGCGACAGCACGCTGTGTTTGTGCAAAGACTGATGACATGGCTAGCACCCCCTACCTGCAGAGGCGATGGTGTCCGTCGCAGAGCCTGGCTCCCGCCGCCTCCTCTTGGGCAGCCGCGTCTTACACAAGGCCTCGAAGTGTGTCTGCATGGGGCCGTCCATGCACAGGAAGTTGCACTGCAGGAAGCCGCTGAGGGTGGTGGCCGCCATCTCTCTCACCTGGGCAGGCAGGTGACAAAGCAGCTGCTCAGTGAAACGCTGCTCCCCTTCCGAACAACAAACTCACATCTCAGAGCCAGAACCCAGTTTGGAAAGAACCAAACCGTGAATATTGTGAAATTGTGTCAAGCAGATTCCTCAACCTTACAATACTTCCTATTTTTTCATTTCTAAAACCAGAGCTCTTTTAATCTCCTTGTTTTATTGAGTATTTCCTGCCTGTTATGCAGTTTTTTTCCAAGATTTGAACCTTTTTGATTGTGGTGCAAATCAAGTAACATTAACTAAGCTAAATTAGGCATAAGGGCAGTGAACTATCAGGCTACTGCCTTCATTTCCCAGCTCATACACCCCCCTCTCTCCTGTTATCTCCTCCATTACAGGATGCGGCCCTTTCATCCACACACCCCCGGAAAAGTACACCTGCCAGTGTCGTTGCCCCCCAGTGACCAATGTGGCCACCTGCAGGGCTTCAATTCGGTGCTGGTGAATTTCAGTTTTTGTAAAAATCATAAAGCCAGGGAACCAACGTCAGCATCACACCCATCAATCCTGCCCTGTGAGTCTGTGGAAAACCCAACATTGGGGTAAATCAGTATTTTTCTTGGTCCTGACTTGCCTTTGATACATAACCTCAGCTGTCTTCTAATTGCATCCAGCTCTCTTTTGCATGCTTCTGGGAGAAAAGAGCTCTGGGACATGCCCATTCCAAAACATACCAATGAAAAAGGCCACTATTTGATTGACCCATGCACCTGAGAGTCACGTGGCTTCAGCCCTGGAAATTAGCAGCATTCTGGCTTCAGCTAAATAATGAAATAAGTACGAGACCATCAGAATCATCCGACTATCCTATTCTCTGCTGCCCCCGCCCCCTCAACCCCAACTTCAGCATCCATCCCTGCATCACCAAGGCAACAGAACAGTACTGCATCCCATGGTTGCCTTAGCAACAGCCAGATCAGCAGAGGGAGAGGAAGCATGATGTGATGGTGGAGGGGGGGCCGCTGAATCACTTAATAAAGGAGGCTATTGGACAGTGTGCGTGTGCGTGTGTACGTGTGTAGACACACAAATACAAACACACACACACCAGCTTGACTTTCCCACTCTGCTATACCTCATATAGAAATTTCACTACACTCAGAACTTCGACTTGTCTGCACACCCTGTAACACACGCACATCTCATCTCCTCACACACAACCAAAGACTACTTCATCCTCTCCTCACCATTTCCATGCAAAATCAGGCCTGCGCGCTCTCACTCTCTCTCACACACACACACACACACACACACACACACTCCTGCTCCTCCTCCTCTTCCCTCTATGATAGACTCTTCACCCACCCCATGGTAGGCAGACTCGGCCACTCTGAGGTCACTGCCCACTGTAACCAATAGGGATGGGTCTATTTTTGGGAATTTCTGCCCCCAGGGTATTTTTTTTTAGCAGCTGAAATTTGATGTGCGCTTGGGAACCCAGGTACCCAACCGAGTCCTTTCAAGCCCACAGTGTGCCTCCCTATACGGGTAGCAGGGGGGCCAGTACTTAAGGAATGGATTCAGCCGAAAAGGCCACCGGGTCGCACCCATGGCCGTGCTGCAGGGTACCTCCGAGCACCGCATTTAAATCCCAACAGGATAAAATAAATACACTTTTAACAGCTCAAGAAAAATAGATGAATGTATATCTCTTCAATTATGAACAGATTAAATGCAAATGTTATGTATGTCGCTTTGGAGAAATGCACATTTTATATTTAATATTATTAGTTTACACAGTGGCCCATCAAGTTGATCATGATAAGCAGCTGGCAGATGGATGGACGGAGGGAAGAAACAGATTTAATACATCAGTCATTAGAATGCCCCTTGGCGTATACCTCCAGCTGTTCATCCTCCAGCAGTCTGATGACCAGTCCCCGGACATCACGCACAGCCTGCTCGTCATCCAGGAAGGTGAAGAGGTTGTAGAAGACCATGATCTGCAGGTAGGTGAGCACCGTGTAGCGCGCATGCCAGGAGCTGCTCTCAGCGATCTGCACACGAGGGTGACACCTGCAGTTAGCTGGAGTTGCTTCAGATTCAAGACAGAAGGTCAAGACAGAAGCCAGGACAGGCAAAGAGAGAGAGCGATGCAAGGGCTGCGAACCCCAGCCACAGCCCCAAGTCACACTGCGTTCGCTGGCTGAGCACATAAACCCACTCGTGCGAGAGGGCTCACCTCCTGCAGCACTTGGAGGACCTGGGGGATCTGTGCAGGATACAGCAGACCTTGTGACATCAGGGAGAGGCAGGTCTTGGCGTCACGTTTCATCTCGTCATAGCTGTCGTCGTTCTCTACCGGTGCGATCTGTCGTCCAACAAGGCGGCAGGCAGAGAGGCTCAAACAAATGACTTAAATTTACCTGCAGAGCTTCATGAATTCCAGTGGCTCAAAACTGGCCATGTCGTTCAAACACACACAAGGGGGCTCACCTTGAAGAGCAGAGGTAAAAACTGTAGTTGCTCAGGGACGGCGATGGAGAAAGAGCGCCCCGTGCTGGCCATCAGCCATTTTAGCACTGCGGCACACAACAACAGTTAGAGACCGTCACGGCCTGGCCACTACACTCTGCTTCCCGTCCCCCGTCCCTCACCGGTCTTGAGCAGCTTGATGGCCTGCGTCCGCTCGTCCTGCTCCACCAGTCCATTCTCCTCCACCACGTGATTCTGAATCTCTTCCTCACCCTCCATGAGGGGCTTCAGGCGCACCAGCATGCGCTCTGTGAACTCAGCGATGCGGGGCGACGCCGTGGGCCGCGTGTAAGGCAGGCTGACGTCAATCATGAAGATGTAGGTCAGCACACTGGCGGGAGCAAGGGGGCCAGGGAACAGGGGGCGGAGAGGACGGGGGGTGGAGGGGCAGAGGAGAGAACAGACAACGTGAGCCAACGTGAGCGAAGCAAATGAAGGGCCGACATTTGGTATCTCTCAAATCTGTACTTAAAGTAACATCAATTTTCCTGCACTAATGAGTGCATAGCCCGAAGTAATAGTATTAACCCTTTATAGAGCTGCAAATTCTTTTGGTGCAGAACTTGCCTACGGTACAACTGCAGACCACTTTCTGGGAATTTACTGCATAATATCATATCTCAAAACATAATATTTCCGCGAGTAACATTGAGATATTTTATTAAACAAAAGAAGGAAATGAAATTACCTTAAATGAATTATAGCTAAATAGAACTTTTATCAACCAACAGTGTGTGCTGGCTGTGTTGCCGTGACACAAAGAAAAGTCAACAAATGTGATGTTATTATTGCGCATATGTATACCTCCAGAGGGCATTTAATGACAACAGGTGTTTACGGCACAAGGAGTGTGGACAGAGCACACAGTGAGGAACGCCACTGTCATACCTGCCAATGCGCTCGCGGACGTTCTTGTACACCTGCGTGAGTTTGGGTTCCAGGTACTGCAGCAGGCGGTGGAGAAGCTCTGGGACTCTCCACTCCTGCTGGGCCAGACCACCCTGGAGTACGTACAGACGACTACAGAAGGATGGAGAGCAAAAGACAGTCAGCAGGTAGACCAAACCACATCCTAGATGTCTCTCCGTTAAACGGTAACATAGAACAAACTCTAATATTACATGATGCTACTGAGAATGTCTTTTCCATTGTCTTCTGGCACTCTTCTTGCTCTTTAACTGAATATCATGTAAAATTAGTAATTTAATAGTAATTACCAGGCTCCAATATTAATTACAAAGGAACATGTAATTTAAAACTCTGCTGGGTTTTCATTCTGTGTCGAGTTCCATGGATCTCACCAGGCATCGACGAAGGAGCCGCCCTCCCCATTGACCGGTGATTCCATAAGCATCTCGAAGAGCCAGTGCAGCTTGCGGGGATCTCTGCTTTCCTATTGGAGCAGAACGAACACCTTAACCAACCAGCTGCAGATATGGCCGGCGGAAAGGAGCGATAAGGAAACAGAGGCCAAAACCTTCAAATGACAAGCCAAGGGCCTACAGTGCAACGATGTTGACAGTGAGGTCGGCCCTTACGTACACAGGCCGTGGCGATGCAGGTGCCCCAGTCCGTGTAGGTTTCCACGGTGATGTTGGACAGTGCTGTGCGAAGCAGGGGACACAGCAGCATCCAGAGAGACTCAACCTATCCCAGAATTCAATACCAAAAGTCCAAAGTGAAGGGTCAGTGTAGAGTACAGTGCAACACAGAATGAGGTATGGCAGGTGTTCAGCAGTAACTTAAGAGGTGCGTGTCTGTATGAAGACACTAGCTGCTCAACTTCTGAAAGGATCACTTTTGATTTAAAAAAGGCTTAAAAATGAACAAAAAGTAGCAGTTAAAAGTCGCCTAGGGTGAGAAATTCACAAGACTTTCACATTTTCTCAAAAACATATCATCCACAAAGACTGCATTACCATTCTATTTCTATGTGTTTGTTTGTCTGTGCGTAAGTAAATAAGAATGATCCTGGCCACATCAGTGAAATGCTGCCCAACTCAAATCAGGAAGACGGGAACCTTCTGGAAGCTCCAATGTTTGCAGCCACGGATCAGCCCAGCGATGACCTCGGCCACGCAGCGCTGCTTGCTCTCATGGGTGTCAGCCACCAGGCGCTCCATGTGCGGCTTCAGCAGGGGCAGGAACGTGTCATCGAAGTTCCGGAACAATCCCTGGGGTGCGGGAAGAGTCAGGAAAGACAAGTGAAGTACCCACCCTCTTTGGCATGACCCCACCCCCTGCTACCTCTGCCACACCCCCATTGCTGACCTTAAAGAGGCAGAACCGGCGTGGGCTAAACTTGTCCTTGCCCTTACGATCTTCTAACGACAAGAATTCGATAAGCTGGTCGATAAATGCCGGGTCAGAGAAATGGTCGTAGATGATCTGTTCCCTCTGTGGAGCCACAAAGCACACACCTCAGTAACAGGAGATCACAAGCGTCCTTCTGCCAGCACCCAAAACGTCTCACTAGGGCAAGGCCACACAGAAATGCAATCATGCATCTTTCTTTACACACAGACGTTGCTTTTGTTTACTGTCAGTAGCAAAAGTCCCCCTGTAGGTTAGTTCTACACATCAGAGGTGTATATACTTCTCACCTCGGTCATCTCCTCCCTCATCAAACCCTGCTTGGGCTGCTCTTCCAAGGGGGCATAGACCATCAGCTTCCTGCAGACACAGAGTCGGACAGCCATTGAGATCAGAAGGCCAGCTAGGCAGGGGGTGCTGAGAGCTCCCTCTGCTCGCCAGTGGTGTGGAGGCAAGTACCTTGGCCAGCTGTAGTAGCCCCAGTGAGTCTTCTCCACAAAGTGGCAGCGTTCCCAGGCTTGCTGAGTACGTGGCAGACAGCTGCTGTCATACTGCAGCCACTGGTTATTGGGCCTGTCCCCAGCGACCACCTCCCCAGAGTCCATAAATCCACCTGCCACAACAAAGGAAGGGGAAAGGGGTAGATTAAGCATTACAACCACCATGGTAATATTGCTCGACATTACTCTGTTAATGATACATATCCTGTCTACATAATGTGTACTCACTGAGCTCATACGGGTTGACAGGCACTTTCTTGTGGGGCCTCTTCAGCTGTTTTAAGATCCCAGCTACGGAGGAGATTGCCATCTGGTGGGGTACAGAGGAAGTGCATTTAGGACGCGGTGCTTTCACGCATGTGTGGCGTGCATGTGGGTGCTCTTGCGGTTGGGCGGCACTTACCTTACGCACGATGAGCGCGTCGTGGTTAAGGCTCTTGACGAAGAAGAGAACGGCCTTGGGTGGCAGTGGGTGGTCGTCCCGGAGGAGAAGTGACAGGAACCCGATGGCAATGTGTTCGAACTTCCAGGGCCTGGAGGCAGACGGGAATCTCAGTTGGACAGCGTGTGGGCAGACGCAAGGGCAGTTGCAGAGGTGGCAAGGTACATGGGCAGGCAGATGCAGGGGGACAGGGGCAGATGCACACGTGGGCAGACGCAGGGGCAGGCGTATGCATGGATGTGCAGCTGCAGATGGACACTTGGGCAAACAGACACAGAGGCAGATGCAGACTCACAAAAGTGTGCTAATAAAACATGTACTTACAAGTTCCTGTCACTGAGGCAATCCAGTAGGTCACTAACAAGCTTCTCATATTTCCTGGAGGGAGAAGCAGACTACAGTTAGAGCAGCAGGGAGGGTAGGGTAAAGTGGGAGTAAAATAGTATTGCAGTAAAATACTGTCTACTGCCTATTTTGTGGATTAAAAGTACAGTTGTGCAGAGTATACCACAGTACATCACAGGTATGCTGAGTATAGCACAGCAAATCATAGGTGTGCAGAGTATACCACAGTACATCACAGGTATGCTGAGTATAGCACAGCAAATCATAGGTGTGCAGAGTATACCAC
>JAODUD010000062.1:19350368-19361484 GCA_026784285.1 Stomatorhinus walkeri | reverse complement strand
TCCAATCTGCGATCAATAGTCACAGTGATGTTATCCAATTTGTGATCTATAGTCACAGTCTGAGTGCCAACAGCTCTCCCAGCTCCGTCAATCATTCCGGTCAGCCTACTGGGGCTTTGAGCTGCTGTCACCATTTTCTTCAATCTTCGATATACCTGGGCAATACCTAATCCAATCAGCATAAGACCTGTAATCATGGTTCCGAATAGGTAGATGCAGGACAGTCAGGTTCCCCCAAACCAGGGCTTCTCATCGAGAAGATGGTGTCAATTGCGTTAAGAGACTAGTTGGTCCGCCTCCGCTGAGAGTCAAGAGAGAAGTTTCTGATGGTGTTAAGCTGACATCAGCAACATATGTGAAATTCTTAATGGAAGATGTACTGATCTGGTATGAAAGAAGATGCATGGCTTCCAAAATAACGTTAATGGGGGAAAATAATCACATCACATGCTGCTAAGAACACCATTGATTCCTTGGACATAAGAAGAGATGTAATCAAGGTTTCGCCACGATCATTCCCTGCCCACAGCCCTATTGAGAACATATGGAGCATATTGAAACGAAAATATAAAAAGCTGGATGCCAGTGCAGCTTAAGCAACAGTTCTGGGAGGCAATACAGGCATGAGCTCACAAGTTCATTGCATCTGAGAGCTGTCTAAGCTTTTCAAACATGGGCTTATGCATGAATATGTAAATAGGGCTTTTTTGTTTTTTTTTAAGAACAATATTGTTACACAAAAAATACATCCAATTTTTGCTTTGTACCATTAATGGCATATTGAATGTTCCAGGCTGCAGTCCACATAATTATTTGCAACACTACATTTGTGTTTAAGAATATGTGTGTGTGTGTGTGTGTGTGTGTAAATGTAAAGAGAAGAATATATATATAATATGTATATAATATGTACCCTAGTAAAGCGACAAATCGCCCGGAAAGCCACGTTTTCTGGTTTTCACATGTCCAGTTCCTTCTGTAGCGGCTCTTTCCCTTCTACTTTATTTGTAGCTGAAGTCTGTCATACATTAGACGTGAAAGTGACAAATGCAGTGATAAATGACCAGTATAGAACTACAAGCAATTGCTCTTTAACTTTGAAAAGAAATACATCATACAGATATTAGTCACACAATCACACTATAAAAATTAAAAGATATTAGAATGATTACAACAGGAATAATGCAGAATATTTGAAACTTTTGAAAGCAGCCTATATAATTCTACAGAATCAATCCTGTTGACTAAGACATAGAACAGGCATGGCTGGTGTACAGCTAACATGAGTGACATGCACAGAAATTCTCGTTGCATAAATGATGGGAAATTGTTCCTATGGCTTCCACTATTGTTTTCATCACAATGGAACCCTTCCTTTCCACTGAGTCAAGGACCTGTCTACAGTAGTTATCATAATGCAATCAAAATCAAAGTATGTCTTATTGTCGACTTCATGGAGTCATCACCAAGCTGAAATATAATGACAGTAAGTTAAACAATAAGTAATGGATAGAATATGAATAAATATTCTGTTTAAAAGCAATATTCATTGTGGCCTGCATTTTGTCTTTACATTGCATGATATTTTTAGGCTTGGCTTCACTGAAGGAGAAAACCACAAAGCAAGTCAATCGTGAAGACCTTAACGTGCATCTGTATTAATTTTTAAAGCTAACCAATAATATTGATTAGAGCTCCCCCTGTTGCACATTTAAGGAAGCAATAATCGAGTGCTTATTGTAAGTATTCCTAGGATTTTATTTATTTAGTAATTTATTTGAATGACGTCGTGCTGTTTTTTTTGGTAAAAGAAACAATATACCCTTGTCTGAGGCGGGTAAAGATAAGTAGTATAGATGTATTTCTTATTGCTACAACGAACGCAATTGTAGCAGTGCCGCCATGTGGCGAAACGCTTTTAGGTTTTGTTACGAAGTAAGAACCATCTGACATTCCGTTGTTATTTTGTCTCCAAGCAACCGCAGGGGAACCCCGGTAAGCACGAACACAAATACTATATGTAATAGTAATATTGTTTATCCGAGTTATTAGTCAGTTACTTTCTAGGTTGACAATTCGGCTTTAGAAAAGAAAACTGATAGGTGCAGCATAAAATCATTGTTTAATTCTAAATGTATGAATGAAATAACGAAAGAAACGCGTGCCAAACAGTATCTCATCCGCATGTCAGACGCAATTGTTAGCATATATGTATGTAAGTTGAGTGCTTTCGTTCTGTGTCGTTTGCAGACTGAAACGCGCAAAAAGATGCAAAGTTCTGACAGTTTAATAGCTGTTAAATGTATTAACTCTAAATAAGTAATCCATGCTTTATTCATTTTAATTGTCACATGAGTGTCTAATTTTAATTTTTATTCGGCAATTTATCGTATTAATACGGTAACATTCTAAACATTAACCTCAGATTTATCTCTTTGAAACGCATAACTGTTAGCCACAGTAGCGTAATTAATAAAAGCGATATCAACATCTGTTGGCTTATTTCGAGATACTAATTGTGAAAACGAACGATTGGATTACGTTATTGAAACTACCAAAACCGTCTTTCCAAAATCGATTTTCCTTGGGTACGGGGGAGGGCGGTTGCACCCCATACAGGTCAAATAAAAATGCGATTTTAACACAACATTCTTCATGAATTACATAACTTAAACACATTGTAAAATATCCCATAGAGCTAATGAACACCTATATGCCATCGAATGCATTTCTGCTTTTCAGATAAGCCAAAAAATAAAAAATAAATAAATAAAATGACGTCACACCATAGTAACCATCCACCTGTAGAAAAGATCCAAATGGAATTAAATTATGTGCCTTTACACGCTATACTAAATATTAAAGGGTTAGAGTAGGCAGCAGGTGGATTTCCTTAGTTGCCAACAACCATACTTCGAATCAGTCATGATTTTTACAGTTCAGAAACGTGGTTTACATATGGCCCATTTTGTTGTACTGCAGACTGTTAGCGGAAGCTGGAGGAGACCATGGAGGGTAGCAGCCGTGGGACTCTGAGTGACACTGAGAACCTGGTTGTTACAGAGAGGCTTGCTGTGTCCTGTGGCGCGCTGATATCGCACGTCCAGCTTGCCTGCTGCTCCTCTCACTTTGCCTACCCATGGCAGGGCACGGAATTGCGAATTCACAGCAACACCGACCCTGGCGTTAAGGTCACTTTCCTGCTCAGTCTAGCGTATTGCACATATTTAAAGTGATTGCTAATTGCCTCACTTAAATACAGTGGTACCTCAGAACTCGAACTTAATCCGTTCAGTACTCCGGATCGAATCTTAAAAAGTTCGAGTTCTGATCGAATTTTCCCCATAAGAAATAGTGGAAAACATGCACGATGCTATCACAGCGAATGCAAGGCTGAGACTGAAGCTTTACCCTCTGTTTCCGCTTAGAGACTAATTTCCCCACGCGTTATCTTAGGTCGGAGTTCACGGTTTGACTTCCGAGATTCAGATCGAGCTCTAGGTATTTTTTTTTTTCGAACTAGTTGGTTCGACTTTTAAGAAATTCGAGTTCTAATGAGTTCAAGAACTGAGGTACCACTGTTACTACTACTACTACTATTGTACTGTCATTACAATGAAATTGATTTGAGTGTTTAAAAGGCCTTCAAACATCAGTGACTCATTGTTCTCTTCCAATCAGCCCTTGCAGCTAGTAGGTCATCATGGAAACATATCTGCTGTGGTCTTTGGAGATGGGCAAGACCCACTTATTCTGTGTTCTGCCTCAGATGACTACATCATCATATGGGATGTAAAGCGATGTTACAGTCGAGCAAGGGAGGGTATGTTGAAGCACAGTGTGACCTGTGCAGTGTATCTAATTTTATAAAATGATCTTATGTCTGTGTTGAAAATGGGGTATTGTTTGTGCATTGACATCGCAAAACTGAGCTATGTTCTAACTTCAAAAAAGTGCACAAATCGATGAAGTATTTTAATGGTTTTTACTAAGTATTCAGTGTGGCTCGGTGCTACTTGTGGCAAGCTGCTGCATGAGTGGTGTGTGCCTTACTGGGATAGCATGCTCTTCCCACTATTAGAATGTTTTTGATTCAAATGTTGCTTTGGATAAAGGCATCTGCTAAATGCATAAATAATTTAGCTGACGTTTGTGAAGAGCACCCTCTAGTGTAAAACTGCATTACTGCGCCAAGTATGTTACAGTATATGTTGCTTTCTGTAGAAACCATTGACATTGCACCAGTTGCTGAAGTGAAAGTTTGCTCCCAGGTCTGGTTGCTCCAGGTACAGTCATTGGCACACTATTGGGGAAGGTGGTCTACCTCTCCCTGAGTCCTGAGAACAAGAGAGCAGCAGCCTGCACAGCAAACAAAATATACATCTTGAACACCAAGGTCAGGCCCCTGCTGGAGAAGCCAATACCAATTTCTGATCAGTTGGCCTAACAGTGGCCACTGTAGAAAAATCCTTCACATACATACTAAAACAGAAACATAGTTGGCCCATGGTACTATGCGTATACTGGAATTGTCCTTGTTTATGTGCTAACCCACTCTATCCCTGTATATATCTGTCCTTCTTACAGAAAATGGAGGTTCTGGGGGTGCTGGAGGGGCACCTTGGTGCTTTGACAGCAGCAGAATTCTACTCCTGGAATGGAGACTTCCTTGTGTCTGTCTCAGAAGATAGGACATTCAGGGTACATTAAACAAGTAAAATAACATAAACATAAAACATAAAAAGGAGACCCCAAGCATTTGTAACTTGTAACCAAATTTATATTACTGTTTATTTTTTCTATGTTAAATATATATCTATTTCTTTAGAGGGGCGTCAGTGAAACAGCATTCCTTGTGCAACACCATGGATATAAGCAGGAAAGGTTATTCTTTATGATGTAAGATGTTGACTTTATGGTGTAAGATGTTCTCTCTGTTTACAAGGTTTGGGATGTGGCAAAGGAACAGGTGCTTCATCAGTCTTCTGTGCTTTCAGGTATGGGGATTTTCTGTGAGGCATATCCTCAAAAAAGTTACAAATGATAAAAATAGAAATATTAACATACACAATATTCCATAGCTGTTCCTTTGCTCAGCGTGTATCTATGCAAGAAAACCAAGCAGCTGGTTACGGGGTCCGCTGATGGACAGGTCAGTATAAATATGGTCACACGACTTAGGTCATATGACCAAATCTTTTCCCAGGAGTCCTTGCAGCCTTTTATATTTTTTATTTGGCTGTGGCTTTAGGTGTGGTGCTTCACTCTCCCTAACGACCACAAATGTCGCTTGGTGAGCAAACTGGACCTCCAGAAGGTGGTGCAGAGGAATCGGTCATATGGAGAGGAATGTACTGAGTGTTCAGGTGGGTCAAATGGGCAGAGGTGTGAGGCAGTGGAAACCAGGTCAACGTTTAAGCTTTAAACCCAGGATCAGGAAAATAGTACAATGTAAGTTTTTATTGTCTTGTGGTTTGGAAGCCATTGTGATTCTGAAATTGCTTTGATAATGTTTACTGAAGGAAGCAACTTCGACTCTTGTTAATATTACAGTTTTGTTACAGGCATTAATCCTGCCTGCAGTCTGCCTGGAGCTCTCCAGTGTTGCTTTGTGGCTCATTGTTCAATAATCTCCCAGACAGTGGTACCTCAGTTCTCAAACTCATTAGAACTCGAATTTCTTAAAAGTCGAATCAACCATTTTGAAAAAAAAAAATACTTATAACTTGATCTGAATCTCAGAAGTCAAACCGTGAACACCTACCTAAGATAACTTGTATACACAAGGAAATGAGTCACGCGGCCCGTCTCTCAGCAGAAACAAAGGGTAAAGCTTTAGTCTCAGCTTTGCATTCGCTGTGATAGCATCGTGCATGTTTACACTAACTGAATACATATATTTAGACAGTAAAAATACATTTAGACAATGATAGACAGTAACAATAATTATTATTATATAATAAAATACATTTAAAAATAAAGATTTCTTATTAATACAATTATTTTCTTACTTTAAAAATGATGAATGTGCTTAGATGTGTTTAATGCAGTATATGCTCTTCTTGTTTTGTGTGGTTTGTTTTGCTTTTAAATGCTAAAAAAAACTTATTTCGGTGTATTTTTTGGGGGCTTGGAACCAATTAATTGGTTTTCCATTATTTCTTATGGGCAAAAGTCGATCAGAACTTGACCTTTTTAGGATTCCATCCGGACTTCTGAACGGATTAATTTTGAGTTGTGAGGTACCACTGTATTTAATGACTCAGGAACTTGTATGTTGCATAAATAAGATTAAAACTGCCTTATTGGTATTAATGCACAAGCACTGTTGACTTTTCTGAGGATATTCAATGTCGAGAATTTTTAATGCTTTGGTAATTTTGAAAAGTGGAGCATTTTTAAAAGGGTTTGTCCATTAGGAAAAAGGCAACGATCGATGAGTTTATTAATTCTCAGTGTAATAATTTATATAAAGTCAGCTCTATAGATGATGGCAGCTATGAAATGCACAAGACACGACTTGAAGAGGAACTCAGATTCATGACTAATGGCAGATGGAGAGTTTTCATATGAAATAATAAAATTTTCTTATGAACCTTTACCAGAAGAACAAATGTTTTCATTGACTCATAATTGCCCATATATTTACTTTTTAAAATGAAGACTTTAAAAATAAATTGCAGTGCTTTAGTCATTTCTAGGTAGTGATCTAATTAAGGCAGGGGTAGAAATAGGTCTTGACCAAGTGGGCCTCAGGTCTGGCTGGTTTTCTTTCTAGGACCAGTAAGAAATGATGGTGTGGACATGGTGGAGACCACAAAGCCGGTCCTGAGAATCGGGGCCTTCACACCTTCGCCTGATGATGTTCGTGAAGAGGACAGGTTTGAGACCAGCACCTTTCACACCAACACATGCCGCTTTATCACAGACGTGTGTGTTTCTCTGGCATGTGATGTCAAGTGTCTGATTTATGCGCAAAAAAATGTTTTTCTGTCTGTTTCTGTGGTTTTCAAGAAATGGGGTTGTGAACCTTTGCCTTAGCCAGAAAAATGATGAAATCAGAAAAAAATATTGCATGCACATATAAACCCAGATGAGCTTAAAGGCTTATTAATTGCAGAGAAATGAGCACAAAACGCTATATATCAATTGGTAATGAAAATGTAAGGGGAAATTGAAAACTGAAGGTAGCAGCTAGCAAGCTGACTACCCGTAATGCCCAAGCTGTCATCCCAAAAGCTAAAAGTTAAATCCCTGTTCGATATAGAATATCAAATACATATTTTCTTTCTGTGTGTCAGTTCAACATTTTACTCAGTCTCTTAGAAAACTGGTGGTTTCATTCTTTTCCACTGGCAAAAAGTTCTAAAGGTTCTAGGAAACCTTCATAAAATATGTCATAAAAAAGACATAAATTTTAATTCACAGGTGTCTGCAGAAAGGGTCTGGAAGAGGTACAAGTCATTATTAGAGGTCCAGTGTGTGTTTCCACGGTGATAGCAGGAAACATCACATTAAAGCATGATTAAAGGGGCCAGTGGTGTTTTCCATGCTTGGCGGTTAAAATGGCAAAAGTAACAATGGTAACCAGGTGAAGGGAAATCTGGGACACAGCAAATTTTATTTTAGGGGCTTTTAGGTGCCGTATTTATTGGGGTTATTCCCTAACTCATTTGTAAAAGGCTCTGATCTCAGTTTGACAGAGGAACATCCCCAAACTGGACTGGTTGCAGTTTCGAACCGTCCACCCATTTCTCAACTTCCAGGGTAATGGTGAACCTGGAGCCTATTCCAGGAGGCAAAGGGAACAGGGCAGAGGATTTCCTGGACATCATGCCAGTCCGTCACAGACGATGGACAAATTAGAGGCTTCTACAGTCATGACCAAAAGCTTTGAAAATGACATGTACAAATATATTTGAGAATGAAGTATTGGTTTTCAAGTTTGCTTCAGTGTTTGTAGATCTTTTTGTCAGATGTTTCTATGGTATACTGAAATGTAATTACAAGCACTTCATAGGTGTCAAAGGCATTTATTGACAATTACATTAAGTTTATGCGTGTCAATATTTGCAGTGTTGGCCCTTCATTTTTAAGACAATTTGCCCAGGCATGCTGTCGATCACCATCTTGGCCAAATCCAAACTGATGGCAGCCCATTCTTGCTTAATCAATGTTTGGAGCTTGTCAGAATTTGTGGGTTTTTGTTTGGCCACCTGCCTCTTGAGGACTGACCACAAGTTCCCAATGGGATGAAGGTCTTGGAAGTTTCCTGGCCATGGACCTAAAATGTCTATGTTCTGTTCCCCGAGTCACTTAGATAATTATCACATTTGCCTTATGGCACGGTGCTCCATCATGCTGGAAAAGACATTGTTCATCACCAAATTGTTCTTACATGACCTGGAGATGTTGCTCTCAGATGATGTTTTGGTTCCATTCTTTATTCATGGCTGTGTTCTTAGGCAAAGTTGTGAGTGATTCCCCTCCGTTGGCTGAGAAGCAACTCCACACATGATTGGTCTGAGGATGCTTTACTGTTGGCATGACACAGGACTGATGGCAGTGCTCACCTTTGCTTCTGTCACAAGTGTAGTGTATACCCATTTGAGTGAAAAGGAATATCAGTGTAGCTGGCAGAACATTCCAGGTTCCTCATTTCGGCGGGAATTTTGTTTTTTTCATTGTCTGTGAAATTAATACCCATTACTGGCCCAGTACACTGGAGCATGCAAGTCCTTGTCATTCCTACTTGGTTTGAAGTTTCATACTTCCCTAGCAAAGCAACTAGCGGCTCCAGTGTCACGTTCTGGGGTCAGAATGCATGTCGTCTGTGCTAATAGCTAACCCCTCTTATGGCCTCCCCAGGGCCTCATACAGAGCAGGGAACTACGTCTGGATAGGCAGCTCTGACGCCCTATACCTGATCAACTTGGCAACGTCTGAACTGTGCTCAACGCTGAATCTGAAAGGTAATCTTCAAGTGAAATTATTAAGTGCGCATATGCACACATTTTTAAATGTGTGTTTACGTGGTAACTGTTTGGTTTCACCTAGTAACGCAGTCAAATTACATATTATCATATTATTGTATATATTCCTTCCATCCATCTATCCATCAGTTCTTCTTTCTCTCAACCACTTACTCCATAGAGGATTGAGGAGGGAGTCTGGAGTCCAGAATAGGCAGGTAGTGGAACATCCTGGAGGGCATAGCTCTGAATGTCGATCAATTTTCTGTGAATGTGTTAGACATTATTTAGCAGAACTCCATCAGTGCGTGTCTGGGTGTAATGCCATTGTGTGTAGGCCCGCTATGTTTTGGTTGCGTCTTCCAGGTCAGGAGGGCCATTCCGAGTCCAGGGATCGCCGCACGATTCACCTCACTTCAGTTGTCTTTTCATTACTCTTTCCTGTTATTCTTGTTATTGCTCCCTGTTTGTAAGGGGGTCTTACTGGAGCCCGTGGAGGGCAGAGAAAGTAGCTCAGAAAGATGGGCAGCAGCAAGGTTTTAGACAGAGGCACAAACGCAGATGATGCGGATGGAAAGAATTCGCTGTGAGTGTCTCTCTATGCATGTGAGACCTTGTACTTTGTGTAGGGCTGTTTGGAAACTAGTCGGTCAGCCGCAGCACGCAAAATGTCTAAAATCCATCCAGAATGAGGCAGACCCTGCATGTGGTGAGCCTCCGGTCTTGTGCTGTAATATTCCACGACATCTGCACTTTGCCAAGGCATTTTAGTATCACAACATCAAAAGTAATCAATACTTGAAACCAAGCAAATAAATTTCATGTTGTTTAGTTGCGCCTAGTTATGTTATCTGCAGCTTGTGGGTGTTTTTTTCTTAAAGCTTTAAAATTCCTATTTACCAGCTTAGGCTGGTCTAGGGGATGCAGGTTAGGAGTCACACGTTTGAACTGAACTTTTAGCCTAATGGCCTTGCTGCCAGAGGACCTGGCATAAACATTGTATAAAAAACAAATTCATATTAAACGATACACATAGGTTTTCCTACACAATGAAGCAAACCAGCTATGCAAGTTCCCAAGGAATGGATGGCACCGCACGGTGCTAGTGTAGCTATTAGTATGGCTCTTACCATAGCAGTTAGCTACATGCCAGCAGTTGTACAACTTTCACAACCCAAGTTCAAAGGAAGCTCTCTAAAGCTCTTCCCTCAAATTCAGATGCACATCTGAACCGTCTCAACACCAAACCATTCCGTGATGTGAATGTGCCCAGAGGAACATTCTCTTCTTGTTTACCCAAAATCTGGAACTGAAAAAGACTAGTAATATGAGCTGTTTGGTTTGATATTTGTTTATAACTGCCATTCTTGCCTGGTCCTGGTTAAGCTGTGGTTAGGCCATGGCAGCATCGAGAAGGCTGTATGGAAAGAAGGATCATTTTATTGCTCTTGGTTAACCCGATTGTTGTTGGTTGTCGTGATTCCTGTGGTTTGGGGCATCATGCTTTCAAGCAACTTAAATCCAATTCCCATATTTTTTTATGTAAACACCCACAAAACTTGACAGGGCTGGTCTACTAGTAGCTTTATGAACTAAATGGTAAGTAGTATAACCTGTACGAGTAAGTTTTTATTTACTTTTTATTTAATGATTTATTTTTGGTTCCCAAAACAACTGGTGGCACAATTAAGTAATTTTTCCAAGAATGCCATTGGGAGTTGAGATTAGACCAATCAATCAGCACGGCCTGGCTCTCAAACTGGGTTACCTGTAAATTTTATTGGCAGGGATGAAACAAGTGGCTAGGACATTGGCTGATTTCAGAGACAGGAACAGATTTGGCTAATGCTTCCTTTCACCTGTGTGACTTGAGTCCTGTGTGGTCTTTTGTCTCCTTAGTCACCCAAACAGTGTCTGTCTCAACAGTAGGGTCATGGGCCATCTTCCATGGAGACGAGAAGAGAGTAAGTATTCTGCCTCCCTCACAGGCATACACTTCCTGATCTTCCCACATACTGAAACTTTGTATTCAAGATGGACATCCACATTTACCCAGTAGTATCTGCTAGATAATAATAATAATAATAATAATAATAATAATAATAATAATAATAATAATAATAATAATAATAATAATAATAATA
>JAODUD010000062.1:19323699-19350268 GCA_026784285.1 Stomatorhinus walkeri | reverse complement strand
AATAATAATAATAATAATAATAATAATAATAATAATAATAATAATAATAATAATAATAATAATAATAATAATAATATATTTAGTAGTTTCCTTCTGTTCTTTTTACTTTCACTTGTTTAAGCATATGCTGTCAGGGTCAGCGCCCATCCATCCCTGCTCTTATGTTACTTCCCCACTTGGCCATTAGGTATTGCTGACCATCCTGTTCCCTCCTGTCTTTGTACTAGACTCTTGTGTGTTTCCCCTACTTCCTGGGTGATATTCCATGAAATTAGCTAAAAAAGGGTAGACTTTCCCGAAAAAGTCATACTCAACCTACCTCCATCTCTAAACTTAGCCTCACATCGTTCCACGAATGCAGTTCAGTTTTAATTAATTAAAGTTCATTCAGCACAGACTTGCATAGTCTCACTTAGTGTGCATACCCATGATATTTAAGAAGCCTAAATAAATGGATGAATGATAGCTTGATGAAATGAGTCGGAAAGCCTGTAAAATGAGAGTGGTGTTTCTTTCTGCCGCAGAATAAAAGCTGCTGATAGAGCTGTATGAAAAATACAAAGATGTAATCGTTAAAAAAGGCAATACTGTGGCTATAAATTCAGCCAGGGAGTTGGCTTGGCAATGAATTGCAGAAAGACTAAATGCATAAGTTATGTGAATGTTACAAGTACTTAGTACAGTGGCTTATGCTGCCGCCTTATAACACGAAAGTTGCTGGTTTGATCCCCATAACCAGAACCTTCTGGGTTGATTCCACCTGTCATTATTACTGTATAATATTATTTGATCTCCGTAAAATACTTTAAATCACATCCGTGTGAAATGTTCTGCACAAATAAACGTATCTATTTTAGTAGTAAACTTTCAATGTAGACAGTGACTAAAAATATAAAGAGATCTTCCTCTTCATATTATTTTAAGATTTTTTTTTTCAAATTAGTCATTGCATTTCATGTTTCACCTTTGTAATATGTGTACGCTTTTATTTTACAGTAAAATACCTAGCAAAACAGTCCGTTACATCCATTTAGCCACACCTGTTCAGTGTATTTAAGTGCCTGTCTTTGTCCTATTCTTTAGTTAGTCATTGTTTATTCATGTTGCTGTGTGTTCAGTCTCTTTGTTTTATAATCCTACTCCTTGTGTTACCCTCTTTCCTTGTTATGTTACTTTAGATACTTACTTTTTGTTTTCCTTGGTTGCTTTTTGACCCCTCATGGTCCTTCTATTTTTTTTGCTTTTCCCAGCTTGTTCTGTTTCTTTTTTTGTTATTAAACCCCATTTGTCCCTGAGCTGCCAGTGGATCATCACCTTTTCCCCACCTCTGCTGTGCTCTGCGAGAATTTGCATTCTGTCTGATTTTCCAGGATGTTAGTGAAACGTTTGCACCATTTAACGGGCAGTCAATTTATGTTAATGCCTGTACAGCTGTATTCTAAGGCTAGCATTTTAAATATATTATTGCTGGTAAGCTCTCCTTCCATTCACATCTGCTGTACCTTCGGTATTTTTATATTTCTGCAATTAGCAGTTCATGGTTCAGTAATGGTAGTACTGTAGGTGTAGAGGTTTCTAAAGGCTTGGGCTGTGCATGAAGAAAAGTGGCTTTTCTAGTTTTGACTGGGAGGCTGTTTTGTGCCGCTGCACAGTGTGAGGACTGAGTCCAGACTACCTAACTTGCTCCCATTATTGAAATAATATTGAAATTTGAAGACATTCGGCTGAAGCAAAGAACATCACCCAGTTGCCTCAGTCCAGCTGTCCAAGTCTCGCACAGCTCAGTTCACCCCATCACACCTCTCTGGCTTCACGCTACCCCTGTTCACTCTCCACTCTCTGGCTATCTTTCCCATCTCATTTTTCACGGCCGACCACGAATTTCAAATTAGGTGTTCCTTTGACACCATGCTGCACACTCCCCCCACCCCCCAGGTTTATGCTTAGCCTGGGTTCATTTTCACTCTGGTGGTGCTGCCATATTATTCATTTCCTTTTCGGGGGCTGTTTCAGGATTCAATTTATTTAGTAAGCCTATTATCAAGATTGTCCAGTGTAAAGTATTGTCTTGTTGTTGATGCTGGTTTGTCTCTGTGCTTATTCCTGTTTGAGCTGTAGCGGAGCTGGGTTTCTGGAATGGGAGGTGTTCTTATGGGCACAACTGTCTGGAACGCATAGGTCAGCTTGTTTGCACAGAATTCCGAATGGAAACTTTCAATTTCATTTTTTTAAAGATATGCTATTTTTAGCCCATGTTATAGAAACAAGGGGCCGCATGCCGTGCTGCCGTGCAGGAAATCTGACTCTTCTGCAGTTCAGTCTTTCTCTTTTCCCTGTGGGTTTTTATTTTTTAATGGCTTACTGTTCAAATCCATAATCGGGGAACTCGCTGACACCCTGACCCAAGAAAGTGCTGCTACCTACCCTAACCCTGCACTGTGAAGTGAAGGCATCTTTTTTTCCCAAATGACTTTTGTTTGTAAGGCTTGTGTCAATGGGGACCATAGATGCCATCATCTGTCTTCATTGGTTTTTGTAGGGATTGTTCAGATCTCCCCAGACGACATGATCGCGGTTCTCTAAATATCCTGCATGCATGAACCCTCTTCATCAAAATAGCCTTGTTGTACCTTCCTTCGCTCCCCGACTAGAGCCACCGCTACCCATATCACTCTCCTCCTTGTCGTGGCTCCATTTTAAGTCTCGTTTTTTCATGTGTCGTCATACGCCAAATCAGAACACCAGGCCCCAGCTGCTCACACTTTGTTTATTAACATAGGCATGTAGTGTTACTTTCTTCAAATAGAACGGTATGTGACTCTGCAGGTTGGGTCTCTCTGCCTCTGATCAGAAGGTCGCTGGCTTAAATCCCATGGCCGGCCCAATTCAGCAAGACCCTTAACCTCAGTCGCTCCAAAGAGACTGGCTGGCCCTCCTCTCTAATCCTGTACTTTCCTCATACATCACTATGGACACCATCTGCAGAACAACCATGATAGCGTTTTGTTGTTTTAAAAGCTGTGTATGCCTACTACTCAATAGTAGAATGGAAATTCAACGTATGAATTTCAATGTCACCCTTTTAATGTTTTTTTTGTTTGTTTCAATACAGATGTTTCTCCTCGTCAGAAATGGCTACACTGTTTGTAGCTGTTTTTACAGCTGTGTGTTCAAGGATTCAAGGATTAAATCAAATATCTATTGATTTGAACAGTAACAGTATTAAATGAGCTCATCTCTTGCTACTCTCTTTATTCATCTTTCTATCTGTTGTACATCTTATAGTTATCTTCCGTGCTTCTTTATGGTACTTTTCTTTTCCTGTTCTCACACCTGTCTGTGGTTTCTGTTTTTAACCATACCATACTACGGATGCCTTTTAGGTTCTCTGCATGGTGGCCTCACTGTTTGATCCCACCGTGGCTCTGTTGGAAGTTGGGGACCCAGGGTCCTCCGTAAGCCTCCGGAGCTTCTGGGCCAGCCCTGGGGAGAGGAGCTTGTCTGTGCTGCCCAGGTATTGCAGAAAACATTCATCCAGGCTAGTAGTGATTAAAAACAGAAGGTAACAGTACATTAGATTGTGATTGGCTCATGACTGGTTTCTTCCACATTGCGGGTGGCACGTTCCTGCCAGCTGCGTTCCCAGCTCTGCACGCGACCACTTCTTAAAATTGGCATTGGGGGGGACACCACCCTTTACAGTTAAAGAGAGGGTGGGTGGGAGCATGCCTGGAAATGCACTCCCCTACCATACCTTTCTCCACCATTTCTTTCCAGTTCCAGCTTTCTTTATTATTCTTATTTTTGAGTCATCAATTATAGCACAGCTGTAATGGTGGAAAGTCGAGTGATGTGTTTCTGATGAAAGAATGTGTGTTTTCCTTTATGCAGTGCCCGTCCAATGCCGGAGTCTCCTTTAAACGCAGAGCTGCCTGGAAAGGATGCTTGCAAGCCTCGCAGAAAGACAGGTTAATAACGTTATATAAGGCAAACTCATGCAATGCTGTTGTGGCTAACCTAAGAAAGATTTATCTGAATAATGTTGACTTAATGGTTGTTGGTTGCGATTGTCATTCATGATATTATTGTCTGAGCTTGTGGTTTAAGGTCTTTTCTGATTACGGTATGTCATTAGAAACTGGAACATGGCACATTGCCTGGCCAAGCTTGTGGGCATCTTCCTCTTGCAGAGTGTTGACATCATTTCCAGCAGCACCACCCTGTTGTGTCATATTCCAGGTGTTGGGTCGCATAGGTGGGGAAAAAAAGTATTTAAAAATGGTAGTAATTTTGGTGGATCAGTAGGGGACTGAACACATGTTAAATATATAGTACAGTGAAAGAGACCACATACCAAAAAAAGACGAAACGCCAAATCAAGGTTTCAATTAATAAATATTGCAAGAGTGCTACCCCTGGTGACTTGATTAATCTCTGAAATGAACCTAATTTCTTTTCTAATCACCTGAAAAGCTTGAGTATTGACTATTCATATTCATAAAGGCTGCTGTGCATCATCCCTAATCTAAAACAATGAATACACTACATTGACATCGTTCTTTAAGTGAGTGAATGGAGAAATCATGTTTTAGAGGCTTTTCCTGTATCTTAGTCAGTTAGGTTTGTAGCTGAATTAATGAGGCCTGTCTACTGAGCTCCAGCTGAGATCCCTGTTCCCAAGCTCCAGACCACTCCGTTCTTAAAATGGTCCTTAAATACACCAGGGTGTCTGATTTTTTTTTTCCTGAACTCAACTCTGTTTCTTTTGGTTCCTCCCTTTAAATAATTATTTGGGTAATACACAGTTTAGCATGGAACTTTAAGTGTCTGCTTGATGATACCTACAAGATTAATACTTATAGTGCATCTGCCAAGAACACAAGTTATGGTCCTTAAGGAAAAACAAACTGTACTCTAACAACATAGTAAATGCAAGAGGGAGGTTTGCACTCCAGTTAGATGGCGTTTAAAGATTCAGACGAATGGCTCCTTGGGTATAACCTGAGATGAAAAGATTCCCTCAGTGACACTGGAAGACATCTCTGGGTGATTGTAGTTTCTAGCTCTTGTTTCCAACGGGGCCTTCTTTCATAGCATCTGGTTGCTGGTGCAGTGTGGGAGAATGACCTTGGAACTGTGCAGCAGGCCTTTGTGTGAGTGGAATTTGTCATTACACCCTGGCGGCCTCAGACAGCTTCGCAGGAGACAGTAGCTCAGACGGCGGTTAGCATGCTACTATTACAGCTACTTTGAGACATGCTGTTAATGCTAAGTGGGAAGGAGAGAGCTCGTGGGGGGGCCTGGATCCTTTAGGCAATGACAGCATCTGGTGCGTTACTTTAGCATAATGCCAAGAACCACAAGTATCTACCTCTTAGATCCCTTTTCTCCCCTTTTGCTCTGATCTCAGCATCTTCTATTTATGGATCATAATGAAAACAGGGCAGGTTATAAATAATTGGACCTGGTTAGATTGCCCATTCAGTTTCTTTATACTCCGGTCAAAATGTAGGCCCAATGTCTGCCATAGGTGTGTGTGTGATATTACATTGTACATGTGAGTTATTACATTGTGGGGAGCATTTATCAATGGGTTTTATTTGCAGGGGGAGGTTATAATTCTTAAGGTTGTTTGATGAGTGTTTATACCGTTGATTTTGTTGCATAACCACCCAGAGTGAAAGCGGGGTCAGCCGGAGGTAATCCTGAGAGGAAATCGAGCTTCTCGGGCTCACTGCAGCTCTGCTGGGCTCTGGGGAGAGCAGACAACCCCTACCGTGAATTGGTCCCTTGCCAGCCGACGCTGGATTGAAACAGTACCCTTCTCCTCAGTGAGAGCAGTATATGGAGCCAGACTACAATTGAATAAAATGGTGAACTGTCCAAGTAGAATAGCTCCAGAACTCTGAAAGGTCCTGGAGGTTGATTGTTTAGCATGGTCCAGCCAGCTGTTCTGGTTCTCTGCCTGCCTGCGTCCCGTGTCACTGATAAGCAACATATTTATTTTAGAATGCCTGGGGCTACTATTATAATTTGACACAGGAAACCCTAACCTTTTTCTACCTCCTGTGAAATGTCACATTATGCAATGCTAAGCACTTTGCCCCTCTGCTGGCCACTCCTTTGTCCAAGTCTGTTTCTCACCACATCAGTCTAAAAACAAGGAGCGGCTTAGTAGTCCTGCCTTTCTTCCCACCACGTTATTTACCTGTAAATAATAGTATGAAGAGCTTTGCATGCTGCCTGTATGTGTGTTAAGGGGGTAGATATGGTCCCAGCTTGGTGAGTTTTTGAGTTGACCTTGTTGTGGGGCCAAACGGTTCTTTTTGAAAGTAGCATGGTTTTGCCTACCTGACGTGTCTCGAGGGTGCCAGCAAAACTGCTCTCCTCCAATCCCATGTCCCATGGGTCCCCCCAGGGTTTTGACAAAATTTTCTACAGGTATAATTGCAAGTTCTGAGCCAGTGCTCTTTCCCTACTCTCCATACTCTCTCTGTGCCTCACACACAGGAAGACAGTTGTTTGCTTTAAGTCACATGGAACCCTTGTGTCACATGACGTTAACTTCTATAAAAACAAAGATTTTTTTTTTTCTTGGATCCTACCAGTGTTAATTTTGACAGCATATTTTGATTTAGTTTTAGACTTAATTTTAATCATATTTGAGTCGTTACAGGAATTTATCATTCTAGTCGACTAAATCTACTCTGCATGCAGTCAATGAAACTAAAAGGTTTGCTCATAGTCTACACATGCGTGTACACACACGCATGTGCAGATTATTCTATCTCTATCTGCTAGATTCCTGAAGGGCACATTTATAAAGCTGTCATTATAGCAGGCCATTACGTTTAAACAAGCAGTCATTAAGGACTTAGATTTAACTGTTGTACTGCAAACACTATAATTCTCTGTAATTCTAAAATGGCTTTATATGAACTTAATCATTAAATAAAGTATAATTAAAATCAGAATTTAGTTTCAAATAAAACACTTGCATATTAACACAATATATTCACAAGTGTCCTCTTCCTAAAAACGTTATCAAGCATCAGACTGTCATGCAGTTAGCGACGAAGAATGCAGGAGCATGATATGAGGCATACAAAAGGGGTTTGATCCAACAGACTAAAAATAAAAAGGATCTTTTTTATTTTATATAATTTTTATTTAATTTTCTCACAGAAAAAAATGTTGTTGGCAAGTAATTTTTTGTCATAGTTTATACCAACAAAATGAATACTGGATCCTACCTAGTTGTTCATCCTGAAATAATCTCAGTGCCATTTCAGTGCTGATGCAGGTTAAGTAAAAAAGCTTGAAATAAGAAATCTGATGTCCATCTCTATTGTCACAGTTAGTGAAGTACTGAAATATTAACCTCATATTTGTACTAATGAAATATTTTGAGGAATTTCAGTATGTATGAATTTCAGTTTTGTTCTTACGCTTGTGATATTTGTAATAATATTGGGAAACGCTGGTCCAGAATATTCCACTGTTTCCAGAAGTATGTGAATTGTGATCACACAATTGTGCTGTGCTAGGCACAGTTTATAGTGTTGGCCACAGGATATTCTGATGTTGTAACAATCAGACCTTCAGCACCTTATATTTAAACATATTATCTATTGACTATTTTTTATTAAAAGCTATGGACATTCAGTTTGCTATAATGGGATGAGGAAATACTTTTTGGGAAACCACACTCACTCTTTGAGGGATTAGGAAAAAGTGATCTCACTCCAGTAAGGATATGGTCTGACAAAGCCGGAATCCCTCGGAACATGCTGAGCCTCATGTTTGTGCTTCTGCCACATCGACCATAGGCCTGACCTCAGCACCAAAGGTGTAGATCACTACCATCTTCACTAGACAAGCAAGCACACAATGAGTGTTCCATCTTCACCGGTGACCCCAAGAACTACAATTACATGTTCAGCTCTGCTCTTCTGGTTTCAAGTGGAGGTTTATGTTAAATATATGTTTAAACATAATAATACAAATTTAAACTGAGGGATTGATCACATCACTCATTTGCAAAGACAAAAACTTACAGTGGAGCAGAAATTTTAGTTATTATTTGTTATATCGTTTTACCATCACGTCCTTCTGTCCTTAAGGTCACCTTTATTATGGTGTATAACTGAATCCAATTTGAGATTGTGTGAATGGTTCTATTTGCATTTTTGCTTTTGCACAGGACTATCTGAACTTCAGGAATTACGACATTTTGTAAATTTTGAACCAGTACAGATATAGAATAAATAGATCTAACAATGATGCATTCTTGGCGATTATAAAGATTATGATTATAAAAAGTGTTTAACAACCAAAGTAAGGGTCAGTTATTCAACTACAATAATAGGAACAACAATGCAATAATATTTATACAAGTAACAATAACAGTTTGACTGATCTGCGCGTGAACTTTAGAGATGCATTGAGTAGAGTAACATTTGATCTCTCTCTCTCTCTCTCTCTCTCTCTCTCTCTCTCTCTCTCTCTCTGCCTCTCTCTGCTTCAGATTCCAGTGGTGGGGTGAAGGACCAGGCCCTGGTCTTCCACTCCCAGATAAAGTCATCAGGATATGGGGTGGCTCCTCGGTGGGTGCTCAGCAGGCATGCTTCTCATGGCCTTTTGCTCTCCATGCTCTCAAATGCCATGTGATGAGTTGAATTTCTGTGGGCCAATTAACTCAAAGGGGTATTGTAGTGGTGTAAGGGTTCTGAAACTAGGATCAAAACTGAGATATTAACATTCACGATCTTGGAAGATGGAACTGTGATATTAACCCCTCTAACTCACCGCCGCTGTATTACTAATGTTACAAAACTCATTTGTCATTTCACAATTAAGACTGTAGCATATGCAAATCACTGAATTGTTATTCTATTTCATGATAGGGCAAGCTGTTCAATTTGTAAATTTTATACATTACACCTATTTTATTCTTCCAACTGTGTGTCACATGACTATTTTGGTCCAATCAGGATTGAGTGACCATGCCATATATAATCCTACCCCCCCCCCCCAAAAAAAAATGTGTATTGACCCTGGCTCAAAAATTGAGGCCTGAATTATTACTCCTCCAGGACATTGGTAACATGGGAAAAACAGGTAGCACAAGTCAGTGCCCATGTCAGACTGACCACTTTTTATATGGTGTCTTGGTAAATGTTTTAAACACAAGTAAAACGTTATAATAAGAAGTATGTTATAATATCCAATAAGAGGCTTAAACATTGAATTGACCAGCAATTGTGTTGCCTTTCCTGTTGTTGTCAGCTACAGAGATCTTTTTTGTGAAGGACTGAGGAAGTGCAATTTTGTTTTGCACATTTATTAAAAAAAATGAGAGAAGGTAACATTTTCCTTCATAAGATCACTCAGTACTCTCAGTGCTGTTCTGCTTTGTTGAGTTGGGGAAAACAGATCAATAGCTGAAATCATTTCGCAGAAGAGATTTACATATTTCCCTAATGATTGCTTACATTTTTAGTGTGCATGACCATGCAGTGTTACATAGATGGAAAACTGTCTTAAATTAGTGAAGGGTACCCCCTCTGAACCAGGCCTGCTCTTGTAGATCATGAGCAGGAGGATCTTGTGGTATTACTCTGAAGTTTGTGTGCCTGAATATCGCGGACTTGGGTTTGGTTCTGACTAATGCCTACTTGGTGCATATCAAGTTGTCCTTAAGGAAATTTTTGGTTGGCCCTAGCAGATGACGCATGAACATGCTGTATTGTAAATCAAATAGATTTTTCCCATTTAACATTTCAAGTGCTTTTGTAAATGAATGTCATGTTCTTTTCATGGCTGTAACAACTTTGAGTGCTTAGTGGTGAATGGATGAATAGTGGATGGACGTGTCAGTGAATTAGCCATACAGAATACAAGCACTAGTTTAGGTGAAACCAGTATCAGTGGTTACCAGCAAGGTTAGCAGTAAGTATCAGTAGCCTAAGGATTTCTCCTGCAGGGAATCTCATACTTGCAATGTTTTAGGATGGTCATGTTCAGCCCCAAGACCAAAGCACAGAAGAAGATTCCTGGGCCTCAGAAGACCAGCCAAAGGAAGTATGGACCCTTCTGTGGAGTTCTGTCTGACCAGAAGATTGTTGCAGTCATGTTATTAATAATCAGTGGCTAAAAGTGTTGTGCCCTTGTCTCAGTAGATGCCTTTTTGCTGAGTATCCAGTGGACACTGCTCCACCGAGCATATTGCACACTCACTTGAGTACAGGGGGGAGACCCACAGCCATCCACAGTCTTCAATATTCAGGTGTGTGAAACACGCCCTCTCAGTGACCGTGGTATCCTCAGATTCACAAACACCCATTGTATCGTCCAAACCTGACTTTGCACAGTAAGCTGAAGTGGGTCCAGGAAGGCAACAGAGTTAACAAAGGGCATATTTTGCAGGGATGTCAGCACTGTCAGCAGCCCCAAAACTCTCAAGAATAACTGTTTTGGTCTGGAATTTATGCTTGGATTTAACATGGTGCTCCATGTAAAGCAGCGTGGATTCTGTCTTGGATCCAGTGCAGCCACGTGCCCAGTTGGGCTAAACTTAAGATAGCGCTTGATAAATATACATGTCTGAAACTACAGCCAGACGGAGGAGAATAGGTTTGGGTTGGTTACATTTTACAAATTATTCATGCTGTATATGTGACTTTTTCATTTTAGCATGCTTGGTAAAAGATTGGTTTTATTGATCTTGAAAATGTTCATTTCTAACAAACAGGCATCTGTGTGGATGTTTTTCTCTCTTCCTTTCTTGTCCAGGAGATGGAAAGCAGATCCTGTGTGGTCTTGGAGATGGATCATCATTGGTGTACAAATCCTCCCTCACTGGCACTCCAGCTGTCTGCGCAGGTAGTAAACAGACGTGATTAAACTTCACCACTCTTATTTGCTTTAGCTTATTTTATGGGGGCTTTTTTTTTCTTTGTTCAAGTAATCTCTGTGAACCTAAAAAGGTTTCCACAAAACAGCCCTGGATTATAATCAGTTGTTGGGCTGGAAGGTCTTTGGTTTCTGCGGTAACAATATCAGAAGTGTTTTTCCCTCTGTGTAAGACCGAGGGCAGTTTTAAAGTTTTTGAACATGGCAATTTTTAGCATAATAATACATTAAGCCTGTTGATTTAGTGTCTAGTTCACATGGAAACTGATCATTTGAACTGTAATATCTCCTCTGTTATGCTCCTAGACAATATGTTGTTCCATTCCATGGACTTTGGGGGGGGGGGGGGGGTATTGCGTATGGTGTGCTTTATGTTTATACAGATGTACAGTTTCTGATAAGGTTTTTCAGAAGGCTGCTGTTCTGGCACCTTTTAAAGTTTAAACCCCTTTTCCCACATACTTGTATTGTTCCTGGGCACTCTCATTTGGAGGGAAATATGCCGGTTTGAAGACCTTGTCTGCAGTCAGAACACAGAATTCTCATTTTCTTGCTTAGTGACTAGGTTTAAAAACACCACTTAAAAACAAACATTCAGCATGGTGAACATACGTGGTCAACCCAAACTCCAGATGCAAATTTAGCATTCAAATAAAGTAGCATACCTTATTCTATCTGTCACTGAGGCAACACCGCAGGAACTGCACCAAGGAACAGATTGCTATGTAATTGAGGTTCCCACTAGAGGGCAGTATTAGTGTGAGGAAGGCCCACGGGTCACACAGGCTATTCCTCCTACCTCGCTGCAGCTGACAAGGCCCGGTGGTTTGAGGTTTTTCTGTACAGTGTCTTTCAGTTCACATAAAAATTCAGTTATCTCTCCGATTCCATAGAAGAGAGCTTCATAGACACCTTGAGTCATACTTCATTAGGTCTGGTTTAGATCAGTTGACCATGTGATGTCATCATCTAGACAGGACAAACGATTTGCTTCCTTTTCAGGTCTGAGAAACTGCACCATAACAATTGTCACTGTGACAACCGCAGAAACCAATGGAGAAGTGGATGGTAGCTGTGTTTGTGATGTTTGTCCATCTTAGTGACAACAAAGATTGTAGCTTTGTGGCCAGGGTGTTGAGGGAAAGCACAGCTGTCTGAGCTGGAGTTAGTCACACAGCAAAGGTGACATTCATCACAAAGTCCTGTTGTCCTGGAACTGAGTAGCCTGCCTTTAAGCCCCCCTTCCTCCTCTCTGGTGTCCTGTCTGCAGGCCATGCTGGGGCAGTGAGCATTGTGGGATGGAGTCACAGCCGGAATTGGTTCCTGACTGCGGCTGAGGACCACAGCCTCCGGATTTGGCCACTGGGGTCAGGGGAGCCTGCTCTCATCATGGTATGTTTGGGGACAGGGGAATCTGCTCTCATCATGGTATGTTTGGGGACAGGGGAACCTGCTCTCATCATGGTATGTTTGGGGACAGGGGAACCTGCTCTCATCATGGTATGTTTGGGGACAGGGGAACCTGCTCTCGTCATGGTATATTTGGGGACAGGGGACCTCTGCCATATTATCACAGTCATGTCAGGAGAATAACACCAAAAAACACATACAGCTGCCCCTCAGTATCTGTGGGGGATTGGATCCAGCACCCCTTCTGATATCATAATCCACAGATATGCCAGTCCATTATGTAAAATGGCATAGTGTTTGCACATAACCTACACACATCCACCTGTATACTTAGATCATCTCTAGATATATAGATCATCTCTTATAATACCTGTGACAATACAAATGCTATGTGAATAGCTGTTATACTGTATTGTTTAGGGAATACTCAAATTATTATTAAACAATTATTATACAATAATAATTTCAGAGTTTCATAAAATGGCAACACACTAAATCAAGTCATTCATCATATTTATTCGATTCATATTTAGCAAACTGCTAAAACTGTTAATGGACACTTTTAGAAAGTGTCCAACTGCGTGCAATTACCAGGGGCGGATAGCTGCTCAGGGGGTCCTAGGCTGACATGGGTAGAGGGGCCCTTAAGTGGGCCATTTGAGCTATGTTTTGGGGCTGAAACAGAAAAGAGGTGGTATTAAAAAAAAACTATGGAACATTAATAATATGCTAATCAAAACACAGGGTGCCAGTGGCAAAACTTACCAATCAAGGTAGGGGCAGGAGTGCTGTCAGTAAAATGTGCTAATTGGGAGAGGTGGGTATTGCGCCAGTAGATCCTTTGATGAAAACTAAGAAGTTTAACTGTTCCTGGGATAGCCTATACCTTACTCTGCTCCTGAGGCTAACGTTATTCTGGAATTTTTCCACATATGTTCATTTTCCACTTCTGTTCACATTTTGTCAACCGCTCTAGCGAGATAGTATCAAAGTTCTCTATACACTGTTCTTGAGTTAATCTGAAGGTCACACGAAGTTTGGAGGTCTGTAGCCATTGACACTGCAGACAGTTGGCGACTTCTGCACACTGTGTGCCTCTGCATGCGTTGTCCCCTGTCTGTGATTTTATGTGACATTCCACTTCATGGCTGAATTGCTGTTGTGCCCAATGGCTTCCACTTTGTTATAATGCCACTAACAGTTGACTGTGGAACATATATTAGCGAGGAAATTTCACAAATGGACTTATTGCACAGATGGCATCCTATCACTGTACCAAGCTTGAATTCACCTGAGCTCCTGAGAGCGACCCATTCTCTCACAAATGTTTGCAGAAACAGTCTGCATGCCTATGTGCTTGATTTTATGCACCTGTGACTATGGAAGTGATTGGAACACCTGAATTCAATTATTTGTAGGGGTGTCCCAATACTTTCGGCAATATAGTGTATTTCTGACATAGGCATCTATATGGAGCTGGTCCCCCTGTGCAACTATTATGGCTGCCCCTCTTCTTGGAAAGCATTCCACAAGATTTTGGAGTGTGTCTCGCCCAACCTTGTCTTTATGGACCTTGCTTTCGCCAGTGGGGCACGGTAATGTTGGAACTGAAAAGGGCCTTCCCTAAACTGTTCACACAAAGTTGGAAGCATAGAATTGTTCCAATAGTCTTGGGATGCTGAAGCATTAACTGTTCCCTCCACTGGAACAAAGGGGCCCAGCCCATCCCCTGAAAAACAACCCCATCCCTCCTCCACCCAACTTTACAGATGGCACAAAACAGTCAGGCAGGCAATGTTCTCCTGGCATCCACCAACCTCATACTCATCCATCACACTGCCAGAGAGAGAAGTGTGATTCATCACTCTACAGAACATATTTCCAGAGTCCAGTGGCAGGGTGCTCTATACCGCTCCATCCAATGCTTGGCATTGCACTTGGTGATATGAGGCTTGCATGCAGCTGCTCAGCCATGGAAGCCCATTCTATGAAGCACCTGACTGCATGGCTAGGTGCTTGATTATATACACCTGTGGCAATGGGTCTGAATCATGCACCTGAATTCAATGGTTAAGAGGTGTGTCCCATTACTTGTCCATTTAATGAATCTTATATCCTTAAATGTAATTTCTGGAAATTGTATCTTAACAATGCCTCTAATTTTTGGCCACCCAAGGTTGCTGTATGGTAAGTCCAAATGGCAATTACACAATTTCTAAATCAACTGAAATTGTGCTTACTAAAATGATAATCAGTAGTGATATTGTGCTGTCTTGATAATACGAAACAAAGATTATGCCTACTTCAAATAAGAGTAACCTCCTTAGCAAGTCACTGGTCTCTGTTACCTCTTTAAAGACCTCCATTGTCCAAAGACATAAGAATGACTTTTTTTGTAGACGTGATTTTGCATCATTGTCAACTTTGGAATTAGCAAAAATTGTTTGTGTAATTGTTAGGGTTAAGTCGGCACTGAATATCAGTATCGAGACTGGTACTGAGATCAGTATCAGTGATATTAACCTTGGATCATCCAAAAAGATCCCTACAGTTTAGTATCACGCAAAGCAGGTTTGTACCATTCAGTCTATTTTTTTTTATTTTAGGAAGCGGCTGCCACCTTTGCTCTGCGACGGATACATATCCATGAAGCTGGGTCCTATCACTTGGGATGGGGCCATTTTTTTCATTGATTTACTAGATGTATATGTTTATTTCTGAGAATGAGAATTTAATAGAGTGTGCGGCTGGACCAGCCTGGAAATGGTACCGGCCCACAGGGAAATACCACACTCTTCCCAATAGCCACTCCAATAGCCAGACCACAATGGCAGCAGCCTGTTAGTCTGTATGTTATCCAGTAGCTCAGACCAGGGGAGGTTCACCCCCTTCCTTGCTGGTTTTCAGTGAAGCCATTCTCTCCCTCTGGTTTTCCAGCCAAAGTGGATGACTGTCTTCTGCCAGCACTAACAACCATTGCTTTACATTGAAGTATCAATTTTCGTACAAACGAGACTTCTGGGTTGTGGCAGTCCTTAAGGCAAAACAGAAAGGAGTAAAGGAAAAGAAAATACAGTTTCCTTATTTTAAACCAAGCTCCCTCACAGGCAATTTGAGAAATAGGCTCACCGCCTGCCGCTGTAAACCAGCCTGCTGCAGGTCAGCTCACCGGCGCGTACATCTGATAAGCCTATGTCCTATTACGGCCATGTGACTGTGCAGCGTGCCGTGGTGCGAGAGCCTGGAGCCACCCCCTTCAGCTCCACGACCATGACCAACTGACCAGTAGCTTTCATAAGGCCTACAGCAATGATTAAAACCATGCCAGAGTATTATCTTTCATGAGCCCTATTTTCCACATGGAAATTGTGGAATTGGTGTGCTAGCGTTTGCAGATTGGCCCTGCCCACATTCAGATGTCTATTCACAAATTAAGTCATCAAAGGTTATGTCAGAGACAAAATATGGAAAGCTTTTCATCTTATATGTCCTTTTAGGAACTTTTGTAGAAACCAGTGATTACAGATTTGAAATGCTGGTTTATAATATTAGCTGTTACAGGGCACTTGTTCCCACTGTCAGGAGACGTACCGAAAAACTGTTGATGCCTGTGCCACACATGTTCTTCACCGCTGTCCTTCATGAGTCCAATGCCACCATTGAATTCTCATCATCTTTCAGGGCAGGGACAGATTTCCCAAGCCAGTCAGGTCTGCTCAGTTCTTCTACCTGGACAAGTTCCTCCTCCTGGCTTCAGGCCCCACCTTACATCTATACCTTTATCACCTGGATGTAGCCCGTGATGACATCAGAAGGTAGCTTCCAGTTATGATCTTTCTCTAATAAAGTCTCAAATACTTGTATTTTTTAAATAATATCCATGTGCATTTTTTAAGTCTAATAATTATGCTCAAATGATCAAGTGAAAATGAATTTCCATAAAACTCCACAAATGTTTAAAAGTGCTTGTTTAGTTAGAGATGGTTTCTTCTGTCTTATAAACTCAGTGAGAGGGTAAAAATATAATTCTGAATAATTTCCTGCTATATAAACTGCACTATGTGCAAATTCCTGGAGGGCAAATATGAACATTGCTGTGGTTATACAAGATGTTCCGCTCACCGCTCTGGTTTATGAATGGACAAACAAAGCGTCCGCTGTTTCCAGCTCGCAGTGTAAAAGTCCTTTTAGAAGACCACCATGGTGGAGAGGGTCACTGCTGGCTTGCCAGAGCTCACTATGTTTTCCTGAAAGGAAAAAAAGTAACAGGAGCAATGACATTCTGACGTCTTTCAACAATCCGCACCTTGATCACAAGTAGGTGAGGATCTTGACTGGAGCTTGGGTTACTGAAGCTGCAGGCTTAAGGTTGTCCCTTTGAGCAACTGCTTCCAGATGAATTCCAGTAATTGTGAAAACACCCCTCCCCCTTTAGTCGTGAAGAGGCACAGCCATCAATTAATGGCATGGCTTTAGCCTGGAAAGTTAGCAGGCTATCATGGGGAAGTAGTTTAGTTGGTGATTTGTCTTCAGGAGGGGGGCATACAGTCCAGTTCTTGTGATCAGGAAAACAGTTCCCCATGCCAGGTGTCGCCGGGGGTGTAGGATCAGTTGAGGTTAGGAAGCTGTACTGGATCCATTTTACATCAGCCCTTACTTTCTGCTGTTTTGTGTGGTATTTTTTCTGTTTTCATTTGCATTTTGTAACCATTTTAATTCATATCTACTCCTTATCCCTTTCTTCACTAACGCAAAACATTGTGCCCCAATCAGGTACCATAAAAGGAATCTGGTCAAACTGGCAGCAAAGCTTGAGACGAGCTCCGGGACTGACATAACCTGTGCTTCGGCTGTGAACGAGTTTTTCTCCTGTATCCTACTCCTGAATGTGGCCTCAATCTGCTCCACATGTCAAAAATCGTCTCTGGAAATGATTCCCTTCAGTTGTTACAGTAAAACTTACATTGAGCTGGAAGTTCTAAACTGCCCTCTACAAAAGTGCTTCAACTGCTCCTGGTTAAGATTCCCAAGATCCAATATAATATCATGTAATGTCTGTGACAAGACACTTGAATTGTTTGCTGTAATATATCTCAGGACCAAGGCCGGTTTCTCTTGTTTCTAAGCAGCTCAGCTTCTGTCATCTGGCTCTTGCTTTGTTTCAGTGCTACATAGATGCTGTCTGGTCGTAGTACAAAAGCTGGTCACAGACATCTATAGACACTGCATTGTTAGTTTGACTACCAACAGAACCATTTCTTTGTCTGGCTTGAATGAGACCATACCATCATTCTTATTTCAGATGTTTACTATTCAGTACAGAAGTTGTTTTGTAATGGTATGTTCATCTGGATATCTATCCTTAGAACTGAATAACAAGGTTATCTGTGCACCAGGCAAACTTGGCCATCTGTGGAATGCCTTGTGAAGTGACAGCCACCACATTCTGCACTGCTAATGCTGGAATTATAATTATAAGGGTGATACAGGTCTGTCGTCTTTCACATGCCACCCAGCAAAGTAGAAGATGACAGAGCTATCAGGTTATTATTATTGTTTTTTTTTTACTTGATGTGCTTCCCAAGATTCCTCTGTCACATCACACTAATACCTCTCACGTCTTTCTGCTGAATGAGAAGATCAGGTGTCTCATTGATGGGGTTGCTGCTGTTCCTCGCTGCGACTCATCCAGAGTGCTTAGCTCTAAATAATATATTCATTCTGACCCTAGTTTAAGATGCACAGTGATTTTATTTTGTAGTAAATATTCTGGACCCTATCACTTTGTTTGGTGGGGTCTGTTCTCTCATGAGGTAAGAAACTTGGCTATGGCAGTTGTGGAAAATTGAAATTCGATATTTGCAAGTTTCCACTCCCTGCATCGGGTCATTGGTCTGTCTTGCTTGCGTGACTAGTATAATAGTCTCTGGTGCATTGCTGTGTTTGTGGTAAACACGTCTCTCACGTTGGAGCGTGTCAGTGAGTGGGTGGAAGTGTTTTGAGTTATGTTCAGCCTCATGCTAATACATGACCACTTCAATTTGCATATATTTATAAAGGCATGCATGAATCAGCTTCCATTTATGGTCAATATGGTCATGCTATGTCTGACTATTGATGTGATTGGTCAACCCTTTGATGGGTAAATGTGTATATACTGGTCATGTGGTTCAAAGCACTGTTAATGATTTTAAATGGTAGCTCTCTGGGGTTTCATATTTCCAGAGCTAGGTGGAGTTGCATGGAGTTTGCATGTTCTCCCCATGTTCATTCTATGTTCTGTCCATGGTCTCCAATGTTCCCTGGGTTTCCTCCAAGTGATTTCCTCCTGTAGTCCAAAAGCATGTGCTTTGAATTCATGAATCTAAAACATATGAGTGAGTTTTGTGTGTGTAATAGACTGGCTCCCATCTAGGATACCCCCTGTCTCCTGCCCTGAGATAGGCTTGAGATGGGTATATAATTATTGTAGAAGGTAGTAGGGTTCTGTAGCTTATAGTTTTGCTCTGATGGATAAGCAAAGCTTTTTACATTTTTTCTTGAATGGAGATTCTGTCACTCATTGACTTGGGGAATTAAACAACAAAAAAAGCAGTACATAAATTCAGCCAGTGACTGATCTTTATAATTACTTCAGGAATTAGTCTACTTGAATGTGCTGTTAACATCAATCTCCAACCAGTCTAAAATCATTCCACAAGCATATGCCCCTATATTTTGGATCTTGGGATAAAAATATATATGGATGTGGGGGGTGGTGAAAAGGATGGACTGACTTGAGGTGGTTGTTATGTTTAAATGACTGGAACCCAATACATTTTCCATCTCTGGAAATTTTATCGTATCACCTTATACCCGAAAATTGCCATGTCCACCAAACACACGCTGGTTCGATTTACATCCCTGTGCAATGCTAATGTTTCAAGCATGGCCCTGACCCCACTGAGTATTGCACATAAAAACGCACGTTCAGAAAGATCTCGAAGGATACCATGGCAGATCTGCCAGCTTCAACAGAAGTGAAAATTGAACAATACCAGCTCCATGGAAACCTGAAGCACACCATTCATAATACAGCTATGATCAGCATTTTTAAGTGCCAGTGATATTTATAGTTTTAATAATAGTGGCGGTTGATATATGTTAGCAGGCTTTGTTTACCATTGACATCGTAGCACAAAGGTGGTGAACCAGTTTTCCTTAGTCGATATTTCAGATGTAGTGCTGGTGGGAGGCTGCGACCATTCCGTGGAGGTATTCGACTTGAACTTGGGCCGCCCCTCCGCCCACATACCGGGCCCCCACACCAGAGCCGTCCATCATGTAGTACAGAACAAGGTAAGGCTGCACTGAACTCACTCTGGCCTGCTCCTCTCATGCCAAACATTCCAAGATAAAGGGATGTAAGGAATGTTGCTCAGGAGTTGGTCTTTTTATTTGGGGGAACAAAGGCGATGTTGTTTGTTTAAAGATAATCCAAGGATGTGTGGCATGAATATATTGGGCGCATGAAGCTGGGAAGAAGAGGGGAGTCCAGTATCAAAATCACTAATATATTTCTTCTTGTCTTACTAAATATGAGTAATCAGCCTCAAAAACGATGCAGAATACCAAGGTGAGGGGCAGCATGACAGTTCCATGGGCATCACTGTGGTCTCATACCTCTGGGGCTGTGGATCTCATTATCTGGCCTCGTGGATTTAGTCAGAGTACACTGGTTTCTTATTGCAGTTCAAAGAAATGATGTGGCCTTCCAGGATGTCCCGTGCCCTGTGCTTTCTGGAACAGGCTCCATCCTCACCACAGCCCTGCATCAAATAAGTGGTTTTGTAAAATCTTTTAGGAGTTTAGGTGTAGACAAGTATTCTAGTACCTTAACACCACCCAGTCTTCCAACTCCAGCTGTAAGATGGTGCTAGTTGGGCTGGGAAAAAGTCAGTCAGGAACTGCTTTATGGAAAACAATAGAATGCAGGGTCTTCTGCCATTTATATCAGACTGGAAAGAAAAAAAAGAATGTAAAGCATTGCATGTACTTCTGTAATGGAGGTATCAGGGTTGAGGTCTGGGTTGGCCTGTAGCTCTGTGATGACAGATTTTGCTCAAAGCCTTGACACCTGTGCTTAAGCATATATCCACCACGTATCCCCGATTGTGGCATGTTTCCAGAAGAGGTAAAATGATCCACATCCATTAAATCCAGTGGTGTCCTCAAAAGGCTTAGCCGTCTCTTTTCTTCTTTTAATTCAATATTTAATTTTGCTTTTCTGGTTGATTAAATTCAGATTGGTATGCAAACAAAACATCTGAAAATATATTGTTACTTTCATCTTCCAACCCTTTATCCTGGCTGCTGGAAACATATGCACTATTGGGAACAAGGAAATGGGGAGAACATATACATATGCTACACACAAAGAGCAGAGGTGAGATTTGAACCCCCTTACTTGGAGATGTGAGGCCAGTGTGCCCCCATCCATCAGAAAAAGTTTTGTGAAAATGCACTTCTCATAACATCGAAGCATAAGAGCCCAGATACTCACCCTGTGCTCTAGCTGTGCTGCATCCAATAAAGGGCAGATTTTACATTGGTCTAATTGGTTTGTTAATACTAATTATTAATATTAATAGTCGTGTGGGGTTTTTTTTGGGGGGGAGTGAAATTGTCAGTTTTTTACATTTTGTGCATTTGCAG
This sequence comes from Stomatorhinus walkeri, assembly GCA_026784285.1. Taxonomy (NCBI): domain Eukaryota; kingdom Metazoa; phylum Chordata; class Actinopteri; order Osteoglossiformes; family Mormyridae; genus Stomatorhinus; species Stomatorhinus walkeri. Next base: position 19,329,250 of record JAODUD010000062.1, on the reverse strand, counting down.
ATTGTTTAATGCTCCTTCATATGTAACATAGGGCTCTATAGAACAAAGGAAAGTTAATCTCCTCTCAGTGTAAAAGACAAATTTCCTGTTCATGTTGTGGTTTCTCTGTAGCCTTTCAAGTCGAAAGCAGTTCTCTGCTTGCCCAGAAAGTCTCAGAGTTCCCCAAGATTGTGTCTGCACTTTGAATCAATTTACCACTGGAAAATAGACAGGGTCCTCTGTATGGGGCCCGTTCTCCTGGGCCAGAACATTTACAACTTAGTCCAAAGAAATCCTCTACGGGGAGATTCCAATCTGGGGTATCTTCTTGTTTTCCCACTTTTACTGCTCTTCGTATACCCACCCCATAGATTATAATTAAGGGAGTCGAAAAGATGATGCTTCCTTTGTTTGTTTTCAGGGAGTATTTGGTGTTTAAAGTAAATCCTTCGGCCTGTTGTGGTGCACACCCTTTTTCTCCACAGCACATTACAGTAGTCCATCTCCAAAACAGATTATGCGGTCATTCTCCCAAAAGTATCAGAGAGGATTAGTGAAGATCTAACTGAAACGGGGACAGCAGCAGAAACCTGCCAACATCCAGCTTATTCTCTGAGCTCAACTTCTCCACAATAGCACGTCTTTCTCCCCGGGAACACGTGGATGTGAGGAGGATCAGCAACAGAAGGGGGGAAGAGGGAGATAAAATGAGAATGAAAAATTAAAAACTAAAAGAAATGGACCAGAACCCAAGTTCACATTTCCTGCTGGGAAATTATTTCCACTGAAAAGCTCAGCATCACATTTTCCACAGTGTCACTACCTCACCCGTAGAGAGAAACCACCGGTGTGTTTCCCCATGTCTTTCTGCCCAGTGATAAGAGTAAACTCACATGGTGATACTTCATGGAAGATAAAGGAAAAACCCTAGACGCTTATGTCATGTCTTGCCTGATTTTTTTGGTTCAGATCATTTACATAGTTCTCTCCATAGGCTTTAAATTCAGTATATTTGGGGCTTGTCTACTGTACTTTTTCTTGTTATATTGCATTATGTAGGTGACTATAGTCAGGACCGTCTCCCTGTCTGTTTTCTGCATAGTGTTTATAGTGTCTTGTAACATTGAGGACATGCCTGTGATTTGGACAGAGTTCTTTCTCTCTGCCTTTTGTCTGTGTACCTCAAGCTACTATCTGGGCGGGGTTGTTATATTCACCTCAAAGCGGAACTGGAAACTGATGGACATGCGGTACGCCAGCCATCCTGGTTTAATCGGTGTGGGAGTGTAGGGCCAAACAAGAGAGGGAAATGCCAATGCAGGAGCATCATTGCAAAACAAAATGTGACTCAGTGATCGTTTAATGTCAATCATTTTGTTTTCATATTTGTTTGAAGCCAAAATCATAATTTGAAATTAAAAAAACGATTAATTGGCCAGCCCTAGTCTGCAATATGACAGATCAGTTTATGATAGAAATCATTCGCTTGAATAGTATTATTACATTTGTTATTTCCCCCTGAGTAGCTATTAATGTCACTTCTTGCACCTTGATGAAAGCGCGTGAGACTGGAACATTCTGGGTTTCTGGCTGACTTGTTGCTTCTGCTGAACAAATATTACCATAAACAATGTGGGCCTAATTTTTGCTGTAGTCTTTATCTGCTGCTTAACAGGACTGGAATGGAAAAAGTCAACCCTTGTGGTGATTGTATATTTGTTTAATGGATGGATAGTTATTTAATGGACTGCACAATCTTGTAGGTTACACACACTATTTAAACCACCATAAAACTGTCGAATGAATTCAGCAGGTTTTACACTGGATTTATTATATGCCACACGCCTTGTGACTAAGAGTGTATGTGCTGTGACTAACATGTGGTTCAGTCACTTTCACAGCACTGAGAATGGATGTTGATATACCATTACCAGTTGGGAATACAGGAATGCTGAGCCATGAAGGGGGTTTATTCTTCTGCTTTCCCAATTTACCGCATTTTAAATCTGCATTCCTACTTAAAGCGTAGCTGACCGTGGTGTAGCCGGGTAAGCTGATTGTCGGAATGGCTGCAGGGATCACACACACAGGTCAGCGCTTATATCCGGGAGTCCACGCTCCCCCGGAACGTTTATGACTGGCGACATGCTCTGGTGCCCTAAGGGCAGTTAGTTTCTGTCCAACTTTGAAATATTCACCACAATGTGGGCCATTGTGTCAGACGTGGTCCTTGTGAGATTAGAACATTGCATCATTGCAGAATCCTCCTGAGGGCTTCTACAGGATTCCCAACAATCCTTGATGTGTGCTGCTGTTTGTTGTGATCTAGTTCTGGCATACTTAGACATATCTGAACCCTTAATTTCAAGAACCCAAGTACTACACTTCAAGCCATGTTAAACCAGACCTCTTAACTAAGCACTCGCTGTAACTTGCTTTGTTAATCTGAATTTGTGTTAGTGGATCAATAGCTATAAGTTAGGTTGGGAGTTGTGTGTGTTAGGTTTTATGAATAAGTTTAAGATTAAGATTAAGACTTTGTTGATCCCAGGGAGGATTTCTGGTGCAAACAGCAACAGTAACATGGTACACAGAAGAATATACATATAGTGCCTTGAGACAAGGTGTAAAGACAGTAAACATAGTGCAAACAAGTAAATTTAGTGCAAAGAGATTTATAAAGTACACAGTACACAGATAAAATCCTCAAAACAAAATATTGTGATAGTATAAATAAATAAATACTAAAAGATAAGAATAATAAATAATGTGTAATTAGAACAGCAGATGCTTCCTGGTGTGTTTTGGCTGGAGACGCTGTTGTGTCTGATGGCAGAAAGCAGGAACAACCCCCAGTAGCGTTTTTAGTATACCATAGTGGAATGAGCTGGCTGCTAAATGGGCTCCAGGATAGCGCCCCCTGAAGCCGATGGGCAGAATTGCCCAGTATTGCCCAGTGTTGCATACATCCTCCTATCTGCTGTTGCCTCCAGCGGGTCCAGGGTTAGTCCTGTGATGGAGCTGGTCTTCCTGATAAGTTTGTTCAAACATGTGGCATCAGGTGAAGTGACAGCATTCCTCAGGAGGCCGCAGTGTGGAGAAGCACACTGGCCACTAGGGACTGAAAAAGCGTAAACGACCTTCCTCAGAAAGTAGAGTTTGCTCTGGCCCTTGTCCAGCGCTGATGTTTTGTCCACCCAGTCCAGTCTGCTGTTCTGGTGTACCTCTGTGTACGTCTAGCTCTGTACCACGTCCACTTCCTCCCCCTGGATGGTGAATGATTTCAGGGGCTCCGAAAGTCCACCACCAGCTCCTTTGTCTTGCTGATGCTGAGCCGCAGATTACGAGCTGCACCATAAGACCAAGTCCTCTACTGGTACTCATTTCCATTGCTGATGTATCCTACAATGGAGGAGACATCAGAGAACTTTTGTAGATAGCAAGTGCTCGTGTTGTACTGGAGCTTCAATGTGTAGATGGTAAACAAGAGGGAAGACAGGACAGTTCAGTGAGGTACCACAGTGTTGCTCACAGTTTTGAAAGCCACAGGCTTTGTCAGTAAAGACTGTGAATTTCATGATCTACCCAGAATCCCTGCTTCTTTTCTATCCTGACATAGTGTGTGTTGCTATACAGGAAGGCCTCCCCAGTTTAAACTTTCCATCTTGCACAGAGCAGAGATCACCTGGAAATCCTCAAAGCCATGTACTACTCGGAAAACCAAATTAAAATAACCTTTCAGCTTCATTTGGTCCCAGTCTCACAAGGAAACTCAAACAAATGACGCAGTCATCACTGTACCATCAAAGAATTTATAATAGGCGAAGGTCATAAATTAAAACACTTAGTGTCTATGCAGGGTAAACAGAAGGGGAAAAAATCTGTTTTATTGAATGTAGAAGTCCCCTAGTATACATCTTTTTGCATGGTTGCAGACAGATGGAAAAGAATGACAAATATGTTTCCACTCTGTGCCGGTTCTGGGGTCGTGCTTAATGCTGGAAAGACTTTGTGCTTCAGGGTTACCTCAAATTTGCTTCCAATGTCCCTGAAATTTTAGGGAATCGCACCACATCCCCCAAGGGCTCACACTTTTATTTAATTCTGTTTTATTTAATTCTGCAAAACTGCATTATATTCACTTTAGTACACTTAATTTGTACTCATTTTTTTGTTTCATTCTTATGACATTCAGATTCAATATTTGCAGCTCACTGAAAGGTTTGTTCAAGGACTAAATTCAAACATACCGATAGTAGTTTATCTTCTCTTTGTTCTACATGCAAACAGGCACAAATTCAGTTAAATTCTATGTTTTTGAACAACATGGTGCACACACTGGAAGAGTAGAAATGGCTTCGAAATGTGATGGAGAGGGGCACACCTCTTCCTGTCTATGACATCATCAGCCCTCCTGCTAAGTTCGTCCCTTTGTGGGGTGCACTCTGGGGATAAGCCCATTACTCACCTGTAAGTATGCACTTGTTGACAGCTAATTGATTAATGATGACCTCTTGTCATTGGCCCTGGTAAGGTCTCGCAAAGCAAATTGGTCTTAGGTGAGCAGCCAGACAAAGTGTGATTCAGAAAGACTGCTATGAAAAGAAACACTAAGCATCATATTACCATGCCTGGATCGGGGAGACCGGGGCCTCGCCTCGGAGTTAGGCCTTGGGGGGAGCTCGTGGGCAAGTGCCAAGTGGCTGAGCTTCTACCCATGGGGCCCTGCCGGGCATAGCCTCACATGCGTCCATCCTCCTGTGGGTCCATCACCTACAGCAGGAGCTGTGGGGAACCAGGCTTCAGTGACCAAATCGGGCTTTAGGCACATGGAACATTACCTCTCTGGTGCGAAAGATGCCTGAGCTAGTGCAGGTGATAGAGAGATACCGCCTAGATGATCGGGCTAACCTCAACGCATGGGCTCTGGAACCAAACTCTTGGAGATGGGCTGGACTATATTCCACCCTGGATTTATCCATGGTGAGAGGCACCAGGCAAATGAGGGTCTACTAATGGCCCCCCCCCCGGTATAGTACCAGTATGTTTGACTTTACCCATGGGAATGAGAGTGTCATCTTCCTTTGACTTTGTTTTGGGGGACAGGTTCTGTAGATAGTACTTTATTGATCCCACACTGGGGAAATTTACTTGTTGCTACAGCCAGTGAATAAAAAGCAATAGAAAAGAAACAGACCAAAAATACAGTAACAAGTACAATAACTAATAAAATCAGTGCAAACAATTACACATATTGCACAGACCCAAAAATACACATACATACATACATATATATATATATATAGACTGCACTGAGTGATGTAAATAATGTTGTATTGCACAATATACAGAATAGTGACATAATTTACGAGGTATTATAATGTCTGATGGCAGATGGAATGAAGGACTCCTTCCATCTAATGAGGACTCCAGAAGCATTCCTTCTTGCATGTTGGATGCGGTAGTCTGTTGCTGAAGGAGCTTCATAATGTCCTCACTGTGTCCTGGGGGGGGGGGGGGGGCGGGATGTGAGGGGGATTGACGATAATGAATATAAATTTGGCCAGCATCC
>JAODUD010000062.1:19305054-19323465 GCA_026784285.1 Stomatorhinus walkeri | reverse complement strand
GTGAGAGGGATTGACGATAATGAATATAAATTTGGCCAGCATCCTCCTCTCAGCCACCTACCATTTTAGACATAATTTCTAGGCATAGCCAAGTGGCAGAGAGGGTCTGTTCTGGTGACCTCAAGATCGCATCTTTGCTATTTGCAAATGTTTTGTTCCTGTTGACTTCATTGGGCTGTGACCTGCAGCATTCACTGCAGTTTATAGCTGAGCATCAGGCAGCTGGGATGAGGATCAGCACCTCCAAGTCTGAAGCCTTGGTTCTTGACCAGAAAAGGGTAGCTTGCCCTCTTCTGGTGAGGGATGAGTTACTGCCTCAAGCAGAGGAGATTAAGTATCCAAAAGTCTTGTTCAGGAGTCAGGGAAGAAGAGGATCAACCAGCAGATCAGTGCAACATCAACCGTAATGCAGAAACTGCACCATTCTGTTGTAATAAAGAGAAAGCTGAACCAGAAGGCAAAGCTTTCAATTTACCAGTTGATCTAATGATCTCACCAATGGTCATGAGCTTTAGGCATGAACTAAAAGAATGAGATTATGGATAAAAGTGGCAGAAATGAGTTTACTTTGCAGGGTGTCTGAGCCTTAGAGATAGAGTGAGGAGCCTGGACATTCGGGAGGAGCTCAAAGTAGAGCTGCTGCTCCTCCGCATTGAAAGAAGTCACTAGAGCTGGTTCAGGCATCTACTGTATGTAGGATGCTTTCTGGATGCCTCCCTAGGGAGGTGTCTCGGGCATGTCCAACCAAAAGGGAACCCCGGGGCAGATCCAGAACAAATTGGAGAAATTATATCTCTTACCACGGCATTCCCAGGCCGGCTATTCCACTGGTAGGGCTGAAGGAGGTCGCTGGTGAAAGGGACATCTGGGCATCCCTGCTTAGACAGCTGTCCTTGTGATCTGACATGCAGCAGATGATATAGGATGTTGCTTTTTCTTAAGAATGTGCTTTGGAGGTATGTCTTGGGTCCTTTTTTACTGTTAAAAATGAAGCCTTTGATAAAATCCATGTTACAGCTTTTTAAACCTTGTGTGACATAAATCTCTGCTCCTTATTTTTCCACAAACTTTTTACAGTCCTACCAAGCAAGGAATTAGTTTTAAGGCTGTATTTTTAAATATCGAAAGCATGGAGGATTCTGGTTAATGAATAGGTTCGGTGTGGAGAGGTGGGTTTTAAGGATAGATGGCATCATGGTGGTATGGTGCGTTAATAAATGTCTGTCCATAACATTATTTTGCTCCTGTGTGTTTTGCAGGGTTCGTCATTCTGTGCACAGGGGTTTGACTTTTACAACCTCTTCCTCACCAGTGCTGTGACGGATGGGATGAAGCTGTGGGATTTACGCATTCTCAGGTGGGTTAGCCCTGAAGCAAAGAGTTTGCAGCTCATGCCTTTATTTGAAAATATCTCTCATTCTGTATTAAAGCTTAGATCTGTTACTTTCTAAATGCCTGTTCCGGATATCGAGACTGACATTATACTGCTAACGGTGGCTACACACTCTGGGGGACTCCTGTGGATTTCACTACTGACAAATAGTACATTCAGATTCAACACACATGGTCTGTATGCACAACTGCTGTCATTGTAGGCAAAATATTCATAAATGGGAAAGAACAAATTCACAGAGATGATGTTCACCATCCATGCTTTTAGTTTTAATGTCAAACTTGCCATCAGTAGGAAAGTGACACACTACAGAAAAATATTTTATCTGTTGGGCTATGGGTCTCATTTGGAGAACTTATGCACACTTCATGAAATCTATCCATGTGCTGCTTCTATGTAAATGAAGCATACTGTCATATACTTTTTATTATATACCAAAACCAAATTAGTACATTAGCATGATCTAGTTTGCAACCTGTACACTTTCGCTTTCATTTCTGTGAGTGGTCATGGTCTATGACCTGTGACTAGAAGGACAGGCGTGTACACGGTGTGGAGCTTGTCTCTGTTTTTCAGCATTTTTGTCATTTTCCAGGATTGTAAATCAGATTATGTGTTCAGTTTTGGTATAAGTCCAATTTATGTTGAAAATGCATATCATAACAATCACTGATTGTGTTGAGATGGAGCAGAGACAGTATTCTGCAATGTTTTACAAGTCAAATCAAATGTTGCACATTTAATTTACTAATTTAACTTAACTTATTAAAGTTGAATAACTAAAAGTTTTAGTGATCCCAGTAATTCATCAAGACATCAATTTGTAAATGCCCAGTTATCAGAAGTTCCAGCATTTTTTTTTTTTTTTTTCTGAACCATACATTAGTTTCACAGCTTGTTAGTGTGAATCCATTCACCCTTGAGCTAACAGTACTCCTGGCATCAAACTGTTTGATGATTAAGTCCTAGGCAGGATTAGGGAATACACTGGAAATATTTGTGGGTGTTGTATAAATGGTATTGTATTAGAGTGTACCAATGAGATGTCACTTGAATCCTCTACAAATACAGCCAGTAAGAACAGATGGAGCATGCTGATGTTTGCAGTGTTTTAGTCATGCCTTACCTGAAAGGGAAAGTGAAAAGCCTTTCATTGTAGGGTTCCAATGAAAAATGGACAGCTGCGTTTCATACAGTATATGGTTGAAGAAAGGCTGGGAGGTCTTATCTTCTGGAAAGGACTGTCAGTTTGACAGTGAGTTTGACTCTGTTGGTCTGAATATGGTAGGACACTATTTTATATGCCAAGTCCAAGCCTGTCAGCTCTGTACAAGACATCAGCCTGTTGGACTGATCCAGGAACAGACCTTTCTTCTCCTCCCCCACCAGAGTCAAACTTCCTCAAGTTTTCACCATGTGAAACCAAAAATGGTCTTCACTCCACCCATATACTCCTATAAATGTGGCATTTATATCTCTCAACAGGGTATTATACTGCTAATTAAAAATGTAGATGCTCTGCTGCGAAGACTTAATCCAGCCAGGAGTGTGACCTTAGCTTAACCGAATGTAAGGTATAGAGCTTAGGCATAAACGTGCCTTCATTTTATCCTAGAGGTATGTTGCCTATGAAATAAGTGAACATCACATGCTTCTTTCATGCGTATTTCATAAGCCAAGCATTTCAGGATTGCGTCTGTGACCGATGCGGGCATCTCTCTACGTCAGGCTCCTTTTAGCCTTTTCCCTTTGGCGGAAGAGCTTGAAGTCTCCTCCTGTCGAAAGTCTGTGTGATTTCTCACACTTTCCGATCACAGCTGCAGCAGAGGGGCGCTGGCGGCAGCCACCTCCCTCACAGAGAGAGAGCGCCGCCTCTGCGGTCCCACGTGCTGAAGGACAGCCTAGGTTCTGGACTTGTGGAGGCAGAGGGGCTACTGTGCCAAGGTTCCCCCCTTCCTTAGGTCAGATTCCTCATGAGAATCGTAACATCTTTTTCCTGCAATGCAAAGGGCCACCTCGAAACTATCAAGGGCAATGAGCAAAAAACTGTGGGAAATGCGTCCACAGACCTTAGTAACTGAAACCTGATCCAGCATGCCAGCCAAACTGTTTCAGATTCATTAAGTTGCCTTTTTATGAGATCCCCGTGGAAGCTGAAATCTAATAATTATGACTTAAATATTGTATATTTGTATTGTAAAAGAGTGCAGGGAAAAGTACATTAAATGCACAAGTTTGTACTTAAATTGTAGTAAAGTTGGCTAGTTCACAATGTGAGTGATGTCATGATAATGGCAGATGTGGGAGGATGTGTGCATTTTTGGGGGCAGTTGATATTTCTTTTATGCTGATATGGGATATTGACTGGAGTAAAATTTGGTCCGTGTAAAGGCTTTACAACTGGATGTTTATCTTCTGCTAAGGATTTAATGTGTTTAGTCAGCTCTGTCTGCCTAAATCCATTTTAATAAATGACTAATTCATTTAGCATTACCAATCCAAGTTAATCCCTTTGAATGTGTTTAGTAAGCATATACACACAGTACTGGAACTGAAGCTTTAAAAGGGATTTTGGTGATTTTGATAAGATAAATGATAAAGACCTGGTCCTGTGCATAGCTGCCCTTGTATGGAAGAACAAGATTGCTGCAGTTCTTCAGCCACTGTGGATTTAAATTCTTTGTATGTGAACTCTTGGCAAAGTGTGAAAACTTAGTATTTGGTGTCCTTCATTCTTTGAGGCTGAGAGGCTTTCCGGTCCTGTCGCCAAATTCCGTAGAGGTCTTCTCCTTCTGTAATAAATATTTGAGCCCTGTTTCCAGGTCGTGCGTTGGTCGGCTTTGGGTCCATCAGAGAGCAGCTCTATTCCCCTGTTGCAGCCTGAGGGGGAGCGTGGATGTGGAGAAGCGATACCGGAATTACATGGAGGGCCCGAATATGAGCACCCTGAGTGAAGTACAGACCGCTCAGTATTTAATCACAAAGCACTCGTCCCTAATTTGTCGTACACTGGGCATACATTTTTCTTTTCTTTTAGAAATGAGGCTTGGATTTAGAACCATCCGTCACCCCTTGATTGCTTGCCATTTTTAATCATTGTTGTCATATACATACCACAGAGGAGAAAAAAAATCATAAAATTTTGCCTAAATTCACGGTGTGCTAAAGAGAGAGAGATTTCCTACTAATTTCCCTTAAAATGATGTGCCAGGCCCTGTGCTGCTGACATATCAGGCCACATGCTGCTTCATGGTACAGGCAGATGTAGGGCACATATCTAGCCTGTTGTAGAAGAATATCAGGGCTGTTAGTACTAGCCTGCTGCCTATTGCCATGACTCCTGAACAGGACTGGGAAGCCCCAGGCTTGGATGGGTTGATTCTGGATCTCTCTGGTTATATCTGTGTGTGCCGGTGCTCTGAGGTTAAAGACTCTGCTCTGATTTGGGTGGTGTCTGTGATTTTCCTATTTATTTGTGTATTATTTGTAAAATATCGTAGAACTTGTAGTATGTACTCAAGAAAAATAGGGAATTTTAAATAATTTAATTTATACTTATTTATACTGTAATATCTGGTACTAAAGGGAAGCACACAGTAAATTAAGGGAAGGGGTTACTAACTAATTAGTTTACTAGCTAAATTTTAGTGGAACGTAGGTAGCTGGCAGGCAAGAAAGAGGGTGAGAGACAATAACCACTGAGTTCAACAAGGACGGAGCCATTAATTTTCTTTTGACTTTTAACATAATATCCCTCTTCTGTCTGTCTGGGTCAATGTCTTTTTTTAATGAAAGTGGAAAATGTAATTGTTTGGCAGCCTGGACAGCATTATTGAGGAAGTTAACTTACTGTGTTACCATGCTGCCCCATAAATGCTGATGATAAATGGCTGGACAGTATATTTCAATGATTTATATGAAGTGCTGCTACATGGGTCTGCCCGTTGCGGAGTGTCATGCATGGATTTCTGTTCTCATTAGATGCAAATCTTTGCTTTATGGTCAGTTTAAGACGGGTTAAGCACTTGGTGTAATATTCCCTGTGTGTCTTATAAAACCCTACTGAATAAACCATGGACATAGTTTGGGGGCCTCTGGTCTGATGGAAACTCGCCGGATTCGCTGCTTCAGCTTCCCTCATCTCTCGTTCTGATGTTCTATTTCCACCATGGGTTTCGTCAGCAAACTTCAGCCTGCATCCAGCAGATTTCTCAGGCACACTACTTTTTACCACAGAAGAAATGGTTTCATAGACCCCACTAATCTGTTGGAATGCCTTCCATTAAGTCTGCCCTCCAGTCCTTAATGATAACTCGCGTCACGGTGACTTAAGGTTAGCTGGTGGAATGCAGATGTCGATTTCTGAGGTAAAAGTGCGTGTCTGTCCATGTCTTGCACTGCTTAGTTCAGCAGTAATCCTTCTCAGTCTGGCATGAGACTCCTGTAGAAACACATACTGCTTCATGGTGGTTTCTGTGATCAAGGCCGAGCCTCTTGTTTTGGAATTACCACCCTGATTTAGTGCCACCTCCCTTTTGAAACTTGATGCAGTAAATCGATTCACTAAGGATAAAGGAGCTTGCTTTCACATCCTCAAAATTTAATTAGCAGTTTTTCAGGTCTTTTGTTATTTATATTTCATATAAATACATTTGGGAATGGTTAATTATCCATTTCATCAATAATTTTATGTATCTTACATTTGGCAACATCAAAGTAATACTGAACTAGGATAATTCAAAGTAAAAGATAAAAGTAGTGGAGCAAAAATTGAGCAGATGCAATTATTTTTGTACCTCATTTACACTGAATGCATTAATGAATAAAGCGGAGGGCTGCTAACCAAGCTGGAGTTGATTATTTTCATATAACTGCACACCTCAAAGTGGTTTATCTCACTTATACCAAGGCTAATGAATAAATAATATTAGAATAAACTAGTCACAGCAGAAGAAAATGACAGTCAGCATTGAATAATGTTCCAATATGCTCTTAAAAATGCAGCATAGAACGTCTGGTCTGGCTACTCAGTGGAAACAAGAAGTCTGTTAAATTACCATCAAAACCATCAATATTCAGGTGCTTGTGTTTAAAAAAACAAAATATGCAGATATGAATGACTATTTATGAGTAAAAATTCAGTTCTTTGTATTAACATGTTTTAGAAAGCATTAAAATACATTTATATAGAACTGTCATTCGGCTGCTGGAACTACTTGCATGGTCACAAGAAAATAATCAACACCCACGTGACATCTCTGGATCAATAAGAAAATAGTATTTATCAAAGTCGTGGTATAATGAATTATAAACATGTCACAGGTCATATAAATACAATAGAAATAAAGGGCTGTGGGGATGGTGCTGCAGTGGTGCTGCAGTGGTTAGCACTGTTGCCTTGCACGTCTGGGGCTGTGCTTTAGTATTTGTAATGGCTCCATGTGTATGGAGATTGCATGCTCTTCCAGGTTTTCCCTACAGGCCAAAAACTTCATGAGATTAATTGGTGTTATCAAGCTGCCTGTAGGTATGAGTGTGGCCCCACAGTGGGTTGGTATTCCATTCTGGGTTGTTCCCTGCCTTTTGCCCATAGCCTCTGAGATCCAGACCCCCTGTGACCCTGAATAGGACAAGTGGTTATGGAAAAGAGGCTGTGTCCCATTTTGATCATGATTGATCCCGCAAATAACTGACAAAGCGATTTCATCCTCCATTGCTTTGTTATGGCCGGAATAGTTTCATGTGAAATTATGTGTGCAGTTTAACCTAGGAGCTTTTTGCATCTCCCACACTTATTTAACATAAAGGTGGTTCATGTTGTGGGTTCATGCTGTGTGGTGTGAAAGCGACATATGAAAGTGGCCCAGAGTTATAAGAGTGTCTGGTTAAGACACGGAACCAGGAACTAGGTTCCTGAACCTATATCGTGGTTGGAACAAGCAGGTGTAGTCCCTGGTACCTAAGTGCTGACTGCTGTATCAGCCGATGCGGGGAGATAAAGTCGGGGCAAAGGACTCTCTTCTGTCTGTTTGTGCACACTCTAAATATCACATCTTATAACAGATTTACTTAGAAGAAAGGGGAAGTGATGGTGTGAGAGTGGCTTAATGTGGCATGGTGATGGTTCATTCTGCCACTCTGCTCGTGTTGTTCTCAAGTCATGGGTCGCAACCTCTGACTGTTTTTGAAATCCCCCCCCCCAGCTCTGTTTCATGGCAATGATTGGATGATATATGCATTACTGATTTAAACTTTAAAGAGATGCTCTGCATATCCAGAGAAGGCTTTTAAAGCACCATTTCTCTGTTTTCTAAGCTCTTTCATTGTTTATTTTCCTTGTAGTCTCCACTATCCAAGAGAGACTGACAACTTGCAGTGCTCAAACCAACCATTGTATGCATTTATACTAAATCTTATTTGTACAGCTGGGGTTTTACTGGAGCAGTACTTACGCCCCCCATGGGATTTAAGCGTGTTGTACTGCCGTCTGGAGTCCACTGCTCCAGGCTCCACCGCATCTGCAGGCCACATATGCAAGTCTAACTGGTACAGTAGTCATGGAATGTAGAGTCTGACCTATATAATAACTGAAAACCATATTCCATGAGTTACAGACGCCTGTGTTTTATATCCACATATGCATGCATTATAAAGAGGCTTGATCCAATAGCACTTCAGAAACACCCGATATAATTTATAGCCTACAAAACAGGATCGCTGTATTTCAGGCTGAATCTGGCAACACTGCATTTAAAATACAATGATGTAAGACCTTACTTTTGGAGGACAGAAGGACATTCCTGTGAGCCACCATCAGTTTTCTTCTTTGTTCTACAAATCTATTCATCTGAAGTTAAAGCATCCAATCAGTACTCATGTCACACTAGGATTTGAGTTATTTACATGTTTTTGGTCATGTAACAGCAAATTCCAGCATGTCCATGAGAATATTCAAGTTATTTTATATCATGTAGAGTTCTGTGTGTTGTGTAGATCAGTTTTGATGTCCGCTCTAATCCTTGAGAGCAGAATTATCTTCATCTGCTTTTCTGTTCCTAAGACCATGACCATGAGCATGCCATTGCTGGTAATAATAGATAACACAATCTCGGAGACACTTCATTTAGCCTGAGAGAAATTGCTGTAAAATGGTGACCCCAAGTGCGCTGGAAACTTTGATGCATTCTGGCAAACTTTTTGAATACTGTTTTGAGTTATTTATCTGTATATAACATTTAGTTTCTTTCTGCAAAAAAATTCAAGGTTCTGTTTCCTCCTCTCTGCTTCATCATCATATTACTCTGATTAGGCATATTCAACTGATTACCAAGGAAAAAAATAGGAGCCAAACATTCTTGATGTACATGAAGAGAGAGAAAATGACTGATTTCTTAAATGAAAATGCAAGGCTGTGGTATTAGGTATTAAATCATTTCAGTTTTTAAGGTTATGAAGAGACGCTTCAAAATGTCTGACATTGATGCCTGATGATCCCATTCTTCTTGGTATTGTTCATCAGCCCAAAATCATCCTGTTTTTATTGCATGTATTCAGACCTACTGGGGAACAGCTGACCTATTGTGTTTGCCTAGTTCTGGGTCAGCTGACATGGGCAACATTCAAACATACAGCAGAAATGGCCTGTGGTGGGGCAACTACATACAGCAGCATCTGCAAGAATGAACTTGGCAGTATTGGCATGGGAGTGCATCATCCGAGGCTGCCTACTTCCTCTGTGGGCTTCCTGGGGCTCTTCTTTCATGAGCTGTTGTTCTGTGTGAACGGCATGCAATTTACTGATGGGTATACGCAGTCAGGCGCAGCTATACACTAATTCTTTTGGTAGCTGTAACTTTCTGCTTGTTTTATATTGTTTTATTTATCAATGAGCTCCAGATGTGATATCTTAAGCTACCAGTACCAAGTACGGGCCCTCTGTGACTTTAAAAGAACTCAGTGTAATTTTTCATGCAAGAGTGACTGAAGTTAGAGCCAAAGTCAGGGACATTGCCCTCTGACAGGGATTTTTTTTTACTGACTTATTAGTAGTCCTTATAAATGTATTGTGTCATCATAGTTATCCTTATTCATTTCTGATCCTGTTTACTTGGAGCAAAATTGAGGCTTTTAGAGAGATGAAACAAATCAAACTAATGACAAATAATATATCAAACTGTTCTGGAAGAAATGATGCACTGATAAATGGAGTTGGATCTGTAGTTTTTTTCCTCCACAGAACCTCCCCATCCTGCCAGAAGCATGAGCTCACACAAAATGTTCTGCTTGCCGTACTCATGGGAACCACAGGCAAGATGGCTGGAGTTAAGAGCCAATCAGACACAGTTACAGCTTGACACACACGCACACACACAAGCACTTTCAGAAACGTTATTGAGTGTTTGGCAATGACTTCAGCGTTCTGGTGCTCCAAACTGTGGGTCTGGTACCAGTGCAGTTTCTGTCCTCCGGGATGTTTGTTCTTTGACTGATAAGGGACTCGTTAGTCTGGTTGAAAAAGGATAACCCCATTTTGATCATTAATAAGCTGAGTGACATTGCTCTTCTCTCGCAAACATCCAGGTGTGTCCGTAAGTTTGAAGGTCATCAGAATCGATGCCACCCCTGCACCTCCGCCTTCTCGCCCTGCGGACGCTACATCGCCACAGGCTCTGAAGACAACTCTGTGAGTGACTGACCAGCCCCACACACACTTTTTAGTTTGCCTTTTTTCCGCATTTCTCTGCCTGCTTGTTTCACCTTTGCTTAGCCAAAAATGTGGCCGGAGAATCACGTTAATCATGTATGGGCGATCTGCTCCTAAGCGTCTCCTACCAGTACATACCGGTCTGTTTGCAAGTCCAACGGGCCTAAAAACGGATGCATGAGCAGCCATTTGATGTCAGTGATGGTTTGGGTCAAATGAGAGTACACGCACGTCTTTGCAGGTCGGATTTCTCCCGTCTGGAGGAGGAAAAACCAGAGGAATGTGGATTTTTTCCCACAGGTTCATGAATTACTCCGAAGCTTGTGTGAGAATCAATTCAGTACACTTTAGAGCATCTCTTACACACCTGTTATCTGACTGATGCCAATGGGACATACTGTGGACATGGAGATTTATGACAGGATACAGGATGTTCTTTTTACATATGAGCAAAGTCATTCTGAGAACTTTCTTGCATTTCAGGGATTTTTTTTATTCCCATAATAACCTTTTTTATGGGATCAATGGGTTGAATGATACATTTTCAATTACATAAATTATGCTAGTAAGATGTACACTTGTTCACTCAACATGAAACATTTTTTCCTCACACGCGTTCCACTGTGCCCTCAGCCACGCTGGAGACTGATTAGATGTGGAAGACGTGAAGCACATTCTGCTGGAGCACCACATCCTGTCACAGATTCCCTCCAGTAGAAAAAGCTAGACTCAGCCATCTTTTCTGGGGAAAAGTCAGCATTTGCTGTGCTGTCATGTTTGCCAAACTTAGCTGAAAAGGACTCCGTTCCCAGCACGTACACCGGCTCCCAGCCATCTGGCATGAGCTTTCATTGTACCGTTCTTGCATTGAGAGCGCTATACGAATGATGCTCTCTGGCCAGTCCTTTGCACAGCCCTGAGGATGGTGGGGTTATCTGGGATGTCAGTCCCATTGTGGGTCCCATTTAAGGCTAGGACAGCTTCTACAGGGAAAAGCTGCTTGGTAGTGACTGGACTGGAAGCATCGCTAAAAGACTCAAACAGAAACACACCTCAAATCGTAACCACATGTCCCAAGTAGAGATGGGTGAAATGTAGCTGCAAAAAGGGCACAAATTTCATAGAGTGTCAAATATGATTTTTCCACCCTGTCTTGTTATTCCCTTTGTTTTCCCCCAACTGTCTCTCTTTCTCTGCATGAATCGTGTCTCACTGGGCAGCTGCTTTGGGTTTAATTTTGAGCTTTTCAAAGGTGGGAACATAGTGCCAGAGCTTTTTAAACTCACCCTCCATGCTGGAGAATATGGCGGAATCTTTGTGCTTATTGCCCTGTCTTCTGTTGAAACAGAGTTTGTGTTATAAATGTCTGACTTGCGCCATCCTCCCCTCATCCCAAGCTGATGTGACCTACATCAAAATAGGGATTGTTCACGTCATCAGAGCTCATTCAAATTCCCCTCTAGGTCAAATAGTAATATGCCTTTACACTTTGCCACAATGCTTCAGTGTTACACAGTGATCAGGAATTATTTGGAAAGTGCCTGCCTGGAGCCAAAACCAAAGTGTATATTTTCCCTCTAGTCTATTAGTCGGTAAGCCCACTTAGTGCACATGCTTTTCTGGGGGGTGGATGTGCCTTGCAGTGAGTATCTTCTCACCACACTGGAATTGCCGTGGGGGTTGGCAAGGGGACTATACTGATTCTCGAATATTTAAACTCTCCAGGGGCCTAAATCTCTGTTTTACAGATCAGATATAGGAATGCTATAGCCTTCATGTAGGGTAGGAGCCATTAAAACATGACTTAAGCTCTTAGCATCTGAAGCTCAATCAAAACACTTGAATGTCCTGTTTTATTAGTTTTTTTTTTTTTTTTAAACTGAACCAATTTGATCATTCACCATTATGAAATAGTAGTAGGTATATTATTTTGGTATATAGCTTGTTAGTGTATGTATTTTAGTATCATGTTGCACCGGAAAAAAGGAACCAGATCAATAATTGTAATACAGGTTAAACTGCATGTGGCCCTTCAAGCAGTCCTCCAATTTGCTGGGAGAAATCTGGGGGTTGCTGGCGGAATTGGCAACTCAGCCACCATAAAATCTTTACACAACTCTGACAAAATAGACAATCGTTTCTGCTCTCTGCCTGAGTAGCTCTGCTGCAGCCACTAATAGGAAGGCTGCAGGCATGATGAAGGGGATGGGATGGAAAAGCCCTTGGTACCCTTCATCCACGGTAGAAATAAAGCTGCTGGAGAGCCAGTGGGGTCAGGCCTGCTGGGGATCGGGATTGGTGTGGAGCTGAGGCATCACCTGCTGCACAGCAGCATTCGGATCCTAATCTGAGCCAGCCTATCCGGGTAGGCGCATAGGTAGGTATACCTGTTTGTCAGGTTGCCCTGATGGCTCCCATACTCAGGGAGTAGCTGTTGCTGTGGCGGATTAGCTGCTCTTGATGGTGGCTGATGTCACTCCTTTCAACAAGTGTATTATGTAGCTCAGGTTAAGGCACTTTCTGGATGTCTTGTCTGTTGTCTCAGTGTTTGCTCCAAATGTGGTGAGTGATCTCTAGAATTTTATTCACAGTTTTGCACAGTGGTTGATAGGTACCCATGTGGTGACCAGTCTGGCCATGGATGATTTCACATTACAGTTCGACCACTAGTACAGACAAGGCTAGCTATAACGATTGTGTTGGTACCCACGGGGCTGCCAATCATGGTGAAAGTGGCTCCATGTTACTTGACTTTGCAAAAGGTCAGGGCCTGTGGGTCGCTGGATCCTGGTTCCAGTGCCCTGTGCTACAGTATGTCATTGGTACTCCAGTTCTGGTGGTGCGGGGAAGGAGATTGATCATGTCCTAGTGGGCAGATGCTAGAGGGTCCTACAGAACTGCAGGGATTCAGCTTGGAACTGAAGATTCAGCTTAGGTCCATTAGGCTACTACCTACTAGGAGAATAAGGCAGGACCTGGCCAGACTCCGGGATCAAGCTGTTTTAAACTCCAGGCAATTTGTGTGAGGAATTTAGAGACTTGGGTGTGACTGCTGATTGTATTGCAATGTGGGAGAGACCCTGGAGGTTGTTGAAGGTTGTGTTTCATCTTGCAAGGCAACATGGATATTATCAGGAGGAGTCACAGTGCATGGCTTGATGGCAGTCTGTACTGGGAACTGAGAAGGACAGTAGCAAGAGCTCTGAGGGCAGAAAGGAGGTGATTGCTAGAGGAATATGTGAGCAGGTGACACACAGCATCTATGGTTTAGTGATCCCCATCCTGCTTATAGAAGAATTAAAGCATTAAGTACATCCGAATCTGTCCCTAGGAGAGCTGCAGTCAGGGCGAGTGAAGGAATGGTCCTTATGGATGACATTTCAGTTGTGACTCACTGGACCGCTACTTTGAGCAGCTGTTTAAAGCTCATTCTCTGGAGTGGATGTTGGACCTCTCTGTGTCCACAGTTCTTGAGGCTGATCCTCCAGTTAGAGGGTGAACTAGCTGAGGGTAGGGAAGGCTACAGGGATCTGTAGTATCTGGGGTGAATTTCTTCAGACTGGTGGTAAGGCTGTCCTCCTGGCATTTACAAGCAACCTTTACTTCTAATTGGGTGTCATCCCAACTGACCAGAAAATGGGAGTTGTCCCTATCTGAAAAGGAAGTGTGATTGCCGGGATTGTGGCAATACAGGGGGATAACACTGCTCTCAGTGCTGGGTATAGTCCTTGCTGGGGTCATCCTCAACAGGATCCGTGATCACTTGCTCACCTACCAGCGACCAGAGCAATCTGGCTTTGTGCCTATGAAGTCTACCATCGACTGCATCCTGGCACTTATCAAGCCCAAACATGAATATCAGTGGAGTTTCTTTGTAGCGTTTGTCGATTTTCATCAAGCCAGTGCAAGTCAGTTGATTAAGCTACCTGTGGGACATCCTAAGACTTCTTGAGATTCACCCCAAGTTACTAGACATCATGGCCAGTCTGTACAATGGTACTAAGTAGAGATAGGAGAAACCCCCAGACCCTTCAAGATTTGAAGACATACGGTACAGGAGGCATCTTGAAGCTATGATTGCCAACAAAGACTTTTCTACTAAGTATTAAATAAATTTCAGTAAGTGTCATTTCACTTTATTACACATAATTTATTGACTTACTTCTTTTGATGTCTTTGTATGTGTGGATTATTTGGGTTGATACCGACATTTGGTGTAAATTTTATGTCAATAGCCCCATTAGAAATATATCTACTGAAAAAAATGTTGACATGTTCAATACTTATTTTCCCCACTCTATCCAATGGGAAAAGTAGAGCTAGGGCCATGTGACTCCAAAACTTAGTATCTTATGCCAAACAAAATAAATTAAACAATAAAAACAATGATTCCAATGGCCAATGGTGTAATTATATGCATTTTAAATAAGGAATAATACTGCAACATTGAGAAATTATGTTATAAACATCTCCTATGGGTCTCCTATGAGAATTGCCTAGTTCAGCTGTTAGCTTATCAAATGCTAAGAGTCAGGATGGTGATGACCTAAACAATGTTTCATAAACCATTTGCTCTATTTTCTGACCCAACTAAATGGTGCTCTTGGTATACTTTAGGAGCCTGCTTTGAGCCCGTTTTTTGAACAGAGAGCATCATCAGGTGGTGTCAGAAAAATACAGCAGATGGTTCATGAAATGTTGTTATTGCCATTATTAGAGAGGAGTTTTGAGCCACAGCCACCATGCATCACTGTACACTGGACAAAATTGTCAGAGGTTACAAATGCGGAAATTTCTGATGCCCTAGGAGACAACAGAATTTGCCAATTTCCCCTTACCAAAGTAACGTACGAACAGGATAGTTTTATTCATCATAATCAAAATAATCATGGATCACGTGACGTCATTCTGAGAAATGTTTCAGGTGATTTTTCCATTTTGAGAACATCATTGAATATACTTACACAAACCTACTACACACCTAGACCACTGAGTATGGCCTAAATATCAATAAAACATACAGCATACTAAACATATAAACCTGTAACATAGTTGTTTTTTAATCATTATGAAGTACAGTGGTACCTCAGAACTCGAACGTAATCTGTTCAGAACTCAGGATTGAATCCTAAAAAGCCCTGATAAAAGTTTTGAGTTCTGATCGCATTTTCCCCCTAAGAAATAATGGAAAACCAATTAATTGCTTCCCGACGGGATAAAACAAGAAGAGCATATACTGTACTAAACACATCTAAGCTCATTTATCAAATCAGTAATTTGTAAAGTAAGAAAATAAATGTATCCAAACAATGTGTAAAGTTTAAAAAAAAAAAAAAAACAATGTCTCCTGCCCCGATCGTCTGTTCCTTCCGTGTGCCACGCCCCCTCGTTAACCCCGTGTGGAATCCCCATGTGAAATCCCCATGTGATCAGCTGTTTCTGGTTGTTGTCATTAGTCTTCTGTATTTCGTCCACATTTCAGTTTGGTTCCCCAGTCCGGTTATTGTATTGTCCGTCTGCGTTTTGCCTGCCTTACCTGTAATTAAACCCCATATTCCACAATACCCTGACATCTGCCCCTCTGTCTCCATTCCGTCCCTGCTCAGCATGACAATATTATTATAATTAAACACATTAATAGTTTATTATTTATGATATTTAAATAATTAATTAAAAAATCTTTATTTTTAAATGTATTTTATTATATAATAATAATTCCTGTTATTGTCTATCGTTGTCTAAATGTATTTTTACTGTCTAAATATATGTATTCAGTTAGTGTAAACATGCACGATGCTATCACAGCGAATGCAAAGCTGAGACTAAAGCTTTACCCTTTGTTTCTGCTGAGAGACGGGCCGCGTACAAGTTATCTTAGGTAGGTGTTCACGGTTTGACTTCTGAGATTCAAATCAAGTTATAAGTATTTTTTTTTCAAAATGGCTGATTCGACTTTTAAGAAATTCGAGTTCTAATGAGTTCGAGAACTGAGGTACCACTGTATGGGGGATTATTGAACAATGAGCCCCAAAGCAACACTGGAGAGCTCCAGGCAGACTGCAGACAGGATTAATGCCTGTAACAAAACTGTAATATTAACAAGAGTCCAAGTTGCTTCCTTCAGTAAACATTATCAAAGCAATCTCAGAATCACAATGGCTTCCAAACCACAAGACAATAAAAACTTACATTATACTATTTTCCTGACCCTGGGTTTAAAGCTTAAACATTGACCTGGTTTCCACTGCCTCACACCTCTGCCCATTTGACCCACCTGAACACTCAGTACATTCCTCTCCATATGACCGATTCCTCTGCACCACCTTCTGGAGGTCCAGTTTGCTGAACTGGTTGATTCGACTTTTAAGAAATTCGAGTTCTAATGAGTTCGAGAACTGAGGTACCACTGTATTATGTTCTGTACATACATTTATGTTATACTTTTATATGACTGGGAGTACAGTAGTTTTGTGTGAACCAGCATTACCACAATCGTATGAGTAATGTGTTGCACTATAACATTACGATGGCTACAGCGTCATCAGGTGGTAGGAATTTTTCCAGCTCTTTTACGGTATAATCTTATGTGACAATCATTGTATATGCGGTCCATCATTGAACATGTGGCACGTGATTGTGTCTTTTGTAAAAGCGAAGAGGTATAGAGTAAAAATTTGTAAAACAGTGGATACCAGTAACAATGATATGTTTCATATGCAGTTATGCCAGTACATTCCAAAGCTAAGATATAGTTGGTTTAAGGTCTCTGGTGACATCCTGGGGTACAATCAGAATACCACTTGCCCGCTCAGCACTGAAGGGCCCTTCCTTGATCAGGTGTGAAGTCTCAAGGTTGTTACTGCATTCTGTATGGTACATCATTATCCACAGACAGTAAATATTTTTACTAGGAAAAAAACTTTTTTCCACTTCTATTAATAGTTTTGAGTCACATGACTGGCTTGGAGACCCGAAAAGCGAAAAACACCCTCTGAAAATTTTGACCAAAATACTTTTTGTCTAATATCGCCAGTGCTGGTGTTCTAACAATCTGTCCTGCCTTGTCAGGTTGTCCTACCATCTATCAATCGGTGCTACCCTTTTTAAGAATGCTACTGTCATTTTTTTATGGGCAGACACAGAAAGCAGTTAAAAAAATCATTAAATTAAAAACTAATGGAAGATAAGTAATGTCTCTTGATGGTCTAACATGAATTATCAGATGGTATCATTGGTTTTAAGACTACAGGTAGCACCTCTCAATAGGCTGAAGCACTTTATCTACCTTTATAAAATACATGGGTAGCATGTATCACGTGTCATGTAAATAAAAGGCCATTTTGTTCCATTTTGATCGTGATGGATCCCCTCAAAAACTGACAAAACAACTTGTACATCCTCCATTTTTTTGAGGTGGTAGAGATCCAAGAGATTCAATGAGTGGCAGTCCTGAGGGGAAAAAAATGTCATGGATAAAACTCCAGAAGGATAGATTCCAGTACCTTATTGAATGCGTACTTTGAAAAATTCAGCTGTTTTCTAGACAGGAGAGGATCTTATGGACACCTGAAAGTGGATACAGCAGGGCATTAGTGGGTGTATTAGTGTAACAGGTGCAGGAGAATGGGCAGCACTGCCAGCCATATAATGACCCACTGCCTATATCTAACTTGTAATATAGCATGCATACAGTAATGGATATGTGATGGACAGCTACATTAAGCAGAATACAGTACAATTATTTCACCACCATCTTGTTTTTCAGCTCCCATTGTTTTGATTTCATAGTGCAGTTTTGCCTTATTTTTGTGAAATTTAAGGGCAATTTATTTTGAGTAAAACGTATTCTGATTTCATATTTTACATTATTATTTGCTAAAATTACACATGTACACACATGTTTGTATGAGATAAATAAGCCCAATAGGGAATCCCTAATCCCAACATGATGACCTTATCCCCTACCCAGCCCTAACTTCAATCATAAATAACCAAACAAAATACTAAACTTTTGGCATTTTTAGTTTTTTGATTGCAATCACAGATTTTTATAAAATTGAATTTTCCCTTGTGGGGACTGTAATGGCGGTCTCCATTATGCGGCATTGGCAGGGATGGGATTAACATAACAGAAAAGGGGGGGTGAAGCGACGGTACATCACAAATACTCCAGACCCTTCACCAGTGCCCCCCCACCCTCAGAAATCCAGTGCGATGGGACATGTAGGCCCTTTGCTGCCTTCAGCACATGGTGGCACTGAAAACCTTCCCTCTTTCTCTAAAATGTCCACCATAGGTTATTTTTAGATATGTA
>JAODUD010000062.1:19268284-19305024 GCA_026784285.1 Stomatorhinus walkeri | reverse complement strand
TGACAAACCCAGAAGCTCAAGCTGTTGGATTTCCCTGCTCTCTTTATGTGTAAACCTGCCTGGCCTTGGCAGGTCACTGTGCTTGTACATCCCAATGTCCCGTGACACCCAGAACTTCTCTTCCTTGAGCCATGATGAATCGGTGCAATATAACCAACTGAAATGTTGGCCAGTCAGCCGGCCATGCCAAATCTCTGTGCCATATGCCTTGACTAGTTCTCCTTATTCCTTCTGCTATAGCCTTTATGGACCTCCACTTAGTGTTATTTAATCCAGAGCCTCTGAGATGTCCTGTTAGCTTGGTCCAGTAGGTTGTGGGAGGCTTGGAACCAATGATATATCTAAGTTTAAGCTAAAGGTCTAAGCTTTTGTATGCTATTCTTGTCATATATAACAAAAGCTGTTCTGATTATTTTGGAAGGTGTATTTCATTACAACAATGCACAGGACTTGAAGGCACCAGATCTCAAGTAAAATGACTCCTAAAAAAGTTTTGAAAGTTTATGATCAATATTAAGGCTCTAGAGTTACTGATTTTTATTTTCATTAAACACAGAAGTGGTTACAGCTGAAAGGTTTCTGCACCTCCATGAATTCACCAGAACACAAAACTGCACAACTTTCAAAGCTCTCCTTTGCTTTTTAGGATGTTGCTGAGGCAGAGACCCAAGTTTCAGTTTGGATGAGGTTTCTGGAATGTTGTTGACCTGTTTTGTGGTTTGTGCTGAGGACCTGGAGCAGAAAGATTACAGGCCCATGTCACCTCTATTTGCCTTGAAATAAAATTTGTTATAATTACTACTTGAATTTTCTTTCACCACAGAGCCTCTTTCACTGGTCATTGAGCCGAAAAAATCCTTATTTTTTCTCCCCTTGTTGATTTTTCTGGAGGAATTAGATATATTTTCCTTTTACCTTCAAGTTGAAGACAGCCTTTTAGTTGCGAGCAGATTGTCTTAATTACTTTTCCAGGGTGATTCTAAAATCGACCCTGCAAGATATCCAGGGTCCAGGAAGATTGCCCCCTTCCTTGGACCAGGCTTCTCTTTCTGCCCATTGTAAAGAAGATTTTTTAAGGCAGTGGAATAATATATGAATGTTGATAGCCATTATTAATGGTGGGTCTCTCCAAAGTACAGGAGTCTGAGGAGATGTCCATGGAGAGAGACTGGTTCCAGGGCTTTTTGGAGGCGGACGGCCGTTCGGTAGTGAGCTACTTCGCTGTTATTTGTGGCTGCCCTGAGACATTCATAAGCCAGCAGCATTTGTACGTGCCTCAACATTTCACCAGATAATCGCAGGAAAAAAGGGCCAGGTCAGGTTACACAAATGGACCAAAAGTAGTTCAGATTTGACCCTAGCGTCTCCATGTACAAAATATGTGTTTATTAATACATTTAGAAGAATTTCACTATTTTAACTGCTTCAGTATATCATTGTGAGATGCATCCTTCATCTGGGTTTTTTTTAAATCTCCCAAGTGTATAATTTTTTTTGGAAGGTATTCATCAACATATAAAATCCTTTTTTTGTTATTTGCTAATTATTAAAATCAAATACTTATACTAAGATCCTTAAGGTGAGATCAGTCTTAGGTTCCTACTCCACACATTCTCTAATTATAAATGTGATAAAAATGATAAAAGACTGTTTCCTTTCGGGATCCTTGGAATTCTTTTGATAACCCATCTCACTTGATCCCTGAGTGTATCTGGCCAGATTGCTTTTAAAATTTATAATAGTAACATAAAACTACTCACCCCTGAGTTTGGGACCACGATACAGGACAATTCAAGGCATCTGATGAGTAATAGCGATCAAGAGTTGTCACAAGTCTATATGTATTACATCTATATAATTGATATGAATTGTCATCCTTCTATAGGAATAATGCCCTGCAGTCAATTTGTTTTATATAACATGGAAAAAGTAGTTATTTTCCACATAAAAAATGTTTGCTTATTGGGGGAAAAAAATCACGTTTTGCGTAAAAAATATGTGAACCACCAGTAAGATCTTCACCATCTTCACCTCTACAACAGGAATGAGGAGCCTAGCAGGTCCAAAAACTCTGACGCCCCTATTGCGAAAGTTTTTGATTAATCCCTTTACGATGGACCAGGCTGCGTCACGAGTCTGCCATTATTCATTTAAGCTATTTAAAGGGTTTGCAGATTTTGCAGATTGTCAAAACCCAACAACAAAGGTACCATGGCAGAACCATCAATCTCCACCAGCGAATGAGCCAGGCATTGGGTTTCAGGCTCACTCCTGTAATCACGTGCCTCTCCAGCATGGGCCAAGGCCGTCTTACTGGAGAGCCGGTCCGTTCGTTCGCAGGATGCCTGATGGAAAACATCTGCTGAACACTGACAATTTGCCTCTGGTTAACACAAACGTTCACATCTGGTTTTATCTGTGCTCAAGGCAGATGGGCCCGCTTCTCCGTCTCACACTATTTCTCCTTCCTCTGAATATTTCATGGAAAATTCCCTATCTTTCCTCTTTGGAATATTTTTTTTGTTTTTTTTTTTTGGGGGGGGGGTGGATTTTCATTTGCTGCGATCTTTCATCTGACACAGCAGATATTATTGATAGGACACCAGCTCTTCACTGAAAGAGTGAGATACCACAAGTCAATTATGTAGCTGTTGAAAATGAGTAAAAAAAAGTTTCTTTGTGTGTATTTTTGAAACCAAAATTATAGGCAGTATCTCACGGACAGAATACTTCAAATTAAGCTACATGCCGACCAAATCATGACATCACCAGCAAATGAAGTGATAGGATTTGTCCTTAAGTGTTTCACTCTCACAGCTTCTGTTTTAGAGTGTGGTAATTGTGCCAGCCTGCTAAGAAGGTGCTCTTTTACAGGCCTACCTCTACGACATCCGTAGCAGCAGCTACCTTAACAAGCTCCCACGGCACACAGACACGGTTCTAAACGTTGCCTTCAACCCCTGCACCCCTGAGGTCAGTCATTTCTCCATCCGCTTGCTCTCTCACTCTCCTTCTTCTTCAAATCTCATCCCGCAATGTGTCTCTTGTTCCTTCTGAGTGGATAATTTTTGCAGTCTTCAAAAAAAAGGGGGGATATTCAGAACCCCTGGAAAAATCTTTAAATGAGCTTTCATTTTTGTAATTACAAAGCAGTTTTTCTGAAGCAGGGAAAGTATTAAAACACTTTTTTTGGGGGGGGGGGGGTCTGGTGGTGTGTCCAAGCTGCCCTAGTATTCTGACACCCTCTCTGGGAGGGAAATGTTGCCTTCCGGACCCCCATCAAGAGCAGTGTGAGGTGTAACCCAGTAAGACCCAGCTCCAGTGTGGCTGCCTGCTTTGGTTGACGGTGCTTGAACTGAATTTATAACGCTTCAGGCCACAGCAGGAACCCGTCACCATCCCATCACTCAAGCATGCTGATCCCCCCCTTTGGCATAAACACACACTGCACACTCATCTCTGCCGAGGCCCGTCAGAAACCTGCTCGGTCCCCTGGGTGTGGACCTCAGTCTACTGTCTCACAGCATTGACATCACCCGGCTTTTACTGCTAAATACTGTACATGCTACATCTCTTCCAGTTACAAACAAAGATGACCAAATGGCTGCCCCGTGTCTAACCAAAAGCTTCAACCAACAGGGCTTCTTTTTTGTTCATCAGTTAAATCTTTTCTGAGAAAAGCTGAGGCTCCACAGAGCTGGGCTAAGCAAAATTATATCTAGAATTTGGTGAATCTTAACAACCTTTTCCATGTCGTATTTATTATATGATGATATATCTGGTTATCCGTTGTCCTCTGT
The DNA here is from genome assembly GCA_026784285.1 of Stomatorhinus walkeri. Classification (NCBI taxonomy): domain Eukaryota; kingdom Metazoa; phylum Chordata; class Actinopteri; order Osteoglossiformes; family Mormyridae; genus Stomatorhinus; species Stomatorhinus walkeri. The sequence continues at coordinate 19,301,224 of JAODUD010000062.1, read as the reverse complement.
CAATATTATCCCCTTTATTTATGGTCTGCTACATAATGCAGGATCTGTAAACAATGGTCTTATGCTGTGGGGTCACTGGTTCAGTTGTGTTACTGGTTTTTAGTCCTCAGTCCGTAGGTTTGAGTTTGAGTGCATAGTTAGCATGTATTGAGTAAGGATATGCACCTCACTAGATCTTATTTCACATTCCTGTTCATTTATACAGACCCTTAACCGCTACAGTACTGTCATTTTCAAGACCGTAAGAAAGAAAACAAGGAACCAAGGTGATGATCTATCTGCCTTGTCATAACAGAAGGAGGCAATGAAATACTTTGTAGTAACAGCTCCTTTAATATGGAGATTCGACCTATAACTTGTTCCTTATTGCTGGCAAAGGGGAAGAAATTCACGTGGGGTGTCGTAAATGGCTGTAACTGTGACCTGACGCGAGAAGGAGACAGTCTGTTCGGGCTCTGCTGTCAAACTCAAATTTTGCTGCATGGCCTTGAGTCAAGCCTCTGTTCCCAATTAGTCACCCAGGCTGTCTGCTAGCCCTCTATGAAAAAGATGAGCGGGTCTAAATCACTTCCACCTATATTAACTGGATGGGGTCCCTCACTGGCAATAACGGGCCAAGAAAATGAGCAAACAAGTAGATTTGTTTTTTTTTTTATTATATAAAAAGTTGCTTAACCTCTCTTAAAATCCCACTAATACGCATCTGGCAGAGTGTGTATTAAGTGGCCATTCCCTCTCTATTTCTAACATATGTATTCAGTGACTCCAAATTCATCGCACAACTCATTTTAAAAGGAATTGTTCTGCCTGCACCATAACTCAATGACCAGGAGAACTTTAAATTTACAAAGGTATAAAAGTTCATGCACTCTGAATATTTATAGGTTTGGAGGAGAGCTTCTTGGATGTGAAAGACAGGGAATTCCTTATAAGTAGAACAAAGAACAATATAAAGTTAAATGTTCTGTATCCCTAGTCAGGACCATCTCTACCTTGACCAGGCATGTGACAGCATGGCTGTTTTAGGAAAAGGAGGAGCTTACAGTCATGACCTAGGGTGTTGACCATCGATGTCGCCTTTTTGATGTTCAGCCTGCTTCCGTGCTGCTATCCTGCTCTCCCTCTCCCAAAGAATCCCTGGGGTCTGACCAAGTGAAGGGGCCAGTCCAGGCTTTAGGAGTGGCTGGGCCCTTTTCAACTGTAATTCATCAGCTCACAGAGGTGACTGTCTGCTCCAGGCTGTCTGTCCAAACTGAAAAAACAACACGGCAGAGCAATATTTAACCCTTTTCTCCACGCCACACTGCCAGGATAGTAGTGGTTTCTCCTGACAATACTACTTTTCCTCAAAGCATTGACATCTACTAAAATATTGCCTCCATTTTTGATAATTTCCTGTGTAACTAGCCTACTGCAAAAAAGGGTTTTATAAAACATAAGAAACAAGTCAGCACACCCTTTATAAAAATGTCCTTAAATTTGAATTTTATTTTTACTTTCAGTCAGATAATGTGAAGCTGCTGGACTTACAAGCAGGGCACATTGGAGTGTTGTATGGCAAGCACAACAAGCACAGCATATTAGTATTAGCTCAAATGAAGCTTGTTTCCATATGTTTATATTACCATATTCTGCTTTATTTTATTTGAAAAATTTGAATAGCATGACAAATATAATTTATTGTTATGCCGTTGACATTAATCTTATTTTTGGAGAGATTCAAAGCCAGACATCACAGACATAAATCACGCACATTCCAGAGTTTGAGAGTATAGAGATAATTGGCTATATTCCTGCCTGCAGAAGTAATCAGCTGCAAAGCCCTGTTAAAAGTGGCTGAGAAGGAGTTCAAAATAGATCTGGCGAGGGGTTTGTACTTTGTCCTATTCAAACGTGTTTGTGGAACCAAAGCTAGAAATAATTGAGGCATGTTTTCTATCTGAGATGTTTGACTGCTGGATCACTTTTTAATTTTAATTCATTGTTTATTTATTAGAGCTTGATGACGATGATGTCAGTGGAACCAGGTTAGAAAGGGGGTGAAAAGATGGATTAATTTCAATAAGAGGTGGAATGGAAAATGAAGATGATGAGTAAAGATATTAAATTAAACTGCCTTGTAAAAGAGAGGAACCCTTCATTATCCTCTTTAAAGTGCAATACTAAGAAAGGTAAGAAGTATGGGTATATTAAATTAATCCAATAGAATGCGATGATACTTGGATTCTTGCAGTTCCAAGTTCAGTCCTTGAGGTTTAACCAATCTTCGGCACCTCCTGTGTAACTGTGCCATGGCTGCTAGAGATCTGAGTCTTTTATTCCCCAGCCATGTTGAAATATATGCTGTTTACTCGGGCCAAGATGAGCAGAATGTTAAAACAAGCCCAATCTGAGCAGTCTGACTTCCGTGGAATTTCTGCTCTTTGTCAGCCGCTAGGTGACTGGTAAACAAGAAACAGCTTTGTAGTGTGGCTCTCTCTTACTTTCTTCTGTTCAAAGAAACAGATCACTGTGGGTGTCTGGGCTTTGGAAGCTCTGCTTCCTGAACAAAGTCCATGCTGCTCAAAGGAGTCTGGCTTTATTGGAAGGGACAGCTAGCTGTACTTCCTCTGAAAGTATGTAATACTCCAGTAGTTAACCAGCAGTAGTTTGGGCCTTAGTCCCAAGGTCCTCAGGGGTAGATGCTTATGCAAACGTGACCATTTCCCCTCAATGCTCTGAATACTGAGAGAAATTCCCCTTCACGCTAATGACTGCCTCATCAGTGATGTCTGCTGGCTTCAACAGCTGTTCCAACTTCTAGTGCCACTGCAGTATGGACCTCACACAGGCTACACGCAGGCCTGATCCACTGTCTTTTCGTTACAGACTCCATTTCCATTCCAAGGCATTTGTGTCTGCTATTCTGTGTTTTCTTAAAAACTGGATTACCAAATAATGAATTATTAGCTGGACAAGATACTTGGAAAAAATAAATAGTTTTTCCTCCTTCTTGATGCTCTCCGCTTTTTAGAATATAATCCTGTGATGCTCCACTTAATGTAAAAAATGCAATTTTTGGTTTTGGGGTTGTCAGGTTTCAAAGTGACTGATTGTTTGTGAGGAAGCGCAGATGCTGGGGAGTTTTTCTCTGCTTCTCAGCTGACATGAGGAGCAGGCTTGGCTGTGTCCAACAGCTGCATTCCTCCAAAGGAGAACTGAGCTCTCATTGGCCATTTAAGTGCACCTATGGGACGGATGGAAATCCAGACGGTAGATCTGTTTCACTTGGTATTTAGAGAGTAGATGTAAAAAGGAGTGGTCCATCTTCAACGTTTCCTATCCTTTCATCTTTCGCCTTTTTTGGACACATACACACTTGTAGACCTACTGTTGAGGCATTGATTTAAACGTGGCATTTATTATTTAGTTACTATGTACCCTCAGTCCATTTCTGTAGTGCCACTGTTAAAAGTAACCTTCAATTACTCTGTTGTTTCTCTGTATGATTTTCAGTGAACACTACAAGTTTATGTGGGGAAATACTTTCAATAATCATTTTCCCTCCATCAAGTCAGCTCAAGCGAATATGCAATATGAATTCTTGGACATTTGCATGACCACAGTAAAGACAGGAGAGATAAATGCAGATGCCAGCAGTGTATTCCTTAAAATATTGTTGGTTTTGTCCCTTTTTAATTCAGCTTATAACAGTCATGTGCACTTATGTTATGACAATGATCATTTTTGTTTTGTCTGACAATAGAACTATGAAATAGTGTATTTCCTCTCTGTACCTGAAGAAGCTGGCACAGTCTTTCAAGTAGTATAAGTAATTCATCAGTCAAGGAAAGGGAGTTGTATCATCAATGTTGGCAACGAAAAAAAAAAAAACCATGAAACATTCACTCTTTGATTTACATTGAGAATTTAACTGAAATCCACAGAAATCATTTTATTTCAGCATGCTTGTAACCCATTGCACCTATATTTGGTCATTCACACAGACGTGACAGTCCGTAGACCAAAAACAAAATGTTACAATGAAATAGTATTTGACTTTTGTGCAGAACAATTGGCATTACCTTATCTTAAGTTCATTACAATGACGTCATTTTAAGTCCTGATTTAATGATCCCCCAGTGGGCTCCAAATGGGCACTACCTTTGCAGTTTCAAGATTAAATAGCACAAAATGAGATAAAATGTTTTTAAATCTTTCAATTTCATTGCATGAAACCCACAAGACACAATCAATTAGTATAATAAGATGTACCTTCAGTTCTTCAATTGTTTTGTATTGTCAGTCGTTTTATTCTGCAATTGATTAATTACCCCAGAGGCAAAACTGACATTGTAGAGAATAAAACTGTATAATGTTGGTCTGTTATTGAACTACATAAAATTGCCTCCGCACCCCCCTAAACCATGTATGCTACTGATTAGCGATGCACTCTGTCGTGGATGAATTTCAACCCCCTTGGAAATTTGCTTCCACCCCCCGGTCAGCAAATTTTACCGAGCCCCTCCCCCAAATCATCAAAATCAGGTAAGTATGGCATAGCCCAAACAAGCTTATATGCTACAGCTGTGACATATTATTCCATATTATTCCAAACCTATTGTTAGTCACTGCCACTACAAACCAAGACAACTATACTAGCGTAAAATGGTTAACAATTCGACAAATGTCTTGGTCAGGTAGTTCTGTTGGGGACTTGTGTATGTATGAAACAAAGTATACAAAAAGACCAAATCACATTCCACATTGGTTTAAAAGAGTATTTGTGGTTGTCTACATTTTTGCACTCTCTGTCTATCCACTCTCAGTACATGGACTGTGCTTGGGATTGTGAGGACACACTACTTTGGTTATACCTATATTTTACTCATTTTAATTGAAAATATTACAGGTTTAATATAAAATCCTTTTGGTCAAATTGATTTGTCTACTAGGCAAGTTGACTTCAATCCTGCCTAATATTTGTATATACCATTGTGTTATATAATTATTATATAAATTATCCATACGTTATTGATTTAACCTTTATTTCTAAATGTATAAAAAATGTTTAAAAGTTCTGTTCTGTATCATGTTCAGCTATCTGAACACTGAAATATTGCATGTGGCATGTAGAACCATGTGGTTTCATACAGCTCGCCAGAGCAGGTTGTGAAAAATGTCATTAATAGTCATTGGCAGAATGTGCTTAAGGGTTAGCATGAATTGCCTATAGTGTATGTTTGTGTATGTGTGCCCTGTGACGGACTGGCATCTATTAGGATATGGGTAGATGGCTGGGTGAGATATGATATCATTTTCCCTTGGACTTGATTCCACTAAATACACAGTCACCTAGAGCTACGGCACCTTAATTAATTTGTTACCATTTAGCATCACACTGCACAGAACTCACCATGCTGCTGAAGGCTTTGTGTTAGTAACTCACCATGCTGCTGAAGGCTTTGTGTTAGTAACTCCCCATGCTGCTCAAGGCTTTGTGTTAGTAACTCATCATGCTGCTCAAGGCTTCGTGTTAGTAACTCGACATGCTGCTGAAGGCTTTGTGTTAGTAACTCACCATGCTGCTGAAGGCTTTGTGTTAGTAACTCATCATGCTGCTGAAGGCTTTGTGTTAGTAACTCGCCATGCTGCTGAAGGCTTTGTGTTAGTAACTCACCATGCTGCTGAAGATTCTGAGAAAGGGCTCTTTCCTGAAAATGCTTGGGGAAGTTTGTGAACTGGGGCCAGAGACCTTCCTTTGTTCGTTGTTGAGTGTATGTGGTCTTCTCAGCTCATATTCATTTTGAAAGTTAAAAGGCAGTTCAAATCTGGATCGGGTTTGCAGTAAACACAGAGGCAGACAAATGCATAAACTATCCTTGCACTTAGCCTAAGGCCACAGCAAACATCAGGGCCCTGCCTGGCCTCGGGAAAAATGGAATGGCTAGTTAAACCAACAACACCCGAGTGTCCATGCTGATGTCATCTTAGGGCCTCCTTTCAGTTAATCCACCCTGAGTAATCACCCAGCAGAAACTTACTATTGCCACCACAGACTGGTTGTAAATTTTGTAAAGTCTTGATCACATAAACTCTTTATACATCTCAGAATTTTATCTTATGAGTTGTATTCTGTCAACATCACAACTAGGGAATTCTCAATTAACTGAGCTAGTAAAATGTTTGGGCTGCCTGCCCATGTTGTCCGTCACGTGTAACACAGAGTCCCTGAACAGTGGAGGGTGTAGGTTGTATTCTACCTTTATGATGAAAGTTTTTGTCAAGTCAGCATCTCTTTATATACTTGTCTTCTTTATAAACTGTAGTGTGTAAATCTAGTGATATTGGAAGGCAGGCCAGAGAAATATCTTCAAACCAGCAAACAAACGCAACTGAAAACACCAATGTATTGCCATTTTAAAATAAGGTACCAGATTAGTGATTCAAGAAATAAGGCTTATATGCAACAGATTTCACATAATAATTGAAGGTGAGGGAATTTCAGTGAATATCTGCCTGTAAGTATTAACTCTGACTGCTGTAGTAGTCTGTTCATTATTCAGTAAAAAATATAATTACTCTATTTCTCCAGGGCACCTATTTTGGGAATTTTAATTAGGAACCTTTAAGTAAATGGTGCTGTGTAGGAAACTCATCATTATCACATTAAGAATAGGAAATAAATGGATGCAGTCACTATATGGAATTGTCACCATTCATTAAAAACTGTGGCTTTGTAGAAAGTCAGCTCAGCTATTGGAGTGTGGTAGCCGGAGCTTTGTGAGACAGGCCAAGCCATATGAACCTGAGCTGGTGTCCAGAGCTGAACTTCAGCTCCACTATTCTCCGGTGTGACGGCCTTGTGTTCCGTAACTGATGGTGCGAATACGGCGTAGCCATTCCAAATGTCACTCCACAAGCCTCCTGTATTAGTTAGAATGATGTTCTACTCATACAGGATGTCCTTTGATATATATATAGTGAGTAAGCTTTATTGTACAGTTTACTTTAGGAAACAGACAGATGCAGTTCATCCTGTTTTACAGCGAGGAAAATAAGTATTTGATACACTGCCGATTTTTTAAGTTTTCCCATTTACAAAGAATGGAGAGTTCTGTCAATTTTACCGTAGGTACACCTCAACTGTGAGAGACAGATTCTAAAAAAAAAATATCCAGAAAATCACACTGTATGATTTAAATAATTAATTTCCATTTTATTGCATGAAATAAGTATTTGATCACCTACCAATCAGCAAGAGTTCTTTAAGTAGCTGGAATTTTTTGTTTTTTTTATTTTCTCTCTCACAGTTGGGGTGTACCTATGATGAAAATGACAGATCTCTCCATTCTTCGTTAGTGGGAAAACTTGAAAAATCGGCAGTGTATCAAATACTTATTTTCCCCACAGTAGATGGGCTGAAGCACGATATCTTGTGACCCTTCTGTGCAACACATTCAGAAAACACCCAGTAACACCCTGTTTCTCATGCCTTGGATAGATCATAATACCTCTGAGAACTGCTAATTAAGGAAAGTTGTTTTTGGTCTCAACTCCTGCATACAGGAAAATTATTTAAACTGAAATGAAAGATTAAATTGGACGCAGTCTGAGAAACTTGCATTTCCCTGAGCTGTTTTCCTCAGTCCTGATCCATGGAGTTCACGTTCCACTGGATGGGAATGGAAACTCAGCACAGCCCTTCCGATCGCTCCATTCACTGTGGATTTAATCTCGTGCTCCATCAGACTAGAGGTTAGACACAGACGCTGGAGGAAGCCAGCGAGAAGGCTTCCATTACCCACTGTATTAAATCAGCGCTGACATTTACCCGAAAGATCTGCTTTTTACATTCACACAGAGTGCGTCTTTAAATGCCAGTAAAAACAGGAGGGCAGTGACAAGTAAACCGTTATGTTTCTGTCATGCTAGCAAAATAACTCGTTTAGCAATGTAACGATTCTCACCTGCAGGCAGGATCTTTGCAGCAGAACTAACAGGGAGTTGATAAAAAATTAATAATCAGAGACCAAAGCGGTTCTGTGTTAACTGAGGTTGTAGTTCTTCCAGGCCTGCAATTTTGCACTTAAATTTCCTTCCATCTCGTAGAAATAGCAGAGAGGAGATGTGTGCTCAGGATGGAAGCTGAGAAAGCTGATTGGATGATAAAAACAGACAGGTGAACCCTTAGTCGACATTTGCAATTTATAGAACTCTGGAATCTTAAATGTTCACATGCTGCACAGTTTTTTTTGTTAAACAAACAAAACATTATATTCTGATTTATTAGGTTCATGAAACAAGAGCTATTTTCCCCCTTTAAAGGACATTTGCTTCTGAATTTGTTGATTAGTTAAGATCAACTTCTTCCATAAGATTGAAGAAACAGCTGTGTCTTTATCAAATGGCTGCTGTTTTCTAACTAAAGTAAAAATATTTGTCGCAAAAATCCCAAGAGTCAAAACCACAGCAAGCTCCTGTTACGTAAAACAGATTTTATTGAAACGGTGAAATGGAAAACAAAACTCCACAGGATAATCTCTCTCACTGGACTGGGGTTTTGCTGTTCCGAACTTTCAAGGAATAACTCTGTCCCAGGGAGGCATCAATCTCCGAGCTGGGTCGGTTCTTCATCCCGCTGCCGTGTTCCGCCAGGAGCCAGAGCGGTCCGTAGGGCCCTTGGGGAGTGGCACACCCAACCGGGATGGTAGGATCTGACTGGATGGCGGCCTGCACTCATCCTAAAAACTGTAACCCCCTCTGGGTGTTGCTTTCTGTCGCGTTCCAGATACGTGACAAGATTCCCACCTGGCTTTCTGTGGATGTTCTGCTCACCCACCCACCATCAGGTTTCACACATATACCCACCCACCATCAGGTTTCACACATATACCCACCCACCATCAGGTTTCACACATATACAGTACCCATCCGTTTCAGGATGTTTCCTCCAAAGAGCATGTATGTTCCTGGCTTTCCTTACAGCAATGACAGACAACCTTAGAATTAATCCTTTTCTCAGTCAGTTCTTCCATAAGCTGAAGATATCACATTACATTTCATTGCACTTAACTGAAAAAAATGGTCTGGTGCTGACAGAAGAAACAGCTACAAGTTATGAATAAAGTTGCTCGTTTTTATCTGTGTAGCTGATGGCTTTAACAATACAAGGACAGGTTATGGTAAGACATAGAATGGTAAATGATACATGAGTTTTACTCCATGTAACAAACCTTCCAACATATACAAGTTCAGAGCTGATGCTTCTTTGTGTAGAGCCCCATCCCTGACTGAAGCCTACTATTGTAGTTTAATATTTATTAAGTCTCTTGTTTGAGGAATTCAAGAAACTGAAGGAGGATGTAGGGCATATCAAATCATGATTTAAGAACACTTAACACTAGAAGACCAGCATCGTGTGTCTTAATAAATCCATCAGCTCAGCCTTAAGCATTTTCATTCTCTTTGTTCAACTCTGTTAAGTGATCTACAGAACTAGCATGATGACAGATTAGAGGGTTCTGACACGTTGACACGAACATCAGATTGTGGTTTTACTGTATGCTGTAGGTGAAGCCAACCCTTCCTTTTTGTCATTATAAAGCATTTAATAACTATTATTATTTTACTGAACTTTAAGTATGACTTCCTTTGAAGTTAAACAAGAACTTTTCAAATAAAACAGGCACCTTCCTGTCTGCGGAGTCACCAAATTTGTTTGGGTGGGTTCGTCATTGTCTTGGCGTCCAGCTTGTGTGCTAATTGGCAGCATCTCCTGGAAGCAGCTGGGCCCATGCTCCTCTCACCCTCAGCCCTTTTGCAGAAAGTGTCCTCCCACTCGGACAGGAGGGATAGAGATGAGACTCACCTGGCATCTGTTTGTCTTCTCTGTTTTCACTTTTCACAGCTCATGTCATCAATAAACATTCTATTGGGAATCATGGCTGCCTGCAACAGTCTGAAATGTATTATTTAGAAAGTACACTATACTTTGCTCACCACCATCATGATAAAAGCCAAAAAAAATGCACCTTTACAGTGAGCATTCAGATTGTCAGATCGTCATCTATTTTGTTGTATTATCCCCAAACAGTAGCAAAACATCATAGACTTCACTGTCCTCACTGTCACATATAGATTGTTCAGGAGTCGGAGGAGAGGCAGGGAGTAATGATCTCCTGTAAGGATGACAGCCATTGCTTTGGTGGCCTACCCAGCTTTAGGAATGAAAAAATCAGTCATCCATCCATCCATCCATCCATCTATCCATCCATCTTCCAACAGCTTATCCAGGATTAGGTTTGCGGCTGTGGAGGTTGTCGCGTTGGATCAAGGGATAGAAACGTTTTATTATTATTATTATTATTATTATTATTATTATTATTATTATTATTATTATTATTATTATTATTATTATTATTATTGTCTGCCACAGTTATGGTTACACTATAGTTCTGAAGCTGTGGGGTTGGTATTCAGATGCCAAAGTGTACTTTATAAACAGCCGGCAGAGATGCGAGCCTGACTTGGAGTTTAAACCAAATTCAAAAAGTCCATAAATGAAATAAAGGTTCTGTGGCAGTCTCTCTTTTTTAAAGCTTACGTGCGGGTAGCCTGATACAAAATGATCTTTCACCCCAGAAAGCCCATGTGATTTACGACCTGTTCTGAATTGGCCTGGGTTTCCTCGTGTGTAGAAAGCTGAGCTTGACCAACAGGACAGGAAGAACCTTCCGCAGCCCCCCTCAATCCGTACCGTACCTCACACTGGGCCTACATGCCATCCGTAATGATTAAAAAATTACCCAGGTGAAGGTAACAGATCACATAAAACGACATTGATGTCAGCTCGAGCTGCTGCCTCTGCTGGATAGCAACGATGTGGACAGACTGCGGCACGGAGCCAAGTCTTACAAAGTGGTGTGGAACGTCCTGGGAATGGCTCTCAGCCTAATAACCCTTCCCGGCTTATTCCATGCCATGCCCAATTTGTGGACTCACTTTCAGCCCCCCCACTCCATAGAGTACCAGGTCAAGGAGAACTTTTGTCTGAGAGGGGACAGGGACACAGAAGAGAGGAGCTGGATTGCGTTACTCCATAGTATTAAGAGAAATATATTCTGGCAGTAGTTTTGAAGAACCAGTACGCATATAAGAAACAAAATTCTTTTCAATATTTCTAATATTAATGTTCTTTTTTAACTGGTAAGGACAGCGACAAAATGGACAACTTGCAAGATTAGACATTAGGACCTATATGCATATATGTCAATGAAAGACTGTGATTTGTGGAACTTTAATTTGGCACTGTATGCAGGCCCTGGCAGAACAGAACAGGCAGCAAGGATTTGGTAGTGTTGGGTTAAAGCAAGCCAATATTCATATTTGTGATTCTAAAATTTAGCTAAATGTTTAAATGTTCTGAAAGACTTACCATCATGTAGGTCAGTTCAGTAATCGGGTCATAGGATGTTCAAGGTTAGGAGACATTCAGGTATCGTTGCTCTGGAATCTGGAGTCACATGACATTAATCACTTTGTCACATGAGATGACCAGAAGAGGGAACTTGCCTGTTGTGAGGAAGCATCCATAATTTTTATTTAGCAGTGAGATACTTAGTCTTTATTCTGTATCACCCTTGAGTGATGTTTAGGGGACCACAGCCGTGTGCTTTTTCTTTGAAAACTGGACCAGGGTCTTTGTCCCAGTATATTCTGGCAAATCTCCTCTGACTTGGCTGCCTGCACAATGAACAGTGAGTTCTCTGTGAATTAGTATGCAGTTGTAGTCTGAGTTCTGCTCTCTCTTTATGTTTATCTTATGACTCAATAATGGTATGGGTGCAATCCAGCAGAAGAGTGTCATTGTGACTTAACTGCTATCACATAAATGTCTCTTTTAGGTCCGGTATATTTCTTCGTTAAGAAATAATTCACCAACATTTTAGATAAATTCTACTATCGTAACTGAGCATATCTGATCAAAATGTCAGTTTTCGGAAAATAACAGAATGATAAGTCTTGGAGAAGTCTCAGGGGACTTGAACAATGTGGAAATGTGGTCTATATCTGAAATGGATCCCAGAAAAGTGAACTGTCTTTTCCCCATCATTAAAAAAAGCTGTAGATACAACGTGCTTCCTTAACTGAACAGAAAATTACTACACTGTTCTGTTGAGCTAAGATATAATTTAATTATAAATCCTAAATCTGCCTTTAATAGATGAATCCATTGGTGTCTGTGGTTTGTTTCTCCTAATGAACCAATCAACCTGCTGTTTGCTTTCCTGCAAAATGTCTCTTACTGAGCATAATTGCCATTGACCTGGTAGAATATCTGTGTTTCCTCTTTGACTATCTTGAACTGGGTTGTTGTCATCTCAATACACGAGTTTTGCAGATTATGCTGGGTCCTGATCCAAGGATGTCCCCCTTGTAGAAACTTCTGGAATCTTTGTTTTGTTTTACTTGCATGCAACCATGTGGAGGGCAGTGGCTGTATTGGCTGTTATTTAATCCCTTATCCTTAAATTCATTTAGAATATCAAGATTATTAAAAGCAGTCTGTACCCCAGTCTGGATAAACCACAGTCATGTGCTCTGTGCTACGGACCAGGGGCCTCATGTATAAACAGTGCGTACGCGCGAAAATGTTGCATACGTCCGTTTCCACGCTCACGTGGAGAAGTATAAAAACAAAACTTGGCGTACCCCTGCGCACATTCTCACGGCAGATCCAGACATGGCGTACGCACGTTTCTGCTCGGTTTTGTAAACGGACGGCACTTAGTGGCAAGTCATTGCTACTGCATGTGGTTTCCTTTTTAAAACTCACAATCATGGTGCCGACTTTATCCAATAAAACAATATTAATTATATATTGTTTACAAATGTACGGCACCTGATTTTTAATCAATTTGTAACAATAAAACAGTGCAGAAAATGACCGAATTATTACAACTACCATGACAACTCTTGCTTTATTGGAGGACATATCTTAAGGAAGAATTAGAAGAGAGCGTGATTTCATAGTGATTTCCTGGCTCATGAGGATGACTGGCTTCTATGTCGATTCGGATCTGCAAGAGCAATCCTTTTAGAGCTGTGTCCTAAACTGCGGCGAGCATTACAAAGGCAAATGATGAGGAATTGCGCTATACCCGTTCCTTTACAAGTTCTGTCCACTCGCGGGTTCTTAGCCACAGGTACTTTTCAGCAAGGACTTGCGGACCAATCGGGTATTTCTCAGTCAACACTGAGTCACGCCATGCCAGCTGTATGGGACGGCATAATCTGTTTGTCACCCAGAATTTCCTTATACTGTGGTTGAACAGGCAAATATTAAAGCGCAATTTGCAGCGACGTCCGGTTTTCCTAATGTAATGGAAGCTATCGACTGCGAGCACATCGCTATAAAGGCACCTTCAATTTAATGTACTAATTATGTGCAATTTGAACATGCGTCTCATTAATGCATGGGCCTCCGCCAAATGGAACAGCGTTACAACTTCAGTATCACAGCGTATCATTTAGATGTTTTAATTCATTGGCAGTATCTCACAGCATTCACAATTTCTTTTTGTGACAGGCAGCACAGCTTCAGTCAGCGCATGGCTGGATCGTTGCCCCCCAGTTTCTGAGGCACGGGAATGTGTGCAGCCAGCGCCCAAAGATGTGCTCAGCAGCACCATCACCACCTGTTTATTCCTCGGCACTGGGGGCACGTCTTGCACTATTGCCTGTAAGAATAAACAAATAGAATAAACAAAAGTAACACTGCATCTGCGCCCATTCCTAGTTTTGTCCGTACGCCATGTTTTAGTGCGAATTCTATGCACGTCATTATACATGAGGCCTCAGGCCCTGTGTGACCCTGACCAGTATAATCTGGAATATAGTTGTAGCGATGATTTTTATAAGTCCTCCGCTATACATGGGTGTGTAGTGTTATTTTATTTCTATTTTTCATGTATCTGGGTATTTTGGCCTATGTAGAAAACAGGAAAAACGTATTGAAAAGTGGTTCAATTATTTAAATACAGAAAACTGGGTTTACTCCACTTGTTAGGTTAGCTCTTTCACTTTAGTATGGCCAATATGTATTATGACATTTTCCAGTATATGACAGAAATTTCCAAAGTTAACTCCTTCTGTCTATAGATAGACAATCTTCAACAAGGTTTCCCAAACTATGGTCCCCATATGGTCAGAATCCAACACAGTTTGGAGATATCCCTGCTCAAATATATCTGTTTTTAAACCAGGAAATCTCAAACTCTATGGAATTCTGGCCATCCAGCATCGGAACTGGGGATTCCTGACCTATAGCATCCTGCGGTTTATGACGGGGAAATAATCTCCACATTTCGTCATTGCACCTTGCACTGTTGTAAACACTGTTGTGCTGATTTTATAGTAGCATACAACAGTACAATTTTATGAAGTATTCCTTGTGAATGTCTACTACCACAAATGACCAGTGCTCCACAGAGTATTCTGTAGCCTTTCCATCGTGTATTATTTAATTATTTAAATTTAACGTGTCCCACAAGCCTGCAGTTGGAAGATGGATATAATGGATGTATGGAATGAAAGATTATAACCTATACTGCAGATTGATCATTGCAGTTGTTAAATATCAAAATAGCCGACCGTGCAGCTGACCATTCCAATGTGCCCAACTAGGAAATATCTACCCCTCTCCCTAACTGCGTCCTCTCCTGTGGGATTTCAGGGCAATTCCAGTATGGGTCTGCATGGAATAGGAGCCACCTGACAGACTAGTGCAGGGGAGCTGGTTACTGGGTCAGAGCATGCATGCACACAATTATACACTAAGGCCAGTTCACCTGCAATGCGCAAGAGCAGTTCCTTTCTTTGGAACTCTTAGTGCAATCTTCAGGGCATTTTTAAGACTGATATCTTTAAATCAACTCTTGTTTTGGGACCAGAGAATGTAAGTGGAGGAACTTTATTATATACATAATACCTTGCTTTAGAAATGATTTAGAATGACACTATATAGACAAATAGCAGCAGACCTACTGATTCTGTGCTACAATAATAATCTTTGTTTTCTGTTTCTGAACTTGTAGTAGTACTTATGTGGATTCAACAAAGTACAATGGTTTAGTGGTATCAGGGAGATTTCCTTGAGATTTCCTCGCTATTGGTAAATGAATCACGTTTACACAGCTGCAATTTTGCTCAAATCGAAAGTCTAACCTCTTCTGAGGATTTAAACCGCCGCCCTGACATTTTTTGAACAGCTATAGTGAAGTTCACAGAAGGAACATCTCGCACCAGGTTGCCATTCTTTAAGTACTTTTACGTATTGATTTGTAGGAGTTAGCACCTGACACATTTTTGAGAGACTGCAATGTCACTCCATTCAGAGCAACAAAACAGGGAATTAATCATCTGTCCAGCTGAATCTCCTATCTTCAGCTACACTCCATGCTAAAATGATACATCTGAGGCCTTTCTAGAAAAATAGTAAAACAGGCATCCCACTGGGCGTATTACAGGGCAAGCCTCTTAGTCCTGCAGGCTGTCGTCTGACAGGCAAATTCTGGGCTTCCTGCACCCCCCCACCTTCCCACGTGTCTGTGGTTCATCTGGGATTGAGAAGACAGTGGATTCGGACTCAGGGCTGAAGAAAAAAGATAAAAGACAAAAGTCCACAGGCCAACCCAGAGTTTGGCATAAACCTGAGGTGTGGGTGGTCCAGGTGTGTGGAAGACCTTAAATGAAAGGTGCCCATTGGGCGGGATGGCTGTCTGTCAGATGGCAGGGCACAGGGGAGCTGCGGAAGCTGAGCCATAGGATGACTTCCAGCAATAACACAAAAGAGGCAAAGAGGACCTCATTAGAGGAGCGGTCAGTGTTTAGCTCAAAGCTATTATATGGGTATAATGTTGATTGAGGCTTTGCTGAATTTTGTAGGTCTGCTGTACAGTACAGTTATCTTAGCCGTTTATGAAGTGGGCTCTTGTTAATGTGAGACATTAATCAGTGTACATATGAATAGAATTTCCACTGCCCCTGTAAGATAAAGGCATGGCCCCTTGACGGAGACCCTTATTTTTGACACAAGATATGTTAATTAATGTGGAGCTCTCCTCCGCTTAGCTTGCCTGGTCTGTTCCCAGTGGACGGCTCGCTGACGGGGCTCCCTGAAGCCTATGCAGCTCTGGAAGCCTGGTATGAATGGCATTCTGAGACCTCTGCCCTCCTACTCAGTGGTTTCTCAAGATGGTTTCTGCAGAAGTCGGAGCTTAGCAGATTTCCATACGCAGCTGCTCTTACGGACTGAGAGATAGCTTACTATAAGCATGTACACTCTGTAATTAATACTGGGGCAGAGAAGTTCTCTTAAAAGACACAGAGACCCTAACAACATGCACAAATGTCTGAACAGACATTGTTTTGCTCTGCCAGTATACATTGTTAAAGCACTGAATGTGTTGCAGTTCCCACACCATAGCCTTCAAAGGAGAATCGCTGGATTGACCAAACTGTAGATATAGCTAAAAATATATAGTGTATAGTTCTTGCCTTGTTTCTTGGGTAACATTGCATCTTTTTTGAGTAAGGAGATAAAAATGAACAAGTAGAAAAATTTCCTACAGCTCTGTGACTCAGAGATACAGTATATTAAAACTCTAATACAGAGCTGGACCTAAAACCTGATTCTGTATTAGAATTAGAATGAAATACTATAATTATTTACGAAGCAAGTAGGGTAACACTTTATAATAATGTTCATTTGTACCACATATATAAGTGTTTTGTTAAACATTAACTAATCATTTACAAAACTTCAATAAGACATTTAGAAGCCTGTAGCTCATGATGAACGAATTCTTTACAGATTCACAAGACATCTATAAGCATGTATTTAAGGGCTAACTAATCATTTGCATACTTAATATAGCTGAGCATTATTACCAAAAGTAGACATGTGATTTTTATTGTTCATAAACAGGGTGTAGCCTGAAATGTACAGATAAGACTTTGAGGCTATGAGACGCCTTGGCCGTAATGTCGGAGAACCTGGACGGCTGCATTTTAGGGACTGTCACAGTACCAGGTTCACGCTGCTGCCTGCTCTCACACTCAGATTAAATCCACAGCACATATGTGATAAATGTGAGTGAGATAGAGTGACAGGTGACATGGGCCCCGTCCATCCACCTCCTACACCCTGCTCCATCCTTTTTTCCATCCTTCCATCCTCTGCTGCCCTTCTCTTCTCCTAGTTCAGGAGGGAATGTGTCCTGTCCACAGCTTAGGGGAGATGGCCGCCATCTTTAAATTCCAACTGTACATATATTCAAAACCACCTTGAAACCTAATGGCCTTGTTATCTCACTAATACTAGCCTTTAACGTGTTTGACTATTTGTGCTAGGTGAGTTTTTTTGTAGTCTGGGAAAGTTTGATGAGTGTTTGAAAATGAAACACCTGAAACCCTTGGCTTAGGCAAACCAGTCATTATGTAGACTGGATGTCCTCAACCTGTCCAGTCAGGACCTGTTCATCGGGGCATTATGTCATACTGAAATGTTTTAGTTTTTTCTCTTATTTTTTCACCAGCAGTGGTATTGATTTGTGCATCTCTATCTCTATTTGATTTCATTCATCTGGTATGTCTTGCAATAATTCAGCTTACATACTGTAAGTCAAGCAAATGCCTTGTGGAGATTTTTTTGTATGCAGGTTTATTGTTTTGCCGCTTGTAAAAATAGTTACGGAATGAACTGTGGGATTCTTGTTAATGATTCAGAAAATGAAGTGAAACATTTTACGTAAAACAGATGAATACCGAGAAAATGGCATTAATGAGATTATTCCCTTGCTTGTTTGCGATACCCCATCTGTTGAGAGAGGTGTTCTTAACAATTTATTGTTGTTCATTCTGAGTGTGCATGTACAGTGTGATTCATGTGTCGGGTCTGTATCGCCCAGCCCCGGCCTCTGTGACCCTTCCACGTTTAGCCAGCAGGCATTGCTGGCCATTCTGCCTTCCCCCCCCTCTCTATCTTAGTTCCTAGTCTTCTCTAGTGTTTCTCTGTTCGCCATACTGCTGCATGGGTCCGCGGGCTGAGTGAGTGGCTCAGATATTGTTCCCTCATATCATGGGTTTGAGACTGGCTTGGGACCAGTCTCACACATTTTTGTTTTCTGGATTTTTGTCCTCTAGTGTTTATTTTGTGTTCGTTTCATTCTTATTCTATAGTTTCCCAAGGTTAACTGTGATAATTTTTACGTATTATTGTTTCTAGTTTTTCCTGGTGGTGTCTTTAGTGTTAATTAATTCTCTTAGTTCTCTATGTTTTTAGGATTATTGTGTCCATCTGTTTCTTGTTGCTCCTGTGTCTCACTTGATTGGTCCATTGACTAAGTTACACATACATTAAGATGTATGAGTGTTCAAGTGCCATTCCTCATTCTCTGCTTCAGTCTGCCATTGTAATATCATGGTGTAATGTCGCCCTGTGCTTTGGTCCTCATTTCCTGTTCCTGATCCTGCTCTCGGTGTTGCCCTGTTCCCTGGTTGCGTTTCCCTTGTGTTTTTGTAGCTTGTTTTAGTATAAAGTTCTGCTATAGTTTTCTGACCCCTCGTGGTACATTACTTTCTGTGATTCCCAGTGTTCTGTACTTCCCTTAAATAAAACCCCTTTTTGTTTTGGAGCTGCTAATGGCTCTTTTCCCGCCTGCACCATGCCCCTAGTCCCTGACAACCTGACACTACACTAGCTCAAAATATAAGTACTGAACAAACTCTTCTGTCATTCGCATTCTATGGAGTGATTTTTGCCATCTGTTGCCAAAAACATAAATTGTGAACGTTAACCAGCCATTGTCAAAACCAAAAAACAATGGAAGATATAGAGTAAGTATTAAATAAGTGAAGTTTATCTGTTGAGGCAGTCTTAATTTATGCAAATGGGAATTTCCAATTAAAAAAAATTAGTTCACTGATCTGTCATTTGCATCATTGCATTTTACCAGTCATTGCGGAAGAGTTAGAAAGTTGTATGGTTTTGTATTTTGTCCACATGTAACATAAATACCATTAAATCATATCAAAGATCATGTAAGCATATGGGCTGATACTGTAGTCACATGGACATGGGAAGATTTAATAGATTTTTGAATTTCAAAAACATTCCCGAGTCTGTCTTAATAGTAGAAAATGAACACAGAGATGCAAAATCCAGAGACATGAATTCCATACATCTTCAATGCTGCAATAAATGCATTAGTGCTTCAGGATTTGGTTCTGTACACGTGGGACTGCTTCAAATAATATTACAGACCATTGTCTAATATTTAGGTCACTCCAGAAGGCTATAAGTATACAGTATAACTCCACTAATAATAATAATATTATCTAGCTAAATGGGTTCTTTGTCAGCCGTATGAAGTGAACATGGCAGTTTATAAGGATGTGGTTTTGGCAAATAAAATATCAAAGTTTTTATTTCTACTATGAGTGTTCAGCAAATCTATGGAAAGCAAGTGCTCCACATTTCTGTCCCATTTTTGCAGTATTCCATCTGTAACCTATCTCTGATTCTTTACCATTGGCTGGTTGAATGAAAACAGCATAGCAGAGAGGCTAATTAATCTTGACCTCCTTGGCCCATTTTTGTTTAGGCAACAGCTAGGGGGCTTTTGCTTGATCACTGGGCCTTGATGGATTTTGTGGAGCTGTTTTAGGAGCCTGGGGGCAAGTTCTTGGAAAGGCTTAGTGCACAGATATTGTCACACATTGAGAGGGAATGACAAGGCACCTATAGAACTGATGACCTCAGCAGGACAGAAGCTTTAAGAGATGTCTGCTCTGAAGAAGGGTTTTAAAGCTCCCATCTTTTTAAGGAAGATAAGACACCTACCCTTGAAATTGTCAGACATCCATGTGCGCGCTGCACATTCACCTACAGCTACTCACACACATGCATTGTTGACCTCTGACCCCTGAATCACCCTTCACTCCCCATATTAAGTTCCCTTCAAAATGGCACCTGGATCATGTCCTTCTGTCATCAGGACACAGGAGTTGCCATGGGGATACTCCTCAACGCTGCTACTCGTCTTCTGGTCGCCAGCTTGTTTTCTCCACGTGCTCCTGCATACTGCAGGCATCTCAGCAGAAGGACAGATGTCTTAAGTCATTCATTCACTGAGGAAAATACCTGGAACTCGGTCCATTGAATGGTACAGTCAGTTATTTTTTTACATGAAATCACAAACCAACAGAAATTTCTCAGAGAGATTTTACAATTTGTTTTGTTTACAAGTTGTTTTCCATACCAGTGCTTTTCTGTTTGATGTACTGCTTTCTATGTGACTCTAATGTTAGATTGGTCTGTCTCATGTGTAAAGACACCTTGAGGCGCTTGAGTGAGAAAGGCAGCATCTCAGGTGTGTCTGCGCACCCTCAGAACCCCCCTGGCCAAGCTCATTACTGATAGAACTCCTCCAAAGTGAGACATCCCCAAGTAGGGTAGCAATTTGGGGTTACCTGTATTGTATGGGGTTTAAATCTTAATTCTAATTCTTAATTCGTAATTTAAGTTTCTATAATCCCTGGTATGCATGTACAAACTGGTTCTGTCCACAATTCATTGCATCTATCATGGAAAAATCTCTATCTATATTTCATCACTTTTTGTTACCAGTTTGGGTGTATGTAAATGAGAACTTACAGTTCTGGTTTATTGTTAGTCTTCAGAAGCTGTTGCAAAGCATCTATCAACCTTATAACATAAACGACCCCTTGCTTGCTGTTGAACCTTTGTCTCAACCAATCAGCCCTTTGCATGGTGAGGTCATAAACTTCTGCAAGGTGGACTGGCTGTCAGACACGATGAGGTAATGTTTCCCAGGATGCCACACCCTGTCGAATGGAGTGTGGGACAGGAGGATTAATGCGAGGGAAAGAAGAGGGGGGAGAACAGGAGAGGAAAGTTCATAAATGATCCCAATCCGGCAGAGCTGAAGATCTGCTCAGCATGATGGGCGAATGGATGAACAGCTGAAGCAACAGAGTGCAGGATCTTATATGCTGGGAAAATAGACATTTTTAACGAGCCTTCAGAGAAGCCCATGTGCTGCTCTGCATTATGTTGATTTTAAAGTTTTATTATTAGCAAGCAGTGAAGCTGAGACATAGTCACCTGACTTAATGTCAGATCCCTGGCTCAATAGTACAGAGCAGGTCTCAATACACTGCTCCCAGTCGATTTGCTTGGCTTTTAATGCTGTCAGGGCCCTGGGAAAGAAAACCAGAACAAGTCGTTCATAAACAGTAGTTTTGCTAAGTAGTGGAGTGTAATGAAGGGTCATTTCAGCACTTCTTTGGGCATGGGAGCCGCCATGTTAACGAGCGTGACATGAGTATATGGTCCACTGTCCGTCTCTGTGTAGAGGTTTTGTGAACTCCCAGGACTCTCTGCTGTTTGTCCAGCTTCTGACGGGGACTCTGGATGGGAAGCTGCAGCTCTTCAGACCGGCTGACTGACCCAGCAGTGGAGCCATCCTCCATGCTTACCCATGTAAGGCCTACTCGCACATTTCTGCCTGAGGATTTGGGCGTCTTTCTCGCTCGGACTTTAAACTGCACTCTCATCCTCATTCTTTGGCAGAGTGTGACTCCGCCATTCTGTAGATGAGCGTCTAGGCACAGTTCAAGGTCTCACATTTTGGCTGAGCTCTAAACACAACAGGAAACAGAGTTTTGGGACTGGCGTGATGGAGCCAGCAGCTCAATAAACTTTAAATAGCAGCATAAAATTTTAAAAGTTCAACCTGCTCTCTCACATTTTTAAACAGACACACACAAACACATGTTTAAACAAATGCATTTGCATGTGCTTGCACAGGGGCACTAGCTTAATTAATTTTTTTTGTTTATAGGCATCCATTTAACTGAAACGCATTCATTCATTATTAAGTATCAACACCAGAGGAGTAAAAGTAATACACAGTCAAGGATGACAGTTGAAAGGGAGTTGGGGGTCTGTAAGTGAAAAATAAGCTTGTGCTTCTGACATGTTGCCCTGCTTCATTACCAACAGCACCGATCGAAGGGCTGCGCATGAGGAAAAACTGAGGGATTGTGGGAAGGCTGCATAGGACCTGGCAGCTTTTCACACCGGATAGATCATCTGAGATCATTCTCTAAAACACCCATGCTGCAATAAAACAACCCTTTGTTTCGGGGAGGAACGACCAGCAGGTTTTTGGAAGAGTTTGGGCCTTAAGTTCATTCTTGGCTGCCAATGACAGTTTTTTTTTTTTTTTTTTGCATATGGTTACGCATTATTATATGGTATTAAAAACCACTCCGGTTCAAAGCTAATACCCCCCCCAATTTCATATTGCTGCTTGACATGCATAGCCTACTGCCGCTGCCCGTGGGCTCCTCCGTTAATGTGGAGACCATATGACTCAGTACAGCTGAGCGCTGCTCCACAGAAGGTTCTTTTGGTTTTTTTAAATACATACCAGCTTGTTTTATAAATGAACATATCTGTCTATCTATCCTCCTATTTGTCTTCCTGCCTCCCTGTCCGATCTGAAGACAGCTGTATTTTGTTTCCTCATTGTCTGGACGCCTCCAAATCAGACATTTTTTAACAACTGGTGCTTCTTTTTCGTTTTCCCAGAGAGACTGGAATTAGGTCACTAAATGTTTGAAAATGTGGGCCGATCCTGTGTAGAGACCATAGGACTTGGGAGACAAGAGGCGGGTTTAAGTGTTTCTGAATTGAGGGGAAGGAGTGTGGTGTCCACAAATTAATTGCTCTCTGTCTGCTTTTTGTCAACAAGTAGGACCCAAAATACTCACCAGTTGAATGTGTAAGGTTTTGTACTTTTCTGAAGTTTAAATATTATCTGTATTCTTTACAGTAATATGAAGTGTCTATCGTGTATTAAACTACGCTTATGTTTTATATTATGTTATATATATTATTTTATTATATGTCTGTTCGTTGTTCTAAAATGCAGTACAAGCACCTTTTTCATATTTTTTATCAACATCTTTTAGTTTGAAGCCATTTCATGAAACAGCATTAATCAAAGTTCCAATGAAATATTATTGATTGTACTCTTAAGATTTACATAGGATTTCTCCTGTGTTTTACATCATATAAACTCTTTATGACACTCAAAATAAATATACAATGCATGTTAATTGAATTTGTCATTATATATATATATATATATATATATATATATATATATATTAATATAAAATGCATGTTAAATTAATTTTTTGTGAATCATCTTGTTCATCATATAATACATTTTAATTTACATCAGTTGTTTAAAGCCTACACAACATGTACAATGCATATAAAATTATTTTTTTGTTTTGTCAGTTTTTGAAGTATTAATTTCATGCATAATTCTTTTAGTGAACTCAATTGAATCATGGACATTAATCATTGATGCATTCACTTTGTTTTCTGAGAACATATAGTGGAGTTAACGTCACTGAATTTCTCATGTCTAATTAACCAGTCTCGTTTAACTAAACAAAATTGTGGAGAGATCATACAAGTTTTCAATAGAATAATATAAAAGGAATATCCATCCATCCCCGATTTTCTGTAATGGCTTGTACTATTCAGGGTCCAGGGTTTCCGGAGCCTATCCCAGAGGCTATAGGCGCAAAACAGGGAACAACCTAGGATGGGGCACAAACCCATCACAGGGCACATAACAGGAATATAAAATTTTATTATGAAACAACAAACAATAAACATTTACTTTCCACTCAAGTCATAAGTTTGGTAAAATGTAAAGTTCATGTAAAAGTTGTGTATTTCCTATAGGTCTTTCTGTTGAGTGCCTTGATTGTCAAGTGTGTGTTTGGTATGAATGTAGCCATAAGAAAAAAACACTAATTTGTAGTGAACGGATAACAAAAAAGAAATCATGCGTTACAGTATGTGTAACTGAAATAAGAAAAATGGTTAGTAGCCTTATATGAACCATGCTGTATATTTTCATATGGGGTCAGGGCTTGGAATGCATGTGAAAGTTGAGGACTTCATTACTGTTAACGGAATTTTATACTAAGCAAAAGAATATAGGAAATGAACAGGTTGGCAGTGAATTTTAAGAGAAAATGAAAGAGCAGCAGGACAGTTCAATAACTGTCTGAAGAGCATGATTTATATCCTCAGTCATACATGCAGTCCCCTGGCTGATTTAACTACTGAAATGAATGCATCAAAAGCAGGAAATCCTTGTTGCTTTAGAAGTGCGTTTTTCAGTTCCTTAGCTGTGGACATAATTGGAAGTAGACTTGGAATTTGAGACTCTGCGAAGGGACCTGAGTCTAAAGTATGAACTTAGTCCTAGTTTTAAATAAATATTGATTTATTGTCTTTGTTTATTGGCAGTATGTACATTTGTTAATGTGCATATTTTTTACTTAACTGATGTAGCAGCAATGGATGTTGCAGTCCAGGGGGCACCAGTGGCCCATGTAAAGATCCCAACACAGGTAATTCATGGGACTGGCATCCTGCTGAATGCAGCTTGGAACCTGATCTGACATTCAGACAGTCCATCATCTCTGGGAAGTAATGTGGCCAACAAACCAGTGGCACCGTAAAACAGGGCGAGGAGAATGGCGAGGGGTCACATGAGCGATATCAGACACATCACGTCAGCTGACTCTGCTCATCCGGCCGGGAGCTGGGCTGTCTCCCCATTTGGAATAGCAACTTCTGAAATTAAATGAATCTGAAGCTTAAGCCTAAAAGGGATGGATTGGATGGGACAGACTGTGGACTAAGGCTGTTCTTACTGTAGGCTCAGCAGATAACCAAGCTTCTCATTAATCATTGAGCCTTTACAGTGCAGGGTGTGTGTGTATGTATGTGTATGTGTGTGTGTGTGTTTTTTCTCGGTCCAATTTATCCATGACACTGACTTTTATTATGCGGTCTCAAGTGTCCCTCCCTGGGTCAGCTGACAGATAAAATGGTAAAAAAATGGTGAAAAATAAATGATACAATTGTTAAATACATGTGATATGATGCTGTTGGTTAGATTCTGACAGTTATTCGATTTTTATGCTTTTTCTCATTTGAATCTTCCCTTCCCTTCCCCGTATACTAGAGAGGGGTACAGGGAGTATGGAATCTCATGGCCCCGCTCTTCCTGGAAGCCAGGATCTGAGCCACAGAGCACAGCTTTTAAACACAATATTCCTGTGAGTCATCTCTACCACTGTCTGAGGGGCCGTATGTCATGTATGAGGCTGTATGCCAAGACACAGGACCAATGCTGGATGGGCATCAAAAGAAAAGATCCAGTGTAATCCATCCAATGGAGGTATGCAAGGTATCTGTCATTTCTTCTTCATTCTCTTTGTTGCCCACAGTGCAGAAACATGTGGCTTGGTGAACAGGCATAGCTAAACTGCCCTTAGCACATGAGCAACTGTGTGCCCTGTGATGGACTGCCAGTCCATCTAGGGGTTTCCCTGCCTGTGTCCCGTGACCCCTGTCACCTTGTTTTGGACAAGTTGTAGCAAGGTGGATGCATAGATAAGCACATTGTTATGTTCTGAAAGAACCAATACAAGAATCTTCCATCTGGAACATGTTATGCAAGATTATTTTCTATTATCCTTTTGTTGGAGGATGGATGGATCAATGGATGGATCAAGGAATTGATGGATGAATCGATGATGCTGTGAAAGGGCACTTCCCATGTTCACCAGCTGCAACATAATCTGCAACTTTCGATATAAGGGCTCATTGTATTGTATTGTATGATACTCCCTTGACACAGTTGCTGTCTGATTGAATTGGGCTTTTGTCATTTTTCTTATCACTCCATTTCTCTCCTTCACCCCTTTCCGTGACACTGTGTGAATGCTGGGTGGCTTGTCAAAGAGCCTTAGTGCTTATCTTGCTTTCTGAGTGCATAACTGCACATTACATGGTGACAACAAGGAAAGTCAACGATGCCATAAAATGGAAGATTAATTAATAAAAAAAATGGCTCAGCATCACAGACTAGATATTGGCACGCAGAGACTGACATTAATGAACTATGACAGTTTTCATTAGTTTGAGCTGGACAAAGTACTCCAAAGTAGTCCAGTAACCAATGAATTCAGTAGTATTCTCAGTATTCAAGTAGTCTGCGCGAGTATGTATGTGCATAACCTTTTGTGTATACATCTGCTTGTATTTATGTTTCAGTGTGTCCTGCCAAAACTGTGTGTGCCTGAGCCCACAGGCGCATAGCTGAGCTACCAGGAGAGGCACTGGACCCCCGCTGCCCGTCTTTGTGGGCCTGCATGTTCCTGAGTCCGCAGGCAGCTTGCAATCCGTAGGGAGTCTCATAAATTAATCCTAGACAAGTCGTCGTTTTCCTATTCTTTTTCTCCTCCAGATTTTTATTAATCTCCAAATTATTATGCAGTAAATGCATTTAATCATTTTCGCATATAAAGTACAAATATGCATACATAACACATATAGAATTATTGTGATAGACATTACATAATAATTATTAAGAATGGTTGGTTTTAATAAAAAAAATGTTGTAAAAATAAGTAAATTGGTGGTAACTGGTGTATAAAACCTAATTTTGTGAATTTGTCTATAACCAAAGGAATCAAGGCCAAAAAATAAGGAGAGGTGTGCCAGAACAGACAGAATTTATTTATTATAATTGCTTAAAGCTTACTGGAAACCGTGATGCATTGTGTTTCACATTGTTCATTAAGGTCGTCATTATTACGGGAATACCTTTCCCACAGTCAGTTTATCAGCCCGGAAACCAATTCTTTCTGCATCATTTAAAAAAAAAAACCTTGTATAAGACAAAACATAAGTCCAGGAAGCCAGACTGAATGATTTTACATTGATTTCACAGCCAAGTCAAGCCGGCACTTAAAAAGCATAACAACGAATGAGGTTCTACACTTAATAGAGTTACATAACTAATTGTAATAATAGGAAAATTGTAGTAATAAAACAAAATGAATCTTATCTTAAATAGCTAGAATGTTAATTCTGAAATGAGCTAATGTTCCTATCCAAAAAAATGGATAGTTTTAATTTATTCCAAGTCCAGTTTACAAACTTGTCCAGATTTTTGAAATCATTACTCTTATCACTGTAGCCACTTTGAACTTATTTATGATCAGAGGGGCTGAGGTATTTACATTCAAATCATGCGGAAATGTAAAGTGATACAACACTTTCATTCTTTTCAGCCAGTGACTGAACCCTGTGCATCAACTGTCTGGGTTCATGCCCGGGTCATAAAATGGACCGTGGAATGCAGAAGAAGTAAAACTGTCAGCGTGCTACACTGGATAAGGACGCCTGCTAGTCAGACCGATAAGATCACATGCATGGTCGAAAGGGAATGCTTATATAGGGAGATTCTCGCACTTAAACTTAAGCAGCCCGTCATGCTATGATGCTAATGAAAAGGATAGTTGACAGCGATTAATCTTGCTGATACTGCCTTGCTGCAAAAGCTGTGGTTTACTTTTACATATTTTGAATTCATGCAGAACAGTACATTACAAACTGAATGTTACAAAATAATATGATACACTCGTCCAGTCATAAATATCCCTCTGCCCGGAATGATTTTATCCGCTTGAATGAAGAATTCCTGGCTTAAGTTATATTCCAGTTTCATCCTCCCTTCTGCTGCTTCTCCAGTCAGTGTAAGAAGTCATGAACAGTTTTGTAAGTTAGATATGTGGTTTATTGGTGGTTTATCTGGAAGAGTAGAATCATTTTAATCCCAATCTGGAAGCAATTGAACCTCAGGTCTACTGAAATCTTATTTTTATAGACTCTTTTGTCTGAGGTCGTTTTTCCAAAGAAAAACAAACTTCTCCCACTTAGTCCTGACAGCTTCTGCCTATTGCATTGGAAAGACAATCTCTCTCCTCCAAATGTTTGTTTCTGGTTCAGCTCAAAAAGTCACCAGGAAACGGATTAGATTGCTTTTCCACCGTTTTAGTCCAGTTAACCTGCTCCAGCAGTGCCTCACCTGAACTGCCAGGCCGTGGTTCTCAAAACTTTCATCTTGTTGCTGTGAAACCACTATAGCGTATAGTACATTTTATATTTCCGAGCTTACAGCTTATGTAAGATTTGCTTGACAGTTACCTTGCCTCA
This sequence comes from Stomatorhinus walkeri, assembly GCA_026784285.1. NCBI lineage: Eukaryota > Metazoa > Chordata > Actinopteri > Osteoglossiformes > Mormyridae > Stomatorhinus > Stomatorhinus walkeri. Next base: position 19,273,053 of record JAODUD010000062.1, on the reverse strand, counting down.
CAGGAGCATGCAGTGTCAGGAGAGCATTTTGGGAGTCTGACCTTCAAGACTGGGAACATTTAATGAACTCGTCCATCAGATACATTCTCCTGTCAGTATCACCACTTCATCAATGGTTGCATCATCCTCCTGTTCAGTTAGTAACCCATCTCTGGCCACACAAATGGCTCCCAAGGTAAATATTTACCCGAGATGTGAAATTTTCCCAGGACCTCTCTGTCAGTAGTGCTGGTGTCTCACAGCAAGCTTGTGAGACAAGGACCCCACCGCTCTCGTGGGACTGGTCTGTCAGAGCTTTCCTGAAGCTTTGGCCAAATGCTCTTTTGTACTTTGTGCTAATGGAAAACAAGCAAAACGGTGAACCCTCTCAGTCTAGGTGCCTGAAGAGACCAAGACTTACAGGTTTACTGACTTACACAGGCTGAATCAAGAGTGTTCCTGTGGATATGGGGTATGGTGATTTTGGGAAGCAACAGGTGAGGGCAGACAAGAATATGGGTGGAAGGCTGAGACAGCAGAAGAATTACGAACATCAGCATTTACTTAGTACATCTGCATGTAGTCACTGCTGACGGGATTACTGGTTTATGAAGCTTTGTTCTTACTATCCTGAGTCCAACTATTTTAGATAATGATACTATTTAGCCATCAAAATTTGGTAATATATTTATCAGCATATGTTATAATGTTTTTATGTTTTTCCGAGAGACAGATTCTGTGATTAGTCAATTCTGTGTCACATGAATACAGACATCTGTTGTGTTGAGTATATTAAAATACAAATCGATTAATTGTTTGTTTGATTGATTGATTGTTTGATATTGAGATACTGTAAAAGGAATGGGTGCACTAGTGTTTTGACAAGAGAAAACCAATCAGATAAATGGCAGAAAAATGTATGACACCCCAAACTAGTTTTATGGGTTCTGATGAATTCTGAGATGCAGATGACGGATGGGGATATATAGAATTATTTATACACTGGGTCTGCATGAATTTCTATGAAGAGAGGAGAGATGTTTTCTTTCAAGAACCTAGCAGTTGTGAGATTGCTTTCAGAATAAGCCCCTGTATTTTAACTAATGCCTCAAAACAGCTGATGTGGGTTAGATAAAGTAAGATACTCTCTGACCCTAAGCTAATGGACATGTCAAAAATACAAATGGTGGCAGCAAATCTCAAACTGGTACACCTGGAAAGAAGGAAATTCAATGGAAAATACTTGTCTGTGTGTTTGTGGTTAAGACAGATGTGCTTCTTCGGCCCAGTTTCTTCGTTTATGCAATAATGATGTCATGACACCTGGAAAGCCAACTGAAGCATTACATGTGTCCTCTGCAGATAAAAGTGTACACTACAGAGTGTACTATCAGGGGCACAGAGTGTGTGGGATGTGTATGAAAGCCAGTGTATCTGTACAGCAACATGAGGCATGCAATCCTGAATGTAACTGAGGGACATGACCAACATCTATATCGAAAAAACTCAGATGCTTCCTGGTATATTCTGCGATTGAGATGATTGGAAATTAGAGGACACATGTAAAACAGACCAACGGAGACGCCAATAATGGGTGGGAAATTATAAAATCAATGACCTGAAGAAATTTGTCTCTGAATATTTTTACATAATGACCTGATTAGCTGCATTGTGGGGGTGGCATGGTGGTGCAGTCCTTAGGACTGTTGTCTTACACCCCCAAACCTTGGGTTCAGGTCTCTACCATGGCTCCAAGTGAATTTACATGATCTCTGTGTGTCATGGGGTCTCCTCTGGGTATTCCAGTTTCCCCCCACGATCCCATACCATACTGAGGTTAATTGGAGTTGCCCATAGGTCTGCGTGTGTGAGTGTGCCCTGCACTGGGTTGGCACCCCATGCTGGTTTGTTCCCTGCCATGTGCCCATACTGTGCATTGTATATGCTGTTGCGTGTCACTGCACAGGGACTGGAAAAAAGTACAAAAACATTTTTTTTTCTACTCTAAAAAAATGCTGTGATTTCCACAACTGTTTGTGTTTACAGGGAATTTGTAAAATTATGCAAAAATTAATGCCAAATGCCAGGCCAATGTCTCCAAGACCAAAATGTCTCCAACTGTGATAAGATGAATTCTGGGAAGTGAAGAGTCCAACACAGGAAACAGAAAATGCCTTAACTGCCTCATTGGATTTGGCCAAGGGGTGAAGAGAGAACAGCTACCTGGACAGACTCTGCAGATGGATTAGGTCTTTCATGCCAGTCTAACAAGCCATTTTTATTAATGTTTACAATGATAATCTCAGAGAGATGGGTCCCTCTGTGTCTTCAGGAGAGCCTGCAGCAGAGAAGAACTAGAACAGTTCTCTTTGCAAAGGGTAGTGACCACCCATGCAGTTTGAATGAATGCTTTATTGTGTCGAGACAGCGGGCGGCATTCTTTGTCTGCATGCCAGTCCACGTGGCTCACGAAGTCATTTCCCTCCCACTGGGTGTGCTGTCATCTGCGAAGCCTCTTCCCTCTGCTGCCTCTTAGCCCACCAGCACCCCAGAGACCATCCTGAACTGTTTTTGTTTGTGAATGTGTCACCGCCGGTCCAGGAATGAGGAGTTACGGAGCTGGTAGCAGGCTGTCAGGTCTGATCAGAGCTGTGAGCCTAGGAATAGACTCTATAGTCTATCAAGAAATTCAGTCTGTAACCCACTCCCCCGTGAATGAATTTTCAATCAGTTATGCACATCTAAATGTTAGGGTCAAACCTCTGCAAGTATGTACCATGTAAATCAGATTTTACAGAAAGGCACCCTATTATCAGAATATTAATTCTGAGCAATTTTTCCCGAAATGGATCTTTAAAAGTCAAAACAACTGCCAGAACAAAATATTTTAGTTCATATATACATACATACACATTGATCCATTGACAAATCGTACTCTGTATGTCTGCCAGTAGCCTCTGTGGTCTGTTTTTAAGAAAGAGCTGTGGATACGCAGAACTGCAGATGTACATGGTTTCTGTCAGCACCCATATTCCTGATTAATTTGCAGACATATGGGGTGGAGATGGTCTTTCCTGTTTCCTAGGCATATTTCTGTACTGTGTCATGCACACGACGGGGCCACGGGGTTAACCAGACCCATCACTGTCAGTCCAACTGACGGCGCCTTGCAATTGAAAACATTTCGGGTCGCGCAGTGGGACAAATGTGCTTTGGTTTAACGGCACGTAGCTTCCTAATTAAAAGCGACATGTGACTCTGGGAAGACAGTGTGATGATGGTGAACGTACTGTGAGAAGCCACCCTGAAAGAAAATATTTCTGCATTTGGTGTTGACAAGCAAGCCAAAGGCTGATTGGAAGAGCAGTGCTTCACAACAGACCTAAACACTCAGGGAAACACTGCGAAAACAAGAAGAGAAAAAGATCCATCTTGCTGAATAAGACAAATTTGGATGAAATATGTTAGTGTGTTGGCACAGACTTTTTTTTATTAATGAATAAAACAGAATGGGCTCATCGAGGCTGAGTTTGTGCCTTGGCATGGCCTGTGGTCTGATGCGTTCTTTCGGTTGGGCTGTAGAGTAGAAACCTGGAGGTCTGGTGTAGCTGGTCTAGAGGTAGCTGATTCACAGTCTACTGTAGCATCCTGTGGCAAGGAGAATAAATTTCACCCATTTATCTTCTGTGACTTCATTTAGTGCTGGATCATAGGTTAATATGTATTACTGCATTACAATGTAACTAAAACTAAAACTGTACGTCACATTGGATGAGTATGGCATCTAAGATTCTAAAAGTATGACAGTAGAAGGTACATACTGTATCACACCTTAGACAGCTAACAGTAATGGCGATGTTCCTGTGGATCCCATACACTACAAGCCCAAGCCCAAACTTTCACTCTCCTTTTATCACTGTCGGCCCGTTCCTCTCGCTATCTTCCTTCTCCTTTGCGATATGGATGCTCCCTCATTGTCTCTGTTTCCCTCTTTTCTGCCAGAGGAGGAAGATGAAGGTAACATGGAGTCAAAAGGCAACGACAGAGTCACATAAAGCCAGTTGTGGCTGAGTCACACTGTGCTGGAACAAGACTCTTTAGTGATACCATTTGCATGCTCTAAACAGCCATCTGCAGTGTGTCGTGGTTTAGTCCTCATTCTGAAGGTTCCTCGACTCTTTGGAGATGATGTTTGGTGTAAGATATTTTCACGCCTCCAGGGGAGTCCATGAATGCGTCTGAAATTCCAGATTATTGTTTGCACGCAGTATCCGTTTACTTTTGCATGTTTTGTGTTTTACTTTGGGCTTTGGGATAGACTTCCCGTGCAGGATGACCCCTGCCAAGCATTAACCATGCTACTTGCATTAGGCTGTGAGCTCACCCTAACCCCTTACTGATAAGTGCTTGGAAATCAGCTGGAAGGACATATTTTTCTGTGTCTCATCCTCACAAAAATACCTCTGACCTCTTATCTAACACTTTGGCCTGATACAAAAAGCTACGATCTTTAGGCCTGGACCAAAGAATGTGTTTTTTAAATATCTGTTAATTATGAAGTATTTGAAATAGTCAAAACAGTTGTGTATTGCTGGATTCAATTGAATTACTATGCTTCAGAAAATGCCCTGCTGTGACTGCTCTGTGCACCACACACTTCTTCATGTTTTAATATTAGAGTAGTTATAGTGTCTATGCTAGACTCCAGGTCCATATACAGTGGGGCAAAAAAGTATTTAGTCAGCCACCGATTGTGCAAGTTCTCCCACTTAAAATGATGACAGAGGTCA